>JARBWK010000007.1:120643165-121243165 GCA_030556195.1 Anolis apletophallus
ATCTCTCTCATGTATTAAATATAAAATTAAATATATTTAAAGATGAAATAAGGGGAGATGGGATACATTAAGGGGGGGGGCGGATGGACTTAAATATATTTAATATTAAATTAAAATAAGGGAGAGGAGGATGGAATTAAATATATTTAATATTAAATTAAAATTAGGAGAGAGGGGAGGATGGAATTAAATATATTTAATATTAAATTAAAATAATTTAATATCTTATCCCTGCATTTTATCTCAGTAAAAGATTATATTTGACTGTATGGATGCCCCTTTTGAATTCCCACCCTGCATTTAATGTTAGTAAAAGATTATATTTGACTGTATGGATGTCTCTTTTGAATGCCCACCCTGCATTTTATCTCAGTAAAAGATTATATTTGACTGTGTGCATGCAGGGGCAGGGCAGGGGTGGAGCCGGGGAGAGGGCGGAGCTGGGGGGCGGAGCCGGGGCGGGGGCAGACCCTACGGCCCCCCAGGTCATCAGGGACCGGAATTCAGGCCCCTGGGCCGGTAAAAGTTGGACAGCCCTGAGCTAGTAGAAACATAAAAAGCATCTTGGGCGTATCTCTGGAGATCTGATATACAGAGCAATTGAACTGGGTTAACAGTTGAATGGTTTAAATAGTATAGTGGGCCCTTGATAACTGCTGCAGTTACCAAAATCCATAAATGCTCATGTCCCATTATATGCAATGGCATAGTTTCACCTTTATAAAATGTCAAAATTAAGTTTTGCTTTTCGGATTTTTATTTATTATTTTTAAACTGGATGGTTGAATACAAGGATGCAGAATCTGTGGGTATTGAACATTGTCTTTACACATGTATTTTGCAAATAAATGCAAATATTCCAAATGTCTTCTTTCTCAAGGGCAGGGCCGTAGCCTTGATGTTGATTCGGGGCTGAATTTGGTTCGGGGTGAGACTGGGTGGAAGAGGGTCTACCCTAGCAAACCTTTTGTATTGTTATCCCAATAACCCCATTAATGTGGGATATAATGAGCATGGTGATCAGATCATGATTTAAATGCACATAACAGTTTAAATAATGTACCAGTAAGGCCTTTTCGCGGACCACCCTGAGAATTGGGGGGGGGGGGGCTGAAGCCCCTTAGCCCCCCCCGGCTACATGCCTGCTCAAGGGCATCAGTCATTTTAAACACTGTAGCTCTGGAAACTCTCTCTATTCAGAAAATAGTTCTATAAATAACAATATAATCTAAAAGGCACAATTAAATTTTCTTGCAAAGAAAATAAAACATATTTCCCATTTTATGTTACTTTAATGATAGTCAACCCTAATGGCTCCAACCTGCTTTGCATCCTTTGCTCTGATCTGTTTCATACCACTGCAAATTAGTGTAGGAGGTCATGATCTCTCATTTCAATGCCTTTCAAAATTAGCTTTCAAATTTGTTTTTAATCTGTTTTTAATATTGCTTTTTATTTATTTCTTTGTGCATCAGTCTGGGAGCATTGCTTGGCTAAAAGAAATGAACAAAATATTGTTATTATCCATAAGGTATATAAATCTTGCTTATATTTATTTCAGGCATTGCATGTGTTCTGGCTCTTCAAGACCAGAGTATAAATTTTTGCCCACCACGAAACTGCTTTTCCATAATGGTGTGATTGTGAGCGCCTACGAAATAAGAGGTTATACTATGGCAGTGTTTTTCAACCTTTTTTGAGTCACGGCACATTTTTTACATTTACAAAATCCTGGGGCACACCACCAACCAAAATGACACAAAATGACACTCTAACACAGTAATACATATAGTTAATATGTTTTTAAATGTATTTATACACTCAGTGTGAAACCTGGACCTGTTTCGATGAACACAACATACAGTAGATATCCTGGCAGGAATGGCAGAAAGACACAAACTTCCCACACAGAACTCCCATAACCAAGAGAAAATACTATAAGAGTTTGGTGGGCATTGACCTTGGGTTTTGGAGTTGTAGTTCACCTATATCCAGAGAGCACTGTGGACTGAAACAATGTTGGATCAGGACCAAACTTAGCATGAATACTCAATATGCGCAAATATGAACACAGATGGAGTTTGGGGAAAATAGACCTTGACATTTGGGAGTTACAGTTTCTGGGATTTATAGTTAACACACAATCAAAGAGCATCCTGAAGTCTTGCAACAATGGAATTGAACCAAACTTGGCATATTGAACTCGCATTACCAACAGAAAGTACTGAAAGGGTTTGCTTGGGAATTGACCTTGAGTTTGGAAGTTGTAGTTCACCTACACCCAGAGAGCACTGTGGACTCAAACAATGTTATGTTATGTTGTTGTTTGTTTTCTATCCAGAATCACAATGTTGGAAGGAGGCTCACCACTTTAAGGTCCCTAAAACAGGCATGGGAAAACTTCGGCCCTCTGGGTGCTTTGGACTTCAACTCCCACCATTCCTAACAGCCTGAGGCCCTTTCCCTGAGGGGAAAAAGGAAAAGAGCCGGAGGCTGCTAGGAATGGTGGGAGTTGGAGTCCAAAACACCTGGAAGGTCCAATATTGCCCATGCCAGTTTTTGACAGAGACCTCTTCCTCCCCTTCGCGCCCTTTCTTCCCCCTCCTGCCGAACACTGACTTTTTCTTCTACATTGCCGCTTCTGCCGCCATTTTGATCCGAGGAGGCAGTGTGAGCGTGTTCACGAGGGGAGGGGGGAAGGAGGAAGACGTGACCCATGCAGGCGCTACTGCGCAGACTCACCCCAGAGCAAAGCGAGGCAAAGCAAGCAGAGCAAGGCTGGGAAGAAGGGAGCCCGAGTGGAGAAGAAAAAGTGTTCAGCAGGAGGGGGAAGAAAGGGTATTGGAGGTTCCAATTTCCCACGGCACACCTGATGATCGCTCACGGCACACTAGTGTGCCACGGCACACTGGTTGGGAAACACTGTACTATGGTAGCAAACTCAGCACGAATCCTCAATATGCCCAAACTGGTGGAGTTTGGGGAAAATAGACTTAACATTTGGGAGTTGTAGTTGCTGGGATTTATAGTTCACATACAATCTAAGAGCATTCTAAACCCCACCAGTGATAGAATTGGGCCACACTTCCCACATAGAACCCTCATGACCAACTGAAAATACTGTTTTTGATGACATTTGGTGACCCCTCTGACATCCCCTTAAGAGCCCCCCAGGGGTCCCAACCCGCAGGTTGAGAAACACTGTTATAACCAATAAATGTCAATTTTAGGGGGAGCACACCCCAGCACACATCATGGTTGCACGCTCCCCAAACTTGCTATATAGCCTGATATCTTACTTGTATCGGAAATAGGAAAAACAGTGTCAACTTCCTGATACAACCTGTGTGGTGCAATGGTAAGAGTGTTGGACTTCAGTGGACAAGATTTTGAATCCCCATTTGGCTATACTTTAGGCAAATCATACTTTTGCAGCCTCAGAGGAAGGCAAGGGCAAAGACAAAGCACCTCTGAACATGAGGGGGTTGTCAGGAGGTTGCCATAAGTTGGAGTTGACTTGAAGACATGTGACAACAACACTTACTGTGCTATGCACCTTTCTGAATATGAACATCCCACATTCAGAAGCATGCCTGTATGTATGACTTTCATAAGTAAAGAACCCTGCGGCTGGGATAGACTAAATGACTCCAGACTGTGAGGATACACTCCTATCTTTGTTTATGGAAGTGGGGGAGGGAGGGGGAAGGCAAAGACTTGCCTTTGGCTGCCCACAGGGCAAGGGTTTGCTGTAGAAAAAGCAACACCCCTGAGTATTGAGGGCAAGCTGATACTGCAGAGAATATTCCCAGTATCTAAAAATGTTCAACCCAGAGCTCTGACCCAGTTCCGACCTACATCTCATGCATTGCTTCTGCATGTTATGAAATGAGGCACATTTCTTAACAATAGTGCCCCGTGTGCTCTCTTCAGAGGACAGCATAAAATGCCTGAAGTTACATGTGGAGGAAGGAAATGAGTTGGTGAAGTCTTTCTGAAGAGTACAGGCTGTGTCTGTCCATTTGGTACTGTTTATTGGTCTAAACTTCATTAGATTTCAAGTCTGCAATATACTCCAAAGACATCCTTAGGAAAAAACAAACAAACAAACAAACAGGAGAAGTGCATTATATCAAGCAGTTTTTTTCACTCTATAACTCCTAGCAGAAGCTAACCATCTGTATCTTTCTGAACTTCTCTTCAATGATTTTAATTCATCATTAAAACAGATGAGCAGAAACCACATTCTATGTGCCTTTTGCGTCCCATTCTGACAAACCATGTTGGGAAAATTTCAAGTGCAAACCTTTCTGTATTACCAATCCAGTTCTCTGGATATACAAAAAATTGCCATATGTGGCAGCATAATTTTATATTTTCCCATTTTTAATACCTCTGTCTTCTACAAAGGTAAAAATGCTTCTCATAAGGCTTAATTACTGGCAGTACTTTTGGTGGGAATGGTAAATCTTTTTTTATTATTTCAGACTGCTGTCAGAAACAATGAAACAATTATTTCTTTTGTAGCATTGGCACATTTTGGAATTCTTCCTCTCTCGCACACAGTGTTGGGGAACTGCAGCTTTTAAATGAAAGTTAAGCAGCTTCCCCCCAAAAAAGGCACACAAACTGGAAACATGCAGCTTTCCTCAACCTGAGTCTGGAAGCGTTAACTTGGGCTTTATTTTTTTGAATCCTGGGTTGCCATAAAATAGCAGAAATGAAGTTTGAAGACTAATCTGTGTTTTCCTGTTGTTGTATGCCTTTGGTTCATTTTTTACTTATGGGAACAAAATTACAGGGTTTTCTTGGAAAGAGCATTCAGAGAAATTTTCCCAGTGCTGTTCTTGTAGGGCTGGGAGAGCACGACTTGTCCAACTGTTTACCTTTACATGAGTCCCCATTCAAACCCTGGCCCCCCAAGAGTCCTAGTCCAACATTCAAACTGCTACATCACATTGGCCTTTCTGTGTTTCCTTGCTCACATTGTAATTATTAGATTGATTAAGGTTTAAAAATGTAATAAGAATCACCATGCAAAGACCTATTTTACCCAGTTTTCTTTTTGCACCATGACCAAATAGATATCTCTAAGAGGCCATCAGGATTGCCAATAATTCAAGTAAAGTTTCATGTTTGTAGCTGTTTTTTCCACCCACATCCCTTCATTCCATAAATGTACCAGAGTTAACAGGGTTTTCTCTCCTCTCCATCTTTTCCCATGCACCATCAGTGAGAAACCCAGAGGTAAGGGAGAAATGAAAACAAAGGATACTGGTGTGAGAAGCTACTTCTGCTGATTTATTTTTTATCATGCCAGGAGCAACTTGAGAAATTGCAAGTTGCTTGTGGTATGAGAGAATTGGCTATCTGCAGAGACGTTGCCCAGGGGACAAACGGATGTGTTACCATCCTGTAGGAGGCTTGTCTCATGTCTCACATGGGAAGCTGGAGCTGATAGATAGGAACTTACCTTATCTTGGGGATTCAAACTATCGACCTTCAGGTCAGCAGTTCAGCTGGTACAAAGGTTTAATCCATTGTGCTACTGTGGCTCACACCTCTGCTGATACAAGGATTTCTTGCTATATTTTTTAAAAACCCTGTCCTGAGTGGTTCTGGAAAATTACAGGGAATAAACTGAAATGGTCAAAAACATTTCCAACCATTATAGGTATAACAAGAGCCCCAAGAAACCTACAACTAGGGCATGAAAGCAAAACGAAACTCTCCTCCTCTGAGTCATGCTCCCCAATACACCTGCTTTGAATGCTAATGGTAATATTGATACTGGTGCTATCATAACTAGTAGCCATTGATAATCTTATTCTCCAGGAACACAACTTATCAACAGGTTCAAAAGTCATTTGCTTTCCTAGGAAAACAGAAAGCCCTTATTACCTACTAAAAATGATGCATTATTTTATGAAGTCATTAACTTACAATGATTAACATTTATGAAAGAGGTGCCAGAAGGTAAATCACATGTATTTTAAAGGCTGTGCACAATTTATGGAAGCAAGGGAAATAATGAATGTTATTAATAGAACTGGGATGTGTAAAAGTGTTGTTAAACATTTCCAGAGGGTTATCCATGTTATATCAAAAACAAACAAAAGTCCTAGGCCATGTTCAAGTGTAATAAGTTTTTGTTTGGCATTAATCTTCACAGACCACAATACATTTGATCCAATGAAATTGATATGAAGTCAGCTGAAATACATAAAAGTTGATGCCTTTTATTAAAAAAAAAAGGTGCCAGAAGACTTATGGTTGTTCAACTCACACTTCTGCACAGAATTTTAAGCCCAAACTTTTTCAGGTAACCCTTGTCCATCAAGCTCAATATTATCTATTCTGGAAGTTATTCTCCAAATTGCAAAGATGTTCCTCATCACCTGCTATCTGATCCCTTTTTATAAATAAAAAGAGAGGGGAAGAAACTTATACATGCATTGTATCTAGAACCTTTTTCATGAAAATCATATATCAAGACACCAATGTATGTTAGTTTCTCAAACTCTTGATTTAACAGCCCCCCCCCTTCCACTTGAACTAGAGACAAACCTAGAATATTCGTTTCTTCAGATGACTAATAGACAACTTCAGCATCTTTTTTGCAGTCCTTCTGTTGTCTTTTCACTGAAACACAGGTTCGAGTTCCAGGCATGCGTTAGCTCCAACCCAAAATGAGACATGATAGGATGAAGGCAAGGACCAGAGGTTTATTCACTTTGGTCAAAAGTAGATGCTGTGGAGAGAGTACTCCCAAATGAGAAGTTAAGGCAATGGATACGCGAAGAAACATAGGGACTTAGCAGCAATTCAAAGAATGGAATTTTGTCACTGTAGCTGCTGAGTGCAGCAAGTTACAATCTGCACACTGATTGGTTGAGACATGCCATCTGCTGCAGCAGCAGATCTGGTGGGAACTTTAATAAACTGTCATTGCTCAGTCTGAAGCTAGTGGCTGTTTTCTTTGTCCACGGGGAAAGGAATGTGGGCAGGATTTGGGATTGATTGTTGTCTTTGATGGTCATAGAGGGTAATTTCAGCCAGAATTTCTCAGTGGGTCCTGGCTGAGGAAATAATTTGCACTGAACCACCTTGGTGGGTTCCCAAGGAGAAACAAAGGCAGGGAGCAGGGTGACTCTCTGGCCTTCTGGGTTGGTCAAGGATTCATTAATGGGTAGGGGGTTCATTGTTGGCCAGGAAAAATGGTCACCAGGTGATTGTGCCAACTGCTCAGAGGAGTAATAGGATTACCCCTGTGTTTTCTCCAAGGAGTGCTTGTGCAACTGTTTTTCTGGGGACAAGATTTGTCCTTGGATGCCAACCAGTGGGCATCTCTCTTGGCTGTGGGTTTAGGGGTCCCAAGTTTCAATAACACTACAGCCTGTTAAACAGGGGTGGGTTGAATATGAGGAGAGGCCAAAATGACCACTATTATGGAAGAAGATAATTACACACAAAAAAGAAAAAGCAGAGAATGTGGAAAAGAGCATTATCCCTTCCTAGAGGTGAAGCTGCAGAGAGGTTAAGGGTATTCATTTCTTGCCTGTAGGCACCTTGGTGCATTTCTTCTCTTTACAGAGCTCCCAAATACTTCGAAGATTTTATATAGAAATGAGGTGCCTAGTAAGGTTAAATGAGCACCGGCATGTATAGAGATAAGGGATAATAAGCATGGAGTCTTCTTGGCTTTTCTTTGAGAACGTAGATTCTACAAATGTGTTGGTGACTAAATAGGCCTATCAGAGTTTGGAAATTGGATGTGTCCTTCGAACCTCTGCAATGGATTTTTTCTGGTGGAGCACTGCGTGCACAGAACTGGCCTCACCCTTTAAACCAAAGGTTTGTCTGCCGGAGCCTAGCAAGCTTGGACGGTGGCAGAGAGTAAAGGGCCAGGGTAAAGAAGGGAGCAGAGAAGACACTTCCATCTTGTCTCCTGCAGCATCAGAGCCCTTCCCCCACCACCAACGGCCGCTCTGGGGCCAGAGTGAAGAGAGGGGGCCAGGAAGATGGTTCCACCTTGTCTCCTGCACCTTGTCAATAATATATTAGCCATTGACACCCCCTTGTTGTGGAGGAGAGGCTTGCATACCCTAATAAAGTTGTGAGCTATGCTGGCGGTGGCATAAGAGTCACTGGTAGGGCCTCCCATTCCAGACAGGTCACAACTGAAGGGTCTGACAAAGAGTGTCAATGGGCAGGATGGGCTCCCTAGCCTTTTGGCAACCATCCTAAGAGAAGGAAAACTCCAAATTCAAACCCAGGCAGATGATGCTCATCTAATCCTGTAAGGTCAACCATCTAAGAGAAGGAAACTAATCAAACCTACGACCTGAAGAATGGAGTACTGGGAATAAAAATGGGGAAAGTGAAGGAAAAGATCAGAAAGAATGAAAGTGGGGTGAGGTGAGATAAAGACTTCCCTGGCTTGAGAAATTTAGTACTTCTACTAGATCTGCTATAAAGTATTGCTAGACCTTATAATTTGCTAAATGCTAAGTTTTGAACCCTTACTCTTCAAACTACAGTTGCTATACAGTTGCTAATAATTACAGTTGCATATAATTACAGCCATGTGCTAAAAACATTTTATAATATATAAAATGTATTTGACACATAGCTGTAATTATAAATCCCCACAGATAAGTATGACACAATGGATAGTCTGCTTTCTACTGCATTAATCCAGAAGACCTTTGCTACTATATTTTTGACAGCTATATTTACATAGAAACTACAGGTGGATTATTTTAACACACCATTTTAGCAGATGATTAACTGGATCATGCTGCCCTTTCAAAGTGTAAAGTTTGCTGTGTATTACAGGCATGGGGATCAGTAAATTATTACCAGTACTTAAGACCTTAAAGAGCCTTTGCTGCGTCAGATCTAAATTCTATCTTGACCAACGTTCTATTCCTGAGCACAACTCACTAGATGATTCTGGCAGGCCTACAAGAATATCAGCAAAGGACATTTCATCCAGCAAAATAGTATCTTAAACAAACAAAAACGAGTAGTGGAAGATGAATTAAATAGGAAGATGGGCGACCTAGACTTAGAACTTAAGAAACACCCCAAGAGTAAAGAAATAAAAATGCAACTAAATTCTCTCATGAAACAAAAAGAGTTACTAGAGATAGGAAAAATTGAAAAAGACCTTACGTTCTTGAATCAACAGCATTTCCAAAATGCAAATAAACCAGGGAAATGGATAGTGGCAAAAATTAAAAAAAGAAAACAAAACAATGATATTACTCAGATAAAAAGTGAAGGGAAAACTATCTCTGACGTAAATCGTATAAGAGATCACTTTAGGAGCTTCTATCAAAAACTATATGCGTCAGATAACATAAAAAAAGAAAAGGTACAAGCATATATCAACAAATTAAAATTAGACAAAATTACAGAGCATCAAAGAGAAAAACTAAATATGCCAATATCTAAAATAGAAATACAAAATGCTATCAAGAGATTGAAAAACAACAAAGCGCCAGGCCCTGATGGCCTTACGGCCCTTTACTATAAAACATTTATGGAAGAACTGACACCACCTCTCCATACAATTATGAATGATGCTTTGCAAAATTCTACCATCCCAGAATCATGGACTGAGGCGAAGATAACAGTAATACACAAAGAGGGCTCGGATAGGACGGAGATGAAAAACTACAGGCCTATCTCTTTGCTCAACCTTGATTATAAAATTTATACAGGAATTTTGGCGGAGAGACTCAAGACCCTATTGATAGAATGGATAGATCCAGACCAGGCAGGTTTCCTCCCAGGTAGGCAGGCAAAAGAGAATATTAGAATTATATTAGATGCAATGGAGTATTATAGAACCAACAATCAAAAAAGAGCCGCTTTCCTCTTTGTCGATGCCGAAAAGGCCTTTGACCAGGTCAACTGGACGGCAATAATATTAATAATGAAGGAACTTGTCCTAGGACATAACTTCATCAATGGCGTATCAGCTATATATGGAAAACAAAAGGCAAAAATATTTATAAATGGAGAGAGCACAAAAGAGGTATTAATACATAGAGGTACCAGACAGGGATGCCCCTTATCTCTGCTTCTATTTATCTTGGTCCTTGAGCTTCTTATGAAAAGTATAAGAAATAATAAAAGACTAATAGGACTTACGATCCCAAATTGCTCTTTAAAAATAAGAGCCTTTGCGGACAACATCGTCTGCCTGGTTGAAGACCCAGTTAATAATATAGAAGAGTGGCTTAAGGAGATAGGTGAATATGGTGAAATCTCAGGTTTCAAAATAAATAGACAAAAAACTAAGATGTTAACTAAGAACGTAGAGACTAAAGAAAAAGAAATCCTAAAACAGAAGACAGATATAGAAGTTGTAAAAAAAATAAAATACCTGGGCATAATACTATCAACAAATAACCTGGATCTGATAAAAGGTAATTATGTAAAGAAGTGGACTGAGATAGAACAGAGTTTGGAGAAGTGGAAACACCTAAAGATATCACTGCTAGGGAGAATATCCCTGATAAAAATGAACGTACTTCCGAAGGTATTATTCCTCTTTCAGAATCTCCCAATATTGAAAAACAAAAAAATACTAATGACATGGGAAAAAAATTGGCAAATTATATCTGGCAAGGGAAAAAGCATAGGATAAAATGGAAAGTAATGACAGATGAAAGGTCGAGAGGTGGGTTTGGTGTCCCGGAGTTAGAAACATACTATGAGGCTGCTGCATTAGAATGGGTAGTAGAATGGAGTACCTTAAATAATGTGAAGCTACTCACTCTGGAAGGTTTCGACCTCAGAGTGGGCTGGCACGGTTATATTTGGTACAATAAAGAAAAAATAGAAAGAAACTTTAACAACCACATTATAAGATGCCCATTATTAAAGGAATGGCTGAAATATAGAGACAGACTTTGTGTAAGAACGCCAATGTGGTTGTCTCCTGAAGAAGCATTATTCAGGAGACAATATGGGAGAACGACCTGGCTGAGATATCATCAGATTTTGGGAAAAAATAACGATGAATTCAGACTGAAAGACTTTGAAAAAATAAAAGAAAAAGTGACTTCCCTGAATTGGTTCCAATATGCTCAACTGAAGGAGATATACACAAAAGATAAACTTAGAGATTTTGACAGGATACCAAACTTTTGGGATAAGTTAATAAAAAAAAAGGGAAAAAAGAATCTCGCTATTATATAAAATACTTTTAGAATGGGGTACAGAATCAGAAATGACAAAAGATAGTATGATTAAGTGGGCAAAACATTTCGGCCATAATATTAAATTTGAAACATGGGAAAGAACGTGGAGGATACATTTGAAATATACGTATTCTTATAATCTAAAAGAGAACCATATGAAGATACTGCACAGGTGGTATATTACTCCAACAACTCTAGCTAAATATAGCAAGAGACAAGACTCGAGGTGTTAGAAGTGTAAAAAAGAAGAGGGAAACCTGTATCATATGTGGTGGGGATGCCGGAAGGTAAAAGGGCTATGGAGGAAAATATATAGAGAAATCCAGGCAATTCTTGGCATAAGGTTCGAAATGAGACCTGAATACCTATTGCTGGGCTTGCTAGATTTCAAACTTAGAAAAACTGTTTATATACTTTATCGCAGCTGCTAGACTAATTCTGGCAAGACGTTGGAGAGAAAAGGAGATACCAACACTGGACGACTGGAGATTGAAAATCATGGAAATTATAAAGATGGATTGTCTAACAACATCGTTAAGACACAATATGAACATGGAAAAAATTGGACATTGGTCATAGATTATCTAAGGAAAAACAAGATTGAGTAGATAGTCAAGATATGAAGAGTACTGATGGATTCTATATATATAAAAAGAGAGAGTCCGTTTTTGACGCGTATGGATGGGAAAACTGAAGGCCCCCCAACCACAAAACCCACCCAACACATTCCCCAGGCCACAGGGTACAATCGTGGCACAAAAAAACCCACCTCCCTACCTTCCACCCCCCCCAAACTGAGCCCCCAAAAACCGCCCATTGGCTCCCGTTCTGTGCTGGCCACGAGCACAGAACAGAGGGAGAGCCATCGCGCAGGCGCACTCCCACCCCCCCACAATGCAGGACAGAGGCAGAGCAATCACACATGCACACTGCGCACTCCGATTCCCCCAACCCCAACCCATCCCACCCCCAACCCCTCCCGTCCCCCTCTCTCCCCACACACCGGCACCTTCACCGCCACACCGGCGGCGCCCAACCCGCCTCCTCCGCCGCCTCACGGAGCCGGGTCGCGCGGGCGGCGCCCAACCCGCCTACTCCGCTGGCTTCTCGCCCTCCTTCCCCACTTCCCTGCTGCTCCTGGCGAGGAGGAGGAGGCGCAGGAAAGTGCAGCGAGGGATGGACGATCGCTCCCTCTCCTCCTCTTCCTAGTTGCCAGGGCCTTCCTCGCTCCGGCTGGTTCTTTCTTCATCCCGGCAGAGGAGGGGGAGGGTTGCCCTCTTCGCGGCCACCTCTCTCTCCCCCTCTCCCTGCCCTCCTTCCTTAAATCAAGGGAGGACGGCGGGGCGAAGAGGAGAGAGAGGTGCCCAGGAAAAGGGCAACCTTCCCCCCCCCCTCTGCCGGGATGTAGAAAGAACCGGCCGGAAGAGGAAGGCCCTGGCAACCACGAAGCCAGCAAGGAGCAGGAGAAGAGGGAGCGATCATCCGTCCCTCGCTGCACTTTCCTGCGCTCCCTCCTCCTCGCCAGCTCGTGATCGCTGCCTTCCTCCGGCGGTTCTTTCTGCATCCCGGCCACGGAGGGAGGGATGTTGCCCTTGTCCCGGGCATCTCTTTCTCCTCCTCTCCCTGCCCTCCTGCCTTAAATCAAGGCAGGGCGGCGGGGCGAAGAGGAGAGAGAGATGCCCGGGAAAAGGGCAACCCCCCCTCCTCTGCCGGGATACAGAAAGAACCGGCCGGAGGAGAAGGCCTGGCGATCACTGAGTTGCTGAGGAGGAGGAGGAGCAGGAACTGATCGCTCCCTCCTCCTCCTCCTCCTTGCCACAGACTTCATACCCACACATACATACACAGACACACACATACATACACACACATATACCGACACATACATACACACACACACACAGACACACACACACACATACATACACACATATACAGACACAGACACATACATACACACATACATACACACATATACAGACACACACACATACATACACAAACACACATACATACAAAGACACACACACACACATACATACACACACATACACACATACATACACACACATACATACATACACAAACACATATACATACACAGACACACACATACATACACACACACATACAGACACACACACATACATACACACACATACATACATACACACACATACATACAAAGACACACACACATACACACACACACACATACACACACACATACATACACAAGCACATACATACACACACATACATACATACAAAGACACACACAACATAAACACACACATATACCTACACATACATACACACACATACATACACACACACATAATACACAAACACATATACATACACAAACATACACATACATACACAAACACATATACACACACACACACACATACACACACACACACATATACATACTCAGACACACACAAACATACACACACACATACATACTCACATCTCCTAAATAGGGCACAGCAACGCATGCCGGGACCAGCTAGTTATACTATATTATATTATAGAAACATATGTACTATATGAAAGTTCTAGTATACGATGTAAGAGAAAATACAAGAGATTTTATGTTTAGTTGGGACAAGGCCACCTTGATGTATTGTAAAATCAACGAAATCCACGCCAAGACATTTTTTTCTTTTTCCCCTAACCCTACTTTTCCTGCTTCCCCTTCCTATCCCCCCCCTCCGCTCTACCACTTTTCTACCTTTTACTGTTTGTTTTTAAATAACTGTTCTCTGTTTTGTTTTATGTGTTTTGAAAATGAATAAAAATTTATTTTTTTAAAAAAGAATATCAGCATCCTTGGTTGTCTGTCAGTTTGAATTGATTTAGAAAGGTACTGGACAAATTCACACAGAAAAAATGTTAACAGATGATTAATCATCAATGTGAATATAAATTTTAGCACCTGAGGAAATATATCTCTGTATATCTGTTGATGGAAAACATGAGCAAAAGAATGCTGCGGTATTTAAGTCCTGCTTATGGGATTCCCATAGGCATCTGGTTGGCTCTGTTGAAAGAATTCAGAATTGGCCTTAGGTCTGATTCAGCACAGTTCTTCTAATGTTAGTTAGACACCAAATCACCTTGTCTCTCTCCTGAGGAATCTGTATAATGACCAAATAACAACAGTAAGAACTGACCATGGAACAACAGACTGATTCAAGATTGGGAAAGGCGTACGGCAGGGTTGTATACTCTCACCCAACCTATTCAACTTGTATGCAGAACACATACTTAGAGAAGACAATTATGCTGGGGGAAATGGAAGGAAAAAGGAAGAGGGCCCGACTAAGAGCAAAATGGATGGATGGTATCATCGAAGTGACTGGCTTGACCCTGAAGGAGCTGGGGGAGGTGACGGCCAACAGGGAGCTCTGGCGTGGGCTTGTCCATGAGGTCACAAAGAGTTGGAAGCGACTGAATGAATAAACAACAATCTATGTGCTGTAATAGTGAACCACAAAAATTAATTGGGTTCTTTGTTAAACAATAGAAGATATGAACCATTCCGGATGGGTGAAAAAGGTAGGAAGAAGCGTGCTGGTATTTAGGAGGTTCTTTGGTGATACTGGTAGATTGTAGCCTTCCTCTTGGAATTTAAAAGGTTCAGTATTTATACTTTTCCATAGCTATAGTAATAACAACAGGAGGTAAGTTTTATGACCTCAGAGATCCTTGTTTCTTCCAAGAATGACATAAGAAGTAAGATTTAGGCAGTTATGAGTAAGGAATAGAAGGAAAAAAATCTATTTTTGTCATGCCTCCAAAGGCGTCCTTTAGCCACACTTGATGAATATTGATAGTGAAACTAAGAAACTTACATAACCATTGTAGCCTGTCAAATTGGAGTAGGGTTATTGCTTTATTATTCTTTAGTATTAAGTACTGCAATGTCTTCAGACTAGTCCTTTATGACATTGAAGTTGAAACTATAATTTTTTGAAGACTCGACGTTGCTTTTAATGATGAAATCCTATGCTCAAATTACAGTGGAAAGTATTGTTGTATTTCACCTTTCCTGATGGCCTTCCTAGAAATGTTTAGGAGGGTGTGGTTCAAGGTAAAACAGGCAAGGAATCTGTGGTTGGGTTTTATAGATTCCTCTGAAGATCATCTTTTTCTTTCCATCTTCCAGAACTAAGTTGCTGACACTGAGAGTGGCTTTACACCCTTTGAAATCCTTTGAAATGTCTAGTACAGTGGTTCTCAACTTGTGGGTTCCCAGGTATGTTGGCCTTCATCTCCCAGAAATCATAACAGCTACTAAACTGGCTGGGATTTCTGGGAGTTGTAGTCCAACACACCTGGGAACCCACAAGTTGAGAACCACTGGTGTAGTGAAACACAATGTAATGAAACAGATACCCACCTATGTATATAATCATCATCATCCTCAATAAAATAGTGAAGAGTAGAGACATCACACTGGTAACAAAGATCCGCATAGTCAAAGCAATGGTATTTCCCGTATAACCTATGGATGTGAGAGCTGGACCATAGGGAAGGCTGAGCAAAGGAAGATAGATGCTTTAGAACTGTGGTGTTGGAGGAAAGTTCTAAGAGTGCCTTGGACTGCCAGGAGATCCAACCAGTCCATCCTCCAGGAAATAAAGCCTGACTGCTCATTGAAGGGAAGGATAGTAGAGGCAAGGATGAAGTTCTTTGGTGACATCATGAGAAGACAGGAAAGCTTAGGGAAGGAGCTGGAGGTGGTGATGGCCAACAGGGAGCTCTGGCGTAAGCTGGTCCATGAGGTCACGAAGAGTCAGAAGCGACTGAATGACTAAACAACAACATCATCATCATTTATTATTTATGCCACACCCCCTTTCCCTGAAAGGACTTAGGGTGGCTTACAACAGTCAAACAATGCAAATAAAATATAACAATAAACAATATACAATAAAACAACTATTACTTAAACAGTTAAAATGACATCATTAAGGTGCATTCTTGTTTTTAACGTGCATGATTTGAAAAAAATCTAACCCTGCCCTATCTTGCCCTAGGACTCTAAACTCTAAGGAAATAACTAGCAGCGGTTCTTCTTTTTTAGGCCTTTACATTATCATATATTTCAAAGAAGTAGAACAATTATTCCAACATAGTTGATAACTCAAATCTTTTTCTACAGGAAGACTGCTGGTAGATGTCTTCAAAGGTATTGTTCACATTTTGTACATATGTTCATAGAAGGCCAGTCCACCATGCTTTTTGTACAAGAGGCAAGAGGTGCCAATACACAGTGGGACGCCAACACAAGGGGAATTCTTGTTGAATCCCAGTGTTCTATTTCATATAGTAGCTGAACAGTTTTCTGGTCTTTCAGGGCCAGATATTTATTTATTTATTTATTAAGCGTGCTTCTATGCCGCCACTCCCGGGAGGGCTCGTGGCGGCTCACAGGAGCCAAACAAGGCACAATAAAAACAATGGCAATGATTAAAACAACAGCAAATTAGCTAAAAACAGTACACTCCATAAAATCATTAAAAACTGTGATGCAACACGCTACCACAGATAACACTTAAAAACACGAGGCTGCACAAAGTGAGACCTACAGGTCGAACGCCTGGTGGAAAAGATGGGTCTTGCAGGCCCGTCTGAATGCAAGCAAGTCCTGGATCGCGCGTGTTTCTGCCGGGAGGGCGTTCCACAGTGTGGGCGCGATGACAGAGAACACCCTCCTGCGGGTTGAGGTCAAGCGCACGAGCCTCGCCGAGGGGACGTCTAAGAGGTAGGCTCCCTCTGACCGCAGTGATATCATTGGGCAATAAGGGGAGAGACAGAACCTCAGGTACGTTGGCCCCAAACTGTGTAAGGCCTTAAAGGTAAGAACCAACACTTTGAAAGTGATCCGGTGCTCAATTGGCAGCCAGTGCAGGTCCTGGAAGGTAGGTGTTATGTGACTACCTGCTGGGGTTCCAGACAGGAGTTGGGCAGCAGAATTCTGCACCAGCCTGAGCTTCCGGGTCACTGACAGAGGAAGGCCAACGTAGAGTGCGTTGCAGTAGTCCAGTCTTGAGATGACCGTGGCTTGGATCACCGTGGCCAGGTCATTCCGGGATAGATAGGGGGCCAGCCGCCTCGCCTGTCTGAGATGGAAAAAGGCAGACTTGCTGGCCATAGAGACCTGGGTCTCCATGGTCAGCTGGGAGTCCAAGTGGGCTCCCAGGCTCTTTACTAAGGACGATGGGCATAGCACCACACCATCCAGGGTCGGAAGCTGGACATCCCTATCACCCGGATGGCCCAGCCACAAGATCTTCGTCTTTGCTGGATTCACCCTCAACCTACTGGCTCGCAGCCATCCAGTAACGGCCTCGAGGCACCGTTGGAAATTATCGGGGACAGATTCAGGCCTGCCCTCCATCCTCAGAATGAGCTGAGTATCATCGGCATACTGATGACACTCAAGCCCAAAACTCCGTACCAGCTGTGCAAGCGGCTGCATGTAGATGTTAAATAATAATATTCTTCCTTGGTAAGTTGTATGACCTCAAAGAAGTTAAGTGGAAGGTATATACAGGGCCTTACAGGCATAGACATTTTGATGCAGCAATCCTGACAGTTCACACTGCTGCAGAGATGGCACATATAAGGCCACATGAAGTACTGGTTATGGCAAATGGGACAAACCTGAGCCTTTGAAGAGATATGCGGGTCTCTCTGGGTGGAATTTTTCATTTCTGAATATCTTGTTCCCATCAAATCTGCAATGGTTTGTAATGATAATACTGTATATGCTTTCTTATTGTAGATGGGAAATGACTTACTTCATCATCACATTGTTAAATGTGCCCGTGTTACTCATGTAATGAAAACGCTCCAATCCTTGTAAAGACCACGCATGGACAGCAACTCGATCTCACGAAGTTTATTGAAGGTATAACACCTTTGATGCCAGAATTGGCATCACAGGAACAAACACAGCTTATATACAAAACACACCCCCATCACCTGTCCATCATCCCAAAGGCCCAACCCCCCTGACATGCAATGTCCAGCAGAGGTTGCATCATATCCCCTTTGACCCAGTTTCCCAATGTCCAGTGGATATTTCCTCATATCCTTCCTGAGTCAGCAATGTTCATGCCGGTGCTTCTCATGTTGGTGTGGTGTGGCCCAAGCCTCCCAAGGCCAACACCTGGAGATATCTTATCTCGTGAGCAGAGTCAAGAGACCAGAACAAATGCAGGCAGGTCGGGAAATCAGAGCAACACCAGCTCAGATTTCATGATCCTGACAAATGCTTCTCCCCCTCCCCCCTGTGGGAAAAGAGGACTCAAAACGCTATTCTACTCTTATCATCTAAATTCTATCCCAGCACCCACCAAAGTCACAACCAGCTCTATAACTCACAAGGCGAAGGGAGCTCACCTCAGCCTCATTCCTACACACTCAGATCATCAGACATTCCTCTTATCACAAACGCTTAGCTTGTTCAAGGCCAATTTCTATCCTTAACCATCTGTCAGTACTCTTCACATGCTACCCTTCTACTACCATGCCCATCATTCTACAACTGCATGGTCCAAAACTCCAAACCTCCATTTGAACACCCTTTGGGCTAAACTATATATTCCGCAATCACCATCAACCAGGACACACTCGGCCCCACACTCAGCTTCCCAAACATGTGGGCCTTGTGCACCTTAACCTCACAATGCACACTCATGTAGTCTTCCACTACCGACCACCAAACACTTTCTCACAAGCCAAAGTGAATTTCACTACCTTCTACCACAATCTAATTCCCAAGACTCCATAACTCTCACAAAGGAACTCCAATAACAATACCTAAACCAACCTTTCTCTACACTTCTCTCTTGCCACTATCAAAACCTCTAAACAACCTCATCCCTCTACTGCAATAGCAGGAGGTACACCCACAAAACTACGCTTCCCTATATAACCAGCTACCACTACAAAACCTATCAAACTCTCTTAGCTAACCAAACTGACAACTCACCACACAGGACTAAATCAACTGCGCTTCTTTCCAGGAAAACCCAAAATTACACAATCAAGTTTCCAAGCCTCATAACTCCCAAAACCTTCCACTGCAAAAGCAGGAGGTACCAAGTACAAAACTACAATTCCCAAACAGCCAAACACATCCGTGCCTATTCAACCCATAACTCAATCTAAATCTCCACACAACTCCTACCTCATCCACAAGCTGCACAGGACTAACTTAACTGTGTCAAGCTAACCATACCAAAGAAATCCAATACCCTTGCCACCTTGGCAAAAGGCACATACCAATCTCTCATGCAACAAAAAACACAGCTATCTAAGCTACCTAGCCATCACATACATCCACACGTCCATTTCAATTCCAACATGCCATCCTAGTACTCTATTCTTCTGAACAAACACTACACCCCCCCTCACTTGGGGAAAAGCGCCTAGGAAAACTACAACTCCCTCTACTGCGATGGCAGGAGGCACTAATCAAACTACAACTCTCCATACAGCCATCAACCGCTATATAATCTATCATACTCCACCACTATAACCACAAGGTACTAGCAACACCATAACTTCTAAACTGACCCTAAAATCTATCCTCCCAACGGAGCACTCCCACACTGGGACGCAGGCATAGCCATCTGCGTATAACCAACACGTACACATCTTAACTTATACTATATCCCAAATCACCTCTTCTCCTGGCAAATTCAACAGGAGATAATATCATTCTAAACTAACTCTGTAGCCTATCTTCTAATCAGAGCATTCCCACAAGCTCCTAAATACTAGCTTCCCTCCATATCCAACAAGTCATCAATCCATGTGACACATATCTCCCCTTAACCTCATCTGCACATGAAAACTATCATCCTTAACTACATAGAGGCAATTCTAACATGTCTAACAATAAATGCACTTTATATAAGACAATATATATCCCCAACTAACACATTTAAAGACAGGGTTGTAACACAATGCAATATATGAAGTTCACAAACCCCCCATTACACTTTCTCCAATGATAACCTGCCTAAGCATGTAAATACATTCTACAAACATGGATTAAACAGCTACATATTTAACTCTGCAATTTACACAATCCATGGAATATCAGAAGCACACTTAGAAATACATTAGGCACATTACTCTATATTATATAAACAAAATAGTCTTGGACATACAAAATCCCAACGTCATACAATCCCAGTCCTGCACTGTTAATTCCTGCATTAACTAAGCATGGGATTCCTTTCAAGTCACATCTGACTCCCAGAGCACTTTCTTTCCCCACGAAAACATAATCAGGCAGAGCATATACATTTCAATCACCCTGCCACCCCCCAAAGTCAACTCAGCCATACTCAAAATGCTGGAACACAGTTCAACTTTCGTAGAGCTCAGGTTCAGCATATTCCCAAATCTGCCCCTCAACTCAGCAAGGGTTTGCTCCCACAGTTCAGCCATCTCCTTCGCGAATCAGCCCCAAACAAATTCCCACCCCCGAATGACAGCTCGCTCCACCAGGATCAATAGCAGGGGTGGATCAATAGGCAAGAAATTCAATCTTGAACTCAGCACCCGGTCGGCACTGCAATCACGGACCTC
Source organism: Anolis apletophallus (assembly GCA_030556195.1). Taxonomy (NCBI): domain Eukaryota; kingdom Metazoa; phylum Chordata; class Lepidosauria; order Squamata; family Anolidae; genus Anolis; species Anolis apletophallus. Next base: position 120,664,006 of record JARBWK010000007.1, read on the forward strand.
GCCAACACTTCACAGCTCAGCAGAAGCCCCAACTTCTCCTTCACGTTGGCTGGATAGGGCCCAAACAGCAAATCTCTCGAACATAGAACCTCGTTATGACTGAAGCCCATCGGGTTCTCCTCGCTCACCGTCTCCACAGGAAAAGCCTCCAACAACTGGGGACTCCCAGCAGCTTCCTTCCCAATGGTACACAGCTCCTTGAGGGGAACATCTGCTTCAGCAACCCACTCGATTGGCACTTCAACCTGTAAAGCCGCAGCACTCTCTCGCTCTTCTCCCAAGGGCTTTTCCTCTGCAGGCACACCTCTCCGACCATCCTCAAAACACAAGAAGAGCAAGGCAGCAGACCAGGCCATAGAAACACCAACGGTTTGCAGAAAGGGATCTGGTAGCTCCCCCTTTTCCTCTTTCTTCCCCTCCACTTCCATTTCTGCAGGACACTCTTTAACGGCTCCAGCCACCCACTCGGTTTCATTTCTCTCCGGTAAGGCAGCCTTTGAAGTTAAACCAGTTTCGCTTTCCGACTGAAGAGCTCTCACACTGCTGGAAGGGAGTTGCTGATTTATCTCCTCAACTACCGCCATACGCAGCTTATCTTTGCTGGTTTCCAAGGCTACTTGCTCTCCTGGGTGCCCTCCTTCACTCCTTGGAAGCTGCAAACTTTCTCCCCAGGTTCCAGGCACACAATCATGGCCAAAGAGCTTCTGTTCTGCAGCCAAAACATTTTCGCTTTCCTCTGCCCCTTCTCTCCCAGGAAGCTCGGGTTCCAAGACAACCGACTGGGCCTCCCTCTCCAGGGCAAAGCTGTCTTCCTCAAAAGCATCATCATAACGCCCTCTTCCTCGGCGGGGAGACATGACATCATTTCTTGACACTGCCGGACTCTCTCCTCCAAAACCTCAATTCATCTTAGGAGTAGGCCCACGTCATGCCGCCTGCAATGAAAGGCTTTCTTTATCTCCTGCAGCATACAATAGCATCGTTGCAACTCCTGGACCAGCTCACTTCTGTTCCAAACAGAGGACTGCACAGCACCTTCCTCGCTGCAGCCCGGTCCACCTTGAGCCAGCACCGGGTCCACCTGAGACCCCACTCGAGCCCCAACTCTTCTGGGATCTTCTCTGGTCCCTCCGGCTTCATAGCCCACCTGAACAGACCCCTGGCAATCTGCTTCTCTGGGCAGCCCCTCCTGGGCCCCACGGGATCCCACCTGAACGGATGCAACTCCAACCGCTTCTCTGGGTTCCACTCTAGCCCCTCGACAGCCCACCTGAACGGAGGCACTTCCAACCGCTTCTCTGGGCACTTCCTGGGCTCTTCCCTCATCACTCTCCTTCCAGGAAGGCTGGGACAAGCCAACTTTCGTCCTCTCCTTCCCATACGGTCCGCAGGGCTTGTAGGCAGTCATCTCCGAAGCCATCACCTCTCCCCATGGGGATGGGATGCTCCATCTTCCTGTCCGCCAATCCCAAACGGGGAATATCACCCCCGCCACGGCCCCGTCTTCATCCGCATCCCTCCAGAACTCCTCGGGACTCACCCACTCTACTCCTGTAAAGGGTTTCGACATTGCGGATGGCATCACAAGCCCTCAGTAGATCCTTCTACGATAGGCAGTAATGGAATTCTGGCATTCTGTAATGAAAACGCTCCAATCCTTGTAAAGACCATGCATGGACAGCAACTCGATCTCACGAAGTTTATTGAAGGTATAACACCTTTGATGCCAGAATTGGCATCACAGGAACAAACACAGCTTATATACAAAACACACCCCCATCACCTGTCCATCATCCCAAAGGCCCAACCCCCCTGACATGCAATGCCCAGCAGAGGTTGCATCATATCCCCTTTGACCCAGTTTCCCAATGTCCAGTGGATATTTCCTCATATCCTTCCTGAGTCAGCAATGTTCATGCTGGTGCTTCTCATGTTGGTGTGGTGTGGCCCAAGCCTCCCAAGGCCAACACCTGGAGATATCTTATCTCGTGAGCAGAGTCAAGAGACCAGAACAAATGCAGGCAGGTCAGGAAATCAGAGCAACACCAGCTCAGATTTCATGATCCTGACAACTCAGTTGTACTCAGCATTCTTTTAGTTCATTTGCCATCACACTGTAAGCACTAGGCACCGCCCACCATCACTCCCCAGTGAATGTTCTACCCTACACTTGAACCCAACCTAATGTGATGAACACAGTGGATTATCACATTTTAAGTGTAGCACTCAGTGGAATTTAGTAAATGCAATGAAGTGGTAAGGTTCTGGCCCTGAAGAGGTACAATCCAACCAAAGCTTTTTAGCATTTGATAAAGTGTAATGTACTGCTGTTTTGCTCAAAGAAGATGCTGCCAGTTGGAGAATTCAAGACAAACCTCTGACAGTTTTCACTGTAGTGCCCAGAAAAGACTGGTGAACAGATGGCACTGGTGCTGTTTGCTGGGATGAAGATGTCTGGAAGACCTGGTCCAATTTCTACTCTAACTCTTGCAGCTCAAAAAGATCATGTTATTTCTTTTTCACAAATTCTTTGTCTTCATCTTCTTCTTGAGATCCCGCCAGAAGCTGCTGTTGATGCCTCATTGGCTGCACCTGCCTGCTCTGTCACAGAACCAACACTTGGAGTCACACTGTTTGTGCATTTCTCATCAAACCAAGTATGACCAGGAACATTGTAAAAATACTTATTTTCAGCCATTTTTTTAAATGCCATCAACTCCTCCTCTGCTGCAATAGACCATCTTCCAGGATACGTGGAGCAGATATCTTTGCAGATATTCTCTCCCCCTGGGCCCAAAATTTCGTTAGAATTCTAAATATTTCGGAAGGCTCCCTATTACCCCCTCCAAAATCCAAAATCCAAAATCCCAGACATTACTCACAGTCCGATGGGGCCTTTCCATGCTCGAGGCCTACTTTAACTGAAAGGCCTTCCTCCAGGAAGAAAAAAACCAGCTGGAACCATAGAGAGATCGAACCGGAAGTCCTAGCGTGGCTGGAGGACTCATCAAAAAAGCACTTTAAACTGCAGGGAAAGGGGCCTGGATAGCAGGGCAGGCGAGAAGGACACGAGGCAGGCTGAAACAATGGGAGAAGGGGTTGAAAACAGCCCGGAGAGGAGCAGGAAAAGTGCAGATTCAAGGAAAAGCCATAGAGTTCAAACCTCCTAGAGATCTATGGCAAAATGAATGGGGAGAAAGCTGCAGTGAAAAGAGCTCTGGAGAAGGTAGGCAACTATTTTATAATAATAATATTTACCCCTTCTAATTTCCTGGAAGAAGGGCCCAGGGCATTATTTAATTCTGATTAAAATAATAAATAATATAATAATATTTACCCCTTCTAATTTCCTGGAAGAAGGGCCCAGGGCATTATTTAATTCTGATTAAAATAATAAATAATATAATAATATTTACCCCTTCTAATTTCCTGGAAGAAGGGCCCTACTTGTTATTGATGCCACTGGGATCAATGTAAATGTGAGTAGATCAATAGGTACTGCTCTGGTGGGAAATAACAGCAATCCGTGCAGTCATGCCAAGCCATATGACTTTAAGGTGTCTAAGAGCAACAACAGCTCTCAAAATCAATGGGAGATGCACAGCGAAGTAATAATAATACTAAAATAATTATAGAAACAACTTGGGCCTGACATAATAATAATAATATGTTTGCTTGTTCTTGAGGGCACTAGAGTGCTTGTGGCCTTACATAATTGATAACAGACATGGATTGAAATACTGTAAAATTGACAGGGCTCTAACTACAAACCTAAGAGCATGTTCTAGTTTACCAAGAGCACGTTCCTCATACCCTCCAGGTCACTATCTCCCTTACTACATTCTTACTATTAGAATTTATTATTTAATTCTAATAAATGCTCTGGAGAAGCAAGCCTTGACTATTTTATTTAATAATACTAATACTACTTATAATAATAATATATTAATGCTTTATATCTCCCTGCAAGGAAACCAAGGGAAATGTTGCCCCTTGATTTGCCTGTGCTTAAAACAGTGTCAGTCCTGTTTCCCTGCTTTTCAGACTTTAGAACCAATTTAGAATTTCGTTAGTAGTTACGTTACCTTTTAGAGCTTTTTGGAAAATTTTTGTAAGTCTTTCTATTACTAATCAAAAAATCCCCCATTTGATTTTAGAATCACGATTTTTGGGTTCTAATCCATGCCTAGTTTCAGCCAGAAGTTACCATAGAGTCTCCCTAGCAAATTCCTACAGAGGATACTTTTCTATAATTTGTTTAGATCATTTATGGCAACTGTATGATAACTTCTAATGGCATTTAGACTGTGATTCTGGATGATGTGATTCATTGAAATGTATTGTTAGTATGCTTATTATGTTTGAATGTTTAACTTACAGATATAGGAGCCATACTGGAACTCTATAATTTATGGATTTAGCTTATGAAAACCTGGAAAAGTTTGTCAACTGAGAAGAGAAAGACTTCATCCCCTCCTCTATTCCCTCCCCTCTGCTGAGTTAGAGTACAGTTTGCAGCGACTGAAGTGAGTATGCATGAAGAAAGAAAGTGGGAGTAGGCAGAGAATAAAGTGGAACTATCCCTGCTAAACTGGGACAATTGAATAGTGTGGCAGGCTTGTCCTTTATTGACATTTGAAAAGCAAAAGATAAAGTAAAAAGACAGAAAATAGAGTGGAACCATCCCTGCTAAACTGGGACAATTGGATAGTGGGGCAGGCTTGTCCTTTATTGACAGAAACACTGAGTTTCCAAAGAAGTTGGGACTCCTTATGAGACAAAGCGTGAGTCACTCCTCTTCCACTACATCAAAGGTAGGAAATCAATCTCTCTTCATGGGGATGCAACTTTAAGAGGTCTTTATAAGAACCAGATCTTTTGAACAATGACAGTACTCTCAGCCTTTGCACCCTTTTAAATATCTGCTCATTGACAAATGGATAGATTCCACTAAATATGGCATGCATACCTGTTCAAGTTGTCTAAAGCCTACACTAGTTGATAATCCTAAATGAAGCAGGCCAAGTTCCCTTTGATTATGTGGGCCTCCATTAGATAGGACTAGCAATTGCGTTTTGGCCAAAGTTCAGATAGCATGGGAAGCCAAGAAGCTGATACTCCATAGAAAAACTAAGAAGGCTGCACCTGTAGTACAGTCGAATTTTTTAAAAACAACTTGGCCCTGGAATGCCCTGAAACATTTTTATGGGGCATAAAAACGTGTTTTGCCATTTATGAACAGTCTAGAGCCATTTTAGGGGCAAGAGAAACCATTTTAACAAAAGGAAGTAAGAAGAAATCACTTGTTGACTTAACTTTTTTAAAAGGTCTTTCCATTCCCTTAAATGGCCCTGAAGGAGCCTTTTCAGTGGTGGCTTCTCGGCTTTGGAACACCCTCCCTAGTGTCATCAGATCGATTCCCTCCCTCCTGACATTTCTCAAGAAAGTCAAGACCTGGCTGTTTGAGCAGGCATTTGCTGATGAAATATAACGGTTTAATTACATATATGGAATGACGACGATGTGATTTCGGAAAATGATTTCAACGTGACGCTGAGACTGTAATTGTATGTTTTAATTGCTAATTGTTGTGTTATATGGTTATTGTTTGGTTGGTTTTGCGAGTGTTTTGATTAGAGGGCAGATATTGCCTTGTGTAAACCGCCCTAAGTCACCTTCGGGCTGAGAGGGGCGGTATAGAAATGTGATAAATAAATAAATGCAGCCCAGACATCACACTCTGCCCACCTTTGATTTACGTTTACAGGAAGGTCTCCAGAAGATCATGAAGTACATGGACAATTTGCAGCTGCAAGATTCTGGAAGTTAAAGTTCAATTTCCACCCCACCCCCCAGTTCTGAATTTCCATGTAGTTATTATGGCTATAAGCCATTCTTACACCTACAGTCCATGAACATGTGCAGTTGTTTTTTTAAAGTTATCTAGGTCAATGCTTACCTCTTCATCCTACATCCACTGACTGCTATGGATTCCTTTTCTCCAAAGCAGCTTTCTTGCCAGCTAGTTACAAAAATGTACTTCTCCAGCCAATGTGCTGCAGCAGAGAACACACATTATAATGTCTAGCCTTTTAACCAAAAGTGGAGAAAGAACGTGAATCAGTTTTCAGTTAGTTGATGATATGTCTGTGTCAAATGTGAACAATGAAATGGGATGATTGGAGTCTAGATGAAAGCCAGGGGATTTCACTGAACACTTTCAAGATGACGTTCAAGTGACTCCTTCGTTCAGGCTATACAAGAGATTTTATGAAACTGGAAATGACTTCAGGCAAAAAACTTTATTTCTCCCTGCATCATATGTCTCAGAGACAGCATAAGACATCACATGAAGTTGCTTTATGTGTACCAGGTAAGACTAGTCTTTACTAGTATTATTGTCTGTTACAGCCATAAGGAATTATTTCTCTTCCAGATTTTTTGGACTCTAAACCTTATTTCTCCCATTCAATCTGGACAATTATGAGAGAATGAGGGATTTCTAATTTGAAACAGCGGGAGGACCAAAGAACACATTGATGTTTTCCAGATATTTAGACCTATTGTTAGATAATATATCACATATATAAGTGATTAGCCAAGACAGGACAGACCCAGCATGTTTTATTGCCTAAAATGAAGAACAAGGCAGAATTTTGTCCTATTCCATGTATAGATGCCAAAGTCAACATTGTTGTCAGAACCCCCACCCCCAATTGCAAGTGATGAAGCTGGCTATGTTGGGTGAGTGGGCTTATTAACAAAAGACCCTCCTCATAAATGCACAGCAGAGTAACTTATTAGCAGCAGTGTGACCCAGCACCAGTAGCCCAAAAGTGATAAAAAGAACAAAAACATACAGACCAATGTTATCTCTTTTCTTTATAGCAAAATAATAAGGTTGTACTATTCACAAGAACAAGGTTTCCATAACACAAATAAAGTTCTTTATATTTCCATCTTCTCAGGCTTCTTTCTCATGCAGATAAACAGCTCCGGTCTCACAGAGCCTCCTCTCACACTAGGGTTCCCATATGTCCCTTATTCTAAGGGACGTCCCTTATTTTGGCCCTAAAATTTGTGTCCCTTATTTTCAGGCCCTGTCCCTTATTTTTGACTAGCAGGACAGGACTGGGCGGGGTTGACCAGAGGAAGCTGCGCGCTGTGGCCTTGGAAGGAAGAGGCGATACAGGACTTTTTCAAAATACAGTAGACTAATTAACTGTTACCCAAGGGGAATGTTGGATCATGTTGGATAAAGATAGTTTCTGGTTGCTTGAGAGTTACTCTTAAAATAGGCCTAGCTGTGCATCCCAATACTACACAATGCTGTGTATCCCATACTATACTATACCATTAACTATTGACATAATATTCATGAAGATGTACTGTCTTATAAAATTTATTTTATTTTAATGTTTAGACAGTGCACTTTTAAAGTCAGCAAAGTCAAGTACTAAATACAGATGGAGAAAATTAGGTAGTTCTAATAATGTTTTTTCTTCCCGACAAAGCATGCAGAAACATACCATGTACTGTTAAGAGGGTATAAGTCAGTTTCTTTTGTGAGTTTCAGTCATTATCTTATTCTGTTAATAAAACTATTTCTACCTAACTTTTGAGTTTCAAGTTTTTAATGATGTGTCCCTTATTTTTGGGGAAATCCCGTAAATGTCCCTTATTTCTTATATCAAAAAATGGCAACCCTATCTCACACTGAAGTTATACAGGAGCTTCACACAGTAATCTTTTACACACAGCAGTCTTCACACATGAGCTTTACACATGAGGCCTTCAACCTGGAACTTCTCTCACCAGGCCTTCTCACACTGAGGCCTACCTCACACTGAGACCTTTCTCATACTGAGGCCTACTAACACTCTGATCTGAGGCCCTTCTCCCACAGAGACCTCACAGAAACTGAGGGTTACTAAGCTACAGACATACCTGCTTATATTGAACTGCAGCTTTCACTGAGTCATTGCATCCATTTAACCCTTTCAGTGCTTGACTCACATTTTTGTAATTAAAAATACCAAGTTAATATTTAATATTTCTAACAGAAATGGGATGAATGGGGTCTGGATGAAAGCTGGGGGAGTTCACTGAACCCTTTCAAGATGACGTTCAAGTGACTCCTTTCTTCAGGCTATACAAGAGATTTGATAAAACTGGAAATGACTTCAGGCTAAAAACTTTATTTCCCCCTGCATCATGTATCTGAAATAGACATACAGTGTATATATAGCTTCATGTGATGTCTTATGCTATCAAGTCAAACTAGTCTTTACTAGTATTGTTTTCTGTTACAGCCATAAGGAATGATTTCTCTTCCTAATGTTTTGGACTGCAATCCCCATTTCTTCCATTCAATGTGGACAATTATGAGAGAATGAGGAATTTCTAATACATGTTAATGCATTCCAGATATTTAGATCTACAGTTATATAATTTGAACTGAATATATCAGTGATTAGCCCAGACAGGACAGACCCAACATGTTTTACTGCCTAAAATGAAGAACAAGGAAGCATTTTGTCCTATTCCATGTATAGAATCTAATGTCAATATTGTTGTCAAAATCCCCCATTGCAAGTGATGAAACTGGCTACATTGAAAAGGATCACATTCATGCATGTGACTTGCAAAATTCTGTTCTTCAAGAAGTTGCTACCAGCATTTCTGGCTAGAGAATTCTGCAATTTGCAGTACAAAAGGTAAATGTTCAGAACACGAAGACAAACATGATGCATTCTTCTGTCCATGTCATGTTTCTTTACAGGATATTAAATGTATGTTCAAAAAGCAGAAAATGTATCAAGAAATCCAACGATAAACCATCTAACATGATACAGAATCCTATTGAAGATCTTTGTAAGTTGACTTGTGTCTATGAGAATTAAGAGTTGGGCAGTTCAGTAATGTCCACATTCAGTATGGGGCTGCTGTTATACAGCCAGATAGAGCAGCTAACGAAGTGACTCATGCACCTTAGCATGTGCATTGGAACAGCAGTGAAGCCTGATAGTGATTGGAACACTCTTGTCATGTCCTGTTATGCAATCTTACAATTCATTAACAGAGGGTGCATCTACACTGTAGAATTAATGCAGTTTGACAGCACTTCAACTGCAATGGCTCAATGCTATGGAATCACATGTTACAATATCTTTAGCCTTTTCTGTCAAACAGTTCTCAGTGATTTGAGTTTTCCAGGCTGTCTGGCCATGTTCCAGAAGCATTATCTCATGATATTTTTCCCACATCTATGGCAGGCATCCTCAGAGGTTGTGAGGTCTATTGGAAACTAGGCAAGTGAGGTTTATATATCTGTGGAATGTCCAGGGTGGGAGAAAGAACTCTTGTCTGCTTGAGGCAAGTGTGAATGTTGCAGTTGTTCCACCGTCAGGGCCGTAGCCAGGATTTTGAGTGGGGGGGGCTGAGTTTGGTTCAGGGGGCTGAGACTGGGTGGAAGAGGGTCTACCCTAGCAAACCTTTTGTATTGTTATGCCAATAACCCCATGAATGTGGGATATAATGAGCATGGTGATCAGATCATGATATGAATAAACATAACAGTTTAAATAATGTACTAGTAAGGTCTTTTCACGGACCACCCTGAGAATTTGGGGGCTGAAGCCCCCTTAGCCCCCCCCCCTGGCTACATGCCTGTCCACCGTGATTAGCATTCAATAGTCTCATAGCTTCAAAGCCTAGCCAATTGCTGCCTGGGAGATCCTTTGTTGGGAGCTGTGAGTCTGGTCTAGAATTGACAGCAACCCAGTGATTTCCAGCCATGAAAGCCTTCAATAACACAATTCTCAGTGACATCCTAGATTCCATCTTTTGCTGGGGCCGACCCAGTAATTTTTTTGCTGCCTCAGGCAAAGGCAAGATGGTGCCAAAAACATTGTTTACTGTACCTTAAAATGCTGACTGTGGAGGTACAAAATAAGTAGTGTCTTTCTGTTCTGTAACAAGAAAATAATTGGAAGAGGGGGTTCAGAAGGAATAGCTGGGTAATTGTCATTGTAGTCACCTACAGCATCTGCAACCTGAGACAGTCTCAGTCTCCAGCAATTTATGGACATTTCCTATATATAAAACAACATTGATGGTCAAGTGAACAAGTTTCTAGTATAGATAGAAATGCTGTTGCTGGCATAAGCTTTCCCATCTGATATGCCTGCCTTCAACATTCCCAATATAAATTCCAGAAGCCCCACATTCTCTGACATTTTTGCTTGACAAAGGTCAGCATGATCTTGACAAATCCCCAACTGATTCTGTTTATAAGTTTGTATATTTGCTTTGGCATTCACTGTATTACCCTTCTCCAATCTGATGCGCACCAGATATAGAATCACAGAGTTGGAAGAGACCTTGAAGGCCATCCAGTCCAACCCTGCCAAGTAGCTGGAAAATTGCATTTAAAGCACCCCTGACAGATGGCCATCCAGCCTCTGTTTAAAAACCTCCAAAAAAGGAGCCTTCACCACATTCTGGGTCAGTGAGTGAGTTCCACTGGTGAACAGCTCTCATGGTTAGGAAGTTCTTCCTTATGTTCAGGTGGAATCTTCTTTCCTGTAGTTTGAGGACATTGTTCTATTGTGTCCTAGACTCCAGGGCAGCAGAAAACAAGCCTTCTCACTCCTCCCTATGACTTCCTCTCACATATGTATACATGGCCCTCATCATGTTTCTCTCTCGACCTTCTCTTCTGCAGGCTAAACATGCCCAGCTCAGTAAGCCTCTCCTCATATGGCTTCTTCTCCAGAATCTTGAAAATTTTTGTCACCCTCCTCTGGATACATTCCAGCTTGTCAACATCTCCCTTCAGTTGTGATGCCCAGAATTGGACACAGTATTGCAGATGTGATCTGACCAAGGCAGAATAGAGGGGTAGCATGGCTTCCCTGGATCTAGATACTATATTCCTATTTATCCAGGCCAAAATCTCATTGTTTTTTTTAAGCCACTGCATGACATTGTTGGCTCATGTTTAACTTGTTGTCCACAAGGACTCCAAGATCTTTGTCACACGTACTGCTCGTGAGCCAGGCATCCCCCATTCTGATCATTTACCGTGAAGCGTGCTGCTCCAACCTCATACCAAATTTCTGTGTTTCTCCAGTCCTCCTTCACCATCTTCCCAGAGCTAATGCTGATCAAGGTTTCCAACCAGACAGAACATGAGGAGGAAGGGGAGTTGAGTAAGTAAAAAAGACTTCATAAAAAAGCTGCTTTATGAGATGTTTTAACTAAAATCCTATATGTCTGTACCATTTGTGAGAAACAGGAAGGAGGACATTTCAGTAAGTGTTGGTTGCCTGACAAGTGACACCTGATGCAATTCCCACTTCTACATAACTATTACATGTACATGAGCCCCAGCCTATATTTTAGTCAACCTCCTCTGAACACATTGCAGCTTGTCAACATCCCTTTTTGGTGATGGCCCTTCAATTGTGGTGCCCAGAATTTGACACAGTCTTCCAGGTGTGGTCTGACCAAGGCAGAATAGAAGAATAGCATGACTTCCCAGACATGATCTAGACCTGACATGAGCAAACTTCAAGACAGAGGTTCTCCTGGTCAGGCAGAAGGCTGAACAGGGTATTGGGTTACAGCCTGTGCTTGATAGGATTACACTCTCCCTGAAGGTGCAGGTTCACAGTTTGGGGGTGATCCTGGACTCATCGCTGAGCCTGAAACCCCAGGTCTCAGTGGTGGCCAGGGGAGTTTTTGCACAATTAAAACTTGTGTGCCAACTGCACCCGTATCTTGAAAGGTTGGACTTGGCCATGGTAGCCCACCCTCTGGCCATATTCCGAATAGATTACTGCAACGCACTCTATGTCGGGCTGCCTCTGAAGACTGTTTGGAAGCTTCAATTAGTCCAATGTTTGGCAGCCAGGTTGCTTATGGAGTCAAGTAGATGGGTTTGGAGGAAGACGCAGGGGTCCAATATGAGGTTGAAAATAATATTTATCTTGTAAAGTCAATTTCCAAAATTAAAGGCAGTATTCTGCATTCGTCGTTGTGAAACAAACGTATATGTATCAGAGTTAATTGTCTATATTAGAGGTTGCTTATGTAAGCGGGATATCGAGAGTGCACAATGCCCATGCTACACCAGCTCCACTGGCTGCCCATTAGCTTCCAAACACAATTCAAAGTGCTGGCTCTGGCCTATAAAGCCCTGAATAGTTCTGGTCCAGTTTACCTGTCTGAACATATACAATCCATCTAGGACACTAAGATAGCAATTGCCGTTGGTGGGGACAAGAGACAGGGCCATTTCTGTGGTGGCCCCTCGGCTATAGAACTCTCTCCCAAGTGAAATTAGAGCTACCCCAGCTCTCCTGACTTTTTGGAAACAATTGCAATCCTAGCTGTGGGATCAGGCCTTTGCAGCCTAGGCTGACATGCTGGTGAAGCTACGGCTTTAAAAATAAATAAATAAATAATCTTCAGTCCTCTAGGTGTTTTGGATTTCAACTCGTCTCCATCCCCCACTCACTGGGGAAAAAACAAGCTCATCTTATTTCAAAGCTTTGTGTCTCCCCTGGTTAGAGGTTTAAGATTCAGAGACATTAAGTACCAAATGTAAACATTGTTTTCAGAATTGAGCAACAGGAGCAGAGTCACAGCTGGGTGATGGTGAAGAAAAGCAAATGAATTCCAGGTAGGTTGTTGTGAATTTTATGGGCTGTCTGGCCATGCTCCAGAAGCATTCTCTGCTGATGTTTCGCCTGCATCTATGGCAAGCATCTTCAGAGATTGTGAGGTCTATTGCAAACTAGGAAAATGGGGTTTCTATTCTGGTGGCTGCTGAACTTGCTGACCAAAAAGTTGCAGGTTTGAATCTGGGGAGAGGGGTGAGCTCCTGCTGTTAGTCTCAGCTTCTGCCAATCTTGCAGTTCGAAAATATGCAAATTTGAGTAGATCAATAGGTACCGCTCCAGCGGGAAGGTAACCGCACTCCATGCAGTCATCTAGCCACATGACCTTAGAGTAGTCTACGGATAACGTCAGCTCTTCATCTTAGAAATGGAGATGAGCACTAACCCCCAGAGTCGGATACCCCTGGACTTATTCTCAGGGGAAAACTTCTATCTGTGGAATGTCCAGGGTGGAAGAAAGAAGTCTTATCTGTTTGAAATAGGTGTAAATGTTTCAATTGGCTACCCCCTGTTGTGTCAGCTCCACTGGCTGCTGGTCCATTTCTGAGCACAATTCAAAGTGCTGGTCTTGAACTATAAAGCCCTATAGGGTTCCAGCCCAGTTTACTTGTCCGAATGTATCTCCCTCTATGTCCTGCCTCGGACTTTAAGATTATTTGGGGAGTCCCTGTTCTTGGTCCTGCCTTCTTTCCAAATGTGTTTGGCAGGGATGAGAGGCAGGGCCTTCTTGGTGATGGCCCCTCACCCCTGGGGCACCCTCCCCAGTGAGATTAAGTCAGTTCCATCCCTCCTCTCCTTCAGGAAGAAGCTTAAATCATGGTTCTGGAGCCAGTCATTTGGGGAGCAGGCTTGACAGCAATTGCAATGTTTACGTGAACTGACAATGGACATGCTCTGACAAAAGTCTTTGGATGCTGAATTGGATTGGATTTGGCTACATGTTTGTTAATAATGTTTTTGAATAGTTTTTAACTTAATGGTTTTATTTAATGTGTAATATTGTGATATATTGTGAATGTTTTCCGGATGTGTTGACATTGAATTGTTGCCATTGTAAGCCGCCCTGAGTCCCCCTTCTGGGGTTGAGAAGGACGGGGTACAAATGTTGGAAATAAATAAATACCATTTAATGCCCTAGCAGTTTTCATGGTCTGGCTTCTTACTGCCTGGGGAATCCTTTGTTGGGAGGTGATTAGCTGGCCCTAATTGTTTCTTGTCTGGATGGAATTCCTCCGTTTTTGAATTCCAGGTGCTTTCCAGGTGTTATGAAACCTCCTTTTTACGTAATGGGCATTTTTGGCACATGGGCTCCAGTCAAGGGAGAGAACAGGAACAAACCATTTCCAGGGCACAACTATTCCTTGTCCTTCCTTCCAAAGAGATAACTCTTGTCTGTTTGAAGTAGGTATGAATGTTTCAATTGGCCACCTTGATTAGCATTTAATGGCCTAGCAGTTCAAAGGTGTGGCTTGTTCCTGCCTGGGTATCATTCGTTGGGAGGTGATTAGCTGGCCCTGATGGTTTCTTGCCTGGATTTCCTCTGTTTTTGAATTCCAGGTGCTTTCCAGGTGTTATGAAACCACCTTTTTATGTAATGGGCATTTTTGGCACCTGGGCTCCAGTCAAGGGAGAGAAGAGAAAGAAACCCTTTCGGGGGCACAACTGTTCCTTCCTTCCAGGAGAGGAGAGGTTTGTGCGTGGATGGAGAGTGGCGCCGAGGGTGCTTTGCAGCGACAGCTCTCCTGCGCTCCTCCGGCCCGGATCCTTCCTCTTTAAGCCCCAGCTGTTCCCTTCTCCTCCCACCCATCCATCCTTCCTTCGCCGGGCTCTATTTTTAGCTCCCTTCAGCGATGGACGCTTCCATTTCCCTCTCCCTGCGCTTCCGCCCCTCTTTCCCTCTCTCGATGGTTCTTCCCACACTGTGAAGGTCAGCCGACTGAGCATGCCTGAATGGGGCTCGCCAGCTCCCCCGAGAGCCCAGGATGAGCGCTTGGCTGAGCCCATTCACAGGCACCCAGCAGCAGCCAGCCAGCCAGCCGGGGACTCCTTGCGCCATGCGCCGCAGGAGCCCGTGAAGCGCAGCCTGCGCCTTCGCCTCCCTTTTCTCCTCCTCATCTTCGCAAGTAAGTTTTCCCTCCTCCCGGGTCTCTTCCCACCCTCCTCCCCGTCCCGCTGCTCTTCGGGACCCCTTCCAACCCTGCAAAGGCTTGGGCGGCAAGAGCCAGCCAGGAACTGGGCTTAGGAAATGCCTTGGGATACTACTTGGTGCGTCCTCTGCCGCGCTCTCCGTTCCCTCGGGTTGTTTGGCGTTTCTTTTCGGGGGAGAACAGCCCCAAAGTCCCGCATGACATCTTCCCAAGATGCCTCGTCCCTCTCCGCTCCAGTTTCCATCCTTTCCTGACTCTTGGAAAGGAAAGAAGGGAGTCGGAGTCCTGGGAAGAAGGGATGGGGAGAGAGAGGGGGCTCCCACTGGGGCTTGGTTGCTCCTGGGCAGAAGGAACTTGCTTGGTGCCCAGAGAGGGAAAGAAGGAAGGGCGGGAGGGCAAAGGTGGTGTTGGGAGGGCCGGCCTGGAGCAGGAGGAGCAAGGCTCCCTTCTGCTGGGATGCCACTTGGTTCCTTCCTCTCCCGGTCCCTCGATTCGGCTTGTGGCATCGCCCAGAGCGAAGCAAATGAGCTTCAGCAGCTTTGGGACAAATTGCTTGCTGTCGCTGCTACGTGCGCTGCAGTGCATGTGTCACTAAGCGTCTGGGCACATGTGTCGTTGCCTCTGTGTTATTATTATTTGGTTGGCATATCCAGGCACACCAATACAGATCAGGAAGGCTCTTCTTGCAAGCAGGGAGGGAAGCAGCTCCCAGAAGAGGAGGACAGAGACTTTCCCTTGATGCATGTTAGCAATACCTTCTTCAGTGGAGAGAACTGGGAGTCCGTTCTCGCCAACTCAGGCTGGGACTGCAGCGGTGGCCTGGCCAGGAAGCTTGCAGTTTGGGTTTGGAGCAGTGGTCCTCATCCTTCCTAATCTAGCGACCCCTTGATACTGTTGAATGTGGATGTGGGTGTTTAGGGTTGACATTGAAGAACTGTACAAGTAAAGCCCACATAACTGCAGAAAACATGTATATCTGCGCTTTCACTTGGAATTTGCTAGACCAATGGTTCTCAACCTTCCTAATGCTGCAGCCCCTTGATACAGTTCCTCATGTTGTAGGGATCCCAAACCATAACATTATTTTGGTTGCTACTTTATAATGATCAATTTGCCACTGTTATGAATCCTCATGTAAATAGCGGATACGCAGAGTGTATTTTCATTCACTGGATCAAATTTAGCACAAATATGCCCAAATTTGAAGACTGTTGGTATCAAGGGGGATTGATTTTGTCATTTGGGAGTTGTAGTTGCTGGGATTTATAGTTCACCTACAATCAAGGAGCATTCTGAACTCCATCAACGATGGAATTGAACCAAACTTGGCACACAGAACTCCCATAACCAGCAGAAAATACTGGAATGGTTTGGCAGGCATTGATTTTTGGAGTTGTAGTTCACCTACATCCAGAGATCACTGTGGACTCAAACAATGATAGATCTGGACCAAACTTGGCACAAATGCTCAATATGCCCAAATGTGAATACTGGTGGAGTTTGGGGAAAATTGAGCTTGATATTTGGGAGTTGTAGTTGCTGGGATTTATAGTTCACCTACAATCAATCATTTTGAACTCCACCAACAATGGAATTGAATTCTCATGACCAGCAGAAAATACTGGAAGGGTTTGGTGGGCATTGACCTTGAGTTACGGAGTTGTAGTTCACCTACATCCAGAGAGCACTGTGGACTCAAACAAGGATAGATCAGGATCAAACTTGGCATGAATACTCAATATGCCCAAATGTGAACACTGGTGGAGTTTGGGGAAACTAGACCTTGACATTTGGGAGTTTTAATTGTTGGGATTTATAGTTCACCTACATTCAAAGAGCATTCTGAACCCCACCAACGATAGAATTGGGCCAAATTTACCACACAGAATCCCCTTGACCAACAGAAAATACTGTATTTTCTGAATAGTCTTTGGTGGCCCCTCTGACAACCCCTCATAAGACCCCCCCAAGGGTTCCCGACCCCCAGGTTAAGAAACACTGTTTTGGAGGGTTGGACAGATTGCTTGCTAATGTTGACAGCTGCTGTCTGCTCCTCTTGGTTTCCAGGCAATTGGGAAACAGTGGGATAATTTCTAGGCTACCAGGAGGCTGTGGTCTTGGAAGCCCCTGAGTGATATGGCATCACCACCATGTGGGCTTCACTGCCACAGATTCCTATTTTTCTAGGAGAAATGTCAGATTTTTTCCTGAATGGATCAGTCATAGAGAGAAAGAGGGAGAGAATATGCAGGTGCCCTCCTTCGCTCTTAGTCCAATCCTTGTAAATATTCAGCCGGTGTTGTTGTTTAAATAGCAATAAAGAAAAATTAAGTATATCCTAGCTGTCTTCAATATTTTTTAATGTATCTATGTCTAATATTTTTGGACCTCCTGATTTGTTTGCTTTCTGAAGCAGTCCCCTGGCTCTTTTGCTCTCCTGCTAGGACGGGTCTTGTTTTGCTGACGAATGTTCGGGCTCTTTCTCTGGAAATGCACTCTTGTGCTGGGCTCATTCATTCTCCACAGAGCAGCCTCCTGAAATATGCATATCTGGTGTGATGACTACACCGGTGGTTCTATTGTGCCATGGCTGTCATTACTGAAGGCAGACTTTTAACATTAATGCACTGAAGCTTTAGCAGAAGTAAACTCTGGCAGAGAGAGCCAAGCATGATGTCACTAGTCCTCGAGTAGAAGATAGATTAAATAGCTCTTTGAATGCAAATGAAGTTGCAAAAATATGTGACATCTTGGATGGGAGGGGGGTGAGTTAGTGCTTAAAGTTACTCAGTATATTTGAATGGAAATATGCTTTCAACTGCTCTGCTGGGGACACAAAAGCATATTATAGATTGGTTGTTTGGAGAGGGGGGGGGTTGCTGTACTTCTTAACTCTTCATCTTTCTTGTCAGTGTAATTGATGCTGTTTCAGATAGGATATAAACATTGCAAATGTAATTGTGGCGCATATGTTATGAATCTGTGTTTTCAAGGTAGATTCATGTGGAGGGCTGCATTTAAGTAAGATAGATAAAGAGAAGGAAGGAGAGAGAATGTTTAAATACGACCTTTGAGATATACAGTAGCACATTAAATGGCATATAGCAATGTAAATCAAACTGTTGTCTTAGCTTGGTTGCTTGACTCAGCAAAGCAGACAATCTCTTTATAAAAATGGGGGATTTTTCTTCAATGAGAAAAGGGATAGCCAGATTAGAATGTTAAAATCTGTTTTTGATTTGGAATAGGTTTAGGTTTGGTTTGTGCCTGGTAATGCTTAAAGTATGAATTCCATTAAAGGGAGAGCTGATGTCAGTCTCCATTTTGGAAACGGAGAGGTAATGCCAAGCGATTGGCTCATGGTCCTGCTACAAGCTTTCTTTAAGAGGAAGTTGCTAATTGGAATCAGCCATTGCCGAAAGGTTGTGATGGGTTCTATTTGATATTTCACTTGACATCTCCAGCTAATTAAAGGTTCTTGATCTTGTACTTAGAAATTTATTGTGAGTAGATTTGTTTTTTTATAGAGGATGCACTAAGTTAATTTGGAGAAGAACATTTATTAGGGCTGTCAGTGATTTTAAAGTTCTTGATGGTACGGCGGGAGCAAATAGAATATGAAGAAATGGAGCCCAGCGGGGGAAATGTGAGGATGAAAATGGTTGTTTCTTTTGTCAGATGCTTTGTGAAATAAAATATATGGAATATTCTGGTGAGTCTCCTTCTCTGGAGGCTTTTAAGCAGTCTGGGTGGCTATCGGTCAGAATTGAGGTGTCAGCTATAGCAGAGCACGTGATGAACCAACCTGGACACAGCATATTATCTGAGAACACAGAAATGTTGGCCCACTCTAACAACTACCATATTAGACTACACAGAGAAGCCATTGAAATTCACAAGCATGTAGACAACAGAAAGGAGGAAACCACGGAGATGAACAAAATCTAGCTACCAGCATTCAAAAAAACTCTAAAATCAGGATAGTACATAAAGAGGTACCCTCAAAAAGCAGGGGAATTCCAGACAAGAATTAATCAGGGCCAGCTAACACCTCTCAACATAGCATTCCCCCAGGCAGCAACGAGCCAGGCCATGAAACTGCAATCAAGATGGCAAATTGCAACATGCCTCAAGCAGAGAATAGTTCTTTCTTCCACCCTGGACATTCCACAGATATATAAACCTCACTTACTTAGTTTCCAACAGACCTCTAAACCTCTGAGGATGCCTACCATAGATGTGGGTGAAACGTCAGGAGAGAATGCTTCTGGAACATGGCCATTCAGCCAAAAAATGCACAGCAACCCTGTTGGAATTGTGTTTTCCTGCATGGCAAGCTGTGGTCTTTTCCAACTCTACACTTCCATGATTCTATAATATAGGTAGAAAGTAGGGTCCTAGTTGAGGCAGGGTAGTACGTCATACTAAACAGCAAAATTAGCATAGCTGTGCATGTGTTCATCCACATCCCAGTGGTACCTCTCGATGTGCTTCTGAACTTTCTCCCATGTACAATGCTGACTGTTTTTCATTCTTATGGGGGAAGTAGGGAATGGGTGGGTGACAAAGTTTGTTGTTTGAAGAAGACACTGAAACACTGAGAAATCTCTTCTAGTTGTCTGAACATAGTGACAGAGTATTCACGGGTTGGAGCAATATATTTATGTGCATTCAGGACACTATGCTTAGCTGGAATATATGGGTATTCTATACACACTTGGATCATCGTATCGATAGCTAGGCTTTATTAGAATCTGGAGAACAGTGGGGGAAAACATGATGCAGTGAGGTAAAGCAAATTTACGCTAGTACATTGTTTGGGTTGAGAGAAGCAATTTTTTAAGTGTCAGAAGCGACTTGAGAAACTGCAAGTTGCTTTTGGTATGAGAGAATTGCCATTTTCAAGGATGTTTCCCAGGGGATGCTCGGATGTTTTATCATCCTGTGAGAGACTTCTCTCATTCCCACATGGGAAGATGGAGCTGACAGACGGGGAGCTCATGCTCCTCCCCACATTCAAACCACCGACCTGTAGGTCAGCAGTTCAGCCAGCACAAGGGTTTAACCCTGGTTCTGTTAGAAGCAATAGTACCACTGTATTCTCCTCTGGTAGGCCTCATCTGAAATTCTGTGTCCAGTTCTGGGTACAATAATTTGGGAATAATATTGACAAAGGAGTTGGACTGGATAACCCTTGGGGGTCTCTTCCAACAGATTCAACAGAGTTTTTTGTAAGTAAAAGGGCAACTCCTTCTTGGCCCCACCCCACCATATTCCATTTGTCACTGTTGTAGTTTCGGAAGCCCCTTCTACACTGCTATATACCGTAATACAAATTATCAAAGCAGATAATCCACATTATCTACTTTGAATTGGATTATATGAGTCTACACTGCCATGTGATCCAGATTAAAGCAATAATCTTGATTTTATACGGCAATGTAGAAGGGGTCTGAGAGAGAAGGTAAACAGCTAGGGACTGCTGGACTTAATTTCTACCCCATTATCCCCTTTTTGTGCGTGACATGTCTTATTTAGACTGTAAGCCTGTAGGCAGGGAGCTGCAAAATCAACAAATTGTCAGCCACTCTGGGACCATTTGTGTTTAAAGGCTGGAGTATAAATACTCCAAATAAAGAAATTAAAAGTTAGGTAAATCAGTTGGAAAAGGAAAAAAAAACATTTGTAAGTAAATGTATTATTGCTAGACTACTAATGAGAATGATGTTGGGTTGCTGTGAGTTTTCCGGACTGTATGGCTATGTTCCAGAAACATTATCTCCTGATGTTTCACCTACATCTATGGCAGGTTGAGGTTGAGGGATCTGTTCGCAACTAGGCAAGTGGGGTTTATATATCCATGGAATGTCCAGGGTGGGCAAAAAAATTATTGTCTGCTTGAGGCAGGTTTGAATGTTGCAAATGGTCACCTTGATTAGCACTTAATGGCCTTGCAGCTTTATTTCCTGGCTGGTTGCTGCCTGGGGGAATCCTTTGTTGGGAGGTGTTAGCTAGCCCTGATTGATTCTTGGCTGGAATTCCCCTGCTTTTTGGGTGTTGCTCTGTATTTACAGTTCTGATTTTAGAATATTATTTAATACTGGTAGCTAGATTTTGTTCATTTTCATTGTTTCCTCCTTTCTGTTGAAATTGAAAAGATCCCTCAACCCCTGAGGATACCTGTCATAGATGTGGGTGAAACGTCAGGAGAGAATGCTTCTAGAACATGCCCATACAGCCTGGAAAACTCACAACAACCCAGTGGGTTAATCTCTCCCAGCTCTGCCCACCGGGTTATTCCGTACAGCACCAAGCGAGACCGGGAGGGCGGGGAGGGGGAGTCGCAGTGGTCTATAAGGATTCCATCCCCTTGACCAGGTGCCCCATCCCGCAGTCAACCACGTTCGAATGTGTCGGCCTAAGGGTTGGTGATCGGGACAGGATAGAGATTCTGCTAGTGTACCCACCACCCCGCTGCACTACAGTCTCCTTACCTGAGCTAGCTGGAGTGGTCTCAGGCCTGGCCGTGGAGTCTCAGCGGCTCATTGTGCTGGGAGACTTCAACGTCCATGCTGAGACCACTCTATCAGGAGCGGCTCAGGACTTCATGGCTGCCATGGCAACCATGGGCCTGTCCCAGCTAATATCAGGTCCCACCCATAGTGCAGGACACACGTTAGATCTGGTTTACTGCCAGGGATGGGATGAAGGTGGCGGAGTGGAGGAACTGACCATCATTCCTTTGCCATGGACCGACCACCACCTGATCAGATTTAGACTCACTGTGCCTTTCCACCTCCGCAGGGGTGGTGGACCTATTAGAATGGTCGGCCCCAGGAGACTTATGGATCCGAATGGATTTCTGACGGCTTTTGGGGATTTTCCCGCCTCCTCGGTAAGTGACTCTGTCAAGGCTCTTGTTTCTCTCTGGAATAGTGAGATGACAAGGGCTATTGACACGATCGATCCAGAACGCCCCCTCTTGAGTAACCGAGCTAAACCAGCTCCTTGGTTTACTGAGGAGCTGGCAGCAATGAAGCGAAAAAAGAGGAGGCTAGAGTGCGTGTGGCGTCGGAAGTGGAGCAGATCAGCTCGTGCGCGCCTGGTCCCCTTTTTGAGGACTTATGACGCAGCAACAAAAGCCGCACAAAAAACATCTATCGCGGCCAAGGTGGCCGCCGCGAAGAACCGTCCAGCGGAACTGTTCCGAGTCGTTAGGGGTCTTTTAAATCCGCCACAGTGCGAGATCCCTGACGGCTTGGTGGTACGCTGTGAAGAATTTGCTAAGGCCTTCGCGGATATAGTGGCGCTGATCTGTTCCGATTTCGATACCACTTTAACGGCAGTCTCTGAGGATGTGACACGAGCATCTGCTTGTCCGGTTTTAATGGATTCGTTTCAATTGGTTCAGCTCGAGGATGTGGACAAGATCCTTGGAGAGGCGAGGCCCACTACATGCATCCTAGACCCCTGCCCATCCTGGCTGATAAAGGAAGCCAGAGGGGGTTTGGCAGAGTGGGTGAAGGTGGTGGTTAATGCCTCCTTACAGGAGGGCAAAATTCCAGCCAGCTTAAAGCAAGCTGTTATAAAACCGCTGTTGAAAAAACCATCACTGGACCCCACTCAATTCGTCAACTATCGGCCAGTTTCCAATCTCCCCTTTTTGGGCAAAGTCATGGAACGTGTGGTGGCGTCACAACTCCAGGGGTTCTTGGTAGACACTGATTATCTTGATCCGGCACAGTCTGGCTTTAGGCCGGGACATGGTACTGAAACAGCCTTGGTCGCCTTGGTAGATGATCTACGCCGGGAACTCGACAGGGGGAGTGTGTCCCTGTTGGTTCTGCTGGACCTCTCAGCAGCTTTCGATACCATTGACCACGGTATCCTTCTGGGTCGCCTTGCAGACATGGGGCTTGGGGGTACTGCTCTGCAGTGGCTCCAATCCTTCCTGGAAGGTCGTACCCAGAAGGTGTCATTGGGTGACACCTGTTCGGCTCCACAGCCGTTGTCCTGTGGAGTCCCTCAGGGTTCAGTTCTGTCCCCGATGTTATTCAACATCTACATGAAACCGCTGGGAGAGATCATTCGGAGTTTCGGAGTAAGGTGTTATCTGTGCACAGATGACGTCCAGATCTGTCACTCCTTCCCACCTGTCACCAAGGAGGCTGTCCAGACCTTGAACCGGTGCCTAGCCGCTGTGTCGGACTGGATGAGGGCTAGCAAATTGAAACTAAATCCAGACAAGACAGAGGTCCTCCTGGTCAGTCGCAAGGCCGAACAGGGCATAGGGTTACAGCCTGTGTTGGATGGGGTTACACTCCCCCTGAAGACGCAGGTTCGCAGCTTGGGAGTGATCCTGGATTCATCGCTGAGCCTGGAACCCCAGGTCTCAGCGGTGGCCGGGGGAGCTTTTGCACAGTTAAGACTCGTGCGCCAGCTGCACCCGTACCTTGGGAAGTCTGATCTGGCTACGGTCGTCCACGCTCTGGTCACATCCTGAATAGATTACTGCAATGCACTCTATGTGGAGCTGCCTTTGAAGACAGTTCGGAAATTGCAATTAGTCCAGCGGGCGGCAGCCAGATTGCTAACGGGAGCTACATACAGGGAGCATACCACCCCCCTGTTGTGTCAGCTCCACTGGCTGCCTGTCCAATTCCGGGCTCAATTCAAAGTGCTGGTTTTGACCTTTAAATCTCTATACGGTTCTGGCCCAGCTTACTTGTCCGAACGCATCAGCCACTATGTCCCACCTCGTAATCTAAGACCATCCGGGGAGGCCCTGCTCTCGCTCCCGCCTACGTCTCAGATGAGGCTGGTGGGGACGAGGGATAGGGCCTTCTCGGTGGTGGCTCCCTGCCTGTGGAATGCGCTTCCTATTGATGTACAATCCACCACATCCCTCCTGGCCTTCAGGAAAAAAGTAAAATCCTGGCTGTGGGACCAGGCATTTGTACACCAGCACAAGGCAGCATTTTAGATTGGTTTTTAATGAAAGTGGGTGATTATGGCCAATGTTTTTATGGACTGAACATTGTTTTAATCCAGAGTGAATGTGTATGGTGCTAATGCAGTTGTATTTTAATGTATTTTTAATGTATTTTAATTGTTGAAGGGTTTTGGGGTTTTATATTGTTATTATGTGGGCATCGAATTGTGCTGTACTGTAAGCCGCTCTGAGTCCCCCCCTTGGGGGTTGAGAAGAGCGAGGTAAAATCCCGAAATAAATAAATAAATTCCGGCCATGAAAAACTTTGACAACACAGAGAATGATGTTTTTATAACTCACAAGTTGATAAATAAAGAGGTTTCAGACATCCTAGTGATAACTCTTAATATAGCATTTAATAGTGCCAATTTCTTGAATAATTTTCTTAATAAAAAGAAAACACATATTATGAATGATGGAATTCTTGCTACTTGGTCTACATTCTTCAAATATCCAAAATTAACCAAACTTCTTCTGGGTTTGACTATTTGCAGATCTGATTAAAATGTTAGGTCTATGAACCTCTAGCTCCTCAAGTATGACTCCACGGTCACTGTTTGGAAGGCGTTGACTATAGAGACATGCTGGAGGGTTAAAAAGGTTTTAAAAGCCCCCCCATGCCTAACCCCAGTAAATATGGAGCACTGACAGTATCTAATTTAATTCTACTACACTGCCTAATAGTGTAGCAGTAATGCATGGTTGTGAGAATTTTTCCTTTTTAATTGATCTTTTATGTTTATTGCGGCTCAACTAATAGATGGATCTCATAAAACAGATCTCGTTGGGGCAAGAGTCTTAGATGATATTACTTTTAGTCATTAACTGGTCCCCTCAATATTTTGACCCCTTAAGTACTTCTTAAGTTATTTTGGTTTCTGTACTTTATGGAATTCAGGGGCTTCATAAAACTTAATGGATAAAAATTACTTCTAAAGATTGTGATCAAGGGTATTATTGAGCTTTAAAGTTTTGTTGCAGTGACAATAAAAACAGTAACATTGTTTTTACGAGTACGATAGATCTTCCGTGAGAATCGATAACTCCTGTGCTAGTACAATTCTCATTCAATTGAACTTTCTTTTGATAGCACCCAACTCCAGCTTTGTGCATGTGGGGCTACGTGAATGAATAGTTGATATTCCAGGTGCCAATTACGTGCACATTTCTAGTAAAGTGCTGCACAGCTCAAGCATGAGTTTCCTCCCACTCAGTCTGTCAAACCCAACTTCAGTTTTTCTGCCTCTGTGAATTCCATATTTCTCCCTGGTAGAATCTACATCTTAATTTACTTTAAATTATGTTATTTGCTTCAAGTCATTCCCCCCTCTCCCCAAGAATGTTTCTTCTTGTGAAAAAAGAAGAAGAAGGGGGTATTCTTACTCTGCATATAATTATGACAGAAAATTTCTTGGATTAGGTTATAAAAAGAGGTGAGAAATGGATGACTTCAGTACAAAACAAGATGCATGTACAAGCACAACTGCAACAGTATTATTACAGACTGCTACCGGGGGAGTTGGACTGTTTTTTGTGAACATTGCTATTTTCAGAGACTCCAGACATTGAAGAAATAGTAATAATAATAATAATAATAATAATAATTTTCAAGAAATCTTGGAGAGTCCTTTATACCCACTGTGATTTGTTTTTGCTGTCCTGGTGCTAAACATGATTATTTGAGAAGTACCATTTTATTCTTAAACATCTTTCCCTAATTTTATTATTTTTAGTCCAAAAAGTAAATAATGCACTCATATCTCTTTTGCATGCCATACTATAACTAATAATAATATATAATAATAACTTTATTTGTATACCCTGCCTCCATCTCCCCTAAGGGACTCGGGGTGGCTTACAAAGGGACAAGCCCAGAGAGCACAAAGTTAAAACACATAACACAATAAGATAGCATCGAAACAAAACAAAATAAAAATATATCACAATAAAACATAACTTCATAAATACAGTACCATACAGAGCAATAAAAGTGCTGAGTTCAGAGGGCTCTGGGTTTGTGAAACTAAACAATTATTATATTAAAAATAGAACCAAAACAATGCAGCATAGAAAAGAATTAGTTTTTGTTGGCCTTTGATGACAGTACAGTGTTTCCTCATGGTTCGCTTATTGCAGACTCGCTGTTTTGTGGATTTTAAAAATATTAATTTAAAATATATATCATGGTATTTTTGCTGTTTTGTATACTATACTTTGTTTATATTCTACTTTATCTCCCTGAGGGAACATATACAGCAAACATTCAGTTCCGTTACACAGTTAATAAGGACAGACAATACATAAACAGAGGTAAAGGCTTTTCCCTATCCATTTCCGGCATCTGAAGGCTGTGCTCGACTCAGGCCAGGGGGGTGCTGTTGCTCCATCTTTCATGCTGAGGAGCTTTGTCGTCCTTAGACTTCCTCAGATCGAATAGTATTTTATTATCTTGATCGCTTCAAGGCAGTACCATTTATCTTCTCATATTTTTGTTTTCGATCTGCTAAGTGAGTAGGGAACTGGGGTTGATGGCGGTTGCTCACCCCGACCTGGGCTTGAACTGTCAACCTTTTGATTGGCAGGATTTTCTGCAGCTTAGCAGTTTAACTTGATGTGCTAAGCGTTGATGATATGGGGCATCAAAGTACAGTCCTAGTTGTTCCATGGGGAGTGGGGATGAAAATAATTTGTTAATATGTTATGTTCATATCATGTTTGTATAATGCTTTCTTGTATGTTTTCTTACTGATCTAAATAACTCCAAATGTGGTAATCTTGTAAATAGCCCTCTTGTTGTTTTGGTTGATCTTTATTAATGCCTTTTTCAAACTCTACAAAATAATCATATCCTTTTTTAAATTGCAGCATTTTATTATAGGCAATTATTAGTCTTCTTCATAAGGGCCCTAACATGAAGTTTCTATTGCAGCTGCTACACACTGAGCCAATGTTTTCGTTGAGCTGTTCACCATGGCCCCAAAATCTCTTTCCAGACCATCTATTTAGACATCATCAAGATACATGTGATTAAGATGTTTTGTTCCTTTGTGCACTGAACCATGTTTGCATTTTATTGGCTATTAACCCAATCTACTGATAACAGTCTGGTGCTCTCACAATTTCTTTCTGGTCGAATAATTCAACATCATCTGACTACTTGGCCACTTCATTGATCACCCATAACTTCAGATTGTTAACTAAATATAGCTAAAAGTACTGATTCCTGTACAAATCTTTGGGTCTCTGACTACTTAATTCCCTCCTTTGTAGGGCAATTGGTGTATTTGTACTAATTGACTATTGTTCTTTGAGCAGCTATTGATAAGAGAACCCCCTTCACTATTCCTGCATTACTCAACAATCTTTGGTGAAACACTTTATCCACAGCTTTATTTTTTTAAGTTGAAATACAAACTTGATCAGCCTTATCCACATTCAGACAATTCCTTACATGCAGACAAGTCCTAAGCAGCTAATGTGACAAAGCTTCCATCTGTAGAAATCATGCTAGTCCTTTTGCAGAAAGACTTTTAAAAAAAATGGGAATAGGAATCATGCAGCTTTCCAGATGTGGGACTATAACTCACATCAGTCCTGGCCAGCAATGCCAAAGGTGAAGAATGATAGGAGTTGCAGCCCAACAATATCTGGAGCAAAACCCAACTTTTGGTCCTCCAGGTATTTTGGACTTCAGCTCCCAGAATTCCTAACTATTGGGAAAAACTGGCTAGGGCTTCTGGAGGTTAGAATCCCAAACACCTGGAGGACCAATAGTTGGACATCTGGAAAGCTTTAATCCTTAGGATTTATAGCTAATCATATGGATGAATCACATATTTTAGTTGGAAGATCAGCAGTTTTAGCTTATTCTACTTGGTCCTTGATAGAGGCCTAATATCGCACCCCAGCGTAGACCTGAGCCCTTAGAATCCAAACACACAACTCTGAAAGAGAAAACACAGCTGAAAGAATAGTCTTTTATTGAAGCAAACAGCAAGCAATATGAGCAGTATAAATATATAAGAAGAGATATATCCAATCTATAGTCCAAGGAATAGTTCCAAAGGCCCAAAGACAGTAGGTATGCTGCAGAGTCACTTAGTAAATCCAAAGCAGGCAAATTTCAGGAGCAGATATAGTCCAAAGGATTTCCATAAACCCGTTTCAGGCAAAGTTCAATAGCTGATAAAGTCCAAAGTGTTTCCAAGAAGAATCAAAGTCCAGACTTGAGTACTTGAGCTAAAATCCAGGAGACTCGAGGATACATGAGGCTAAATGCATGGTGTGATGATCTCGGTCACCTAAATTGACTAATTTGACACTCCCGGTAGTCTGCCACCAACCTAATGGGTCATTAGGATTTACTCTTAATTAAAACTCTAATTAAATGAAGTGTCTGTAGCGTTTGGCCCTTAAAACAACCCACCACCAAGAATGTACACTGAGGAGATTGAAAGATGACTGAGGCTTCTTTTAAAAGTTAATAATAACAAGATTTATTAACTACAAACGAGGCTATTAAATAGGCACAGATCGTATTGGTTCTACTGAGAGGCAACTGGCGTACGGTTACAACAATGATAGTTAGGATAGCGTGATGGTTAACAAGATTTACTATATGTGCTAGAGCGTAGAGGTTACTTATTAGAAAGGCTATTAATTCTTCTTCAGATGGTATGTTCAGTTCCACAGACAGTACTAGGACTTGTCTCCCAACTCCCAACTAATAGTTCCACTAGATGGTTGTTGTTCTAAACTTCTGGAACATCTAATCACTTAGATCGTTCCCTGAGTCTGGTTACTCCTGGGTTACTCGTAACCCACACAGTCTAAGGGTCCACTACCTGTCACTCTATCTCCAGAGATGACCAGGTAAACCCAACTGCCTATCACAAGAACAGTTCTAAATGGCACTCTTCCAACAGCGTTCCCACTAGGTTGACTACTGGCCCTAAGGGCGGTCAGAACTGCGTCGTGACTCCCACTAGTCCAGCCTATTCCTACGTGGTGAATTGCTTAGCAGACTGTCAGTCTCTATTGCCAAGGCTCTGGTGATTCTCCCCCAGAAACCTTGCTCAAGACTTCCTCAGGCATAGATGCTGAATCTACAGCCTGACTCTAAACAGCAGAGGCTGGAGATGTGCGTCTGCACAGCCTCGCTCTTAACTCCAAACTTCCAGACTGAAACTTTCTCTGACAGGACCTCTACTCTGTCAGCTCCAACTCCTCCCCTTCTACTCTAGCCAATCACAGCCTCTACACTGTATCTAGGCACAAGCCTGCAAGGCCACGCCCCCTTGCTCTGGCTTCCCTTCCCTTAATGGTTGCTGGCTGCAGCCACCTCTCCAAGATGGATGCCAGCCCGACCAAAACAGGATTTCTAAACCCCTTCTAAGCAGGCCTCGGCACTGCATAAGGCAGGTGAGTCCTTACACCTCCCCAATTCAGGTTATTTGCTGAATGAAACAGGGTTCTCTACTCTGCTTTCTGAAGCAAAGGCTTCTCTTTACCTCCCCAACTAATCCCTGCATTCTAATCCCCTCCAGTGCTAACCCACCCTGGAGCATAGAAATACAGCCAAATTTACATTGGCAAATCATAACTAAAATGCAATATCTAACAGATATCATCAGCATTACATATATATACACCATACATACAATTGTAACCCTTCTGTAAATGAAAACAGGTTAGGTATACAAAAACATGCTATATACATAATACATTACCTGACCCTTAATCAATTAACCTTGACAAGGCATCAGTTGTCAAAACAAAAGGTTTACCAAAATCGATATTAATAACCCTGGGGTGCCTAACCCCATCGGATTACTAACTACCTTTAGGTTATAAATTTGCAACCCTTAAAGTCTTGGAGGTCTTAACTCCAACTTTAAGATGCATCTCGGTCAGATGTTTACCATCTACCTAGTTCGTCCACCAACGTGGCAATCTGGCTTGGACTTTCCAACAAACTGTTGGAATGGTGTTTTGTTTCTACAGCTGGGACTTCTTCCCCCTTTAAAACACAAGCTCCTTCCTAGATCTGGATGTAACACAACACTCAGCTGTTCTCCCATTGTAGCAATGAGGTTGTATCTTTGTTCTTCTAGTACAGGCACGTCACTCTCTCTATTTACCTTCCCCCCTCCTAACAGAGATACATTTCCCTCTGCCAGTGGGATAAACTGTGTGTTTGCCTGGCTACTAGAGACACTAGATGTTAACACAGTCCCATCAGCTTCTCTAGAAATTATATGGTCCACTTCAGAGTCTATGGCTACCACAGTGTATGGTCCCTCCCAGGCCACTTCTAATTTTCTCTTTGGCCTGGGTTTCAGAACCAACACCTGGTCTCCCACAGCAAAAGTTCGTGGTCTTGCTTGTAGATCAGCCAGCTCTTTCTGGCGCTGCTGGGCAGTAGTCAGATTCTCTGCAGCACAGTCTCTGATGACCGACAGATGTCCCCTCAAGTCTTCGAGGTAGCTGACAACGTCCTTGTCCGCGATCTCCTCCTGTCCCGTCCAGGTCTCCCGTAAGATGTCCAGGGGTCCTCTGGGCACTCTTCCGTACAACAGCTGGAACGGACTGAAGCGTGTACTCTCCTGCGGCACCTCACGATAAGCAAACAGCAAATGCTGGATCTTTCTGTCCCAGTCGTTGGGATTCTTGTGGACATAAGTTCTCAGCATGTGGTTCAGCGTAGAATTGAACCTCTCCGTGAGACCATTCACCTGCGGGTGGTACGGTGTGGTGGTCAGATGTTTTATGCCACACGCCCGGAACATTTCTTTCATCATATGAGACATAAATGTGGTTCCTAAGTCAGTGACGATCGCCTTAGGAAACCCCACTTGCGCAAACAGGTTCAAAAGCGCGGCTGCTACAGTCTTGGTATCAGTCTCTTTCAAGGGAATCGCCTCTGGATATCGGGTGGCGAAATCCACGGCCGTTAACAAATATCGATGTCCATCCCGGGTCACTGGTGTCATCGGCCCAAGGATATCAATGCCCACTTTGTCGAATGGGGTGGTCACGATGGGGATGGGTTGTAGGAGCCCCTTGGTTTTATCTTGGGCTTTCCCTACAAATTGGCATGCCTCACACATTCTACAGAAGGCAGCCACATCTTGTCCCATCTTCGGCCAGAAGAAACGACTTCGGATTCTCTCCTTGGTCTTCTTAATGCCAAGATGTCCACTAAATGGCATGTCATGGGCTAACTTGAGGATTTTCTCTCTAAACTGTTGAGGTACCACCAGCTGTGTGGTCTCCTCATACAGGGTAGTGCCTTTCTTTCGTCGGGCCACCCTAAACAGCTTGTTCCCTATGGTTTTAATAACAGCAGGGTTGGCCTCTGTGGGTCGAGCCTCTTCTGGGCTGAGCTACCTCCACATTTCTCTTAGGCTCTCGTCCTCCTGCTGATACCTCAAGAATTCCACAGGGTGGCTTACATTAGGCATCACTGGGAACTCTTCAGCACTGCTCTGAGGAGAGCATTCTGCTGTTTGTGAGGTGAAATTAGCCTCCTCACGTTTTCCCGCCTTTTCTGACTGGAATCTGGTAATGGCATTAATTCTTTTACAATGCTCCCTTAAGTCATTACCAATCAACAGGGAGACTTCCAAGCTTGGGAGAACCCCCACTGTCCAATCTCCCTCATACTTTCGATAGTGGACCGGGATTGTGGCGATGTCCACTTCGAAAATCGGGCCATAGATTCCCTTAATGCGCCACCTTCCACCAGGAATCATCTGGCCCTCTTTAACGAGCTGGGGCTGAACCAGGCACACCTCAGCCCCACTATCCATCATTCCGAGGAACCTTTTGTGATTAACTTGTATTTCTTCAAGATAATCTTCATTGATCTTCCGATCCACACTCCATACCCGCATAACTTTGGGTATGTGTTCCTCCGGAGTGGGATCCTCTGTGTGAGGTAATCTGGCAACTACCTTGACAGCTTTTGGCGGGGAAACTAGCCTCTTATTCGCTAACTTTGGGCAAACTGCCCGAACATGACCTGGCGTTTGGCAGTGGTAAGAGACTGGTCTCTGGCTGACTGGACCCGAGCTGGCGTTCACTCGCTTAGGGCCCTGACTAGCTCTGTCAGGCTTCCCTTTCTGAACCCACTCTCTTGGTCTCTTGACCATCAGGGAGCTAACCTCTAGATCTCCCTCCAACTGATCCAATGTCTCCGCCACCTCCGCCACAGTCTTAATTTTCTTGTCCCTGATGTACCATCGCATTTGTGCAGGTATCATTTGATGAAACTGCTCCATGCACATTAAATGCCTCAGGTCATCGAGGGTCTCTACTTTACTGCCCTCCAGCCACTGAGTAAAGGCTTTCTCTAGCCTAGACCCCAACTGCGAATACGTTTCCCCAGACTTTCTCTTTAGCTCTCGGAAAGACTTCCGGCTCTGCTCAGCCGTCAGCCCAAATCTGAGCTTAACTCGCTCCTTAAAAATGGCATAATTGCCACACTCGGAATCCTTCAGATCCCCAGATCAACATGGGCTAAAATATAGAAGGCTTGGAAACACATGCAGCTTATTGCAAAAGTTGACCTGATTTGAAATTCAAACTGCAAAGCATAGCTTATATCAAGAAACTAGATTTCCCGCTCTTACTTGCAAACCAAAACCACTGCTAGAAGGAAAGACCTTGACATTCCTTCTTTTTATCCCAAGCTCCACAGCCAGCTGCCTTATCTGTGCACTGATGACTCTAAGTGAAACTGACCTCCCTAACAGCTTTCCCCAAATGCTGTCTCTGCAAAACATTTGCAAAGGTTTCCTCTCCATCATGAACTGTGGCTGCCACAATCCCTTGCACAGGAGATCCCAGAATCCCTGCTGAGGACGCAGGCTCAACACCTAATTCTTATTCCAGTAAATCTGTTTCTTAACTGTACTACTCCAGGTTGCAGAGTGAGAATTGCATCTTTATTTTCGAGGACAATATTCTTTGACTCACAAAATCATATGTCATAGAAAAAGATAGGCTCAAACTCTTTGTTTATTCTGGGGTAGAGCAGGAATGGGATGTTGGGCTGCAGATCTTCCTAGCTGTACATAAAATATCGGAAGGGCAATGCAAAAACCTTTTGGAAAGCCACTTGAATTCCACCTTGGAGTAGAGTCCCCCCTTATGGCAGAATATTATGTATGTTTTCTCTTCCCCAGTTGGGTACAGTGTAGCCTAGGCTTATATTGGCCACCACAATGAAACCCCTTCATTAGAAGATTTCCACTATATAGTTATTTTTGCCTGATTACATCGCCTCTAAATAAAATTAATGTTGTGCTCTTTTTTATCAATGTGTTTTTGATTATTGAAAGATTCCTTCCAGCTTCTATATCAAGACAAATGCTTTGAGTTGTCAACATGCCTAGTAATTAATTTCCAAGGACAGCCATTTCAGTTCTTGTTTGCTACTGAGGGGGGACGGTGGACACAGACAAACTTAATATATTTCCTTTTCACCCTTTCAGTACACCTTTTGTGAAGTAATGTAATGTAGAAAAATGTATAGCTTTTGTGAAATAAACACCCAAATTAGAAATCTCTGGATGTAGTAATTAATCTGTCTAGAGTACGAGTGTTTCTTCAATATGTCTCCAACTTATGAAAACTCTATTGTAGAGTTTTGTCAGAAAAATGTATTTAGATAAACTTTGCCATTGCTTTCTTTGAAAGTTGGAAGTTTGTTACTTACCCAGGGCCACTCACTACGTGTTGACTGCTCAGTGGGAATTTGATCCCTGGTGTCACTTTCTGGTCAAACATTCAAACCACTACCCATGCTGATTCTCCTAGAGAAAGAGATTCCATTATAACATTTTTTGAAGAAGAACTGAAGGGTTTGGGTATAATGTTTATCTATGCTTAACAGGAACCAAGAATAATTTATTACAAGATGTGGCCTGTCACATTTTAAGTAAGAAGAGGAATGTAGTGTTTCATTACAGAGATTGTAACAATGTTAAAATTAACAGGCCAAAAATAAATAACAAGGATAGCCAGTCATACTAACAGATAACTGCTTTTCCCCCTGTGAACCTTGAAAATCTGCTCCAGAGGGTATCTCAGGGTGCTTCAAGACATCAGGAAAATGTGGGTGAAAATGGGTCAAAGTAACCTGTTGTTTCCCATATTGAGGTCAACACAGCCCACCCCAAACCTCGAATTTTCCCTCCCAGGTGGCCAGATGCCACCCCAATTGGGATAGCAGCCAGCCACCCCCAAACCCAAAATTTAGAACCTAAAACTTACCTAAATGTGGATGGGAGATACTGGACCTGCTTGCAAAGTTCTCTTGCCTTGCCAAAATGATGCCTGAGGAAATGGGAGGGGGAAGGAGGGATTTTCCTCACCCCTCCCTATCTTTTAGGTAATTTTTAGGGTATACATTTAGGGTTGCTCCTCCTGGCTTTTGGAAGCCTGAAGAAGCGAGATCAATGGGGACTGACCCCCAGGTAGTCCCACAACTACCCAGAAATCAGTCTTCACAGGCTCCATACCCCATTAGACCTGGGCCTTTCAGGAAGACCTGGGTCTAATAGGTTATCAAACTAATCCTTTTTACTGGAGGCACAGTTTGGACACATCCAGTAAAGGTCTGACAGGGCCTGCATTTTGGTCCCTCCCTCTCGTTCCGACTTTGAGTCTTAATTTGGTGACTACAACCCTGCTACAATACGGCTCATCATTAATGCACCTGCAGTCTATCCACCTGCAATGTAGTTTTCCTCTTTTCCTACTGACATTTACCTTATCAAATATACCTGTCTTTTCTTCTCATGATATGTCCAAAATATGACAGACACAATTAGTCATCTTGGCTTCTAGGAAGAGTTCAGGTTTGATGTATTCTAGGATCCATTGTATCTATAGAATTCTTCTCCAGAACCATATTTCAAATGAGTCCATTTTCTTCCTATCAAACTTGCTTAACTATCCAGCTTTCATAACCATACGATAGCAGATAGCTCTGGTAATTCATTTACATATTTCTCCACTTCTGGATCTTACCTAGTTTTTTTGTTGCTACTCCTCTCCAAGTTTTCTTAATTCTTAAATTTAGAATTATAGAAATCTTGATCTATCTCAATGTTTTTTGTTGGCTTCCTCAAAATTATCTAAATCATCTGTGGTCATTATTTTTTTTCTTAATGTTCAACTGTAAGTTGACTTCCTTCAGCAATTGTTCCAAGTCATTGCTACTTTTTGCTAGTAAAATTGTGCAATCTGTATATCTTAAATTACTGATGTTCCTTTCTTAAGTGTTTTACATGTATACAAGTTAAACAGCTAAGGTTTAGAAGCACTGTCCTGCCTAACCCCTTTGCTAATTGGAAGCCATTCTATTTCTCCATATTCTTAAATTTCTTTAATTGAATTCTTTAATTGTCACCCATTGGGACATCATTTTAGCAAAGTTTTTTAATGAAGAAACTCAATGAGGCAAAACTCTTTCAATCTATGTGAAGTAATGTAATCTCAGGAAGTAGAAAGGACTAGGGTTGTGGACATACCCCAAGAAATATAATATTTGTGGACAAACTGCTGCTATTACTATTGGGTCCAGCCTAATCTGAGCCCAATTGGAGATTAACACAGGGCATATTTATTTGTTTCATTTATACATATTTGGAAGCTCTTTTCTGTAGAATTGAGACAAAAAGGAAAACAATGAATGGCAAACATTTTTTCAGATATAATAATAATAATAATAATAATAATGTAGCAATAGTAGAAGAAGTAGTAGTTACTTCTCATCACTGCTCGAGGGATTCAACATAAAATAATACAATTAAAATACATGTATGAAAACACAGAACAACTATTAAAACACCATTACTAATAACATGTAAATATAAAATACATAGCTTAAGATTGGCAGAAGAAAGGTTTTTAATACCATTTTAAATTCTGATACTCTGTTTAGCTGTCAATTCCCACCTCAGTACTACAGGCAATTCTTCATAACAGATTGAGCAGTGGAGATAATAGTTGAAAGGGTAATTGCAAACTTTCCCTAATACTCTTAAGGAAAGCAATACCAGAAAACCATGAAACTCTCAGCTATACCTAGCAACCATTAAGTCATGTCATTTTAAAGACCTAAACCTCATTTGGTTCATTCATTTAGGCTATGCTGTTGGCCTTTCTACATGTATATGGTGAACGAGAATTGCTGGCAGTCGGAACATTTAAGACATTCAGGAGGGAATCCTTTTGCATCTTTTATTGGTGCAAATAGTATTGTGCAAACGCTTTTATGTTGCCCATGGGTAGTAACCCAACCAGAATTGTGCAAGCAGTGAAACACTAGCTTAACCATGGCATACACGTAGCTATTCTTTTTAGGATGTTACATGAGGGTGATTTATAGTACAGACAAGTGATTCTCAACAACACAGAGTCCTGAAATTATGGTGCAGAATGGGCAGCCACACATAGTTGTGCTGATGTAATTTAACATAATGCAGCCAGAAAATAGGATAGGATCTTGGGCTTGAAGATCCATGCAGATAGATAGATAGATCTATTCAATTTTGTGTGTGTGTGTGTGTGTGACTAGTTTGACGAACTGCATGGAAGGGACACATTGATAGGATTGATCATTATTATGAAAGACGATAGCACCAGGTGACACTTTCCCCCAATACTTAGTCCATTCTGTAGAATTCTGCAGTGTGATTACAGAACCTAGGGTACAGATGTTGTCCCTTCAAATAAAATTCAGCCTTCTGCTTTTGTGATAACCGAATCCCAAGGTGCACAGTACATTAATTTCAGATGAAACAACCAGAAGTTCTATGTTGTTGATGTGACCACATTCCCAGATGGTTAATAGATGATGGATAGTATGCAGCTGCCACAGTTCCTAGAATACAAGTAAAAGCTGTTTAAAACTTCATTATTGTAGGGGGAAACACATATTAGTCAGGGATGATGAATAGAAATAACCACCCAAGGGGGCAAATTTAACATTTGTATTCAAACACAAGCTTATCTATATAGAGAGTGGGCAACTGTGGTCTCTCCAAAAGTTTTTGACCAAGATATTTTAACAATCCCTAGCAGCACAGGACAAAGGAATTTGCATCCAAAATATGGAAGATATTTTTTTCTAAAACACAGTTCAGGATTATAAGACCGAGCTCCTTTCTTATAACAACCTGCACGTTTCCCTCCAACGCCTCAAACAGCAGCATGAGAAATTTGGAAACTTCTACTGAGTTTTAAATTAAGCACCATTTAGCATATTGGCTTATCACAAACTGAGGTTATCACAATCTTTATCAACTGAAAATAAGCTTTCTTCACAAACTATGCTTTAAAGCTGGCTTGTTTCAAATCTGCAGTGTGTTGTTATTGTTTAATATTGTTATGTGCCTTAAAATCATTCCCAACTTTTGGCGAACCTAAGACAAGCCTATTTACTTACAGGGAGGATGTCACTGTTAAGGAGGATCTGACCTGGGACACTCATGTGGCAGCATTGGTTAAGATGGCCCAGCAGACACTGTGCTATCTGAGACTTCTAAGGAACCAACAATTGAATAATAAACTGCTTGTGACTTTCTACTACTG
Source organism: Anolis apletophallus (assembly GCA_030556195.1). Taxonomy (NCBI): domain Eukaryota; kingdom Metazoa; phylum Chordata; class Lepidosauria; order Squamata; family Anolidae; genus Anolis; species Anolis apletophallus. The sequence continues at coordinate 120,701,436 of JARBWK010000007.1, forward strand.
TGCTATAGAGAGTGCCCTAATATACTGCATCTGTGCATGGTTTGGTAACTGCATAGTGGCAGACAGGGAGGCACTCCAAAGAGTATTGCACAATCATTGGTAGCCCTCTCCCCTCATTGGAAGAACTTTATAATCCCCACAGCCTTAAGCAAGCTCAGAATATTCTTTTTTTAAAATGATTTTATTTGAAGCATTTTTACATCTATAAGTAAAACAAGGGTAAGGTGGGTGGGGTAGGCGGGGAGGGGGGATGTGAGGGGATTTACACTGGGTAAGAGGGGGATGACATAGACTCTGTTACTCCTGTCCAGTCCACCGGGTCCATAAACAGTTCTTGAAGAGTTGGAGCCTTGACATCGGCTTCCCATCTGATTCCCATACACCTTCCTGTTTAACCTTTAAGGCATTATAACAGATTTCACCTTAGTCTCTGGGGTTCACTTCGTTTATATACTGTCTGACTTTTTCCAGTCCGTTCTGTTGTTGGGGTTTTGATCAGTAATGCAGCTCCTCAGACTGTCCAGGTCCATTAATTCCCTTATTCTAAGGAACCAACACTTTACGGATAAAGGATCGCGGCTTTTCCAATTTTTTGCGATCTCAATTCTGGCTGCTGCCGATAGAAAAAAAAATCTTGTCCTTATTCTGCTCCATTTCGCAGTCCATAATATTAAGTAAATAAAAATCCAGTTTCAGTACCAGCTTTCTCTCCAAAATATTTTCCATATGGGAATGTATGCTCTTCCAAAAATTTTTAAGAATTCTGCAGGTCCACCAGCAGTGCATGAAACTGCCCCTTTGTTCGCGGCACTTCCAGCACCTGTCACTCAAAGTGGGGTAACATCTGGCCAAGCTCACCGGGGTGTGATACCAGTGAAAAAACATTTTATACCAGTTCTCCGTGATATTTGTAAACCCGGAGTACTTTAATTTCCTCTTCCAGATTGTTTCCCAGTCCTTTAACAGGATGGAGTGGCCGAGTTCCCGGGCCCAGGTGATCATTGTGTCTTTAACGTGATCGGTTTCCGTGTCCCATTCGAGAAGCTGTTTATATAATAGATTTATAGTCTTTTTCTCTGATATCATTATTTTCTCCCACACAGAGTCTTGGGTATTAAAATTCTTACTCAGGTCCCTTTTAAACAGTTCTCTAATTTGGGCATATTGGAACCAGGTCACCTCGATCCCCTGGTCCCGCAGTTCCTCTAATGTTTTGAGAACCCACCGATCACCTGCTTTTGAAATCAGTTGACGATAAGTGTACCATCTGCTCAGAGGGACATCACGCATATGTTGCGCTTCCAGCGGCGAGAGCCACAGCGGGGTGGATTGGTAAAACCGGCCCTTGTACTTGCTCCAGATTCTTAATAAGGCCGCCCTGACAAAGTGATCTGAGAATTTTTTCTCGATTAGTGCCTTGTCATGCCAGAGGTAGGCATGCCACCCCCTGCGCAGGTCGAATCCCTCCAGCGTTAAAATGCTGTCATTTTTGAGCGTTGCCCATTCCTTAACCCAACTCAGGGCTGCCGCCTCATAGTAGAGTTGAAGATTGGGAAGCGAGAGACCCCCTCTTTCTGTCCGATCACACAGAACATTATACTTTATTCTCGCTTTCTTGCCGCTCCACACAAACTTAAGGATATCTGACCTCCAAATCTTGAAGCAGTAGTTGGATCTGATCACAGGGATATTCTGGAAAAGAAACATTAGCTTGGGGAGAACGTTCATTTTAATGACCGCAATCCTTCCAAGGAGGTTAAGATTCAGGAATCTCCATTTTTCGAGCTTGCTTTTGATATTTGACCAGGTTAGGTCATAATTGTTTTTTAACAGCTGGTTGTTCTTAGCTGTGAGGTAAATCCCCAAGTATTTAATTTTTCTAGCCGTCTCGAAGGAGGAGATTTCCTGTAGAAGACATCTTCTTTCTTTATTGATGTTTTTTGTCAGGAATTTAGTTTTTTCTTTATTAAGCTTTAATCCCGCCACTTCTCCATAATCTGCTAACGTCCTGATCCATCTATTGACGTTTTCCAAGGGATTTGCTATGATGCATGCGATGTCATCCGCATATGCCTTTACCTTCAGGTGTACTTTCCTTGTCCGAAGGCCTATTAAAAGCTCATCCCTTCTGATTGATTCCAAAAGTGGTTCCAATAACATGATATATAACAGTGGGGAGAGCGGACACCCCTGCCTGGTCCCTTTTTGTATTGCCATTGTTCCTGCCGATTCCCCATTGATTAGTACAGTGTTTCTCAACCTTTTTTGAGCCGAGGCACACTTTTCACATTTACAAAATCCTGGGGCACACCACCAACCAAAATGATACAAAATGACACTCTAACACAGTATTTATACACTCAGTGTGAAACCTGGGCCTGTTTCGATGAACACAACATAGATATCTTAGCAGGGATGGTAGAAAGACACACACGGAGGTCTTGCTCAACAGCTGTCAGACTTTCTCTGTGTTTAGTTTTTATCGCAGTCACCCAGTTCTCAGGGAAAGCGTACCCTCAGGGAAGCCGGCTGGAAAGAGAGCAGCCAGACGGAAACACATTCTGAGGCAGAGAGTTCCACTGCCGAACAACTCACAGGAAGTTCTTCCTAATGTTCACACAGACATGTTTCCTTGTGATGTTTGCTTTTCTGTCTGCGCTGTTGTGCTCTCTCTCTCTCTCTCTCTCTCTCTCTCTCTCTCTATATATATATATATATATATATTGTGTGTGTATATATATCCCACATATTCATTTGTGGGATTAACATAACTCAAAAACCACTCGACAAATTGCTGCCAAATTTGGCCACAAAACATACTAATACTAACCCAAGGAGGGACCATCAGTCAAAAAATTGATTTTGTCATTTGGGAGTTGTAATTGCTGGGAGTTATAGTTCACCCGCAATCGAAGAGCATCCTGAACTCCACCAATGATGGAACGAAACCAAACGTGGCACACAGGACTCCCATGACCAACAGAAAACACTAGAAGGGTTTGGTGGGCATTGACCTTGAGTTTGGGAGTTGTAGTTCACCTATATTCAGAGAGCTTTGTGGACTCAAACAATGATGGATCTGGACCAAACTTGGCACGGATACTCAATATGCCCAGATCTGAACACACATGGAGTTTGGGGGAAATAGACCTTGACATTTGGGAGTTGTAGTTGCTGGGATTTATAGTTCACCTATAATGAAAGAGCATTATGAACCCCATGAACAGAATTGGGGCAAACTTCCCACACAAAACCCCCACAACCAAAGCAGCAAATACTCAAGGCAGAGAGGAAATAAAGCAAGGAAGAATGGAAGGAATGAGGGAGGGAGGAAAGCAAGGCAAGCAGGAAGGAAAAAGGTGAGAAAAGAAGGAAGGTAAGAAAGGAAGGAAGGAGAGGAAGGAAGGAAAGAGGGAGGGAGGGAAGGAGGAAAAAAGGAAGAACAAGGAAGGGAAAGAAGGAAGGGGAGAGAGGGAGGGAGGGAAAGGAAGGAGAGAAGGAAAGGGTGAAGGGGGAGAAAGAAAGGAAGAAAGAGGGAGATTGTGGGAAAGAAAGAGAAGGAAGAGAGATTGAGAGAGAGGGAGAAAGAGAAGGGGGGATTGAGAGAATGAGAGTGAAAAGGGGGAGATTGGGAAAGAGGGAAGAGTTCCCCCTCGCTCACCATACTTCTTCCGTGGCTCCGAGCTCAGATGGAGGCGGGGCCAGGGATCGATAGGAAGGAATTGAGGGCGAAACAGAGAGAGGAAGGGAGGAATTAGAAGAGAGGGAGAAAAGAGGGAAAGAGAAGGAAGAAGGGATTGAGAGAGGGAGAAACAGAAGGAAGGAGAGGGAGGGGGATTGAGAGAGGGAGAAACAGAATGAGAAGAAAAATAAGGGAGTGATTGTGAGAGAGGTAGGAAGAGAGGGAAAGAGAAGGGGGATTGTGAGGAGGGAAGGAGAAGGATGGCGAGAGAGGGGGAACTCTTCCCTTGGGACAGACCCAGGCGGGTGGTGAGGTGAAGGCCAGGTCGGGCCAGTCCAGGTGGGAGGCAAGAGCAGCTGGCAGGGAGGCAGGCAGAGCAACAGGAAAAAAAAACAGCCGGGAGGGAAGGCAGCCCTGCCTCCGTGTTTGTGCGCTGCTGCCAGGAATAGAAAGGCGACGGAGGGAGGGAAAAAGGAAGAACAGAAGGAAGGGGAGGAAGAAAGGAAAGAAGGCAGGCAGGAAGGAGGGGAGAAAGGAAGAACCGTGCTCATGCTGCTGGAGCAGCCGCGGTTGGAGCCACCCCTGGCCATGCCCCTCCCCCGCTCCCTTCTTCTTGCCGCAGCCCTGCTCCTTGTTTCTTTGGGTCTCACCAGCCGCAAGGAAGCTGGGGGAGGCTTTGTGCACCTCCAGGCGTCGCGCGAAGGAGAAGGGGCGCGCGCACACGCAGCTGCCTTCCTCCTCCAATCACGAGCGCACGCCCCTCACCTCACATGCGGTGCTGACATTGCGCTCGTGATTGGAGGAGGAAGGGAGCTGCGCGTGCGCTTGCTGGCAGGGGAAAGAGGCATGCATGGGGAAAGAGGTGTGGCCTCCCTCCCTGCCCTCCTCCTCTTCTCCCCCTCCCTTCCCCTCGGTTGGCCGCTGTTCATGATCCTGGCGGCCGTGGCATATGCGCCCTTGGCCACGTGGCGCCCTGAGGAGAAGGGGGGAAGAGAGGAGGGGGGAAGAGGCTTTCCAACGGCACAGCTGATGATGCCCCAAGGCACACTGGTGTGCCGAGGCACACAGGTTGACAATGACTGGATTAGTAGGTTTGCATTTTGATTTGAATAGATTGCACGGATTGCATTTTCAAAAGCGAAGCCCATATCCTTCTCCCTTATTAGGTGACTCAAAAAATCCCAATTTGCGTTGTCAAACGGCTTCTCGGCGTCCACAAACAGCAGGCCAACTTCTTTTTGCGGGTTTTTCTCATAGTACTCGATGACGTTGATCATCGCTCTTATGTTATCCTTTAAGTATCTATTCGGAAGAAAGCCCGCTTGGTCAGTGTGGATTGTGACTTGAAGGAGTGCCTTAAGTCTGTTCGCGATTACCGAGGCGTAGATCTTAAAGTCATTATTCAGGAGGGATATAGGGCGGTAGTTTTTCATCGCCCTGGGATCCGTACCTTCTTTGTGAATTACTATAATATTCGCCGTCTTCCAAGACTCCGGGATAACCGCATTTTTGAGAGCATTATTCATGAGGGATTTTAGGTGGGGGGTTACTTCATCCTGGAACAGCTTATAATATAATGCAGTCAGGCCATCTGGCCCTGGCGCCTTGTTTCTGGGGAGTCGCTTTATGGCGGACTTTATTTCTTTTTCCGTTATTGTTTGATTTAGTGCTTCTCGCTGTTCATCACTTAGTTTTTCCATTTTTTGCCTCGACAGGTAAGCCGACACCTCCTTAAGCTCTATGTTCTCTTTTTTATAAAGCTCTTTATAAAATTCATTAAATCGATGCCCTATTTCTTCTTGAGTGGAGGCCTGGATGCCATCATGGACGAGTTGGGTGATACATTGCTTCTGCCTTCTTTGGTTTAGTTTTCTCGCTAGGAGTTTCCCTGGTTTATTAGCATTAACTAGGTAGTTCATTCTTAGCCTTTTCAGATTCCTTGCCATCTGCTCCCTATGCAAAGAGTTCAACTCCTTTTTAAGCAATTCAATCTCCCATTTAGTTTTTTTATTACTCGGCTGCTGCTTTAACAGGGTTTCCTTCTGCCTTAATTCCTCCAACATAAAGTTCTGTTTCTTTGATCTTTGTTTATTTTTCCACGCTCCTTGATGAATGAAGTGGCCTCTCATGACGGCCTTACTTGCATCCCATAGAGTTTCCTCGGACACTTGTCCTCCCTCGTTTAACTCAAAATATTCTTTGATGAGTTTCCTGTTGGACTCGATTTCCTCTGCCATTCTGAGTAGATTTTCGTTAAGCTTCCAGCTCCTGTTCCTTCGTTTGGTGCGGATTGACATAGTGAGGGGGCCATGATCTGAGTGTAGCCTTGGCCAGATTTTGATGTTGTCCACGAAAATGGCAAGAAGTTTGGATACCCAGAACATATCTATCCGTGACCATGTTAGGTGACGATGTGAGTAAAAGGTATAGTCTCTGACCTGGGGGTTTCTGTCTCTCCAAACATCTTCCAGGTTAAATTCCGCTTTTAAATTATAAAAAGACACTGGAATTTTCCCAGTACTGGCACCATTCCCTTTCTTTTGATTTTTTGTCCTGTCTAGTTCAGTATCCAGGACCCCGTTAAAGTCCCCCACCAAAATCAAATCATCAAACGATTGCTTTTCAATCTGGCTTTTCAATTGATGAATGAATTTAGTTTTAGCTCCCGTGGGAGCATAAATATTACAAACCAAAATTTCCTTATATTCTATCTTGATTTTAACACCTACCATCCTCCCCTCAGTATCCTTAAATGCTAATATAGGGTTGAGAAAGTCTTTCACATAGATAACCACCCCACTTTTCTTTTGTTGTGCTGATGAAGTAAAATCTTTCCCCAGCTCTCTCCTAGCCAGATGTGAGGCGTGCCTCTGTGCTATATGGGTCTCATGGAGCGCAATTAAATCATATTTCCCACTCTTTAGTGTATTGGAAAAAAAATCCTTTTATTCGGTGAGTTAAAACCATTTACGTTGTTAGAATATAGAGTCACTGCCATTTTTTCCACCATCTATTGACTCTGAATCCATAAAACTTGGACCTTCCTGTGCCCCTTCCTGCTCTTCTGTAGAGTCAGGTCTGGGTCTTTTATTATCTTGTTGCTTATATCCCTTTCCTTGATCCGATGTATTGGGGGGTTTGGAGTCCTTCCCTCCTCCATTTCCATGGGAGTCCTTCCCTTGTCGAGCTTCGTCTTCTGTATGAAGTTTAAGTTCGTCATAAAATTCCCTCGCTTTCTCTTCGGAGGTTATCCACCGCTTGGTATCATTGAAGTGGACCGAGAATCCCTCCCATCTTTCCCACTTGAATTTGATATGATGTTTCTTTAATTCATCGGTCACAAAGTAATAGTTCTTTCTTTTACTTAGCGAAGCGGGGGTAAATTCTTTCAACACTGTGACATTCTTTCCCATGTAACACGGAGGGTTTTTGGATTTTTGTTGGAGTACCTCATCCCTTACCGATCTTTTCGAGAAGGACACCACCACATCCCGCGGGGTTTTATTTCTTCTGGCGTAGTTTGAATTAATCCTTTGGGTCCGATCTATATCCGCCAGCATTTGATCCTTTGGGATTTCTAGGATACTCGCCGTGATCTCTGCTATGACCGTTCTCAATTCCTGGGCTTCACATTCCGCCACATTCCTCAACCTTAGTTGCAGTTCAGTATCTTTGATTGCCGCATATTCTTGCTGTCTCTCTAATTTCCTATTTGCTGCTTCCAGATGTTGGATCTTATCTTCGATTTTCTTTTGGGATTTTTTTGACGTCACGTTCTCCTTTTTAAGGTCCTTTACATCTTGTTTCAGCCCATCCATTTCTTTCCTCATTTCTGCTAATTCTACTTTTAGTTCATCCTTTAGTTCTTTTTTCATTATCCCCAACTCCTCCTTAAACATCATCTTCATTTTATCCTGCATCTTGTCACTGTTCTCATTGATTTGTAATTGAATGTCCTCTTTCATCTTATGGATCTCTGCAATGAGGTCCCTGGATGGGAGTTCGCCCGGCATTGAGTTCCTTCTTGGGACTGATCCCCCAGGCCCTCCAGGGCCTTTGCTTGCTTTCGAGGTGGTGGTAAATCTCTCCATAGCTCCTTTAAGGGGGATTTACTGTGGCACCTTTATTGGCCTGACTCTTACCTTCCCGTCTCAAGCAGAAAAAAGAAAAAAGAAAGAAAAGACAGGGAGAACCTGCTCCTGGCAGGGGGAGTAGTCCTGGGAGTAGTCCTGGGAGTCAGACTGTGTTGGGTGAGACTGGGATTTTTTTGAGGGATACAGAGAAGGGGGCTCTAAAAAAGAAGGGAATTACTTGCCAGAGTTACTCCTCAATGCATCCACATTGCTAACTCCTAAACTTGAGTCAGTCTGAGTGGCGTGAGTGGCAATACGGGTGGCAGTAGGGCAGTAGGGAGACCTTTTACTTTGCTGCCGTGGCAGCGCTTCCTGCTGGGCACGTTGAACACGTCTGCTCTCCTGTCTGCCTCGATGCGTCAATCCTTTGCGTTACGTCTGCTGTGTCAACACGTCCCGTCGCGCCAGCACCGCGTCGGCGCCGCGTCTCTACGTCTCTCTACGTCTCCGCGTCTCTACGTCTCTACGTCTCTGGCGCCTCCTCCCCCGGTTGGCGGCTTGTTCTTCCCCTCGGCGTCCTTTTGCCTTTGCCTTTCCTCTCTTAAAGGAGCCGTTCCTCATCTATCACCACCTGTCGCCCTCGTTGTGCCTGCTTAATGATACAGGTCACCTCGGTTGTTCTCTTGTCCCTGCTTACCCCTCTGAGCCCCTTTAAACCCCTTTGAACCCCAGAGAAGCTGCACTCACTCAGTTGCAGTTCAAGCAATTTAGATGCTCCAGTTTTTGAGTGATCCCAGTAGGTGCTGGTGTGGGACCGGTTTCTTGTCGCCTGGGCAGCTCTTTGCCTCTATATTTGACTTTCCCCTCGTGTGCAATAAAAAGGGAGGCAGTCGGCCTTGGGGGCACTGTCGCGCCATCCCCCTCTCCTCTACGGCTGCTCCTGGGGCAACGCGCCGGCACTTGGCGTCCCCCTTGAGGGGGGGTCGCACTTGGTCGGTACCACAGCCTAGAGCTTGCCTCGTAGCAGCCTCCATCCCACTGCTACGTAGAACTTGTGCCAGTTCCAGCTATGAGGAGGGGGTCAAACCTTCTGGAGACTCGGAGCTTCAGAAGGCTGCTGCGGCCGCCATCTTGCCTCCCCCGGAAGTCAGAATATTCTTAAGGATACATTTCACCCAGCATATTATTTTATTTTGAAATATTGCCATCTGGCATACAGTACAGTATAAAGCATTTATCCTAGAGCTGTAACTATACTGAATTCCATGGTTTTGAAATGATGTGGCATTGGGGGCTGTGAGGTGGCAGTTGCAATGGGGAAGGATGGTTATGTTATTTTTGTGGTGTGTGCTGGGGAAGGCATTTATTTCCGTGGTATAGTGTACAATGCAATAATAACCACCACCACCATCATCTTTATTTGTACCCCGCCACCATCTCCCAGAAGAGACTTGGAGCGGCTCACAAAAAGTACACAATGGTGCTGTAAGACACAAAATACAACAAAATACATAACATATAAAACAATAACAAAGTAGGTTTATAAAACAATTATTGCATACAATAACATACAGTCATTCTCTTCTGTTATTCTATTGTCTTCTCCATTTCCCCCCAGTTCTTTTAGAAGGGCTTACATTCTTTTCATATGAAGTTCCATCTTCCTCTGTAGAAAGTTTACTGCTTTAACATTTTTGTTTAATTTGGTGGGTAATAATATTGCTTGTTTAAACTTGTTAAGTAAAGGAAATGGCTTCCTTATAAGAAAGTGTTTGTTTTGTACCGCTCAAGTGACTTTTTTCATAATTAATTGATGAGCTCGGTGTTTTGTTTTTTTTGCTTGTCACAGTATATAGGAAGTAGAAAGAAATGAACAGTATCATCTGAATCTGTATACTGCTTTCAACACAAGGAGTGTTTACGTGAAGATTAAATGTTGTGATCATAGTAAATTTTCAAGTTGCTTTAATACAATTTATTTTATTTACTATAAGTTCTGCTAATTTTGAAAAAAAATTTCTTAAGCACATTCATTTGCCCGTCTCTCTACAGTTCCTACATTTTTTGTATTTATGTAACTACTATGTATATAAGGAAAAGTCAAAATCTTCTCAAAAATATAGAATTTTGTTGGTAGTTTTTATAGTATGAAAATCAGGTTAATTCTTTTCATAGTTCACAATGGATATGTAGTGTGTCCATCACCAAAATATGTTAATAGGCTGGGGTTTTTTTTGGTAATGCTTGTACTTTAGAAAGAGACAGTGTTCAGAGTATGGTGCATTCAGTTTCTACAGAGAGATTATATTACTTTCATCTGCAACACCTGAGAAATGGACTATTTTTTATCACAGATCTCTTAAGTGCATTTATACTATTCATTTTAATTCAAAATGCTTTAGCATAGTTTATTAAAAAGAGTTTTTAAATAAACTATGCTAAAGCATTTTGAATTAAAATGAATAACATAAAAGCACTTAAGAGTCCGGTTTTAATATCTCCCTCATCCAGGGATTCTAAAACCATTAATTGCTTCTTCATGCTGGCATCACAGACCACAGGCATGTTGTTAAATGAATATGTTAATCTAATTAAGTGAATGCTTTTTAATTTTGTTACTTAAGTTACCTAGAGTTAACTTGTCCGTAGTTGTATGTTACAGTCATACTATTGTATACCATTGCTTGAAACAGCAGGTGCTACTTAGCTGGACTTTAAATATCAAAACATGTATTTTTGAAGAAATATAATGTTTTCAATGAAAAAACTATATTTGTTTAAAAGCATTTTACTGTATAGAATAGATAAAATTATCTGCAGTCCAACCTCTGGAGGTATTTAAAAGTGAAATGAAAAAAATAAATGAAAAAAATAGTCTTATTATTATTTACTAGTCATCATCCCTATCACTAGTAGAAAAAAATGTTTTTTCAACACATGAAAATTCCATTCAGGAAGACAAAACAGAACAGTGAGACTTTACATAGTATTCCAGTATTCATTCATCCCAAAAGAGTTTGGGAGGTTTATTCTACACAGAAATACATGCAGTTTTGTGCCAACCCCCACTTTCTTGACATTTCTCCTATAATAAGTACTGGTAATTATTCATGCTTACATACAGTGAGCCATTGGTAGGGTTGCCACTTTTTGATATAAAAAAATAAGGGACATTTATGGGATTTTTCACAAAAATAAGGGACACTTCATAAAAACTTGAAACTCAAATGTTAGGTATAAATAGTTTTATTAACAGAATAAGATAATAATTGAAACTCACAAAAGAAACTTACTTACACCCTCTTAACATTACATGTTTCTGCATGTTTTGTCATGCAGAAAAAAACATTATTAGAACTACCTAATTTTCTCCATCTGTATTTAGTACTTGACTTTGCTGACTTTAAAAGTGCACTGTCTAAACATTAAAATAAAATACATTTTATAAGACAGTACATCTTCATTATTATTATTATGTCAATAGTTAATGGTATAGTATAGTATGGGATACACAGCATTGTATAGTATTGGGATACACAGCTAGGCCTATTTTAAGAGTAACTCTCAAGCAACCAGAAACTATCTTTATCCAACATTATCTAACATTCCCCTTGGGTAACGGTTAATTGAGTCTACTGTACTTTGAAAAAGTCCTGTATCGCCTCCTCCTTCCAACGGGGATGCAAGCAGTCACACACTCGCAAACGCACAACTGCGAGTTGGAATCCGCGGGCAGGCATTGCCGTGGAAACCGCAGTGCGCACCTTCCTCTGGTCAACCCCACCCAGTCCTGTCCTGTTAGTCAATAATAAGGGACAGGGAATGAAAAAACGGGACACAAATTTTAGGGCCAAAATAAGGGACATCTTTTAGAATAAGGGACATATGGCAAACCTAGCCATTGGTATACCATGGGTTTGGTTCCAAACCCTGTAAAATTCTGTTGATTTCGAAGTCCCTTTATATACAATAATGTAATAAAATATTGTCATTTTTATAAAATGGCAAAATTTATTTTTTGCTTTTTGGAATTTATTTTGAATATTTTCAAGCCATGACTGGTGCAATCCATGCATGCAGAATTATCTATGGATATGCAGGACCGAATGAATTTGCAGCTGCTGTAGAAGAGGCATAGGGACTACTATACTTGAGTAGAGTAAATAGTATTTAAAGCAAATTAAAAGCTTAAAACAGGAGATTAAACCGAGAAATGTTGCAAATTCCCATATTATCTCAGGAAGATACAGAGCTTAGTCTGTCTGTTACTTTTTCTCTTCTTCTTTCCTTCTTTTCCTTCTCTTTGGATGGTGGATGCCTACATCACCCTCACATGAACTCAAAAAATGAAAAATGGAAATGGAAAGAATGACAATGAACTGGCTGTTTTAGAAATATGATCTTCCTCTTAGCAATGACCAATGACCCTAATACAGCCTCATGCCTCAAAGTACTCTACCTATTATCTTTGGATGCTCTTCTGCTTCATATCCAAGGATCACTGCTTAAGAAGGGCTATAAAATAATCTTCTGTTGACTAAAAAAAGAATCCTAATTCTAAGCTTGTGGATGAAGCATGGAGGCACCTTCATTATCATGTATCTATCAATTGGAGTTGTTCAAAGTGCGCACCAAAAGGGAAATGGTGGTAGGTGGTAGTTTTTGCAGCATTTGAAGTGTTATGGTAAAGAGAATAGTAAAGGAAGAAACAAATAATGAATGATGTTTAATAGCAAGAAAGAAAGAAAAAGTCTGGGCCAGCACATGAATATTTTGACTCTGTCATTGCATGAACAGTTACAGTATTTCATTGCATAATATTTACCACCACATACAAGTTGTACCCCCTTTTTTGGGGTGCCAGGTTTGGTTTTTTTTTTGCTTAATATCCCATAGCTGCAAAGGGCACATGTTTTCACAGCAAAATTGTCACCAATGCATAATAGTCACATTCTCCTTTCCTGCAACAAAAAAGGGAGAATGTGAAATCTATATAAATAAAAATGTAATGTTCATTAGTGAGATTAACTCAAAAACCACTGGGCGAATCAACACCAAATTTGGACACAATACACCTATCAGGCCAACAAATGACCATCATTCATCAAAACACTGAAAAACACAGAGAAAGAGACTTAAAAAGCAAAAAAACCCCACATTACAATGCATGCACAAAAGCACATATATACACTTAATTAAAAAAATATAAAATATATGCTTTTGCAGACGACATAGTATGTATTATTGAAAATCCATGGGATAATATGAAAATTTGGCTTAATAAAATTGAAGAATTTGGTGAAATATCAGGTTTTAAGTTAAATAAATCAAAATTGAAAATTATACCAAAAATATAAATAAAAATGAATTACAAATTATAGAAATTAAATTTGGTTTAACAGTGGCTAATAAAAAAGTATTTGGAAATAAATTTCACTGCAAAACATTGTTAATTAGTGAAAAATAATTATGAAAAAAGCTTGGAAAGAAATTAAAGAAGATTTAGGAAAGTGGCAAAATTTAAACCTGTTACTGTTAGGAAAATTTTCAACAATAAAAATAAAAATTTTCCCAAGACTAAATTTCCTATTTCAGATGCTTCCAATCCTAAAAAATCAGACATTATTAAAGAAATGGCAAATAGAATTGTCTAAATTCATATGGCGGGGGGAAAAACCTAGGATTAAATCTAAATATTTGCAGGAATACCACAGAATGGTGGATTTGGTCTTCAGGATTTGATTTCTTACTATGAAGCTAACTGCTTGAAAGGTATTAAAGATTGGCTAGATTTAAAAGACAAAAAGTTACTAAATTTGGAGAGATATGAGAACAGATTTGGTTGGCATGGGTATCTAATACACAATAAATATAACAAGACAAAAACTTTAAAAATCATATTATAAAAGCACCGCCGTTCAAGGTTTGGAGTAAATATAAAGAAAATATATGTACCAAGATTCCAATGTGGACATCACCAATAGAAGCCTTTCAAATAAAAAATGTACATAAAGAAAACTGGTCCACATATAAAGACTTACTAAAGAAGGAAGGAAATATCATATATTTGAAAAAACAAGAAGAATTATTAGCATGGAACATAAATTGGTATCTATAATCAAACAAAAATGAGATTTGTAGAAGATAAAAAAAATCAGCTGGGAAGAGAAAAAAACAACTAAAGGGGAGAAAATACAGTTTCAATCTGAAAAAAATAGTAAGTAAATTATAGAATTTTATATTAACAAATAAGCATGAAGAAAGTCCAATAAAAGAATATATGAAAAAATGGACGGTTAATATTGGTTATAATGTCCCATTGGAAAGTTGGAAGAGAATGTGGAGAATGAAATCAAAATATACATATGCTTATTGTTTAAAAGAAAATCAATTAAAAGTAATGTATAGATGGTATATTACCCCTGTACAATTGGCGAAAATATATAAAAATGGTGACTCGAGGTGTTGGAAATGTCAGAAAGATAAAGAAACCTTTTTCCATCAATGGTGGATATGTGATACAGTGAAAAAAAATTGGAAGATGGTACATAGAATAACGCAATAAATTCTCCAAACTAAAATAGATTTGAAACCTGAATTGTACCTCCTAAATATTGCAGAAATAAAAAAAATGGAAAAGAAGAAGAAAGACTTTTATCCTTCATTACAACAGCTGCAAGAATTACATTGGCAAGATATTGGAAAAAGAAAGAAATCCCAGGAGAGGAGGAATGGCTTTATAAGATTCTAGAGATTGCAGAAATGGACAAATTAACAGTTTTATTAAGAAATAATTCATCTAAACAATTTAATGATACTTGGAAACCATTTGTCTCTTACATAAAGAAGAAGAAAAATATTAATTTAAAAGGTCTGTGGATTTAACTACTAGAAAGCAATAAGTTTTAGTAGCAGATATTTATTTATTCCTTATAGCACTGCGTGAAGTTACTTTCGTCCGTTTGTTTTTAATCCTGTATTGTATTGCTGTTTTCCCATGATGTCCGATCCCTGTTTCACCCTTCCCTTCCCCACCCACCCACCCCTCCATTTGTTCCTCATGTTGTATACGTGCATGTGTAAAGATGCCTATATACAGAATAGAAAGTCCTCAGGTGTTTTGGTCCTCAACTCTCAAAAATCCTAACAACTGGTAAACTGGCTGGGATTTCTGGGAGTTGTAGGCCAAAACACCTGGGGACCCACAGGTTGAGAACCACGTGTCTAGAAGAAAACTGCTTAAACTAGCTACAGTTTGTGAAGTGGCAAGATTGGGGAAATTGGCCCAGGCAGATCTAGCTGGCCTTCTTCATTCAATTGGAACCAACTGTCACTGGGTTCCCTTCCACATACCTGAATAAAATCCCACATTTTCTGCTTTAAACTGGAATATATGGCAGTGTGGTCCCAGATGGGTTATTAAATTATGGGATTTTCTGACATGATATTCTGGGTTATATGGCTGTGTGGAAGGGCCCTTGTAAGCATAGAATCTCAACGTCCCTGACTGAAGCAGGAGAAAACTAGTTAATGGAATGTCAAATAGAAACAAGAAGGTCCACCTGATCCCCTCCTTTCAGACTTGCAGAACTAATCGAAGAACTCACTGAAGAACTTGCCTGTTCCCAGTTTTTCCTTCTACAGACAAGAAATAGTCATCTCACTGTGCTTCAAGTCACGGTGTTCACTGAAGACCATGTGGCATCCATTCAGATATCTTTCAGTGAGGTTCTCTCCCCAAAGGCAGCTGAGATAGTTATACCTTTCACCATATAAAAGCAATACAATTAGCAGTTAAAATTATAAAATACATTATATAGATTACCTCTCAGGGCCTAATTCAGATACACTACTGGTCAAGGTCATGACTATCAAGAAAGCATTTTTGAGGGTCACCCTGGCATATAAAGTGGCCTCTTTGTGAAGAAGAGTAACTGAATTCATGAGACTAAGTTCAGCTTGCTTACTATTTTGATGCTGGAAACAATCTTGTGTATACCTTCTGCCTTTCATAATCTGCTTTACAGTGAATGAGACTCATTTTAATATCTGAGTCATTTGTCCTCTTTTTCAAGATAATCTTTGCAAGTGCTTAGGCAGAGGAAGAATTGTATAGTATTCATTTGGCCTATTTGGCAAACTGAGCAGGCACACAGGTCACCTAGTCACATTTTCTTCCACTGTGGTCACCTACATTATATTTCTATTTACATTATAGTGTGCATTTATGCATATCAATGTTACATAATTCTATGTGCTCTTTTATTCTCTCTCTATCTCGATGATGTCTGAATTCTTTACCCTTACTCTCTTTAATTACAAATGGCTAGGATTTTACCTGGAATTTGAGCTATTACTCATTTTCCAAAGAAAGCACTTTGGAGAAAGAGTTTCATATGTTATCCCTGTAGTTCTTAAAACAACTGTGTAAAATAGGCCAGAATTATTATCACCGTGCTGCAGATGAGATTTGGGTTGCCTAAGGCCATCTAGCAAGTTTCTTACTGAGATAAGATTTACATCAGGGACCTAGGTCACACTTCATCCCCTGTCACCATAATATTGCAGCTCTCATAAAACACAGCCTACCCTAAAATGGTTGTTTGCCTTAAGCAGAGGTCACAGCCACTGCAGTTTTTTAGTACAAGAACTTACATCCCTTTTCTCCTCATAGCTCCCTTCAAATACTCCTGCTAGTTGTTTTCCGGCATCCCACCATTCATCAACCAAACACATTGGTTAGCTCAAAACATTAATTGTGTGGAGCTCCTGGCAAATGCCAAGCCTAAGCTGGCTTTTTTGAGGTTCAGTTATGAGCTGAGAATAGCCAGTATATTAGGCTGCTACAGGGAGTGAATTTAGCTGGAGAGCATAGAATGCTGAATTCAAAATTGATTCAAACCTTTAAGAATTAACAAAGCTAAGGGGAAAAGAAATTCCTATAGAAGGGAGGGAGTAGCTTTCTGGCTAAGGAGCAATGAAAGTTGTGATATATAATCACATACCATGCTACTGCTGTTGAATAACTTGCATTTTTTTCTATGGCGATCTCAATTTATTGTCTTCAATCAAACATGAAATGTTTGTCCTATATGCTTCTTAAGCAAAAAAGTGTAATACTAAATAAATCTTCAATGGTTCTGAATTCAAGTAAGATGGAGCCCCAATGAAATTGATTCTATATTTTTATTTTTAGTGTGTTTTATCAAACTTTTGTATTTTATGATTTTTTTTGGCTATTTTGTTATAGTTGGTTGTTCTATATTGTCTAATGTGCCTTGTCTTGTTGTAAATTGTTTGCATGGTTTTTATTTTGGCATTGAATGGTTACCATATTAATTGGAAACAACCCTGAGTCCCTTCGAGGAGATAGGACGGTCTATAAATAAAGTTATTATTATTATTATTATTTAATTTCAACACTGGAAAAGAATCATATTTATTTATAGAGTTTTATAATGGGTCAATAGATGCAAAATAGAATGTACTTGCATTACACTATCTAACAAGAACATTATTCATGTCCTAATACAAAAGATGTGAGATTTGGGCCCCTTCCACACAGCTGAATAAAACCCCACATTTTCTGCTTTGAACTGGAATATATGGTAGTGTGGACTTGGATAAACCAGGGTGCTTCTAGACAGCCCTTTATCCTGGGAACATTCACGTTTAAATAACGTGAATGTTCCCGGGTACCCATCCACACACACCCCAGAAATCGTGTTCTTTCTGGGGTGAGTGTCCAAATGGTCTCCTGGAACTTTCCGGAAGAACACCCAGGCACTCCAACCCCCTTCCCAAAAGCCCCCAAATCCCCCTTTAAAAGTAAAACAACTTACCCAGTCTCCATTAGAGTGGTGCCAGAGCTCTCCTGGCGTGTAGAAATGACATGCCATGAGAAGGGGGGGGGGATTGTTCCTCCCTTGCTCTCCTGGTGTGTCATTTCTACACACCAGGAGAGCTCTGCAACCAAACTAATGGAGACTTGGTAAGTTCTTTTACTTTTAAAGGGGGATTTGGGGGGGGGGGGGTTGGGGAGGGGATTGGTGTCCTCATGGCTTTCTGGGCTAATTTAGCCCAGAAAACTGTGGGACTACTGTCTGGATTACCCCCTCAAAAGCTGAGTGGCAGTAGTGGGTTTATCCTGCACCTTCCAAGAAGGCACAGAATAAACCCACTAACAAATTAATTAACCCCAAGCCAGGGTTTTCACAGTATATGGTGAATTAATTCATGTTTCTCGAGGTGTCATCTGGACAGCCCCGTTTTAATTGCGAGAATTCCCACATTAAAGGGGCTGTCTGGATGGACCCCTAGTTCAAAGCAGGGATTTTCTGCCTTGATAGCCTGGGTTATATTACTGTGTGGAATAGCCCTAAATATCTAAAGGCAGCTCATCTAGATCTAGCCTATTTTCAGTGAGATTGACTTTAAAGAGCCTGATATGTGCTGGTTTTAACCTACAAAACCCTATACGATTCCGGCCTGGTTTACCTGTCTGAACGGATTCTCCCTTAGGAACCATCAAGGACATTAAGATCCTCCGGAGAGGCCCTGCTCTCAGTCCCACCATCTTCGCAAGCGCGTCTGGTGGGGACGAAGGACAGGGCCTTCTCTGTAGTGGCCCTTCGGCTCCCAGGTGATGTTAGATCTGCCCCTTCCCTGTTGTCCTTCAGGAGGTGGGTGAAGCGTGGTTGTGGAACGAAGCTTTCCCATAATAGGCTGAGATTGATTATAGTTTGAAATGAGTGACCACGTTCACAGATCGAGCTGAATTTGTTTTAAATGGCAATGTGATTTGTATGTATGTATTTTGGTGTTTTATGTTTTTAATATATTGTTGTAACAGGTTTTTAAATTGTATAGCATTGAATTTTGCTGTAAGCCGGTCTGAGTCCCTCTATAGAGGTGAGAAGATTGGGGTACACAAATTTTAAATAAAATAAATAAATAATAACTGCTTGGAGGTATAATCGGGATAGCAACCAGGATATTATAACACTATAGGTGAAATATTGTAGGCTAAAATGTTTGTAAAATAATTTATAATCTGTTGTCGAAGGGTTGCATGGCCAAAATAACTGGGTTGCTGTGGGTTTTCTGGGATGTATGGCCATGTTCATTAGGAGAGAATGCTTCTGGAACATGGCCATCCAGCCCGGAAAACTCACAGCAACCCAGTAATTTATAATCATCAGCTGGTTCTTTGTAAACTTCCAAGGCAGTTTAAGAACAATAAATATATGTGGAACAGCTTTATTACAACATACATCAACACTGCAGTCCTATAAATGTCTACTCAGATGTAAGAACTGTTGAATTCAGTAAGACTCTTAGCTAAGGGAACCCAAGGCTCCAATACAATCTTACATAAGAATAAATTTCACCAAACTCGATTGTAGCCTTATTCCAAGCTTTGGTCCCATTTCCCTTAGCAAAAATGGATGTGCTTTCTTTTTCCATTGAGTAACTGCTGCTTTCTGTCTGACTGACTTGCAAGTGGGTGCAATAAATAAATGAATAAATAAGACAAAATGTAATGGTAAATATCATTGAAGCCTAGAATAAAAAAATAGCTTTCATCCATTTAAGGATCAGTACTAATTAAAATCAATGCTGATTAAAGACATTTTGTTGCTTGAGGCAGAACAACAAATGATGCCACCCACCAAAGTCAGTGTACTCCCTAAAGACAAGCAACATATTGTATCATGTGACACAAAGAATGGTATAAATAACTCTGTCTTGGCCAGTAAAATATATTAATAACCAACTGTTTGATAACCTTTAAAAAATTCTGCAGCCTTAAGACTGTGTCCAATTCTGATTACAATATATGCAAAATTTGTATGGGTCCTACAGTGTAGTCCATAATTTGCTGGAAACAGATACTCCCTGCTGTCATTATCTATGAATAAAAAAAGAGGAAAAAAAGAGAAAATAAATACCCTTGTGCCCTTTAAAAATATATTAGAGATAGCATAATGAATGCATTGTGGTCTCTAAGGTAATTGCTCATTTTTCCTCCAACCCCCCTCCTCCTAAGACTAATGGAAACTGGTTTGGTTTGCTGTTACATTGCTAAATCATTTTTCTACTTCAGTGGCAGGCACTGCTGCATTATTGGCCGTCAGCATGTTCTGCAAGCTACGCAGTCAGAACTTGCATAACTTTATGTTGGTGAAAATGGGAGTGTGGTGTTTTATGTTTGTAGCAGAGGCCATTTATAGCCACATCAAAATATGAACTCCCCTCTTAATCTTGTTTTTGTAAAGAGCTTTCATTACTGCAGGTTAGCAGAGCCCTAATCTGCCTGTTTGTAAACACTCAGCGCTACTGACCTCTGAATGTGCACATTATGTGCAGCTGATCATCAGAGTTCTTGAAAAGCCTGTTTCTTATCTTCAGGTACAAAGGAGACCTACAAATGGAGGAGAATGTGATTTCTTTGTTAGTTTCAAAGTGTAATTTGTAGCACTGTAAGTGTCCTCTCTTAAATCTTTAAAGAAAAAATATGTATACACTACCAGTATGTTTTGTTCACATTGAGAAATGGAAAAGGTTGCTTGTTAGCTTGCTAAACCCAGATTTCACACACTAAGGTTATCATTTCAAATGTTTCCCAGCTCAGCTAGGAAATTATGGAGTTGCAGGAGAATCTCCACAATGCATTCTTTGTTTCTGTATTATTTTCCCAGCTGAGAAGGCATCATAACAAAGAAGAAGAATGGGGCAGCGATCACTTTCGCAGGTTGTTTATCCTGCTTTCCCTCCCTGCTAAGGACAAAATAGGTCAAAAAGTACAGGGTGACTGCGATGGCCTCAACTACTTCAACTGCTCCTACAATTGTGACAGTGATGGTTAGGGAAGGTGAGAGGTAGGAATGGATCTCTTAAGCAAACAATTGGCAAAGTGGAACCTGGTCAACAAGAAATTGTATGCTCATCCCTATAAGGATGAGTTTTTTTCATGTCAAGAGCAACTTAAGAAACTGCAAATCGCTTCTGGTGTGAGAGAATTGGCCATCTGCAAGGCTGTTGTCCAGGGGATGCCCAGATGTTTTGATGCTTTACCATTTTTGTACAAGGATTCTCTCATGTCCCCACACGGGGAGCTAGAGCTGACAGAGGGAGTTCATCTACACTCTCCCCGGATTCAAACCTCCAACCTGTTGAGAAAAATAGTAAGTTGAGAGTTGAGAAAAGTAGTAAGGTTTAGTCATCTTTGCAAATCATATACAAATAGTTTTACTTACAGTACTTCTCCATAATATACCTATTTTAATGGAAGAACCCCTTATCAACAGAAGGGAAAAATACATTCTCACTGCAAATCCACTGCAATGGTACTACATGAAGTATGGCCAGTCCCAAAGCAGAACTGCTTCTTCCAGCCTTTAATTCATAGGTTACTCCAAAGTAACCCGCAGTGTTTTTGGTGTGTAGACAACTAAATTGGTTTGGATCTGGGGTGATCCAGTGTCCAAGCGTCAAAAAGTCCCACCACTCTTTCACTAGCCAGAAGTAGTTTCCAGGGTGCCCTGCTGTAACTTAATCAAAAGTGATGTCACCAGCAAGGGAGCTGTTTCTAACTAGTGAAACATTGGCAGTAGCTTATGTGCTGTTTGCTTGGCCAACCCAACTTCATGGTGGTCCTATGGTGTATCTAGGGCTGCTCCAGAACAGGTGACTGCACATAATTCACTTGCTGTAGACACACCCAGAGAGAAAAAGATGATTAAAATGGCTGCAAGTTATAGAGCTGCAATAGGGGAGTGGATATGATATAATAAACTCCCATAATTCCTACCAATAGAAATGCAAAGTTTGGTATTTCTAACAGTACCACTCACTGCCTATGGGAGGAGGGACTGTAGTGGAAGCAGTGGCACTTGGATGATGGAGAAGGAAAATACAAATAAACCTGAAAAAGAAGAATTTCAGGTTGTCATGCAGTGGGTGGGGGGTACTCTGTTCAGATTGTTTCCTTTGTGATGTATGCTGCCATAACCTTTCATTTACCAATTTTTTGTATTTTATTTATATTTTTAATTCCTCCAAAGGTGTATACGGTGGTATACAAAGTTTATGTTCTCCTGACAGCTTTGTGAGATGTGCAAGCATAAAAAAATTGAGTTGTTCGTCACCCAATGACCTTGGCAGTTTTTCCTACAAATAAATTCTTTTTTACAGCATTTTCCCCCAAGAACGTTTCTGGAACTTCCCCCTCCCTACAGGGGCGGTCCGTCCATATAAGCGAACTACGCGCCCGCGTAGAGCGCCATCTTGGAAGGGCTGGGAAGGGGCGAATTCCTCCGCCTGCCGGGCGCCGGCGCCTCAGGCAGTGCCGCGCCTCCCTGCTTTGGGCCCCCGGCCTGAACCACAAGCCTATCGGGTCCATGCTGGTGGCTTGCTTCATGACACTGGTCATCATCATCTGGAGCGCGTGGCCGCCCTCATCTGGCCCATGCCCATCATCGCCGGCTTCCTGCCCAACGGCATGGAGCAGAGGAGAGGCGCCAACGCCGCCGCCGGGCCCGGGAGCAACAAACACGCCACAGCCAGAGGAGCAGCAGCGGGAGGAGGCAGAGGAGCCAACGCCGCTGCCGCCGGGGAAGCGCCCTTCCCTGGCGAGGCGCTGGCGGGAAACTGGGCCTCGGCGCCGCCTCCAAGCACATCAGTACATCGGAGGCGCCGAGGCCCAGTTTCCCACCAGCGCCTCGCCAGGGAAGGGGATGGAAGCCGTTTCTCCCATCCCCGTTCTTGGCGAGGCGCTGGCAGGAAACTGGGCCTTGGCGCCTCCGCCTTCGGTGTATTGACGTGCTTGGAGGTGTCGCCGAGGCCCAGATTTCCACCAGCGCCTCGCCAGGGAAGGGGAGCCGCCCGCTGCTCCCACCTCCATCCCTAGCGAGGCGCTGACAGAAAACTGGGCCTTGGCACCACCTCGAAGCACATCAATACACCGGCGATGCGCCGAGGCCCAGTTCCTGCCAGCGCCGCCAGGGACGGCGATGGGAGCAGCGGGCGGCTCCCGTCCCATCCCCTTCCTGGCGAGGCGCTGGCAGAAAACTGGGCCTCGGCGCTCCGCCTCGGGTGTACTGATGTGCTTGGAGGTGGCGCCGAGGCCCAGTTTTCTGCCAGCGCCGCCAGGGACGGAGGTGGGAGCAGCGGGTGGCTCCCCTTCCTGGCGAGGCGCTGGTGGAAATCTGGGCCTCAGCGCCGCCTCCAAGCACGTCAATATACCGGGCAGCCTCGTGGAGCTAGGAGGAAAGAGGCAACCCAAGGAGCCTGGGCTCCTTCCTCCGCACGCTTCCTCCTCTTGCCTGCCCTCCGCCAAAAAGAAAAGCGCCTCCCTGCCCAGACTGGGAGCAATGCAGGCAAGGCTATTATTTATAATATTATTTTAGTGTTTAGTGCCAAGTATATAATTATAATATTTATAATAATATATGTATTGTTTATAATGTATAGTATTATTTAGTGTTTACTACAGGTATGTCATATAATATTTATATATTATATTATATTTATAATACTATTTAATACCTATTTCACATTAGTACTAGATATATAATATAATATTTATGTTGTATTATTTAGAATAATAACAACAATAATATGTATTAAATATCCATACCAGGTGTATAAAATAAAATATATAATATATAATATATATTATTTTTATTTATAATATTAATTTATAGTTATTTAATGTTAGTACCAGATATATAATATAATATTTTATATAGAGGGGGAGGGAAAAAAAGAGAGTTATTTATAGTATTATTTAATACTTATCTAATATTAGGTATTAAGTAATATATATTCAATATTATTTATTCCTATTTATTAGTAGTGCGTATGTGTGTGTGTATATATATATATATATATATATAGAGAGAGAGAGAGAGAGAGAGAGAGAGAGAGAGTGAGAGAGTGAGTGAGTTTTATTATTTAATACCAATTTATATTAATACCAGGTATATAGTATAATCTTTATAAAATATAATATGTATTTATATATTATAATTTATAATATAATTAATATTAGTGCTGGCTATATAATATAATGGATTCCCCAGTGACACAGCGGGTTAAACTGCTGAGCTGCTGAACTTGCTGACTGAAAGGTCGAACCGGGAGCGGGCGAGCTCCTGCTGTTAGCCCTAGCTCCTACCAACCTAGCAGTTGAAAACATGCCAATGTGAGTAGATCAATAGGTACTGCACCGGCGGGAAGGTAACAGTGCTCCATGCAGTCATGCTGGTCACATGGCCTTGGAGGTGACTATGGACAACACCAGCTCTTTGGCAGCAAACATGTCTGCTGTGGCAAAGAGGAAGTAATAGGCAGGGGGATGGATGTGGGCAAGGCAGGGAACTTGGGGGGGCGCAAGGGAAAGGGGAGGGGGTAGAATAGAAGAGAGAGTGCTGTGTTTGCAGGCTTCTGCGCCTGTGCACAGGAGCTTCCGGGCATACGCGGGGGCAAAATAATGTTTGGGGGCGCCAAAATAATGTTCGCTTACCATTTAAAATTACCTTCGACCGCCCCTGCCTCCCTACCACTAAAAAAGTAACTTACTCTGTAGGTTTTCACAAAATAATTGCCACATTTTCCCTCTCATAGTGACCTAGAATATTTATCCTGTAGAGCAGGGCATCCCAATCTCTGATTTTCTGAATGTTTAGGGCTTTGATTTCCAGGACCACAGTCTGGGTATCACGCTGGTGTAGAATGTACACTTATGAAGCAAGGAAGAAGATGTGCTACTGCAATTGAAAACAAATTTGTCAAAATGGTTCCTCTGAATAGATAATTCCAAGATACCATTTGTGCATAGCTTTCCCAGTCCTGGTCTAGCACTGATTCTACTAAGATACACTGACTATTTTAATGTATTCATTAAGATAATCTTTAGATCTTACCTTTATTAGCTACCGCACAACTGAAGGCTGGCGGCTTTGAAATTAGTAAATTCAAAGATGCTGAGCATGAGCTCTAAAAGAATTTCAGTACCAAGGATAGCTCTGTTAAAACACTATTATAACTATACCAGAAGAATAGTTGAAGCATCACTGATTTAGAATTATTGTTATGAAATGAAGAACAATTACTGTGATATGTTACAATGAAGTTCACAGCAGACAATATAAGCATTACTATAGGCTACCAGGAACAGAATATTCTGGGCCAATAGAACTAACACTAATGCACAGTTGATGGAAATTGTTCCACCTTCCAGATATCATTTAATTCCTAACATTTCTCACTCTTTCCTGTGTTAGCTAGGGCTGCTAAGAGTTGTACTTCAGCAACATCTGGAAGGCTATTTTCAATCCTGATACATATCCAGAAACTCCAACACATTTTTAAGATGAGTTGAAAGCGAGCAGATGGGTTGTTTTATATCTGCTTATTTAAACAAAATTTGTTGTAGTCTAATCAATATTATCAAAATCCTATATACAGTTGAAAAGCATATGTGGTTGCTGAATGTTTATCAAATGATGAGTTTAATATTATTGGTTTGTCTTTTAAAAAATGAAATTGGGTATGTTAACTGCTCCATCAAAGTATGGAAACCTAGGCAAATCCCCACAGCTGATCATGTCTTTCTTGGCAGTGAGATTAAAACAAGCTTCACATTCTGCTGACTTTTATTTGGAACATCTTGCAAATATTAAAAAAAAGTACTCCACATATTTAGTGAGTTTAAATATGGAAAAATCAGTGCAAGCAGCAAAGACGTCATCTTGTGCCTAAAAGAGATCTGATCCAGGTGTGGGACCCAATATGATATAGCCCTTTATGCTGGAATTTAATATTAGGAGTGTGTTTTTAATAAATTCATAATGGGAGCATTTCTCCTCCAAAACAAGAACTGAAGCTGCATCTTTAAACAGGCTTTAAATGTCATGCAAAAGAATTGGATCCAAATGGCCAAGAATCAATGGAGTTGCAGTGCAGCCTGTCAAAGGGCCTTTCCCCTCATCCTACTGAAACAAAGAGTCAGCTAAAAAGCAGGGCATCTACTCACATCATCCTGAAAAGAATTGTTTTTGCAGTCCCAACACCTGGAGAAGTGGCAGCTTCCCATCCGTCATAAGCCACGATGAAAGCACGGATCAGCATGAAAAGATTTCAGGGAAGGGTGGCATCTAAACTTCATGCAGAGGATCCATGTTGCCATTGTGGCTTCCTCTCCACAATCCTTCCGAATCTCTTCTGAAGTCCCCTTGGAGGGAGAACTTCAATATGTTGGGCTCCCTTTCCAAAGGACCATACACCATCCCTTCCAAAATCCATCTCATCATGACTTGAGGTGAGAAAACCTCACCTTGAAGCATGAAGGGCTGGGCCAAAGCGCCAATGGAGCACCACACATTCTCCTCCAGCTTCTACAATGAGGTCAGTGGCTGAGTGGCCAAAGTTCACAAAGAACACCATGGTCAGGTCTTTGACCCTCTCCAGAATCCAGGCTCAGTTCCAGGCGGTGCCTTCCTCCCCAATGACGCACTCCGCCAGGTAGCATTCCCCGAGCTGGGCCTCATCTTCGGTCAGAAAAGATACCCAGGACTCGGCCTCTCCCAAAGCCGTGAACAGCTTCTCCATCCTCAGGGGGCACTCCTTGGTGAGGTGAATGCCCCAGAAGAAGAGTGTTTGCAAGAAGGACTCTGTCATCAAAATGGCCGCTTTGCTGGAGACTGCTGGAGGAGACTCCTGTTTAAGGAGCTCCATTGGTTGCAGTTCATTTTCCGGTCCCAATTCAAGATGCAGGTTCTTACCTATAAAGACCTGAATGGTTTGGGACCCTTCTAACTGTGTGACCGCATTTCTGTCTATGAACCCAGGCGATCTCTTCGATCATCTGGAGAGGCCCTGCTCTTGCTCCTGCCCCCGTCGCAGGTGCAATTTGTGGGGACAATGGAGAGGGCCTTCTCTGTGGTGGCCTCCCGACTCTGGAACTCGCTCCCAAGGATATCAGACAAGCCCCCACATTGGCAGCCTTTAGGAGGAGCCTGAAAACATGGCTGTTCCAGTGTGCCTTCTCTGAATAAAGTAAACAACACCCTGCTCTGATCAATTCCTTGCACTCTAACTACCTGTTGGGTTGATCTCCCCACATCATCCTTAAAACTCTCCTGCTTAGATACATCCTACCTCTGTTCATGCCTGATGTTTACTTATTTTAAAATTTTAATATATTACATTCGGCTCAGCCATAAAGTTTTAATTTTTGTGGTATTACTTCTATGTGAGTTATATTGATTTTACTGTTTTATCCCTTGATGTTGTGTTGTTTTACTGATGTATTATTGGGCTTGGCCTCATGTAAGCTGCCTCGAGTCCCCTTGGGGAGATGGTGGTGGGGTATAAATAAATTATTATTATTATTATTATTATTTGAAGATTGACAGCGGCCTGCCCAGGTCCTGGAAGCAGTCCTTCAGCATGGGGAGCAGGAACAAGCTCCTCATTTCCAAGGGAATGGCATAATGAACTGTGGGCTTTAAAAGGGGTGGGATATGGGCTCCATAGGTAGGACAGCACTGCCATCCCATTTGAGTCCTTTGTGGATTGCAAGCTCCAAATCAGGCATCTTGGAGCAGTCAATGGAGTTCGAGGGGTCATCTTGACAGTCCTTGGCTTCCAGCATTATGTGCTGTATGCTCCATTGGGACCCATTCGGATGCTGAGATGACTTTGGAAGCGCTGGGCTTTTTGTCAGGAATGGGCCTTTCTTGGCTGAATTGACCCCAAAGGTCTTGAAACAGACAGAGAGATAATTCTGAGATATAACTGGAGGCAGGTTTCTAATTTTTCCCATTGCTGTATTCCTGGGAGGCCTTAGTTCTTTGTCTGTTTGTTTGCCCTTTCCAAATGTCTTTGCCATTAAGGGATCTAGCTGTGATTCGCTCTTCTCTGACTTCTGCATTAGAGCCCAGTTCGTCTTCCCTTTAGTTCCTTGCAAATCCTCCATTTGCACAAACGCCGCAGAGTCCGAATTTAATGTCATGTTTTATTACCTTAAGAATGCAGATTCTCATTCATTCATAGAGATGAAAATCTTCATGTTGCATGAAAAAAATAGTCTGGGGGCAGTGGCGAGGGGAGCATAGCTTTTCACTAAATGTAGTAGATTTTTTAAAAAAGATTGTTGTTGCGTTACATCTAATTGATCTGTATGGACAATATTTTCACCAAAGAAGTTGGAAAATGTGAAAAATATTGTGACAGGCAAGCACAATAGAGACATCACTTCTCATCAAGGATGAGAAAATTTGCAAGTATTTGCTGTATAGGTTGAGCATCTCTGATTCAGAAATCGCAAATCCAAAACACTCCAATATTAAAAATGTGTCCTTGGGGGTGACCAAGATGCTGTTGTCTTTTGTTTTCCAATGATTCAATGTACACACCTTGTTTCATGCATATGAGAGAAGCCTCTCACAGGATGGCAAAACATCTAGGTGTCCCCTGGGCAATGTCCTTGCAGACAGCCAATTCTCCCACACCAGAAGTGACTTGCAGTTTCTCGAGTCGCTCCTGATATGAAAAAGAAAATACACAACATTATAAAATATTGGGTATACAATTACCTATTTGTATAAGGTTATGTGTGTAAAGCTTAAATGAGTTTTGTGTTTAGACTTGGGTTCCATCTAGAAAATATGTTTTTATGTATTCCCAAATCCATAATAATAATTGTGAAGACTCTGGCACAATCCAGTAAAGGTGGTCCCAGTGGTGATCGGCATACTGGGTGTGGTGCCTAAATACCTTGGCCTGCACTTAAACACAATCGGTGCTGACAAAATTACCAGCTGCCAGTTGCAAAAGCCCACCTTTACTGGGATCTGCATGCATTATTCACCAATACATCACACAGTCCTAGACACTTGGGAAGTGTCCGATATGTGCTCCAATACAACAGCAGAGTGATTTTGTTTGCTGTGGACTCATCTTGTTGTGTTTCATATAATAATAATAATAATAATCACTTGATCGCAAGCATTTTGGATAACCTGGATAAGGGGTGCTCATTAGATTTCTGTCTTCCTAATCTTGACACATGTTTGTTATCTCCCTCTTTGGACATGACTCTTTTCCTCTGATTACTAATCTATTGCATTCCTGCTCTATTCATGAATTCCTACCTGAATTTTAAGATAGATACTTCTTGTCTGGCAAACTCTGAAATTCCCAGTTTTTTAAAAAAAAATTCATGGGTTTTGTGTTCTTTTGCATTTTGAATTCTGGTGCAGGTATGTTAGATCAAGGATTCTGGTCCTTTTTAGGTTAGTATTTGCAATAATTGGAGAAGAGTTTCATGTTACTTGAATGCATAATTCTTAATATAGCCATAGCCATTGTTTTAATTTTTAATGTATGCAGCATGTACGGCTTCAAAAATAGCATTGACAGTTTCCAACTTTGCATCACAGACTTTTATTTCTCATAATTGAAAATAGTAACATTGAAAGGCTCATGTTAACTTCTCATAACCATAGCTGCACATTCCAACGATCAGCAACATTTCTGTCATTGTTTTGTTATTCTTTAATAAATGTAGCAAGTGAAATACTATCCAGAATGAGAATACTTTAATCCCACGATGCTTTAATCCCAGTGATGAAGGACTTCAGTGACCTGACAATGTGAAGAAATGCAGCCAATCTCATTAGTGTAACTCCTTTCTCCTAAAAATAAAGCCACCTCTTAAATGCTTAAAGAAAACAGAAAGGATGACCGGTTTTCAGGGAATGTTATTGTGTCCTATGATCAGCCACAAGGTGTAGAAATTGTACTTTTATAGTACATGTTTTTCTGTTTCTATAAAAATGTTCAAGTTTAGATTCTTGCAAGGCATCCATTGTTCCCATACCATATGGGAATAAATTAATTCAGTAATATATATTCCAGTAAACATAGCTTCTGTTGCATACTTCAAGAAACTCAATTTTATTTTGAATCGTGTGAATATTCCTAATGTTTTGCCTGTTTGAGTGATTTCATATGTTATTTATACAGTAAATTTCAGAGAGCTCATAAATACTTCCAATCTGGGCTGTAGTTCAGGGATTAAATACAAACTGAATTTAAGGTTAAAGAATAGTAATGTTCGACTCTTTATGTTCTGTATGTGGACAGACTGCTCATTTGCTACAGCAGTGTCTACTCTGACTGGTAAGATCTCTCTATGGTCTCTGAGGTATTTCCACTCATCTGCTATCTGATCCTTTTTATTGGAGATGCCATAGACTGAAAGTGCAGGATGTGTGCTCTGCCTTGAGATCTGAAAACCTGTCAGCCTTATTCTCATTGGATTTCTTAGAATTCTATCAGCATTCTTGTTCTGTGCATGGTTTTATCAGCAAGCATGTTTAGCTATTTGCATTAAAATTAATGCATTTTTTGCTTCCATTGTGTATGATATAATGATAATAATCTTTATTTATACCACGCCACCATCTCCCCACGGGGACTTGGGGCAGCTAACATGTGGCCAAGCCCAACAATTACAATAAAGCAAAATAAAATACATACAACAGGTAATAACTCAATAACTCAAATAAAATTCAAACAAAAGTAATACAATAGATTAAGCACAGGATATGAAATAAAGAAGTTAAAAAAGAGTTGAACACCATGGGCTGGGTCAAATGCAGAGATAAAATCATGTAATCCTGGGTGAGATAGGCAAATGGAATAGTGTATAAGTGTTTATTTTTGAAGCAAGTTGTGGTTTGAACCCCTGAATCTCAGGGAATGTAAAAAAAGAGCAATTTTTTTTATTGATAGACTTGAAACCACCCAAATTATCTGTAACTTCATCAGACTGGCAAAATTGCCCACGTTACAATGCTTGGAACTCTCTTTAGGCACGGAGCCCGTTGGATCCCATCACATGATATCAATCTACTTATAGCAGATCTCCATGCCTGAAGAGAGGTCCAAGTGTGACGAGAAGAAGCACAGGAAACACAGTAGGCTTCCCATGTTCAATAGAAAACAATGAGGAGAAGCCAGATTGTGACACTTCCCGTGTGGGATAAGGTGAAGGGCAATGCGAGACATGGGGCAATGGGATCCCCTACCGGACCCCACCAAATTCCCCACAATCCATGACATCAATCCCCCCAATGTGCTGAGATCCTATGTGAGCATATAGGTTTCCAAGGTTTTTTATTTATTTACTTACTTACTTTGTTATATACCCCACCCTCTCTCCATCACAGCAGTACTCTGATGTGCTCCATTCTGTTGCCAATTTTAGAGTTTTGAAGCAAAACTTCCTATACAGAAATAGAAATCTAAAGGTCTTTTTCTTCCCTAGACTACCACTAATCAATGATATCTCCTCATTAAAACATATCAAAGGAACATGCTATCAACACCTCATATGACGCACAATTGCATTTGATTTGAGCAGAATGTAGGAAGCTGTAGCTGCTATGTGTCATCATTTCCTCTTAAGTCTGCAAGCATAATGATGGTGGCTCCCCTAATTGCATGTGTGAACGACATTTGGGTATATGTTTCAAGCTTTATTTTTCAGATGATTTGGTTTCCTGGGCCACAAATTAATGCCTGTTATCACTATGCAACAAATGTTTTGAACTACATGTGCTGTTAGTGCTGAGCAAGCCTCTCTTTTAATTGAATGCTGCCCTGATCTTATGTTTACGGTTTGCCAGGAAAACCACAGTGGGTTTATATGAGCTGATAAGTGATCCTAATCTTATTCCTTTTACAAGAAATATTGCAGAAGTTTCCTGAGGAACTGATTAGAAAGTCTTTATATGACACTGCCAGTGGGCATAGAATAAAGTAGCTGGCTGAAACAATTCAGTTTGTGGAATGTCCAGCATGAGGTGCATTACATTGGTGGTAGTAGTCAACAAATAAGTATTTAATTTTTGTTTAAATATGTAATAGCAGCATTTCTAATGGTTTTTTTTATAACTGTAGTTACGTATTCCTATAAAAGCTGTAGATCACTGGATGAGTGGTGTTACAATGAAGCCTGCTGAGCTCATTGGAATCCTCGACATCACTTTTGTGGTAATGAAGTTGTATGTCCATCCTCCATAACCCCTCACAGACCACAAAGGTGTCTTTTTTAAAAATGATATTATTTGAGGGGGGGGGGATTTTCTGCCAAAACATAACCCATGGCTTGTGAAAAAATTAAAATATTACCTCTCCAACAAGTATCTTCTTTTTCTTTTAGTGATGACTGGAAGTGATGTCATTTTTGGTCACCATTTTAGCTGAGATGCATAGTAAAAGAAGGCAGTTGGGTGTGTTTTTGGGAAGGAAGGCAATTGGGTGTGGCCTGTGAGGAGAAAAGCAGGACTGGCTTCCTGACAGCAACTTTGTTTTATAAAGTTGAAATGATTAAGACCTGTTTTGTTTTGTTCATTTAATGTATGTCCCACTTTTTTCATGGGATAGGAGCTCCTGGTAAACCTAGCCATTTGCAAACATGCAATCAATAGCAGATCAATAGGTATCGCTCTGGCGGGAAGGTAAAGGCACTCCATGCAGTCATGTCAGCCACATGACCTTGGAGGTGTCTATGGACAACACTGGCTCTTCTGCTTAGAAATGAAGATAAGCACCAACCCCCAGAGTCGGACACGGCTGGACTTAATGTAAGGGGAAAACCTTTACCTTTTTCATGGGATAGGGCCCAAGATGTTCACTTATCCCATGACGTAATCCCTATGTTTCTTAGCAGGGTTACTGCTTCAATATATTGACAGTGAACCTTTTTTTTAAAAAAAATCCCAACAACCCAGAGATTTTTGAACATCTAAAGCATGGTCTGTGCACCAGAGTCCCCCACAAATAATCATTTGGCATATGGCTCATGGTGTGTGTATTGTGCATGTGATTGATATTCCACTGTTTGGGTTTTACAGTAGACTGAAAATTTAAGGACTTGACATTTGTGTCAGCATTTTGGTGTTTCTTTAACTGGAGTTAGCTAATGATGACCAGCCTCTACGTGTCTCACAAAAAGGTACATCAGTTGTATCTTGTTTTAACAAGGCTTTTAATTTTAATAAGGCCTATTGCGTAAAAGATCTTTTGTCAATGTGGGTGGAATAGCTACCGACAGCTCCAGGATTCTGTTTCACATTCATCTGAAAGAATGTGTAGTGTACCAAATGTCAGTGGCATGAGCCTATTAGAAGACTTCGGTGTCAAAACCTTCAGAAGCAAAGATAATGAGTAAAGTTCATTCACTCTATGTGCAATTTTGCATCTATTCATCACCTTCCCATTGGAGGTAAAAATATGCTTCCGTTCATTATAGCTTACAGTGCTCAAAAGTAATTTCATTGATAAGGTCTGTGTTTCTGTCATGGACCGCCTACATATATATGAGTCATCCTTCTCTTTTATTATTCTCACTCGTTAAAATGGTACTTTAAAGAATGTTTCCCCTTCTATCATTAGTTTTGCCTTTCCAACATCAGGCTACACTTTTCAAACCCATTTTCAAACCCATTAAATATTTGTATTGAAATAAATACAATTGAAATTGGCTCTGTGTATTCCACAGCTCAAAACAACTTGATGAAACCACACTGTCTGCCCTTGTGAATCCCATTCTTTTTTCTTTAGTTGACCTTTACGACAAAGGTGGCATTTGCTCCAAAGAATGTGAATATTCACATGTACAGCTGAATTTCAAATGCATGGATGTAAACATTGTTTTCATGCTGGCATTAGCATGACAAAATCAGATGAATTCTGTTTTGTGTTTGTATTGATCTAGCTGGGGTCTGAATACCCAGGAAAAATGAAAAGCAGAAAATACAGTAGATGTGTAGAAATCAGAAATATAGTCTATCCATTTGTTCCTTGTAGGAGTGTTTTGAATGAAAAGTAACCTAAGAATGGAACAAAGGGCAAAAATAGCCCATGTTTGCATATAATTCCCCATTTAATTTTTTTTTTGAAGAAGTGATTGGAAATGTATTGTATTTCATATAAAGGAGAAATATGGTTAAATCATGATGCTCTTAACCACATATTTAACACACTCTTGCTAATTAACTTTTCAATGCTCTGCAGTGGCACACTAATCTGATTAGTTAGAAATGGGATCACGTTACTGCTTCTTAATGAGAAGAGTTCCAATGTTTTTGAGAGTTGATGTTTTTGAACTTGGACCTCTTGGCTCTGGGGCTTTTACCTGACTCAGAAACATCAATGACAAAAGAGGCATATAAATAGTCTTTATCATGCTTCCTGAGCACACACACGCTACAGTTCCACACATAAAAGCTTTAAAGAAGCTAAGAGCCAGTATAGCATGTTTGTTTAGTCATCTTGACATGACTTGCTCTGACTCTATAGACAATTAGGACTGTTTACGTGGACTGCAAGCTACATGAAGAAAGGATAAGAAGATTCTTGGGTGGGGGGGCACACATTAAAATCAGAACCTTAGGTAAAACAGGAATCTCGGTTGCATGGTGAGCAGATTCCACAAAAATCCTGGCAAACCAAATGGTTAAGGAACAGAATCCAGCAATCTTCTAAACACAGCCAGTACTTTTATGAACACACTTTTCTCCAAATTCAAAGTAAGATAAATGAAGTATATGGAGTGATCATACCGCATTTAAACAGAGCAGAACTAGCTTGCTGTGTGTCGATATGGCGCCAGTTTACAAACTGTTAACACCAAAGAAAGAAAGCATTTCAGCAACAGGAAGGGCTCTAAAATAATATAGAGCATCCTTAATTTTCAGCAAATCCATTCTATTCTGAATGGATAGTATGGCTATTCTGGGCATTCAGTTCTAACTCTGCTACCAGATGTTAGAATGTTAGATACAAAAACTAGAAAATGACATTTCTCCTTTTCTAGTTTTGATATTTGAATCTGAATATCTCATTGAATTGTCTCATTGAATTATGAATCTGAATATCTCATTGAACTATCTCATTGAAGTATGCCAGTGTCACCAGTGGCAAAGGACTTGGGTTTAAGAACTGTGTTTTGGTTTTTGGCCTCATGACAAAACAGTTGTGTAATTATATCATTTTGCACCCAACTTCCTTTTTATTCAGTGCAGTGCTGTAAATCTTTCAAAAGCAAATTGATTAGCAAATATGTGGCTAGAAGCATGTAGACCAGTGGTTCCCAATTGTAGTTCATGGACCACCAGTGGTCTGCAAGAAGGAAAAAATGGTCCACAATCTCACCATTACAACACCATTGCCTTGAAACTACATGGCAATGAAAATGACTTGTATTATGACACTCTCTTATAATGATGAGACAACGAGGATGTCGGGAGGGGAGAGGCAATGTGTGAAAGATTACGACTACCACATCAGCTCTAGATTATTAAATATGGTTTTCTGTGGGCAAGCAGATGGCAACTACTGAATGGCATAGGTTGTGTATCAGAAACTTGATCTGATGTGGGCTATCCAATGCAATTTTCTGAATCAGCACCCCAAATAACCAAACCAAATCTAAAGTTGACCAAAAACTGATTTGTAACCCTTTTGGTACTAATGTTGGAGAGTGGTTCCTGGTCAAGTGGTTCCAGGTCAAATCATGCTTTTATTTTCTACAAGGTGAACTATAGCACAGCACACTGGAAGAGCCATATGAAAGAAAGACCTTACTGGTTTGAAAAAAATGGATAAAAATGAGTTATGCTATATGTTAAACTATAGGAAATTTGCTCTACAAGAGGTAATGATGGCCACAAACCTGGATTATTTCAAAAAGAGGTTGAACCTTTTTTAGTGGTAAGAAATGGTAAGTGGATAACGTTGCTTACCATTAGTAAATAGTCATTGAATCAAAGTGCATAAATGCAGCATAGGATACCTGATGAGGAAAATAAGATCACAGCATACCACTGTAATTCTGCCTTCCTAGCCATGTGAACATTTTTGCATTTTTTAATATTTCAGATTTTGGAAATTCTGGATAAGGGATGCTTAACTTGTATTATCCCACTTTTTCAATTTTCAAATTTTATTGCATTAGCCGCAAAGCCATATCAAATAGAACAAATCATGTAGAAAAGATACATATATCAGGCATTAAACAATGGTTCCATAATGTGCAACAGTACATTAAACAGCCATTCCATGGTGAAGTAGCAAATATTCTCCTATCACCTCTACCTTACTGATTCTTTTGGTCAAATATCCTGGCGTGTATAACCTTCTATTTGATTCTCATGTATCCTCATCCCCTCTACAATCAATCCCAATTGATGCAATGAATCGTTGCCTACTTTTACTGGCTTTATAAAAGAATGTTCCTATTTTTGAAATTACTAACTGGTTGGGATTAGAGAGGAGGAATATGGTTCTATTAGTCAGAGACCAGTGAGCTTTGTTGAGTAAATGGACTTCAAGAAGGGATTTCCTTTCTTTTTCATAAATTGCACATTGATGGAGGATATGATTTAAATTTTCCACCTCCTGGGCCCCACAGACACATTCTGTTCAAACCTTGCCCTTGTCACTCTTAACTGTCTTGGAAGGTTGGCCATCAAGTAAGGGGCATGACTGAAGCTGGAATTCAGTGCCGCTAGCCATTTCAAAGAGCCTACACTAGCAAGGCACGTGAGATCCTCTTGGGCTTGGATGTCTAGGATTCTCTGTTTCACCTCTGCTCTGACTTTGGTGGTGTTGTTGCTCAGGTATTCTGTGGGTATTCCACATGATCTCAGTGAGTGGATTAATTTGTTTGCCCAAGTAGATTGGGCAGTATTTTTAAGTTGGTCTTCTAGACAGCAGCGCGGCAAAACCTATTAACAGTCTGACAGCTCTTAGTTTAAGATTTCAGATATTTTTCAAGAGTAGCACATTACAGTAATATGTGCTGAGAAAAGCAGTTTTTCTGCAGTGCTGAAATGTGGGGTAGATTTGCTTATCTACTGGTTCTCTGAAAGACATTGCTAATGGCCATCTAGGTTACAACTGGCAGAGTAAAACTATTAGATTGTGTGTGGTCCATAAATTATAGAAAACTACAGTGACTAAACAATTTACTTTTTAATGGAGTCTGATTTAGCAGGAAAGTTCTTAAAGATGAGCATTTTATAATATAGACAGACAATTTGTGTTGTAGTTTATTAAAGCAGATCCTTCTGCAGGCTAGGGACAAGTTCAACACATTGATATTCCTCACATTTTAATTAATAAATCATACTTGCATTTATAATTTAACTGCCTTTGGATATTGCAAAATAGGCCGTGTGGAACCAATAATGTTTCTCTGTAAATAAGAAATTTAGAAATGGTGTGAGATAATTATAGACTTATGGTTGAGCATATAGAATGTGACATATTTCTGTAATTATGAATGTGGGATAATTATCAATAGACTTGCTTAATTAAGTGCCTTTTGCTGCATAATAACTACTAGAGAATACAAAAAAGTGGTAATACAATCTCACTATAAAATCCACTAAAGGAGAGATTTTCCATGGCTCGGATGTGAGCATTTCATGAGATGTTTATGCTCTATTTCATTATTTAGTGGAAAAAGCGGGTATGTCCTGTAGTAGGTAGCCTCACTTCTTACATACCTGTTCTGATAGTTCAACAGGTTGTAACAAGGTTGCATTGTTTCTGAAAAGGACTGTAGGGTTGGGAGAAACCTATCCCATACCCAGAGTTGTAATGTACCTTTGCTAGGATTATCCAGATCTTGGACATGTTACTTTTGGGATAGCAACTCCCACAAATACCCAGGTAGCATAGCATGCATACTACCGTGTTTCCCCGAAAGTATGACACCCCCGATTGTAAGACGTATCGGGGGTGTCAGAGGGGTCGGCTTATATAAGCCGTACCCCGAAAGTAAGACGTACCTCGGGTGGCATGGCGTGGCTTCGTGGCTGTGCGACGAGAGGCTCCCAGAGGGGCTCCAAAGGGGCCTGGAATCCTCCTCCTCTTCCTCCTCTTCCTCCCAGCGGCGGCTTCTCCCTCTCGCCGGCAGCAGCTCCGCCCCTCCTCCCTTCACTGAAGGGAGGGGGGGCAGCCGCCGCCGAGAGGAAGGAAGCGCCGGCGGAAGTCCCGCCTGCAGGGCGACTCAGGCGCGCCCCCCCCCGCTTGCCCCGCTCGTGTTTGGAGCGCGGGCGGCGGGGCGGCGGGGAAAGCGCCTGAGTCG
Source organism: Anolis apletophallus (assembly GCA_030556195.1). NCBI lineage: Eukaryota > Metazoa > Chordata > Lepidosauria > Squamata > Anolidae > Anolis > Anolis apletophallus. Next base: position 120,739,366 of record JARBWK010000007.1, read on the forward strand.
CCCTGGGGCGGGACTTCGCCGGGCGCCTCTCCCTCTCGCCGGCAGCAGCTCCGCCCCTCCTCCCTTCACTGAAGGGAGGGGGGCAGAACCGGTGAGAGGGAGAAGGCGCCGGCGGAAGTCCCGCCTGCAGGGCGACTCAGGCGCTTTTCCCCGTTGGCACCCCGCTCGCCCGCGTTCCAAACACGAGCGGTGCGCCGGCGGGGAAAAGCGCCTGAGTTGCCCTGCAGGCGGGACTTCCGCCGGCGCCTTCTCCCTCGCCGGTTCCGCCCCTCCCTTCAGTGAAGGGAGGGGCGGAGCCGCCGCCAGCGAGAGGGAGAAGGCGCTGGTGGAAGTCCCGCCTCAGGGCGACTCAGGCGCTTCCCCGCCGCCCTGCTCGTGTTTGGAGCGCGGGCGAGCGGGGCGCCGGCAGGGAAAAGCGCCTGAGTCGCCCTGCAGGCGGGACTTCCGTCGGCGCTTTCTTCCCTCTCGCCGCCGGCGGCTCCGCCCCTCCTCCCTTCACTGAAGGGAGGGGGCAGAACCGGCGAGGGGAGAAGGCACCGCTGGGAGGAAGAGGAGGAAGAGGAGGAGGAGGATTCCGGGCCCCTTTTGAGCCCTCTGGGAGCCTCTCGTCGCACAGCCACGAAGCCACGCCATGCCGTCCGCGGTAAGTCTTACTTTCGTCTTACTTTCGGGGTACCGTCGCCCAATATAAGATGTACCCCGAAAGTAAGCCGTAGTGGGGATTTTGGGGGTCAAAAGAAAGTAAGACACTGTCTTACTTTCGGGGAAACACGGTATCCAGGGGATTCTGGGACCCATACTCCAAACCATTACCTTTTAAAAATGTGATGAAGTAAAATGTCATAACTGTATGCGGGCATTTGAAGAATGCTGCAGAAATTTTTATCTAGATGTCTCCATCCAAAAATACAGATGTTTAATTACAAAGTTTGCATTTGAGGCTCCACAGCAGGATAAATTATGATGGATGATTTAGTTGCTGTTATATGTCACTTTGGCTATCATCATCATAGATGGAAGGTGGTCCCAAGAAGGGTTGGCTTGATGTGCCTTCCTCTTGACAAATGTCTCTCTTTTGGTCTCCATTCATGTTTCTTCGAATTCCACAGCATTGTGGGTAACAGCTGAACTAAATATATGATTTCTTTAAAATGTTTCAAAAGAGAGCATGAGATTATCTGCAAGTCATGTATAATGCCATTAGCTTTACAACTGTACTCTGAATAATAGTAGAAACCAGTATTCAAGAGTATTTGATTTGTAGGAACCATTCATCTTCTGCTTCAAAGTTTGTTAAAGAATATTTGATCTTTTTTTTACAAAGTATCAAAAAAGAAATGTTTGAACTGACTCAGCTGATTTTTTAAAAAGCAACCACTGTACCTTTAATGATCTGCTTTTTACACCAAACTGTTACAAAAATATTATAGTTTATTGTTATAGTTGAGCCCAACCTTTGTGACTGGAAAGAAAGCAAAATGTACCATCTGAAATGTACCACTAGATTTTACTCATTCACTTGTATTTCAGGCACTTTTGGGGAAGGGGGGACGACGACTTTATATAAGCTTTCATGGAAATAGGTCAGTATTAGATTTGCAGTGTGATGTTTTTATTGCATTCTATCAGATATTTTTATATATTATTTTAGAAATTTGAGATTTCCGATTTAATTGCATATTCTCTGGGGCCAACCTAGGTGACTATCAAAAAGGAGATGAGTACAAGGAGCTGAAGAAAGCCAATATTCAAAGTATTACAGTTTAGTTAAGAGCTTTACTTGACACAGCCTTACTGACACATTGATTGAGTACATGAACGATTGTTGTAAAGGGTACTAATAGACATGAGAGATCTATAACTGCAGTTTGTTAAACATTTGGTTATATTTTTAATGCCAGAGAGGAAATGTTTGTCTAGAAAAAAAGAATGTGAAGGAATGGACATCAGATTAATCTAAAAAGAGAGATTCTAATAGGACAGAAAAACCCTGCAGTGTTCAGGGTAAGAATGTAATTGTTAAAGTCTTGCCTAACAAGAAGAAGAGTAGATGATTAAACAGAACATGCTACAGGCACAAAATAATTAATTCATAAGAGAGAGCCACTGTGTAAGAAGATTATATTAACAAGCTTAGAGATGCAATCCCAATAAACAAGGATATTAAATCCTGGACAACTGTTTTTTCAACAAAATATTGACAAAAACAAAAGTTTTTTCAACAAAATATTGACAAATTCCAGCTGTATCAAATTTTAGAGAAAATTGTAATTGTTTCATTCTAATTAACAGCGCTTTTTGGATTATTCTTCTTTCTTGATGATCCCATCTTTATTTCTGTAAGAATGATTTCAGCTGAGATTTGAAAATTCATTGTGCTTCAGGCTCATGCACAGTCCTCTGAGGAACTATAACAAATAGCACATACAGTATTTATGTGCATCCAACATGTATATATTATTTTCAAAACATTTTATACTGTTTAATTTGCAAAATAAATCAGCTGTTAAGCTGTTCAATGGTTTAATATTCTGGAATGTTTAATTTATATTTTATTGATTCAAATTGCTTAAGCCAGTTTTATTTTAAGCCACTCAAAAATCTTGTTATATAGGCATATGTTAATTAATACATAAACATTAAAAATAATAAAAAGATGCAGCACACAGTTGCTGAAATTAAAGTTATTTATACTTTTACATTTTTAATTATTCCTTTTTATCCCACTTTTCAGCCAAGGATCTGAAAGCTTATGTGGACTAAAAAATAGTAATTCCTTTACAGTGTTCCCTCACTACTTTGCGATTCACTTATTGCGGACTCGCTGTTTTGTGGATTTCAAAAATTAATTTAAAATATATATCATGGTATTTTTGCTGTTTTGTGAGGTTTTGCCACTGCTGGTATCCAAGGCGCTTTCCCTCCTTGGTCCTCCCTCCAGCCTTGAAGGGCTTTCCTTCCTTTCCTTCACTTTATTTTAAGTTTATAAAGACTTAAAATAGTGTATAACTACTAAAATAATGTATAAATATTAAAATAAATACAGCATCCCTACATCATGGATTTTCACTTATTGCGGGAGGTCCTAGAACGTAACCCCAGGAATAAGTGAGGGAACACTGTATTCATTGTCACACATTGAGCTTCACCACTGACTGTGTTACCAAAATAAGTTAGCTGCCACAAGATGGCAGTGTAGATCTGTTGGTTGGCATGGCATGCTATTTTGAAAATTAGGAATAATTTGTTTGAAGGCAGTAATAAAAGTTTTATTCATCTGGCCAGATGGATGTCAGAACAGAGTAATCACTCCAAAGAATCATCATAACATATAATTCAGTGCAAAGCTTTTTATCCCATTCAGAAAACCTGCTCCTTCCCTTGATTGGCCTTGAAATGATCACACTAGGATCTGAGCTATCATTGGCTGGGGACTCCATGTGATGTCAGAAGTGGATGGAATCTCCCTTGTGGTGGGGAAAAAATGAGTGCTGCTATTACTTCATTTGAAGTTCATTTGAAGTTGGAGCCATTTGGAAAATCCTCTGAGGAGAAAAAGGAAAAGATTTGGGAAATTATCTGAAATAGTCTATGATGGGATTATGGGGTTTACAATAAGAGCCAGACAAAAGACAGATCTTATGTAAATCCTTTGATTATATCTCTAACAAGGCCTTGTTCCCAGAGGGAATCACTTCTCAGCTGGATATCGGACTAACTACCTGGATATTCAACCCCTGCCCCCCCAACAGTTTCCCAGACACATTATATATAGTTCAAGTTTCTTTGGGTATGTGAGTCCTCTTCCCTGATTGTTCATTAATAAAGAAAATATATGTTCAAGGGTTCTTCCCAGGTGGTAGATGGGGGAAAAATAGTTATTTCAATACAGTTGTGAATTGTTTTCTTAACAGAGAAGAGAGGAAAATTCATCTGAGGAAGCAGATAATGGGACCCTTGGGGTTTAAGTCTTGTATTTTAAGGAAAGGCCTTTTCTTGTTTGCTCTGTCTAGCCTGCCAAACCAATGTTAGACTTTGTCAATGATTAGATCAGTCCTCGCAAGAATGTTTGGGGCTGGGTTGGAGCTCAAGACTCACCAGCCAAGCTCTAAAAATATGTTATGAATTATTAGTTATTATTTGAGGAGGGGATCGTGTTTTCAATAACAACTGGAGGTTTTCATCAGCATCTCCTTTGCTTTAAAGCAACACACTTACCAATGTATCTAATCCAAGTCTATCTTCAGAATAAATGCCTAGTTTGTTTCATATTTTCTTTCATGAGATTTTAGAGAAGTTTTTTGGTTCAGAAGTTTTCTTAAAATAAATGTATTTTATCTTCTGTTAATCTAGGTGGCTTAGTTATTCATGCAGTGGTGGTGAAATGTGTTGTAATTACTACAGTAAATTTGGTATTACAGATTAATATACATTTCCCATTTATGAATAAGTTGGAGTCAGAATGGGATGATACAGTAGAAAATATTAGAAAGTGGAATGGAAGTTGAAGGGCTTGCATATTGACTCCACAGTCCTACTTATCTATCTGAAATATTAGTTCTCAATCATTAAATTACTAGCTTCCATTTATTTTCAAAAAGGTAGAATTGTAATACAATTACAGTAGCTGCTGTGCAGATTTGAAATAAAGTAGCATCAAAAATTTCTAGAAACTCTTCATACATAAAAACACATTTTAAAATCCTACTTGCGGATTCAAAATGAAATTGTTCAGTTATAACAACTGCTCACATTCCTTTTTTTGCATCTTATATGTTTTCAGTACGAGCTATTTATCCTTATTGGCACATTTTGCATTGTTTCCCCATCAAGCATTCTCAAATGAATAATTTCTGTACAGTTTTCACCAACCCTTTATTTATTTCTGATGTTTGGACTGAAGCATGCTTCTTTCTTCAGCTTCATTAAGTGCAGTGTGTGGGTTGGAGTAGGTTGACTGGATAGATGCCTACAAATACTATGAATTTTAGAAACAGGATACTTTATTGCAGCTGAGTCAGTAATATTAAGCACGGGAATGGTTTCAGGACATAAATTATTACGATACTTTATAATTAGTGCCCTTCCAAACAGGCTCTATATCCCAGGTTATCAGTTTTACCCAGATTATCTGGTAGTGGGCACTCATCCAGTTTAAAGCAGAAAACCTGGGAACAGATCCTGGGATAAAGAGCCTGTCTGGAAGGGCCCTTAGTCAGAAGCCAATAACATATTTATGTGGCATAGATCTCCTTTGAAGTACCAATATGTGAATGACCAGAGGCAGGCAGTCCACCAGTAGCAGGACGAGTTTGAATTGCCTTGTCCCAGTGTACCCCATAATCAACCATTGACCATTCTGGTCAAGGGTGGTGGAGTCTAACCTGACCTGTAAGGTAGCATATTATTCTGCAGAGGAACAAAACTGCTTTCATGAGGAAGCACTGGAAAGGCACAACTGCTAGCAGAAACAAGAGTTATGCTATCATAGATCCCCAGCGAGATCCTGTCCAGATCCTGTCCATCAATAGATCCGTTTAGTCTGGTATTATCAACTCTGACTGGCAATAGTTATCTAAGGATTCAAACAAGAGTATTTCCCAACCACTACTATATATTCTGATTTTGCATGGTGGCATCTCAATATGCTAACCAGATCTAGCTCTTATTGGGTTCTACAATCTGATGAGATTAGCTATGTTTAAAATGGTCAATGTCAAGGTTAACGAAATGAAGGGATAGATTTGCAAAGGACAGCTAGGCACTGTGGTCTTCAAATATTTTCTTTTGTTTCTGTTTTGTTTTACAAAGATCTGATACTTAATGCAGTCAAACTCTTCTCACAGTCCCTCAATTCTCTCAGCATGTTTAGTGTGGATATGAGAGAAAGCCTTCTTGGTGGCTTTTTGTGGGCTCTAGAGCTCCCAGTGAAGGGAAGCTAGGCAGTCTGCTGCCCTTTGCCAAACCCCTTCAATGACATTTTTTTAATCCCAGCAGGCTTTTTGGCAACTAACTTGGAAGTGAGAAAAGTTCTTTAAACCAATAGTGTTAACTGGACCAATATGATCAAATAAGTATAGGGTCTTGAATTCTAAGCCTTTCTGGCCTAGAACTTGGAACCGTTACTTTTGCAGAGTCTTAGCTACTAGGATCACAAGATAGCATGGCTGTTCTCTAGGAAATTCTGAGAGTTGTATTTCTAAAAATGGAACTTGTCCAAGCTCTTCACTCACTCCAGTCCAACTGCTATTGGCTATGCTTTGTTGGCTCTAATATCTAAACTGAGCAGTATAACGTTGCTTTATTTTGTCAGCATATGCATGTAAGCGACGAATTCCTTCTCCTTTAACAGAGTTCTTGTCAAGTTCACCATCATCCAATTTTAAGCTTCTCCATAAGGCAGCACATTTTTTGCAATTGTACTATTATCAATGTTTTACACAGCTCCATCTCAAAAGCTGTGTTGAAATGCAGCTAGATTACATCTATTGGCTACATCCCTGTCAACTCTCATTGTCATCTTGTCACTAGCAATAATCTGATGGGTTAAAGGTGACCTGTTCCTTTGTAAACTCTTGTTACCATTTCATTAAGATGGACTGTGAGGTAAGGGCTGCACATTAGGTAGTTGTGCGTAAGCAAGTGAACATTATCCCATTAAGGCAGCAGTCCTATGCACATGTACTGGAAAGTATGGTAAGCTTCATTAAAATCAGCAGGATTTCCTAGCTTGGAATAGCAAGGAAGTTTATGGGGCAGGGCATAGCTCTGAAGTTTAAAACCTTAAACCTTACATATCCACCAAAGGTAATTGAGATTATCCTACCAATCGTTCAGAGCAAAATCAAAGAGGTTAGGGCATATTAAAGCACCACAGAATTGCACATGTCACATTCATCTTATGATCTCTTTCAAAGTATCTTGTTCCATCACAGTGACCTTTTGGACCCAGATACAATCCGTAGTCAGAGAAGCATATGTTTCCAGCTTGTGAGCAAATGCACAAAATATGTGTTCAATAAATCTGTAGGTCTGAAACGGCATAAAATATGTACATTTCAAAGCTGAATACAAACATCCTTTGGTCATTGAGAGAAAAATATATACATTTCCAAAATGTATTCCAAAATATATATAAACAGAAAATGATTTCCAGAATTGCATAATGATTTCCAAGGGAGAAAGAAATGACCATGCAATGCACACACTTTAAGATAAATACCAAGGAATCTCAACAAATTCATGTTATCCTACTTATTTGCACATCCACATTTAATTTATAGATTGTGAAACAGAAAGTTGTGCCCTTGCTTCCAATAAAAAGAGAGTGCAGTTGTGGTAATAAATCATGGAAAATTGGAGGAACTGAGATGAAAATGCCACTGCCAAAACTAAGAGTAATGAAAGATACGGTTGAGTGTTTCTGCTTTTTTTTCTTTTCTTTTCAAGGCACTGCTTTATCAGCTAAAGCTAACAAGACATTTCACCTGAAATGACATCAAAATGCCTGTGCTAATATGATCTTTCTTAAAGCATTGTCCAAATTAGGGACAATTTTTTAAACCAAAATCTTTCTGTCAGTGAAATCTAATTTAATCTGAGACTATTATTAACAAATGAAAAAAATGCTTTTAAGTTTTGGCATTGCTGGGAGCGATTCAATAGATTTTTTAAAAAAGTTGCTAAATAAGAGTTACTAAGTCTTCAAATATATTCATATTACAACAGCACGAAGAGTCGGAAGTAACTATCATACGGCGACTCAAGGCGGGTTACAGGCTGGTGCAATAAAATGCCATACATTCACAAAAAAGCAATTAGCGCAATTAAAAACAATAAACATAACGAGAGACCAAATCGCCAATATCCGCTGGATAATGGGGAAAGACAGGGAGTTTCTGTTTTATTGACTATTCTAAAGCCTTTGACTGTGTGGATCATAATAAATTGTGGCAAGTTCTTGATGGTATGGGCATACCAAATCACCTTGTCCATCTCCTGAGGAATCTGTATAATGACCAAGTAGCAACAGTAAGAAATGACCATGGAACAACAGACTGGTTCAGGATTGGGAAAGGCATATGGCAGGGGTGTATACTCTCACCCAACCTATTCAACTTGTATGTAGAACACATCATGCGATGTGCGGGGCTTGACAAATGCAAGGCTGGGGTGAAAATTGCTGGAAAAACATTAACAACCTTAGGTATGCAGATGATACCAATTTGATGGCTGTGAGTGAGGAGGAGCTGAGGAGCCTTCTAATCAAGGTGAAAGAAGAAAGTGCAAAAGCTGGGTTGCAGTTAAACATAAAAAAAACAAGATTCTGGCTACCCGACTGATTGACAACTGGCAAATAGAGGGAGAAAACGTGGGGGCAGTGACTGACTTTGTATTTCTAGGTGCAAAGATTACTGCAGACGCAGACTGCAGCCAAGAAATCAGATGTTTACTTCTTGTTAGGAGAGCAATGATCAATCTTGATAAAATAGTGAAGAGTAGAGACATAATAATAATAATAATAATGTTTATTTATATTCCGCTCTTCTCACCCCGAAGGGGACTCAGTGCGGATTACATTACACATACGACAGACAGTCCCTGTCGGAAGACATACAATGACAGTACACAGTACACAGTGCAATTTTAGAAGATTCCTTCTTCCTGGCTGCCTCGTAGGGTATGCGTCGTTGGATGTGAATTGCTCCATTACGTCATTGTTGTTATGTCATTGTGTTGTTACGTCACAAGGGGGTGATGTTCTTCCAGCCTCAAGACGGGAGCTTCTGTTCCGCATTCCACCTTCCGGACAACCAAATTTCAGGCGTTTAAAGTCCCTCTGTAAAAATCTTCCCCACTTTGCGGTTCCCGGTTTTATCTACTCATAGCTGGGCTGCTTTCGAACTGCTGGGTGAGCAGAAGGACAGGGTTTCAACAGCTGGTTGTCCAAACCAGCTCGGGGAATCGAACTAGCAACCTTCAGGTTGCAAACACAGCTGTGCTACCACTGTGCTATCTCCCCCGGCCTTCTCTCTTTTTATTGGAAGCAAGGGCACAACTTTCTGTTTCGCAATCTATAAATTAAATGTGGATGTGCAAATAAGTAGGATAACATGAATTTGTTGAGATTCCTTGGTATCTATCTTAAAGTGTGTGCATTGCATGGTCATTTCTTTCTCCCTTGGAAATCTGTATGCAATTCTGGAAATCATTTTCTGTTTATATATATTTTGGAATACATTTTGGAAATGTATACATTTTTCTCTCAATGACTAAAGGATGTTTGTATTCAGCTTTGAAATGTACATCACACTGGTAGCAAAGATCCGGATAGTTAAAGCAATTGTATTCCCCGTAGTAATCTACAGTTGTGAGAGCTGGACCATGAGGAAGGCTGAGCGAAGGAAGATAGATGCTTTTGAACTGTGGTGTTGGAGGAAAATTCTGAGAGTGCCTTGGACCATGAGAAGATCCAACCAGTCCATACTTCAGGAAATAAAGCCTGACTGCTCATTAGAGAGAAGGATATTAGAGGCAAAGATGAAGTACTTTGCGCACATCATGAGAAGACAGGAAAACTTAGAGAAGACAATGATGCTGGGGAAAATGAAAGGAAAAAGGAAGAGGGGCCAGCCAAGGGCAAAATGGATGGATGACATCCTTGAAGTGACTGGTTTGACTCTGAAAGAGCTGGGGTGGTGACGGCTGACAGGGAGCTCTGGCGTGGGCTGGTCCATGAGGTCACGAAGAGTCGGAAGTACCTAAATGAGTAAACAACAAGAAACAGAATGTAGTTGAGCATTTAAAAAAATTTTTAATCCTTAGTCAACTATACATGTGACCAACCATGGAATGACAAAGTCAGGGACAAAAGGATATGTTCAATAAGGGCTGCTTTGTTTGACCTATACCCTATTCAATTTGTGTAGAACCTGGAAAGAAGCAAGGGGAGCACTGTGACAAAGGCTTGATTGTGGCAGGTGCCAACCCTTGACAACTTTCTCAGCATTCCCTTGGGTGAAATAATTTAGTCCTAAGGGCAATCTAACAGTTGAGTTGCTCCCCAGTCAGCTATTTGTTGGAGTAAAAGAAAACCCACAGTAAGCCTTAAGTGTAGATTCCTTCCCCATCTCCTAAAGAGGCTATTTCAGAGCACCCCATTATGTAAACATCCTGGGACACAGTGCCACATGCAACAGTCTCTGGTCTCTTTCCCTGGAGGTCATCAAACATATCCCTTCCACTACAGTGCCATTTGTCATGCAGGTACAGATACATGTGGAATAATGAGAGCAGACACAGAAAGATAGAGGGATTAAATAAGGTCCACATTCTTTAATACAGTGTTTCCCAACCTTTTTTGAGCCGCGGCACACTTTTAACATTAAAATAATCCGGGGGCACACCACCAACCAAAATGACACTCTAACACAGTAAAGAACGGCTGGGGGATGGTGACCTGCTGGGAGCAGCTGCTGGGAGTGCCGAAGCTGGGGGAGGGGTGGGAACCAGGCTGCACCATGCCCCGCCCCCCTCCACATGGCTTCAGTTCTCCCACAGCTTTGCCAGCCTTGAGGGGGCAGTGCCAAGCCAGTGGTGGCAGAGCCAGCACAATGCTGCCTTGGCACTGCCCCCTCAAGGCTGGCGAAGCTGTGGGAGCACTGAAGCTGGGGGGGAGGGGGCGGAGCCAGGCCGTGCCATGCCCCGGCTTCAGTTCTCCCACAGAGGAGAAGCATGAGCGGTGGACGGGCTTCAGTAGGCGGGGCTCCTCCTCCGCGCGGCTTCAGCGAGCGAGGCGAGAGTCATGGTAGATTGGAGGCTGGCTGGGGAAACGGCTGAAACTTCTTCTTTTTCTTCACCACTACTCGGCCCTTCCCTCTCCTCTCCCAAGCAGCAGGAGTTCGGCAGGAGGAGGGGGGAAGGAAGGGGGGCAGAGAGCTTTTCTCGCGGCACACCTGATGATCGCTCACGGCACACTAGTGTGCCACGGCACACTGGTTGAGAAACACTGCTTTAACATGTAACCTTTTAAATTTGTGTTGAACTTGAAAAGAAGCAAGAGAGGAGAGCAGCTTGATGTGGGGTCCAGCTGAGGATAAGTGTCATTCTTTGGCAACTTCTTCAGACCTCTCTTGGGTGAAATACCTATGGCCTGAAGGCAATCCAACAATTCTAGTTTGACAAGAGGCATTGAGTAGGAGGTGAACTAGATGTGCTGAAAGGTCACTTCTAACTCTAGTTCTAAGAGCTCTAGCATGGTCTAATGCTGATGTCTACCCCGAGCATTCCATTAACCGTTTTTTCCTATCAGTGCAACAGTGTTCTGATTCAACTTTGAGCAGCATTTCTGATATCTGCTGTTTTATTGTTCCGATGTTATAGTTCGATATGCTGTAAACTGTCCTGAGCCAATTGGAAAGGACAGTATACAAATTGAAATAATAAATAAATGAATAAATAAATTTAGATTTCCCATAATCCACTTCACATAGCATCAGACTGGAGACACTATGAGAAATAGGAATGGCACCACCCAGTGCTGACTTTCTGTTATTGTTATGTATCATCTAAGCATTCCAACTTTTGGTAGTCCTAAGGTGACCTTATCATGGAATTTTCTTGAAAATATTTGTTCACCGAAGATTTGCCTTTGCTTTCCTCTGAGGCAGAGGGAGTGTGACTTGCCCAGGCTCACATAATGGTTTTCAATAGCTGATTAGAATCCTGATCACCCGAGTCATAGTCCAATGCTCAAACCTCTATATCATGTTGGTTCTCACATACCCTTCAGTATTCACAGACAAAACTGAGAACATGAATGGCCAAGCAGTATGGATGTTTGCCTTTTTGTATGTGATTAAAGTGCAAATCAGTATTTTAGATCTGTTTGTTAATAACATCTATATACATATCCATATATTTATAGTCATATCTGAAGTGAAAATGTAGCAGCCACTGCCTCCTCCTCCTATGGCTTACATGCTAACTGCCAGTCTACATGTTGCTGTTTACCATGAGGCAGAGATGACAGTGGGGTAGCTGTGTTCCTTTGGGCTTGTATGGGATACTGTATGGCTCTTTTTCTTTAAAGTAATGCCAGTTTATCTGCTTAGCACAAAAGTTCACAATTTTCTCAATTTCTCCTACCAGGTCAACTAGAACAAGACATCTGAGTGCTGGTTTCTCATACATGTGAAGTACATCACCTACCATTATGTTTAGTACTAAAAGGTCAGTGTTTTTCTTTTGTCATTTCATGCACATGTCTTCTTTATCTCTCTCTCAAATCTAGCTAGAAAATGTCATTGCTATATATACACATATGGATTCATTTGTTTAGTAAAGTTGATTTGCTGAATCAGAGTTTGCCTGCCAGAGACACATTGCAATGAATATTGTATTATATTTATTTTATGGATGGATAAACACCCACTTGCACCACCGGAAATCAGTTCAGCTACTCCAACACATACAAAAAGACTTCAACATGTTTTAAGTGTTTCCTTTGTCTGGGGCAATCCTCTTTCTTCTCTAAGGTTATTTGCTTCCTCTACTCAGCTACCTTCCCTGTTTTTATTTGTACTTTATGGCATTGCATGTTTGCTGCTTTATGTTGTAAATCATCCTGAGCCCCCCTGGGGAGAGAGGCTGGAATTGAAATAAAGTTTTGCTATTATTTATTATTATTTTCTTGCCTTTTTTCAAGGAAGAGATGACATCTTCCATGGAAAATAGGGATGTAGTCATTGGCACTGAGGGCAAAGTACTATCTGGAGGTTTCTTGGCACTGTACTTTATTATAAATCTTAGGATTTGGTCCTCACTTGCCACCACATCATGACATTTGGCTAAATGTTTCATGATCCCTAGCAGGAAATAGCCTTTGGATTAGGGTTTGTGGGATCACCTCTTGTATTTTGTCACCTGACATCCCTTCCCAAAAATATTAAATAACCAAGGATATTGTGTGTGTGTGTGTGGATAGGATGGCTCATGGCAGGGGGAGAACTGAAGTCCTTTCTAAGACTAGCTGTGGATACAGCCCAGGAATGGTTAAGCAAAAGGGTAATGGAAGAGGGGAGGGGGGTTACTCATATAATTAAGCTCTGCCTTTTTCGTTCTTAAATTCAGGAGTACATGTGGCTGTGATAAACTCATTTCAACAATATTCAATCTGATTACATATAATCTTGTTATATAGATTGATATAAATATATGCCTGAACGTTTTGGCTGGTTGAAATGTTCATTCTGGATGTGTTGTTGACTTTGAAATGCTATTTGAAGATGTCAGTATATATGCAGGGTGGTCTGCTCTAGCATTTATCTTTCCATAGGTTCTGTTTTACATGCTGCCACATACAGATGTGAGATAAATGGTAGTGAGAGAAGAGACCTTTTGAGCAATGTTACACAAATTGTACAACTGGCTCTCTATATTTCTGGTGCTAACTCAGGCATGGACAAACTTTGGTAGACTGTTAGGAATTGTGGGAGTTGAAGTCCAAAACACTTGGAGGGCCATCCATTTTTTTCTACACCACACGTGTTATCACTAAAAGAAATACCATTAAAAAAAATCCTTGGGTTTTAATTAATACTTTTTGCACTTTTGATTTTATTTGTAGAGGGTTATTTAGAGTGAAAGAGCTATTTGCTTTATTGTTGGCTGCTTTAGTTGCTATTTTTATTACAAGTTTTGTTGTAAGTTTTGTTCTTCATTTATATAAACTGTGGCAAATGGTTTAAAAATCTGAGAATAACCATCCTGGATCAAGGCAAAGTTTACTTTAACTTTTTGTTCACATCAAATCAGTTTCCTACACAAAGCCCAGGGGAAGGATATGCATTTATCCAGTCCTCTTCTAAAGCCATCTAAGTTGGAAGTCATAACTACATTTTATGGCAGGCTAACTTCCTATGTGAAGATTTACTTGATCTGTCCCCAGTCTTCCATTGTTTCCCATCGGTGAGTGATTTTGAATCTAATCTTATGAAGGACAGTGTGTCTTACTATAGTCTTTCTCCACACAATGCATACTGTTGTAACATCTATCATTTCTCTCTGTAATCAGCATTTTATAAGCTACACATCACAAATAGCACATTTCTTCAAGTACACTTTCTGCACCCTTTCCAACTCTAGAACGTACAATATTCCAGATGTGGTTGCATCATGGATTTACCCTATTAAGCATAACTTTACATTTCCTTACATTTAATCTAATTTGCCATTTTACTGCCTATTCTCTAGGTTTGGAGATATCCATTTGGAGCTCTTCACAGTTCACCACCCTAAACAATACAATATCAGAAGCAAATATGTCCATGTTTTCTACTTTCCTCTTCTCCTCAGATAGTTCATAACAGGAAAAGTGCCTTTCTTAATAACTATTAACCTAATCACATGATGGGCTGCAAGCTGAGGAGCCCCAGGCCGCCCATCACACGATGCAGGCTGACTTCTGGCAGGGCTGTGTCGGTGAACTGGGACGCAAGCATCCTACGACGCTTGCCACAGAACATGGGAGACCTCCTGTTTTCCATAAGAAACCACAGGGCCAGGGCAGTGGGAATGCTTCCCCACCTATGATGGAAGCATCGCTGCTGGTGAGGTGGGGCTCCGAGATTTCCCTGCTGATTCATCACAGAGGCTGGTGAATTGTCCCATGGGACCTCATCCAGAGACTGTACCATTCAAAACTCCTTACTGCAAAATTGACAATTTAGTCTTACCCTTTGCTTCCTGTTCTTTAGTCAATTTTCAGTTTATAAGAGGACTTTTCATGTCCTTATCCTTATGTTCAGGCATTTTTGCTATGAGACCGGATGGTGATCTATTAGGGGTGCTTTGATTCTATGTTTCTTGCTAGCAGGCAGTTGGACTGGATGACCCTTGTGGTCTCTTCCAACTCTATGATTCGGCAAAAAGTCTTTTGGAATCCAAGAAAATGATATTCACTGTGTAACTTGTAGTCACATGATAATTTTAAAATACTCTAGAAGGCTGAAAAAGATTACATTCACAGAAGCCATGTCAATTCTTTTAACAATTGCTTGACCTTCTACAAGCTTGATGGCATCATTCTGAACAATACTTTACAACACTATACCTGGAAGTGTCCATAGTTTCCTGTATCTCTCTGGATGCTTTTAAAAATATAGTCTCATATTGAACATTCTCCAGTTCTTTGATGCAGAGATCAATAAACAATTTTACTTCTAAGTTTTCAAAGAATTCTTGGGTGATACAAAGTGATTTGCTTCTCAATTGTCAATGTAGTCTTGAACATCCACTTTATAAACTGTCGAGCAAGGCCTGGCTCAAAAACATGCCCAAATTGCAAAAAGAAATATGGTGGAAAATTAAAAGCATGAAGTAGCTTCCATAACTTCATAACTATTCATATTGGTAAGATGTTTCTATTTGGTTTGGAACAAACGTTGAGCAGCCAAAAGAGTATGCTATAAAACAAGCTCAGTAGGACCTCTGTATCTGTGGAGAAAGAACGTGCAGTTTCGTTTATCTACTTCCATGCAATATGGCTTTCCTAGTATAAATCTATGGTATTATTGTGTCAGAAGTCCTTCATTTTAATAGGGTTTGCTTGGAGATGAGATTATGTACATATATGGCTTCACATATCCACACAAAGTCTGGCAACATATCTCCCATGGATATGAGTGCCATTCTGTATAACATTTATATTTTATTGCTGATGAGAAAGTTAAATAAAGAGGGAATAGGTTGTGCAAGAAAGAGAATTAAAGGCTTGATTTTGCTTTTATAGGAACTTTGAAATGTTCTAATATTCTGATGGAATTTATCTTCACAACTCTCTTATTTCAAGTACAAGCATTCTTTTGTTGCCAGGCTGGCAATTCATATTAACTATATGAACTTCGTTCTTTCACCCTCATTGTGTATGGTAAGCACAGCTTTGCATTCGGTGAGTCATCTCCCTCTGCTGAAGTCTGAGAAACCCAGTGCAGAATAATTCTCCAGCATTTGAAAGTAATGCTCAAGAAAAATAGCTTACACATTGCCGTAAGAGTGAGCTAAGTTGTGATGTGAAAGTAAAATGCAAAATTAGTACATGATCTCTTAAATTTCCAAGAGTCTAGGTGCACAGTGCAGTCTACAGTGGCATTCCACATTATTGTCACTTTTGCTCAGGTTGCTAAGTGTCAGTCCAACAAGATCTGGAAGCCTGTGTGTTTCCCACAATCCAACTTAGGCAATTAATATACTCATACAGTTTGCTTAATGTCACAAGAAGCATTTTACAGAAAAGAAGTAATAGCAAAAAAAAAATGGATAACTTATCAAAGGCTCTTGGAATCTGAAAAAGAAGAATATACATTCTGAATTGATTTGTCAATGTGAATACTGATCAATATGAGTACTGTATCTTAATTCTTATTGAGAAAGGAACCATTCCTTTCTCTATGTAGAATGACAAAAGACAAGAGCTTTATCTGTCTTAGGACAACCTAAAAGAAGCACTGATCTTGTTTACTCTCTCCACCATGGCACTGCTTCTGGCCTTTTTGAATGCCTGGGCAGGGAAATGGCAGTGGTGGCAAGTGGTGGCTGGCTTGGTGTGGTAGCATTGTCATTTTTCCTTTCTGCAGAACGATCCTCAACTTATCAATATCAAAAGCCATAATTTTGCCTCCAAAACCTACCCTCAACTTATACATGAGGTTGATTTATACATGAGTATATTTGGTAAATCAAATAAGAAAAAATGTCTGAGAGCTATAACTTTCAGTATTTTGAAAGATTTAAGGTGGATAAAACATGTATAGCTTGGAACAAAATTAATCTGAATTTGATGATGATTGGAAAAATGTATAAACTTCTGTCAAAAATGGAAGTGGAAGAGGAGCAAGTAAAAGACTATGTGGTGAGATAGGCTCAATTTTGGATATAATATACAGCTGGAACAGTGGGAAAGTGTGATTAAAGGGACTGAAATTTCTGTTTGTGATTTCAAATATTCATTTAAATATAATGATATATCAATGGCATCTGACAGCAGAGAAATTGTCTAGAATGTAGAAAACTACATCTAATGTTTGTTGGAAATGTAACTAACAGGAGGGGTCTTTTTGCCATATGTGGTGGATATGTGACAAAGCAAAGAAATATTGGACTCAAATAGATATCTTAATATAGACTACTTGATAATTCAGTGTTCAATTTAAACCTGAAGTAACATGGAAGACTACTACAATATAAGACTTCTGCGGTGAGAATATTATATGCACAGAAAATGGAAGAGCACAATGATACCAACGAAACAAGATTGGCTCGTAAACTTGAATGATTGAGCTGAAATAGATAAACTATCTGGTTAGATTAGAGAAAAGTCACTGGTGACATCTGTGCAAGATTGGGAACTATTGATTGTCTTTTTGCAGAGAAATAATAATAATATGACAACTATAACTTTTGACAGAGGTTTGGTTTAATGGAAGCAGTGTAAGAATCAGGTTTGCCATACTACAAAAGGAACACATTGAAAACATAGTCCCAAATGCCTGTGATGTGCTATGATTTACAACTGGTGAATTCCTTCCCTTCCCTTCCCTTCCCTTCCCTTCCCCTTCCTTCCCTTCCCTTCCCTCCCTTCCCTGACACTCCTTCCCTTCCCTCCCTTCCCTTCCCTTCCCTTCCCTTCCTTCCTTCCCTTCCCTTCCTTCCCTTCCCTTCCTTCCCTTCCTTTCCTTCCCTTCCTTCCCTTCCTTCCCTCCCTTCCTTCCTTCCTTCCTTCCTTCCCTTCCTTCCCTTCCCTTCCTTCCTTTCCTTCCCTTCCTTCCCTTCCTTCCCTTCCCTTCCCTTCCCTTCCTTCCCTTCCCTTCCCTTCCCTCCCTTCCTTCCCCCTTCCCTTCCCTTCCCTTCCTTCCTTCCTTCCCTTCCCTTCCCTTCCCTTCCCTTCCCTTCCCTTCCCCCTTCCTTTCCTTCCTTCCCTTCCCTTCCTTCCCTTCCTTTCCTTCCTTCCCTTCCTTCCTTCCCTTCCTTCCCCTTCCTTCCCTTCCCTTCCCTTCCCTTCCTTCCCTTCCCTTCCCTTCCCTTCCCTCCCCTTCCCTCCCTTCCTTCCTTCCTTCCTTCCTTCCTTCCTTCCTTTTTTATGTAAACTTCCAGTATATACGTATGTTTTTTTCATGAGGTTTTCTTGACGATAGAAAAAGAAAATAAGCAGCAAAGACTCTGAACATGCAACATTTTTGTTATGCTACACTGCAGAAATTTATGACTGAAGTGAACTCGCAGCATAATATCTAATTAAAGGAGGATTTTTCCCTTTTATATTTATGTCTTACATATATAGTTCAAATGCACAGTGGTGCTTTATTCTTTTTATGCATCCAAAACGAATGCTATTAAAACATGTGAGTAATGGGTCTTATCCTTTAATTTAATGAGAGCACATCTTTTCTGGTTTACACAAGTGTGTGTGTGTGTGTGCGCGCGCATGCATATGGAACATTTGTAGGTTGAATGCTATTTTATGTGTTTTATCTGTTTTTATCTGGTTTTAATTGTTGTAAACCGCTCTGGGCTCCGGAGAGAGCGGTCTACTAAATCGAATAAATAAATAAATAAACATAACGTTTCAATTTTAGAAATGTTCGTAGACAGAATGCTTCATTTCAACAAATGTTAATGAATGCATTCATGTACCAAACTTTCTTGCACATAATGATATCTTTTAATCTGATAAAGCACATTGATCTTGTGAAGCAAAACATTCATTGTTTTTCACATGATTTTAGCTGAAGTATAAGCAGGAGATGAGGAAGGCGAGCCTACCAGTTGCTGCAACTATATTCAAAGGACTGACCTTTTAATGTCAAGGATAGCCTTTGGACCTTTACTTATATAAACATAGGAACATTTTTTTCACATGCCATGTATGTATACAGATACACACATCCATGAAAGTGAATAAACATAAGAATATGTCAGTAAACTATGATAGCACATATATTCTATGATGAGATGTTATTGCCCATCTTTTGGCTACCTCCCTGCCTCAGGACTATATTGCTTATTCAATAAAGCACCATTTAAACAGGTCAGAATCTCAAAGTACAAATGTATTTTACACACACATATGCATTGTAAAGGTAACGATTTCCCCTGGCATTATGTCTAGTCATGTCCAACTCTTGGGGGTTGGTGCTCATCTCCATTTCTAAGCCTAAGAACTGGCGTATTCCGTAGACGCCTCCAAGGTCACGTGGCCAGCATGACTGCATGGAGCATTGTTACTTTCCCGCAGAAGCAGTACCTATTGATCTACTTATATTTGCATGTTTTCAAACTGCTAGGTTGGCAGAAGCTGGGCCTAACAGCAGGAGCTCACCCCACTCCTAACCGCCAACCTTTTGGTCAGCAAATTCAGCAACTCAGCGATTTAACCTGTTGCACCACCAGGGGGTCCTTCACACACATAGAATCATATAATAATATATGACGTATCATATAAAACCTACAGAGCATGTGTATAAGTCCAGCCTTATGATTTCAAAAAAAATTTGCAAAAAAATCCTTGATGGTTGCAAAAATAGCAGAATATATGTATGATTATACTCAAGTCCTCAATGCTGATTGTAAAGCCAGGCATATGCAGCAACCCAGTTGCTGTGTGTGTGATTAAGGGGCTGGGCCAAGACCCTGCATCGTGACAGCATAATAAAAACTGATATGATAATACGAAGCCAGGGCTAGACTGTGACTCTATTTTTATCTGTCATCCAAATTTTTCTTTAAATTTGAAATGAAAATGGAGGCATTGAAGCAAATCAAAAAAGAAAAGTCATATAAGAATATTTTTTAAAAGTAGTACTAAAGAAGAGAGGGTGTTTTATATAAAAATTGCTGACCCATATAATAATTGTTGGGGTAAGCTTCCTGTAATGGCCAGATCCAAAGGAGACCAATGCTTTTCTGTCTTTAAGACTTGAAACAGGAAAGAACATTTTATTTAAACTAATCAAATGTACCTCATTTTCTTCACATCTGAAAAAGATCAAAGGACGAGTAAAAATATTGTATTTGAGAGAATCGAATGTACTATTTAAGTTTCACCTGATGCAATGGTTTAAGTGTTGCACTGGGGTTCAAATCCCTATCTGACCATGGAAACCTACTGGGTCACATTCTCTCAGCCTTAGAGGGAGCCAAAGACAAATACCCTCTGAACAAATTTCTGCCAAGAAAACTCTGTGATAGATTTGCATTAGAGTCTCTATAAGGTGGAAATGACTTCCAAAAAACAAAACAGCAATGATATTGGAACCATAGAAAAAGGTTACTTTTTCTTATCCTGATTGCCAGCCTCCTTAACCAGAACCCACTCTGGATGGGAGAAAAGTTCACCTTAAAAGGAACAAGCATGCATGCCTTCTACTCTCCTCTGGAATATTGCAGTACACTGGATTTTGGAACTTCTACAGGTCAAAGATGATGCAGCCCAACTGCTGAGTGGAGTTAGCTACTGGGAGAACAGAAACTTCATGTTAAAACAACTGCATTGGCAATTGATCTGCTTTCAATGCAAAATGTGGTTCAGGTCTATACTGTAAATGTACAGACTAATTGAAAAGAGCACATCTGCCCATATTAGACTGCACAAACCTGGAATTCTTTAAGGGAAAGGCTTTCTCTGAGTCCCATCACGGTCACAGGGAAGTTGGAGGAGAGCATGAGAGAAGATCTTTTCAGGAACTCCCATTTGTGGTAAGCTCACTAATTTCTGACACCTAAAAATATTTTTTTTAAATTCTGACAGACTATTTGGTGAATAATTGGTTGCCTTAAGAAGGTCTTGAGAGAAATTCTAGCTCCTCTGTCATCATCGTAATCATTTTTTAGGGTTTTTTTTTAAAAAAAAAAATCAAAACTGGGACATAAAACAAAGAAAGGTTGAGCATCTCTTATCTGGAATCCCAAAATCCAAAATACTCCAAAACCAAAATTGTCCATATGCATAGTTTGAGATAGTGACACTTTTTCTTTTTGATGGTTTGATATAGACCAGGCTTCCAGGTGTTTCAAACTCCCACAATTCCTAACAGCTGAAGTCCAAAACACCTCAAGAGATGAAGTTTGCCCATGCCTGGTATAGACAATGTTTGACATGTTTGATGTTTAGACCAGTGTCTCATCTCCAAGATAGCTCATTATGCAAATGCAGGTATTCCAAAATCTTGGGGGATGGGGGGACGGGACGGGACTGTCCCAGTTTCTGGACGGATATGCCTGTGAAGGTTGTGGGACTGAAAAAAGGAATTTCCCCAAAGTTGGCTAACCCTAGTGCTGCAACTGATTTGGTTCTAACTATCTTCTGTTTTAATGTCCAGCACTGAGAGAAAAGTGGTATATAAAAGAAAATAAATGCCAAAAAAACAAAAACATTCCCCGCAATTTTACCTGGTATTTTTCCAGATCTTCACATGTCTTGGTAATGTGTCCAGCCCTGCTTATACAATAGGCTGCTGATGCATTTGTGGAAACAGTAGTGTCTTAATCTTATTATGTAATGCAAATTGAAGATGGAGCTGATCAGGCACTGTAATTGTAGTGGAAAGCTCTTATCATATTTTGTCTTTTCTTTCCAGTACAATATTTATATATAACGTGGCTATAACTCTCCTGCATTTGCAGATATTTTAACTGAAGCACTTGCCATTTCAGTTCTGGAGTGATTCCATCCTGTTGATTTTTTGGTGGGGGAGTCTTAAGTACAATTTGGTATGCCTTTTGTGTCTTGCCGTAACAGTGCTTTCCATTAAAGTTTTAATTAAGCACAATCGCTCCATGCAGAGAGGCAATCAAAGGCTCTCAAGAAAGAAAACTCTGTTCTGTTCCAGGTGTACTGAAGGATGATTTCTTGATAATGCCCAGATGCATTTCAGATAAGGAAGAAGACTATCTTTAGAAAAACACCAGCACCATGGCTAAAAATATTTGCTGTTTCCCAAATGTTGGTTATTTTTGTGTTGCAAGAAGGCATGGGAACAAAAAGGACTCTATATTCCAGCAATCAAGTTTTATAAAGAAGTAGTTTACCCTGTATTCTAACACATCAATGAATCTGCAATAGCAGCATCACATTCTTTCTTTTGCTATGGAGGTGATCACATTCCAACCCCAGGACAGTTTAAGTCAGCAAGCAAATCTATTCTGGTAAGAATTTAAGCCAGACCACGTTTATGTTTATTAATTAAAATATTTATTAACAATTTTCATCTCCCTCAGTCAGAAAAATGCAATCTAAATAAAGCTTATAAACAATGAACAATTGCTGTTTTGAAAATCGGCCAGTATTTCAGTTCCATTAGATCATTAAAAAGATGAGATCATGTAGCAGATATTCTGTACCATAGTTGTCACTGTTAATGTCCATCAAATCAAATTTGACTTGTGGTGACCCTATGAATAAAAAACTCCATATCACCCTGTTATTAATAGTTGTGTATAGGTCTTGTAGTTTCAAGGCCATAGTTTCCTTGGTTAAATCTATCAATCTCTATGGTTTTCCTTTTGCCTTTTACCTTAAGTACATTATCCTTTCAAAGAAGCTATGCCTTCTTATATATTCAAAGTACACCCAAAAGTCCCAGTTTAGTCATCTTGGATTCTATGGAGAGCCCAGGTCAGCTCTGCAACCTATTTATCTGTATTTTTTGTTTTCTTTTAAAAAGTGAGCTATAAAATGTGATTACTACTCTTGATTTCTTTTTGCCTCTGTGGGTTGGTGAAGAATTGGAGACATCTTGTATTTTATTTGTGTGTGTCTGTGTGTGTGCAATAGGCAGTATGTCCAGATGCCAAAGTGTAACTTGTTCTTGGATGGTTTATCACAGTGGTTATTAGTACATTTAAAAATGCCTTGACATATGTGTTTTAACCAGAAAGCATGGTAAGGCTATTATTAAAGAAGGGTAACAAGATCCATCCTGTTACTCTCACACAAGGGAGGTATCAGTTGCATTCAGCTAAGTCTACATTTATATTAGAGAGCTTTATATAGCCATCTGCCTATTGCACCTGATTATTAATGAGCTGAAATTGTACAGCTATGACTAAGCAATTCAGACTTCCATATATTATTATTGAACATTTTAGCCTGCCTTATGCTGAAGGCCTGAAGCAAGATGCAAGGCATGTACATAAGCAGAGCTTAGAAATGTTATTTTTGTGGGCTGCAATTCCTAGAATTTTCCCTAGCTAAGTTTAAAGTACTATAATCCAAACAGTGACTTTCACAAACTCTGGATATACATACTGTATATCCAAGGTTGTTGTTTTCTACCCCACCTTTTTCTTAGCCTAGAAGTCATGGCGTGTCACACTGTTAAAGCAAATATAACTAAAATGTAATTCACACAAAAGTGGCAAATGTAATAGGACAATTAGTAAAATTAAAACTATAGTTATGAAAAAGAAAACAACAGATAGAAAATAATGCATGTCATGGAAACTGTGTTTGACAAGATTTTCAAAGGTCTACCAAAAAAGCAAACAAATAATTCCCCTTCCTGCAAAATATTAGGATAGAGGGCGCCAAAGTGGTCTCAGCCTTCCCAGAAGTTCCTAGGCAGGCTTAGATGGGGAAATACAATTCTTTAAATAACCTGGATCTGAAACATATAGAGCTTTATAGGCCATAACTGGCACCTTGAATTGTGCCTAGAAATGGAAGCTTTTGTAACAAGGTGGTTGCATGCTTCTCATAGCCGGCCTCAGTTAGGAATCTGGCTGTTGCTCTTTGAACATTTCTGAGTACTGTTTGAAAGCAGCCCTTCCCAAGAGATGATGTTACAGTAATCCAAACATGAAGAAATTAAGAGACGTGCCTAGGAATGGCCACAGCTGGTACATATGACTTAACTGTGCCGAATCACTCCTGACTACCACTGAGATCTTAACTCAAACTCAGGATTGAATCAGGAGATTGTGTGTACTTTGTAGCCAGACTTGGTTAACAATCTGGCTGCAGCTCTTGGGCCAGCTAAAATGTCTGAACGCTCTTCAAAGTCAGCTTCATGTAGCTTAGGAATGTGTCACTATAGCCAGGTTTGATATCTGCAGGAACAGGCACAGCTGGCATACAAAGCTTTATTATGTGATCGCACTCTTGGTCACTACTGAAACCTGGGTTTACAGGCTCAGGGATGATCCCAGGCATACATACAGTCTATGGACCCACATCTTCAGGGAGAATGTTTCCCATCCAGCCGAGACTGATCGACATTATGACTACAAGGAGCACCGTTTTCATGTTTGGATCAAGTTTCAATTTGTTTGGCCATTCCATTACAGATAGATATCCAGTGATACCTCTCTGAGGCACCTCCAATTCATGAAACAACTTTTGCTTCTCTTTGAAGTGATTGTGTGCCATTCAAAATGATTCCAGAAGGTCACAGGACCATTTGGAAGTCCATGAGAGGTAGTGCCAAGGCTTCAATCAGAGGAGGGAAAAACAGTTAATGTTTCCATTCTCTTGATGTCACCAATGGAAGCTTCTCCTGGATCAGTGAGTCTTTAAATTTAATGGAATCCATTTAAAACAGCCCTATGACAGAAGAGTGCAAAGAAATTTGATCTAATGACAGATGGCTTAAAATAATGACATTTAAACTCTAAGGAAATTAGAGATTCATGGGAAGAGAGACACATTTCAAAGGCAGTATTAGATAGCTGTTGAAAGAGGAAGATAGCCATGTTGAGTAAGGCTATAGATTTATTTATTTATTATTTCGGCTTCTAGACCGCTCCCTCTAGAAGCTCGGAGCAGTTTACAACAGGTAAAAATGAGCGTAGAACTAACATTGTAAAACAACAGAGTAAAAAGCAGACAGGCAGTGATTTAATCTAAAACATTACTAGCACTAAAATATTTCTAAAACTTAAGCTAAACAGAGAGCATAACAGTTACTCAACTGGAAATGCCACGCGAAAAAGAGCCGTCTTGCAGGCTCGGCGAAATGAAGCCAGTTCCCTAATACCTCTGACTTCCTCAGGTAGGGCATTCCATAGAGTTGGTGCCACCATCAAGAATGCTTTTTGTCTTGTTGAGGACATACGGAGTTGCCGGGTGGAGGGGACATTAAGGAGATTTTGTTCACCAGAGCGTAAGGATCTCTGGAGACAATATGGGGAGAGGCGGTCCCTCAAGTACACTGGTCAGTTAGATATAGTCAGTTATATCCATCCTAACTGACTATATAATGCAGATCTACGCTGACAATATGATACAATTCAAACTGCATTATATGTCAGTGTAGATCCAGCCTTAGATTATCCATTATTAGATGTAAATTGTTCTGTATTTCCAAGCCTGTGATTCAGAACTCTTTTAATGGGAAGTCAGTTCCAAATAATATTTTAAAGAAATGCATGGTGCATGCCCTTGAGTCCATAGTTAGCATCTGGTTCTTGTAAAATATTGAAATTCTAGGAAAATGCATTTGATTCTGCAAGTCTTAAATCTACTCACTTCTGTTTCATAAAATGTTAATAATTGTCAACAGTATGATCAGCAAATATACCAGAGATAATTTTATGATCTTGGTATTCCCTCTGTTTACTAAAATCGTTATAGAACTATTAAGTTTTAAGACTGTGAAGAAGAGTAACAATTGGTGTTCTTTGCAGTCCTGTAGCATTTGGCAGATTTGGTCATTATACGAGTAAGTGAAAATATCTCTGGTTTTGAAGGTAAGTTATTCATGATCAGGGTCCCTTGAGAAATTCTGAAGAGAATAACAAAGTTTAAATTGTATTTTCTAGGCTGTTTTTATAAACCAAATTTAATAAGCAACATTTTATGATTTATTACTGTCCTTTGGATGAGAGCTTGTGGATTCTCTCCTAAAGTGAGCAGAATGGCTAATTCCAGAGACAGATATTGTCAGAGGTGCCATCAGAAATATAGAAATATCCCCTAGTTGCTAAAGTAGGCTGACTTCCATACTCTGAAACATTATCTTGACAGTATTCATCGATTCTGTTTTCACCAGGGTAATAACATCTAAGGCTCAGGTGAGTTTGTTTTCACTTCTTTAGGGCATAAAGAGATTTGGTATTTTAAAAAATAACCGAAATCTGTAGATAGAAAATTCAGCCACTGATTTTTATTTTTATTTTTTTGCGATCAACCCGAGTGTAAGTGATTACACAGCTCAACCAAAAAATTAATCTTGGTATCATGGTTTTTAGGCTTGTTCCTGGGGTTATTTGGGGCGCTGATTCAGAAAATTGCATCACAAAGGTTCTTAGATATGGTTATCATGATTTTTTATGGATGAGCAGTTCATGCGTTATCACACTAGAGCTGAAAGAGCAGGCAAAAAGTAACTATCCCATCTGAAATCCTGTGGCTGCCTCTTGCAGAATTCTGGGGGTTGTAGTTTAGTAAGACCCAGGATCTCTCTGGCTGAGCATTATAAAGGTGCCTCCTCTAAACTACAAACCCCAGAATTCTGCAGAAGACAGCCACAGAATTTCAGATGGGATGCAAACTCTGTGTCTACTCTTTGAGCTATAATGTGATACTGGAAGACTGGTATATGGCATATGTTTTGGATCTCAAAAACTAGATCCAATTGTGGAAAACTGGTGCCATATTATAAATCATCAGGTTAAATATACCCAGAAAGAGACCTAACAGTTGAGGTGCCAAAATGTGTGTTGGACAGTTATCAAAGGAAAAAAGTGACCTGCCTGCCTTCTTACATTATGCTGCAGCATGGTTCATGAGATGCTGTTCTATTCAGATGACATAGTACATGATCTCACAGACATCACAGGTGCAGGCATGTAGCCAGGGGGGGTGGTAAGGGGGCTTCAGCCCCGAAATTCTCAGGGGTGGTCCGCGAAAAGGCCTTACTGGTACATTATTTAAACTGTTATGTTTATTTATATCATGATCTGATCACCATGCTCATTATATCCCACATTAATGGGGTTATTGGGATAACAATACAAAATGTTTGCTAGGGTAGACCCTCTTCCACCCAGTCTCAGCTCCCCCGAACCAAACTCGCCCCTCCCCCGAATCAAAATCCTGGCTACGGCCCTGCACAGGTGCATGAATTTTTAGATGCCTAGTTCTCATGAATTCCCCCTCCACTGTTTTATAATAGGAGGTGGAACAAAAGGTATAAGCCTCCCAGATATATAATTTTAGGCTGTGAATGATTTTAAAGGTTGATATCTATACCCTGCAGTTATAGATCTTCCATTAGTACAAACACAACTATAAATGTGAGCCCAAGAGTCTCTTTGCAAATCCATAGCTCTGTCTGTTCAACTGTTCTATTCAAATGATTCTTTGTAAATGAAAAAGTAGCTGTATCATGCTTTTAGAAAAATGTTTTAAGATTGGTCCATGGTGATGTTCCCATTGAAGAGAGCATATTTTAAGCCAATGCTATTTCACTAATTGAGGATAATTGTACAATATTTGTGAATTGGAGGGTAGTAATGAGAGCTTAGTACTAGTATCTAGGACATTTTCTCATTCCAGGTATTAAGAATGCCAGGTCAACAGCGATCAACTATAATCTAATTTAGATGAAAATGGTGGCTATTTATGCTGAATTTGCAGTTTTGCCTCTGATAATCTAGTTCAGCTGTAGAAAAGTGGGATAACACTAGGGCAGTGGTTCCCAAACCTTTTTTTGACCAGGGTTTGACCAGGGACTACTTGACCAGGGATCACTTTGACCAGGGACCACTCTCCAATATTAATACCAAAAGGTTACTAATCAGTTTTTGGTCAACTTTAGATTCAATTTGGGGTGCTGATTCAGAAAATTGCAGTGGATACACCACATCAGCTCTAGTTTCCCATGTAGAACATATGCCATGGTCAGCAACAGGGAAGGAGTGGCAGCTGGCGTGAAAGGAGGGGAAATAAAAATATATAAATAAAGAGAAAGTAGGCTCACAGAGCAGATTTTCGTCTTTGTCGCCCACAGGACTAGGGTGAGTGGACATTCGGACAAGGATATCTTAAAACACTGATAGAATGACATTTCCTTGCATGTGGTTCTAGTAGACCTGAGGAAAATATCTCAAGTTGCTTGGCATGTTTTTGGATGTTTAGAGCTGTCCCTTTCACCTGACTTGTATAACTTGTATTATTTGACTGGGGAGGCATATTCTAGTGCTTTATCTCAGAGTTAGGCAGCACGATGACCTTCAGATGCTGTTGATCTGACAATTTTCAGCAACACTGAAAATACTGAACCATATTGGCTGGCACTTAGGGGAACTGAAATCTACAATATCTGGAGGATGCCAGATTAGCTATGCCTGCTTTATATATGATAGATTGACACTTGTGTTTAACCAAAACTTCTCATATTAAAAAGAGTTCTTGCAATGACACTGAAATTATATCTTCTGGAGAAGCTTTTTCCTATATAATGGATGTTCCCTGCCATGATGGACTGAGGTTTGAGCTTAATGTAGTCAGCCTTTTTCTCAATATTATCCATAAAATGTATGAATTCTGTTGTTGTTCATCCGTTCAGTCGCTTCTGACTCTTCGTGACCTCATGGAACAGCCCACTCCAGAGCTCCTTGTCAGCCGTAACCACCCCAAGCTCCTTCAAGGTCAAGCCCGTCACTTCAAGGATACCATCCATCCATCTTGCTCTTGGTCAGCCCTTATTTCTTCCTTTCCCCCCAGCATAATTGTCTTCTCTAAGCTTTTCTGGCCAAAATACTTCATGAGTTCTATATGAGTTCTATAAAAAGGCAAAAAAAATTATTGCTTTTTATGGTCAGAACATTATAGGATGCTAAATAACAACTCATTTCTTCAGCCTGTGTACTCTCCAGGATGAGTTCATTGAAATAACTGACTATCAGGATTTATTGAAAAGCAGCCAGATAAAACAAGAATGCATTATAATTTGTAATCTCTAAAATGAATCCAGAAAAATGCCTCAAAGCTCATGCTGGTTGATGTTGATCTATCTGCTTTGACATAAAATAGCTGTTAGGAGGAATGTGTGTTGACTGTCAGAAGTGGCTTGTGAGAGTGGGGATTTGAATGAAAAAGGCAGTCACGCTAATGGAATAAAGCCTTCAGATCATATCTAAAGAAGCACAAACTTGTTTTGTGCAAGGAAACTTGGCTCACCAAAGCCAGGAATTTAAATGCAGAGGGATTGCAGGCAGACAAAATGAAGATATATTTATTTTCCTTTTGAGTTAAAACTTATTTGCATTTTCCCTCACAAGATAACTGAAGAGGGAAGGAGGATGATAATGCAAATATCGGAGTCTCTAAACTCATGTCAGACCATCAGAAAGGAGGCAGAGCTTGTTTTAGAATCATACTGGAGGCATATTCATTTGAATGAGCTCTCTTATGGAGAACCCAATAATACAGTCTGTTACTGTTGGAAAAGGAGAAGCAGAAGCTTTCAAGGGACTGTAAAGATCAGACGTAAAGGCATGGTCAAACCATGTGGCATTTAGGGTTATGAGATAAATAATTAGCAAAAAGACAGAGTGGGAACAAGCTGCTAGATCAGGTAGACCAGGGGTGCTCATTAGGTAGCTCGTGAGCTACTAGTAGATCTTTGGCCCTCTTCCAGGTGATCTTCAGGCCTCACCAGCTGGATGGGGCGCTCCTGCCATGCACGCACACACCCTGCGTGCACGTGTGCTCCTGCTGCTGGCTTCCGCTCTCGCAGTGCTTCTTTCGCCTGTGGGGCATTGCAGGAAGAAGGAAGCACGAGGCGGGGCCTCTGGAGGGAGCGCCCTGCCTCTCTCTCGTCCAGAAGCAGCTGTGTAGCCTCCATTGCCGGCGAGACAGGCTGGGCGGAGCGCTCTCTCTGGATGCCCCACCTCGTGCTTTCTCCTTCCTGCAATGCCCCACAGGTGGAAGAAGAGCTGCGTGGGCGGAAAACAGCAGCAGGAGCACGTGCGGTGGTGGGAGCATGCGGCGGCAGAAGCACGCGGGAGCACACGGCGGCGGGGGCAGGTAGATCTTTTGGACTTGGTTGCTTTAAGAGTAGCTCACATGCTGAAAAAGTGTGAGCACCCCTGAGGTAGACAAAGATCAAGGGTGCATCTACACTGTATAATTAATGCACATGGCCACCACTTTAAATGCAATGGTTCAATGCTATGGAATCATGTAAATTATAGTTTTACAAGATCTTTAGCATACTCTGCCAAATAATGCTAGTGCCTCATCATACTACAACACCTATGTTTCCATAACAGTCAATGTGGTGCAGAACTACATTCATTCTACAATGTAGAATGGATGCATCCCAAGAGACCCAATAGGAGGAAAAATGTGGGCTCATTTAAAGTTTTGTTTTTTTTATTTGGGGGGGGGGGGATTCTGGAGATGAACGTCCAAAAATGGTAGATTTGAGTGCAAAGAAATATCAACTGAAAATTGGCATGGAATTGTACTTGGAGAAAGCTTTGTGGGACTTAGGGGCTCATCATGGAGGAAATGCAAAAGTGGAGTTTGGGAGCTCCATGGAGCCTGTGAAGTGCACTTACCACCACCACTCCCCAATGTAGAAGTAGGATCTAAGGAAATAGGAAAATCAAAAGCTTCTAAAACCAGGATCTAGTGGTTTAATATCCTAAACACATGTAATCCCATCTGATCTGAAGCTAAGCAGGGTCAGCCCTGTTTAGTACTTGGATGGGAGACTGTCAATAAATACAATGTGCTGTAGGCTGTATTTCAAAGGAGGGAACTTGGCAAAGCCACTTCTGAGTTTTCCTTGCCAATGATATTCATAAGGTCACCATACGTTGATAAGTGTGTACACACATACACAAAAACCAGGGTCCTAAATTGATATTCTGACATTATTGATCTCAACTTTTCTTGCTGATCCTACCCTAACAGACATAGTAGGCCAGGTTTCTGCTAGTTTTTACATTTCTTCTCTTCCTTTCCCCAAGCTGTATCTTCTTTTGCAATGCTAATGTGTTCTTAGCTACCTTCATGTATCACAACATCAACCATATGGTTTTTCTAGTATTGCGAGGCATACAATATAAACTATCTATATTTCTGTCTTTGCAGTCTAGATATAAAGGGCAATATAACAATTTTCCAAATGAAAATCTGTTAAATCTAACTTGGCACTTGAACTTGTATGGTTCTACTTCTCAGCAAGGGCAAGTTCCAAAGAAATCATCTGCTTCAATCCACAAAAAGAGACTATTATTCTTTGTCAAAAATTATCTGCAGCTTTTTGCTTTGGTTCTTCTAAAAGCTTTTTCGCCGAACCGTTGGGCAACAGAAAAGGCTATGATGAAAACTGGGGCTTGAAGTACTTTAGGGAAAGTAGATTAGAGCAGAACTCAATTTTGGCAATATTTGAAAGGCTAGCGTTTGGCAACCACTATTCTCCAGAGCTGCCTTCTGTGCTGCTAGATGAGCCGATAAAGATATAAAAATGAAAACAAATATGAACATCTAGACACATGGAGACAGCTCTTAAATGTGTAGGAAAAATGAAAACGGGATTGCCATCTCCTGAGTAGCCCTGGTTTATTATAAATAACAATAATCAGGTATGATTTCAAGCTTACTACCTGTCACTATTTAGTGGGTTGTTAAGACAAATATTTATGTCATCTGTGTTTTTTTCTCATGCAGTGAAAATTAAAACATTATCTTGGTTTGATTTCTTCTGATATATTGCACCCCTGTGCAAATTACATCAACTTTCTTTTTCTTTCATCTTGGTAGTCTTATGAGGTCGAACCATATTCTTACTTTTACAGATGGGAGCTGAGGCTGAGAGATAGTGACTCACCCAATGCTACCCAGTGAGTATTCAATACACTCTGCATGCATGCTATGCATTGTGGGAAGTCTTGTTCTGTGGTTGTTAAAGGTCCATAGCTAAGACTATTGTTGCTACCGGCCAATAGTTTTAGCAGGTTGCTGAAGAAGAAAATATGGGTGAAAGGCAAAGACCAATGTCCAATGAAACTTTGAGCTTAATAACATGTTATGTTGAAGGTGTGATCATATTTAACATTTTGAGTAATAACAGCTGTGGAAACCTGATAAACACTGCAAATGATACTCTTTCTGCATACCTATAAGCTTCATACCTACAAAGCTGCTATTTGCTATAGGAGACAATCAGTGATCTCTATCCATACTGCCCCAACCTAGCAAGCCTTAATTCATGTCACCTGGAAACACATTCTTCATATGAATTAAGAAGCACTTCTGACCAGCTGCAACTTCACAATATTTGGGAGAGTAAAATAAAATGGTAGTTGAGACACATAATAATCTCAGATGCCCCCCAAATCTGGGTCAAATCTCTTTTGCTGACAAGCATTTATTCTTCAGTTTGCTCCTTTATAGGAATATAGAAGATACAGTAACAGGCACACATGTAAAGCTTGTGATGACTCACCCTTCAGGGAAGGGTGGGAAGGACACCTTGACAACATTCCCCTTAGTGCTGTGGCCTTTGTGGATCACATGTTTTATCCTCAGCATAAGAGAATGCCCTTTCATTATTAGAAAACAACAATAATAGAAATCACTTTGCACTTACTTGCTCTTCTGCTATTGTTACATGCCTTGAAGTTTACCTTGACTCATGGCAACCCTACTTTAGATTTTTCTTGCCAGGATTTATTGAAAGAAAATTTTGTTTTTGTCTTCTTCTAAGCCTGGGAGAATAGGATTTTTCCAGTCATCCAATGGGTTCCCCATATTCCTAATTGAACATTCAAACTACTAGATCATTCTGTCTCCAATATGGTGACCCTTTCCAAGGGTTTTCTTTGCAGTATTTCTTCAGATAAGGTTTGCTGCTGTCTTCCTCTGAGGCTGAGAGAATATGACTTGTTTCCATGCTGAGCCCCAATTTTCTGCATTTTAGACCAAAACCAAACCACTACTGCAATGGCTTTATTTCCTGTTGTAGGTTCCATTTTCCCAATAGCAGATTACCTTCTTGAACAAACAAAAACATCTTTGGGGAAGATATTCTAGTAGAATTCAAGGAATAGGGGTAAAGATTAAATTGGAAATCCCTATGTGTCCTTACCTTCTTTTCCACAAAAACCAAAACATAGGTGTTAAATATGATCACTAATTTCTTATAACATGTAGATTTCCCTCTGCTGTTTCTTCAGTGAAAATGGTATGTTTGCAATTTCGGTGTATTTTTTAGTATGTTCCAGATTTTAAGCCAGGAATAGGGAAACTTTGGTCTTCCATATGTCTTGAGAAACAACTCTTACCAACTCCATCCAGATTGCCTGGTGGGGTGTTGAAAACACAAACATCTGGAGGGCCAAATGTTTCCCACCATTATTTAAAAATCTGCAAACATTTCATTATGAAATATACATTCCTATATTTTCTCACTTCCGCTGTATAGCAGGAAGCATAAAGTAGACAGCATGAG
Source organism: Anolis apletophallus (assembly GCA_030556195.1). Taxonomy (NCBI): domain Eukaryota; kingdom Metazoa; phylum Chordata; class Lepidosauria; order Squamata; family Anolidae; genus Anolis; species Anolis apletophallus. The sequence continues at coordinate 120,772,827 of JARBWK010000007.1, forward strand.
GCAATTTTCAAGCTTACAGCCATAAATGCATGAAATTGCATGTCATTAGGTTTGGATACAGCAATGACAACCTAATTGAGTGCAAGTAGGTATAAAGAATGCCTTACTGTAGTGAGCTATCAGCATAAGCACCAAGAGCAGCTTAACTTTTGGGGAGGGGACAGAAATGAGTTTATAATTTATAATAGCTGCTTTTGGCCTTAGGCTACTGGATACCGTATAATGAAATACAACAAAACTTCCACATTCTTGTTTTGAACTGCTGTGATCAGAGCCATTGGAAGCATTCCTTCTGAGATCAAACTCTTTTGACAAAGGCCTGAGTATGCATACACAGAGACCACGCAGCACCGGTGCCGATGTTATTGGTTGATATTGCAGATGCAATAGAAACCCCAAATTAATGTCTAGTGTCCAATATGGGGTTGGGCTGATGCACAACAAATACTCTGAAACACTCTGTGGAGCATCAGCTCAGAATTGTGAAATACCCCTGGGACAATCACACACACAGTCAAAAAGGAGGGTTGACTGGTGCTACACAGGAAATGGTAAGTCTGATTATAAAGCTGGACATATCTTCTTTGTCATGACTGGATTAATGTTGTTGCCACAGAACCAATGCATTATTCAATTACTAACCTTGCAATCTTCTAAGATATGAACTTGTTTAGATTTGATGCCATTCCATGGGATTGGTTCTAATTATGTGTGTAATGAATTAAGTTTTGGGGGTTTAGCGATGTATTCAATCAGTTTGAGTATAATTGCCTACAAGGCAAATATATGGCTGTAAACTGGACATGGCTCAGTTGAGGATGAAGCTTTCAGAAGAATGTTCAGTCCTCATCTTTTCATCCCTACAAATAAATACAATTATATGGCCAACACTCAGTATTATAGGAGCCAAGAAACTGTATTCCACAAGCCCACATTATTTGGCTGTTTAGTTCATCCTTTTTCCAACCTGATATCATCCAGTTCTCCAGCAATGTGAAGACTTTCACAAATATCATGGATGCCACCAAGAGTGAGGGGCTTCCTTTGTCCTCACACCAGTGTAAGGCCCTCCTGATGTGGTCACCAACTGGATGCCTTCAGGGTATATGTGTGAGATGTTATGCAATTCATGTCTACTGGAAAGCAGTCTTTTTTAACCACTGATGTCACCAAAGACATTGTGGATCCAAACTGTATGGTAGACTTTCATATCCATGCAGGACACATTTCCAGTCAGACAAGTACTTAAACCACATATATGGCCAAACACCATAAAATTACCTGGCTTATAGAATCAACGTATCATAGAGTCACCCTGGAAGACCTAGACATTTCTAGATATGTACCTTCACTAAGAAGTTGCTAGTTCCTCCAGGTTGACTCTTATGAAAACTTCAAGGGGCAGAACACTACAGAATTTCCTGAGGACCCAGCAAATTCCCAGAGAGACCATTTTCCTCATTAGTGCAGGTAAGTGAACCTGCAGTTCCATAGTTATAGAGGGATCATTTATCATTGTACGAGACAAAAATGTGTAATACAAAAATTAATGTTTTTATGTTAGGCCGCTTTGAGTCCCCTTTGGGGGAGATAAAGCAGGGTATAAATAAATAAAATATTAGTAATAATACTTGATTAACAGAAGTTGAGCATTAAAAAGACCCAAACTATGTTAATACAGATATAACACTGTTCACACTTTTTACATAATTCCACTCATAGCTGATTCAGACTCTTAAACACAAGTTTTTAATTACCAAACCTGACTGAGTCACTTAACCCTCATCTTTATCTCACCCTTTTCATCCTTCTCACAGATGATGGACCTCATCACACTGATGAGCCTCCCTCCTGCCTGTCCCATTTTACAGGCAAAACAGAAGGTGTGTGTAACAACTCACCCTCCTTCCTTCCACTATCACATTGGGGAATCAAGCAAAGTGCCCTGTCGCTTCCTCCATCCAATTAGGGAAAGGGTGATAACCTCATGCTAGCTCTATTGGAGCTAGCCAAAAGATAGGAGACTCACTGTGGTGGTGAAGAAGTCTCTTTCAATGCTTCATCATTGCTTCACTCACCAATGGGGTGGGGTTATGGCCTGTGTCATCTGATGGGATAAGTTTGAATATGTGGCCAAAGAGGAGCCCCAGCATGGTATGGGTCCACCCCTCCATGCGATGAGGTGGTAGATCAACTGTTATCCCAATTGTTAGTCACCAACCTTATTCAGATATCCTCAGCTGTTCCACCCATTACTACTCAAAATGCTACCCTCTCTCCACTCCCAATAGTTCCTAGTCCTATGTGCAGTGCATCTATTTTTTAAAAATTACCATATTAAATTAAACAATATTTTATCCACCATGCTTGCTTCTGGGGATAATGGAACTGGGAAAAGAAGGCAACTTCAAGGACCTTCTGCATATGAATCATGTGAGCTAACCTCCCAGCGAAGGAGGAGTTGTTTAAATTTTGCCCTTACCAGATGAGATCCTGAGAGGATCAGGAAGAGCCATGTGTTCTTATATATAATAAATTTTACAGTTTTAACAACCTATTAGCCAAACCTCTGCTCTAATCCACTAATCCATTGTAAAATGGCCACCATTTCCCTAGCTGGTCTGCATAGAATTATGCTTCAGATTGCATGACTTAAGATTCTAGTGCTGAAGCGTTAAAAGAAGAATAAGTACATCAGGGCCTAAACAAGATTATGTATTTTCCATATTACATCATCAACAGTGTCATGCCAATTTCCTTTAACAAGAAAGATAAAAATAGATTAAATATTTCCATTTTGGAGTTTGTGGACGGAAAAAACTAACTATATAAAAAGGACAGATTTATCATTATCTGGTGTTATATGTTCTTTTTAAACCAGTTATCATTGTGAGACTCTGTGCTGCACTGTTGTACTCTCTTAGAGAAAGCCATTACAGTTATTCTCCTGCTTGGTATTCATAAGGAGAACAAAAACAAGACCATTAGGTCAATTTTGTGTTATTTGGATTATCTCATTCTTCCTTCATAGGTAATGTCTAGAAAGATGCCCTCCAAGACTGCTTTCCATGCCAAAGAAATGCCACTTTAAAGTCACCTTGAGGAGGACAGCTCACCCATAATGAAGTTTCCACTCCAGAACTTTTTAACACTACACAGGCCTGTAGCCAGAAAAAATATTTGAGATGGGTTGGAACATTCTTTTTAGTGAATCCTGAAGAGTAGGTCCATAACACAAAATAATTTAAATTATATGATTCATTTTTATATAGACTCAATTAAATCAAATTTCTATTTTAGTTGCAAAGTTTCAAGTCTAAAAAAACAGAAAATGAATCTTAGCTGGTAATTTAGTGGTTACAAAAGTACCACAACGCCTGTTGGAAACACTTGAAAACTGTGTCAGTACACTTCGACAGAAATCAGGCTCCATCGATAAACTTCAGTGGACACTCAAGAGTGCAGTTAGTCTTTCTTGCCCCATTGTGCTTCTTATGTATGTTTTCAAATGTTTCAAAGTTGAAAACAACCTTCATTTGTAGCTGTTGACAATGTTGCAAAAATTTGAAGAAGTTTCTTCACATTCTGAAAAAAAGGTTTTCATCACAATATATGCTTCTAGTGCATTTGATAGTTTTTTCTGCAGGTGCAATCTTTTTCAATTTTCTACACAACAGGTTAGATTCTTCCATCATTGTTTCAGTATCTTTGTTGTAAAGTTATGTGCACTTGTTCAAGCTGGATTTTAAATAGCCACAGTTAATAAGGAGGAACATTTGCAGTTCCTGAACTACTTCCTTGTGCCTTGTAAATATTTCTTGCTTGCAGAATATAACAGAGAAACACTGTGAAGCATTGCATCTTTCAACAATTTTGGACTATCTTTACCACAAATGTTTATTAGTTCACTCTGTATTTGAGGACTAGTATATTGGGCATTCATAGCTGTAGTTTCAAGATGACTTTTCAGGTCAGTGTATCCTGTTCTGGCACAAGATCTCTACAAGGCCCTGAAATTATCATCATTGTTCAAAAGTTCTTCACAGGTAATAGGTCCTGAATCATTGCCAGTGTTTGTCAGCCACAAAGGACAATAGCTTCCACAATTGGCAGAAGTTTATTTCTGTTTTCTTCTGTTTCCCTTTATTGTGATGACAGGTTACATCAGGACTTTTTACACAGTGAATTAGCAAGAAGATTTCAGCCAAGCACAAGTTGTTCTGGTGGTACTCTGTTTTTTGGTATCCATTGAAGACTTCTATTGCATTTTCCATCACACAAATGGTTTAGCGACCAATGTACCAAGTTTCTGATGACCACCTTTACCCACAACTTCTCCTCCAAACACCACATAGTCCTTAAAGAGTGTACCCTTTGGGTTGAAAACTTGCCTCTTCTTATGCACAAGAAATACATATTCTGGCAAAGGAGCCTGTGCATTGAGCTTTCAACTGGTCTTCAGAAACAGTCTTGTTCATATAAAATCTAAGGTCTAACAATGACACAACTTCTTGTCTTTGCTCCTGTTCCATGGTTTCTTTGGCAAGGCTTGGATTAGATGAATTTCGAGGATGGTTTGAACCCCTAACCCACCCACCCCAGCTCCAGGCCTGAATGCACATGTAAGAGGCATTATTCAGAGGTAAACTGGTGCAGGTGCAACACGATATGATTATTCACATAAACAAAGCAAGGAGAGGAAGAATTTGCACAAAAAATAGGGAAGAAGGGGGGAGACTACTGGAGTAACATGTGCTTTCTTACTAAAGTTAACCCAGAAGAAAAGCACTGTATTTAAAGGAATACATTTGTTCATTTGAGTATACATCTACTACCAAAACACCTTTTAGTGTTACAGCTAGATTTTGCACGACACTCCATAAGGCCTTGCACGGTCTAGGGCCAGCGTACCTGAGGGACTGCCTCACCCAATACATTCCCCCGAGATCACTACGCTCAGAAGAGTAAAATCTGCTAATGGTACCATCAGTTCGCTCCTGTCACTTCTCCACAACAAGGCAACGAGCCTTTTCAGCAGCGGCCCCGGCTCTGTGGAATACACTACCGGATGACGTGCGCGCTATTACAGAGCTCATTCCCTTCCGGAGGGCATGCAAAACCACCCTATTCAGGCTTGCTTTCAACTGAAGCTGGATACTGTAACCTGCCTGTCCAATTACCATTTTATGAATCTTATGTAATTTTAACTTTTATGTATATTGCTGTTTTATGTATATTCAATTTGGTTGTTTGGTTTGACTCTTGTGTGAACCACCCCGAGCCTGCAGGGAGGAGCGGTATATAAAATCGAATAATAAATAAATAAATAAATAATCCACACATTTTGTGAAGCTGTACGATCCATTTTAATTCCCAGTTCACTCTGCTTTTTCCCAGTCTCTGAGAGGCAGTTAATAAATGCCTGTATCCCTTGCTGTAAATTCCAGTAGCCTTAGTGAAGTCGCTTACACCTTGAACTTTCTAATAAGCATTTTAGAGCTGCACAGAATGGCATTTAATTCCCCCCCCCCCCCAGTCACCACATGGGGTCTAGCAGACTTCAGACTTGCTCATTTCCTGGAAGAAATGTTCTTGGAAAGGGCAATACTGCTGTTGCATAAGCTTTCCTTCTGATCTCTCTGTTTCAAAAATCAAGTGATACATCACTATCCTATTTGCAAACTGAAGTATTTATTTCTGTCTCTTTTCCTTCCATCACCTGTACTGTACAGTTTTGCTTTTATTCGGCAGGTTATATAACATGTAGAGATCATTACAATATACAGGATGTTTTGTATTTTACCCATAAAATAGAGTGCCATGTAAAGCCTGCTTTGCAAATTTTATTCTGCAGACCTTCGAGTCAGCAGCAGATCATTGAGGAAGGAAATAGAAGTCATTGACTGACAGCAGTGTTTGCCCATGTAGAATTTAAAATAACAAAACAGCAGACTATTGAACATTACTCTGAATCCTAAGCATTCTCTTCTAAGCAGAGGTATAGAATAGAATAACTTTATTGTCATTGTACACTATACAACAAAATCAAATGCCATCCCCAATGCACATTATGTATGTAGAATTACAAAAACATATCTTTTCACATTCTAATCACTATTGCACAACTCCTAATGCCACATCAGTGTGAAACCACAAAGTTAAAGCTGTGGGATAAAGCCTATCTCTCAGCCTACTTGTTCTTGTTTTTATCATCCTGTACCATCTGCCAGATGGTAATATTTTTTTTTAGTCCAAGGTGAGATGGATCCTTAAAAATATTCTGATCTTTCTTAAAGCAATCAGATTTATAAAGTTTTTTCAAGCTTTAGAGGGCAACCACTAATTCTCTGAGCAGTAGTGGTGACCATCTGGAGCACCTTCCTATCTGACACTTTCTATTGCTCTTTTGTGTTCTCCTGCAGTTCTGGTACTTCACTGGATCACCTGATATTTGGCCCATTAAAAAGAAAGCTATAGTGGACAGAATTTGAACTTGAGACCTTCCCTATACAAGGCCTCTTTTCCTCCAGTCCAAAATTAATACTTTAAGTAGCAACCCCTAAATATTACCATATTTTTTAAATAAAGGGGACTTATAAAGTGAACCGAAAATAGATATCGTATTTCTACAGGTATTTCTGTATGTCTGAGAAGCCCTAATTGCAAGTTTCTGGTCTACAGAAAAGAATAGAATAACTTTTTGTCATTGTACATTGTACCATGGAATTAAATGCTTTCCCTAGCTCACAGGCTAACTATGTTATTACAAGCTTGCATAATTGAAGATGCTGTGAATTATGATTCTCGTATCTCAGGATCTGTCTCTTCTCTGTTGTTCCTCAGAGAATATCAGGATCAGAGCACTGGTGTGTGTGTGTGTGTGTGTGTGTGTGCGCACACACACACACACTCCTTTGTTAGATGTGGTACTTTAAAAAAATTGGTATTTAATGCATCATGCTGAATAGCATCACCAAGCCCCAGCCTCTGTGACATCACCTGGACTGTCCCTTGGCTGTATATTTGGGTCTTGAAGTCTCACGGCCTAGAATGGGACTCGCATAGCAACTTTAGTATGAATGCATGCATGCCCAGCACCAGGATATCAGCATCACTGCTGTCAAGTCTGATCTGTGAGCAGTTTATAATGACCTAGAAGCCAGAAGGCATGATATGAGGAATATGCCAAGACATTGGGATGAGACAGGACACTTCATCTTTCTACCCAGTGTTTCAATGCAGTGTCATTGTTTCCCACATGGCCCAAAAGGAATGTATTCTGACCTGTGTGCTTGACCAGCCTTGTCAGCCACTCTGTTACATCTCAGATTTTCGCTCCAGGGAGACAGGGCACCTCTTGGCTCATATTTTGACTCCCATCCATGGGAGAAAAGTGGGAGAAAAGTATATAAATAATAATAATCCTGTCAGGTTTGCAAACCACTTCTTCCATAGTCCTCAGCAGGGAGTCCCCTACCACCACCACATGACTTCTTCAAGGTTTGCCAGGGGGCATTCCATGAGCTACTCCTATAATGGTAACTGCACATTGCCTAATGGCAAGCTATGATGCACTTCTTGTTGTTCTGCATCGTTACTATCAACTTTGAATGGATTATGTAGCACTCAGTTTTATTTATTTATTTATTCATTTATTGCATTTCTATACTGCTTTTCTCACCCCTAGGGGGACTCAAAGCAGTATACAACAGATGAATACCAGGTGCTCCAGACCATCTCTAAGTATTCCTTTTTTTTTTTTTTACAATATTTAATTCTTGTGGAAGGTTTACCTGCTGCTAGAGCATTCTGCCCTGGAACAGTCAGCCAAAATGCCATGCTTCATGGAGCCTCCATAACTTAATGCAACTTGAAGGCACACATATACACACAGAGCCCATGAAACATTGGTACTTACTGAGACCTATGGTCAAGGAAATTGCTCAGTGCTGACCTACTTGGACCTCCTGGCCTAGCTCTTATTTCCCTCTTGCTGTCAATGCCCGGCTTCTTTAGCAAAGTAGCAGAAAAACTTCATTTGCCTTGTTCTTTCCTTTTTGGCAACTCCTTAGATCAGGACCAGACAAAAATGGCAAATGAAAAGGGCAACCACTTGCCAGTAACTATGCACAAGACTGCAGGCTCGGTTTTTATTTCTTACAACTGAACATTTTTTGAGGCAGAGATATCCTCAAGCTTCTGATTCTGCTTTTACAGCTTTTATGTGAGTTAAATATAGCAAAAGGGGGTGGGTGAACTTTTTTTTTAAGGATTCCAGGGCTGAAGACTGGATTGTACTTGAGCAGTTTTCTTTATGTAGATCCTATTTCCTGTCCCTTTAGTATCTTCAAATATCAAAACAAATGATTTTTTGCTGTTTTAATTCCGAGGCTTCTGCATCAAACTAATTAGGAAGTCAGCATATTTTAAATGGCTTTAACATGGGGGATATAGTTTTCCATTTGGCAGAGATGGGTGTGTTAGTTTGATATTAAAAATAGGAAAGGAAGGGGGCAAAGGGAGGCTATGGCACATTTAAAGCTTGCTCATTTATTTTAGTGTGAGCTTTCATAAAATTCTTCAGATGTACTAACACAGTATATTATCAGTGCATCTAAGGAAGTAGATTGTAGCCATCATTTCAGGTCAGGGTCACCTACCACGATCATTTTGTTCAGTGAAAAAAAAGCTGTTTTCCTGCCTGCCTGCTTGCATATTAGGATCCATTTGGCATCCTCCTTTTTGGCGAGGAGGTGGTGGTGGTGTGTGTGCGACTAGATTGGAAGCTGAGAATGGACTGAGGGAATGAATTTTTCCTCTGTAGCTAACCTATTTGCCCAATTTTCATGTGGTGAGAGATCTGTTTATCTCCTATCAACTTTTCCCAGTACAGGGTATAGTCGGGAACCTAGTCCAAGGTATACCCATTTAGCTAACCATATGTAATTGGATTGTTAACCAAGATAGTTTGGATTCAATTAGTTGTTTAGAGGCCCAATTTCATCTGGTTGCGAAGGGATGCTGGGATTCATCAGCAAAAAGACTGGAATACTTCATCTGCTGCAACATATATCACCAGTAAAACACTGATTTTATAGCAGTAGCATGTGTCAGTGCTTGGCACCCAATAAAGTCTTGGGGTGACCCAGTTACAATGCAGAACACAGATTGCCTTGACTTAGCCATGTGGCAGTTAAGAACATTGAATTCTGCACCTCTCCTTTCTTCCTGTATCAACATAATTTCTAATTCCCCAAATGACTACTTTCTTTCCCAAGAGCTCCTAACCTTGCAAAGAGGCATGTACCTACTCCTCACGCATCCATAGAAGTCTGGATCATGTCATGCACTATTTTTCAAATCAAATATGTGAAATAATTTCAACACGTCTGATGGAATCTCATTGTAGATAGAACTATGGGTGGATGCAGGTATCAGTTTATGTTAAGACTATTCCTTGAGGTAGTTTTTATAACAACCACAAGCATAAAATGTATTATTCTGAAATGATGGTGTCTGATATTTCCTGTAGGCATATTTAATAGTTGTCAATGCCAGCTTATAGTCTATGTGCCAGTGGTGGGGCAGTAAATTCATTTGACTGACCATAGTCTCAACCTTAAAAGAGGTATTCAATATAATTCATCATAGCTCTTGAAAGTCTTGACTAAAACACAGAGTGGAATTACCATCTCACTGAGGTAAAAGCTAGAATCCACTTCTAGAAATGGCTGTGTATAAGAACAACAAATAAATAAGAATAGATAGAGTGGAGAAAATGCCAGGCCAGTAGTGATTATTCTGTGATTTAGTAGTTTGATTCAAGTAGTAGCAGGCTGTTTTCGCATACCTTGAAGCCAGTTTTGACTTCTGGTGACATTATCATAGGTTTTTTTCCTTGGCAAGATTTATTTAGAGGAAGTTTGCCATTCCCTTTTTCAAAAGCTGAGCAAGTGTGGCTTTCCCAAGGCCATCAACTGGGTTTCTATAGCTGATCAGGCATTCAAAATGTGGTCTCCTGCAGTCCTAGTCCACCACATAAACCAATATGCCATGCTGGAAGATAATTTTTTCTATAATGTTATGTCAAAACTTGGTTCTTAATGGATACAGATCTTTCTGTTTATATTTAAAATGTGATAAGTAAAACATCTCAGGCATGGTCCCTCTCAAAAAGTGAGGGGTTACAGAACTGATTCACTCAAAGAAAAGCAACCTAATCACATTTAGATATATTGAAGTTGGTGGGATTGAGATGGAATCGACAGTGTCCTTGCTGAACTGAATAGGATTTGAGTTGATCTGCATAGCATTAATTTGTAAAAGCAGTACAGTTACTTTCTATGGCAGATTGTGATAAGGTATTTGTTTCATATAAGCAGCATTTCAATGAAGCAGATTCTATGCTAATTTTTAAGCTGCTTGATGTGTTTTCCAGATTCACAGTAAAGGAAAAGAATACCTAATATGTTTATGCTAGATCCAAGCAGAAATCCTTCTTAAAATGTATTGGTAAGGAAATCAATGCAGTTATTATATGAATATATACAGTATATATATGTATTCATTAGGCATGAGAAAAAGTTATGAAAATGATTCGTTTCGTAAGAAATTCATAAGAAATGCTACTTTCGAGTATTTCCGCACCTGGAACGCCAACCAGGAAGTGGACTTTCTTTTTTCGAACTTCGGGGGCCAGGATTTTCTTAAGTGTCGTTATTAGGTCGTAAGGGGGCACCTCCTTCTCTCTCACCACCCTCCCACCTCCCTTGCCAATAAGTATTATGGCAAGGCAAGCCCTAAACTCGCTCCTTCTTTTCGTCTGGAAGCCTGGAAAAATGTAAACAGAGAGGTTTACTCAGAAGTAAATCTGCAAAGGAGGGCACTTTGGATGAAGGGCCCTCCTTGTGGATTTACTTGAGTAAACCTCTCTGTTTACATTTTTCCAGGCTTCCTGCCTCTCCTGCCCTGCCAGGATCTAAAGCATCAAAGAGTATTGGGGTGAGAAACCAACCTAATGTATAATAGAATGAATGCTACTGTAAGTGCCTAATATTATAAGTAATCCAACTGGTCATACCTACATTCCATGCACATGCAATAATACAGCAGTAATAACAATAACAAGAGGTAAAATTCAAACCGAAGTATTCTGACTGGTCTCTCCTCATGCGGTGCAAACGGGCTCTTCTCTTATTAGCCCGGGAAATTAGCCGGGGAAAGCCAGCGTTTGCTGCTTGGGAGCACACATACATATTCTTGGGGGATTTGCTGCAGAATCCGGGCTCATAGAGAAGATTCTGCAGCAAATCCCCCAAAGAATATGTATGTGTGTGCACCCAAGCAGAAAACGCTGGCTTTTCCCGGGCTCACAGAGGAGAGCCCGTGTGCACCGCAGGAGGCAGGGACCAGTCAGAATACTGGTTTGAATTTTACCTCTCTTATACCCATTGTTATTACTGCTGTATTATTGCATGTGCATGGAATGTAGGTATATGACCAGCCTGGGCAAACTTGGGCCCTCGCTCCCTCGGGATCGGGGTGAGAGAGGCAGCGAGGAGCCAGGGGGGGGGGCTCCTCCTTTTCTTTTGCTGCTTCCAAGAATAGAATACCCCCTCCCTCCCTCCTTCCTATTTGGAGAGTCCCATCTAGAATTCAGTGTGATTTATTCAAGTTTTGGCCTACAACTCCCAGAAATCCCAGCCAATTTACCAGCTGTTAGGATTTCTGGGAGTTGTAGGCCAAAACCATCTGGAATGCGCATGCGCTGGCATACGAACTACTAACGAATTTCGTTAGTAATTAAGTTACATTTTAGAAATTTTTGGAAAATTTTTTTGTAAGTCTTCCTATTACTAATCAACCCCCCCCCCCATTAGATTTTCGATTTTCTATTTTTGGGTTCTAAACCATGCCTAGTATTCATACTTTCCATACTGCTCTCTCTCTCTCTCGGCATTACTTGCGAACGAAGATTCAGGAAGGACTCATCCCACGCTTTTACAAGCGCGTTGATGACTAAAAAGGCCAATCTGAGATAGGCAAGTTCGGTTGCAGAAAGCGCAGCAGAAAGTCTCCTTGGGTGATGTTTTTCCAAGTTGCGGTTCTTTCTGCGTTGTCGTTTCTCTCTTCGAGACCCATTCGGCGTGTCTTCTCGAAAGAGGCCGCAGCATTGTGGATAGTGCTTCTCCATGCCTCCCGATGTGAGGCCAGGGTGGACCATTGTTGGTGATCAATCTGGCCAAGCCTGAGATGTTGTTTCAGGAGTCCTTATATCTCTGTTGGGGGCGCCTCTCGTGCGCTGACCCGTGGCGAGTTCACCGTAGAGTAGTATCTTTGGGAGGCGGTGGTCCTCCATCCTAGAGACGTGCCCTGCCCAGCGCAGCTGTGTTCTCAATAGCATGGCCTCAATGCTGGTGATCCCTGCTTGCTCAAGGACAGCAACATTCGTCACATAGTCGGTCCAGTGTATATTTAGGATTGTGCGAAGACAGCGCTGATGAAAGCGTTCGAGGAGTCGAGGTGTTGGCGATAGGTGACCCATGTTTCAGACCCATAGAGGAGAATGGACAGTATGATAGCTCTGTACACACTGATTTTGGTGCTTTGTCTCAGGTGCTTGTTGCTCCAGACTCTTTTGTGAAGCCTTCCGAATGCACTATATGCCTTTGATAATCTGTGATCTATCTCTTTGTCAATCTTGGCGTCTGAAGAGATGATGCTTCCCAGGTAGGTGAACTGCTGAACGGACTTAAGCACAGATGTGCCTATGCTGACGTGAGGATGGTGGTGTTCTTCCTGTGGTGCGGGCTGGTAGAGGACTTCCATTTTCTTCAGGCTGACTTCCAGCCCAAACAGCTCTGCAGCTGTTGCAAAGCAGGATGTGAGGCGCTGCAGGGCTGCTTCTGAATGGGCGACAAGGGCAGCATCGTCAGCAAAAAGTAGCTCACGGACTAGATAGTTTAGAGTCTTAGTGCGAGCCCTCAGACGGCTTAAGTTGAACAAGCTACCATCAGTACGATAGCGTATATATATGCCGTCTTCTTCTTGTAGGTCTGCCATAGCCCTTTGGAGCATCATGCTGAAGAAGATTGTAAATAGGGTTGGTGCAAGAACACAACCTTGTTTCACTCCATTAGTTATGAGAAAGGGCTCCGAGAGAGCATCGCCATATCTGACTTGACCGTGCTGGCCCTCATGTAACAGGATAATCATTTTGAGGAACTTGGGGGGACATCCTAAACGTTCCAGGATCTGCCACAGACCTTTCCTGCTCACAGTGTCGAAGGCTTTGGTGAGGTCGACAAATGTTACATAGAGTCCTTTGTTCTGCTCTCTACATTTCTCTTGCAGTTGTCTAAGGGCAAAAACCATATCTGTGGTGCTCCTATTTGCTCTGAAGCCGCATTGGCTTTCAGGGAGAAGTTCTTCTGCAATAGCCGGAACTAATCTGTTCAGGAGTATCCTTGCAAGGATTTTTCCAGCAATGGAGAGCAGTGTTATACCTCGATAGTTTGAGCAATCGGATTTTGTTCCCTTTTTCTTATACAGGGTGATGATAACTGCATCTCGGAGATCTGATGGCAGTTCACCTTTTTCCCAGCAACTCACAAGGAGCTCATGGAATTTAGCATGCAGTACATGACCTCCCTGTTTCCAAGCTTCAGGTGGGATTCCATCGATCCCGGCTGCCTTGCCATTTTTCAACTGCTGTATGGCCTCAATGGTCTCTTCCAGAGTGGGAGCTGTGTCCAGTTCATTTTTCATTGGTTGTTGTATCATGTGTTGGATAGCTGAACCTTGGACTACTCGGCTGGCATTAAAGAGACCCTGAAAATGTTCAGCCCATCGGTTCAGGATGGAGGTTTTATCAGTAATTAGTGTTTGACCATCTGTACTGTATAAGGGGCTTTGGACCTGATAAGTAGGTCCAAACACTGCTTTGAGAGCTTCATAAAAACCTCTGTGATCACCGAGATCTGCACAGCGTTGTGTCTTTTCTGATAAATCAATCCACCACTTGTTCTGGATGTCTCTGAGTTTTTGTTGGAGTTTACTACATGCGAGACGGAAGGCTGCTTTTCTTACATGGCAAGATGGCTGGGCGAGGAATGCCTGGTGAGTGGTTCTCTTCTTTGCCAACAGCTCCTGGATCTCTTTGTTGTTTTCATCAAACCAGTCTTGGTTTTTCTTAAGGGAGAATCCTAGGGATTCTTCAGCAGACTGCAGGATACTGTTTTTGATGTGTTGCCAGCTGTAGGAGAAGAATCTGTAGGGTGGACTTCAAGTTTTGCTTGCAGATTTACCTGGAAGTTGTCTCTCACAACAGCCTGTTGAAGACTGTTGACTTGGAGTCTCCTCTTTAAGATGCCACCCCTCTTAGGTTTGAGCTTAAGGTGTAGATTTAGTTTACATCTTACAAGGCGATGGTCTGTTTGACATTCTGCACTGGGCATCACTCGAGTATGACGGACATCACGAATGTTTCTCTGGCGCACTAAAACATAGTCAATGAGGTGCCACTGCTTGGATCGGGATGCATCCAGCTGGTCTTCAAGCTATCTTTCTGCTGAAAGATGGTGCTTGTAATAGTCAGCTGCTGTTCTGCACAAAACTCTAGCAGAAGGCGCCCATTATCATTACAGTTTCCAACACCGTGCTTGCCTAATACACCTTTCCAGGCTTCAAAGTTTTTCCTACTCTGGCATTGAAATCACCAAGGATAATGATTTTATCTTCTGCAGGGACCTTTGTATGAGGTGGCGTAGGTCTGAGTAGAATTTGTCTTTCTCCACAGGGTCAGCTTGCATAGTTGGGGCATATATACTGAAGAGAACAGCATGTGGGAGGCGTAAGGAGATAATGCGATCAGAGTGACCTGTCGGCAACGTCTCGAGTTTAGAGGCGATGGAATTTTTAATCATAAAGCCTACTCCTGAAAGATGTTTCTCAGTTTTGGGTTTGCCAGACCAGTAGAGTGTGTAGCCGGCACCGTGTTCTTTAAGGCTGCCTTCCTCATGGAGACGAACTTCACTAAGAGCAGCGATGTCAATGTTAAGCCGTGATAGTTCATGGGCTATTAGAGCAGAACGACGCTCAGGACGTCCACTATCTGCAGAATCTTGCATGGTTCTGATGTTCCAGCATGCAAGTGTCAGTCTATTTGCACCTTTGCAGGCAGGTGTTGGCCTTTGTTTCTTTGTCTTTGTTCGACCGCATCGGAAGATGCCCGTTGGCCGTGGCTAGCCAACCAGGTAGACGGGGATGAGCTTTCGTTAGGCCACCTTTCTAGGCCCCTCTCCATACGGAGCAAGCAGTGCTCTCCTTAAAAAGGCTGCTTGGTCGCTCAGGATGCTGCCGAACAAGACTGTCATCTCCCGGGTCAGTCTCGAGCGACCAAAGTCCTGAACCGCCTGCATGCAGGGTTGGGTCTGCGGCTTCCAGTGCATCTTTACACCTACCGTTTCGTCCCTCGCCTATCGCTACAGGGCTTTTTCGGAAGTTGGATGTGTCCTTCGAGCCTGTGCAATGGATTTTTCTGGTGGAGCGCAGCGTGCACAGAACTGGCCTCACCCTTTAAACCAAAGGTTCATCTGCCAGGGCCTAGCAAGCTTGGACGGTGGCAGCGAGGTCCTCAGGTCGTAGGTTTGGTTCGAGTTTCCTTCTCTTAGATGGTTGACCTTACAGGGTTAGACGAGCACCATCTGCCCGGGTTTGAAATCAGAGTTTTCCTTCTCTTAGGATGGTTGCCAAAAGGCTAGAGAGCCCATCCTGCCCTTTGACGCTCTTTGTCAGACCCTTCGGTTGTGACCTGTCTGGCATGGGAGGCCCTACCGCCGGCTATTATGCCACCGCCAGCATAGCTCACAACTTCACTAGGGTACGCAAGCCTCTCCCCCACTGCAAGGGGGCGCCAATACTGCAGTACACTAATAACAACATGGTTCTGATGCTCTGTCAGATTTTGTTGTAACAGTCACATGCTGTATCATCCTATTGGTCCTGATTTGCTTTGAAAATGGGATTCTCTGAAGAAACTGGCCTGTATTAGATTGGGAAAGTTTCTTCAGAGAATCCCATTTTCAAAGCAAATCAGGACCAATTCAGATCAGACTGAAAAAAGAAGGTGGCATTAGCCTAGCTCAATCTGGAGAAGATCAACTTAATTCAAACCAATTTTGACCAATTTGGTTAAATTCAGGGGAACAGTGTATCCCTAACACCACATTAGGTTAATGTCACATGGATGTGCTAGGAGAGGAAAGGAACTGGACTTTGCACAGTGAAAACTCTGACTTCCAATCTGAATATTTTCCAGTTAAAGCACTTGGGAGGAGGTGGTGTGAGGTCACTGAAGTGTGTATATTCACTTCTCTCCTGCAGGGTTTTGTTCTTTTTCTTGATATAGCTGACAGCTAAAGACTTCTCTCTGTCCCCCTGTCCATGATGGATGTGAAGAGTACTGGTAATTTTTCTGATCCTCAATGAGAATGTTGCCTTGATGTGGCAACACACAGTGTTGGGGAAAGGGTCAACTGCTGCAAGTTTTTTCACTTCTTTTTTCTTATTACATTGTTCAAAAATTTGGTAAAGTCAAGTTTCCCCCCCAAAATTAGTTTGTTTTGCAGAAAAGATTGTGAGATTTTTGTGCACTAACAAAGTTTTCTCAAAACATTAAAAATGTGCAAATCCTCTTTTACTATTAATTGGTGGAGCCCCCGGTGACACAGTGGGTTAAACCTCTGTGCTGGCAAGACTGAAGACCGATAGGTCGCAGGTTCGAATCCGGGGAATCCCTCTATCAGCTCCAGCTCCTCATGTGAGGACATGAGAGAAGCCTCCCACAAGGATGGTAAAACATCCAAAACATCTGGATGTCCCCTGGGCAACGTCCTTGCAGACAGCCAATTCTCTCACACCAGAAGTGACTTGTAGTTTCTCAAGTCACTCCTGACACAACAAAAAACCTAAAAACAAACTTGATCAACAGGGAAGAAACTTTTGGAATTAGTCATAATAGCATACAAGAATGATATAAGTTTTCACCCCATGATGCCCACCCATTGCCTGTCAGTGCAACACTTTACTTTTGATTCTCCTAATTTTTAATTATGTTCTTCATTGCACAGTAGCTATATTTGATATCTGAATTGGGGTCATCATCTTAAGGATCCGTGCATGCCTCCAATACTCAGGTGGTTGGGTCCTCTTGGACAGAGGCATCTTCGTTTATTTAATTTTGCCTCGTTACTTTCCTGCTTGTCTGTTTCTGTATTTGGTGAGTTTGTCAGGTACACTCACATGTGACAAATTTCACAGACAGTAGAGTGTAAAAACAGTGTGCATTTGAAGGACGGAGCCCACAGCTGACTTATGCCCTTTCAAAATGTGTTTTATAGTGGAAGCAAATTTAAGGGTAACTAGAACAAAACTTCCTAGAACAATTTGTCTCCAGTATGGCAGGGAATACAACTGGGAAGGTGCTCCTTTGACTTCCACTGTTATGCACTTGTATGTTTTTAAAAGCTGAAATGTTATAGGTATGGAACATTTGGGGGGGGGGCATGGTGTGAGTGGAACCGGCATAGTCTTTTTTATGTGCATGATAGTATAGGTGCATTCAAGTCATCTGTTGGCTCATGTTGATTTATGTTGATTTCATAGGATTTACTTAGGCAAGGCAGACTCTGTTGATTTGCCATTTCCTTCCTCTGAAATACAGCCTACAGCATCTCGTATATCTTGGAAGTCCCCCATCCCCATATTAAACAGGCCAGATCTTGCTTAGCTTTTATGATCAGACATAATTTGGTGCTATCTGGGCAAGAAGAGGCTTTTGGCTAACCCCCTCGGGGGTTGAGAAGTAGCGGGGTATAAACACTGGAAATAAATAAATAAAAATAAATAATAGAGGACATTTTTTTGGATCTAAACTAAATTGATATATATATTTAAATATCTTTAGAATGTTCTGGAATGTACTTCAAACTCCAGGAGTTGACAACAGTATCTGAAAAGGCCTGTCATGTTTCAAGAATGAGCAGGAGAAGAATTTCTCCATTCATACTCTTCATATCTTTGTGAATAGTTATTTTGAAAAGCTCTGTCATATTCCTACACTGAGATCCCCCCTTCTACTAATACACCTACAGATTCCCTTTTATTTTTTTAGGTTGTTTATGTCTTTATATTCAACAGATGTAGCAGTTCCTTTCCGAGATGGATGCATTGAACTGTACACAACATACTTAAACTAAAGTCCCATAGATTTGAGTATCATTTTGAGATATGTTGCTTTCTTTCCAGCTCTTTCATCATAATGTCTTACTTTGAATGCATGATTATTAGGCATGCTAAAATTGAAACGGAAATCTAATTGATTCGTTAGAAATCCGTAATTAATGGGACTTTTGTTGTTTTACGGATCGCTGCCCCGAACCAGGAAGTAGACTTCCTTTTACGGTCCGTGAGGCCAACAATTTGCGTTAGGATCGTTAGAAATTCTTAATTATTAATTAATTAATTATTGTACTACTCACTTCTCCCTGTCTTCTCCCGCTCATTTCCTTCCCGCCTTCATTCAGCTTCTTCTTTTCCCGCATTTCTCTGGGGACCTGGAAGTGAAGCTGCTGCTAGTTAGAGGCAATGCATTCTGGAAAGTGATTCACACACACACACGCGCGCGAACGCTTCTCCTCTCTCTCCCGGCTTCCCCCCCTCCTTCTCTTCCCCGTTGCTCTGCTGCCATGCATGCCCCATCGCAGGGGCCTGATTCACACACACACACGCCAAGCGCGCTTCTCTCCTCTCTCCAGGCTTCCCCCTTCTCTTCCCCGTTGCTCTGCTGCCATGCATGCCCCATTGCAGGGCCTGCTTCACACACACACACACACACCCGCGCACGCTTCTCCTCTCTCGCCCTGCGCTCTCTCAGATGCTTCTCGTCCCCGGTGCGCTGCCTTGCCCCATCGCAGGGACCAGCTTCAGCCCTCCAGGTACGTGTTTTGGACTTCAACTCCCACCATTCCTCACAGCCTCAGGCCTCTTCCTTTTCCTCTCAGCCTGGGCAAACTTGGGCCCTCGCTCCCTCAGGATCGGGGTGAGAGAGAGGCAGCGAGGAGCGAGGGGCTCCTCCTCCTTTTCTTTGCTGCTTCCAAGAATAGAAAACCCCTCCCTCCCTCCTTCCTCCTTCCCTCCCTCCTTCCTATTTGGAGAGTCCCATCTAGAATTCAGTGTGGTTTATTCAAGTTTTGGCCTACAACTCCCAGAAATCCCAGCCAATTTACCAGCTGTTAGGATTTCTGGGAGTTGTAGGCCAAAACCATCTGGAAAGCACGCATGCTCTGGCATACAATTTCTAACGACTTTCGTTAGTACTTAAGTTACATTTCGAAAATTTTGGGAATTTTTTTGTAAGTCTTTGATATACTAATCGCCTAATGATTATCTTTGGTACTGCACCTGAACTAGCAATTCCTTTTTTAAAAAGAAAATAAAATAAAAGAGGTTTCTACTATGACTTTAATGCAGAAGTGGGAATCATGTAGCCCTCCAGACATGTGTTACCATCCATAGACTTGTCTATTTCACTGTTTACTTGAGATCTCTTCACCTCATTGCAGAGTTTCCTAGAATACTACTACTTGCCTTCTCTCATTTTGAATTTCATTTTAGCCATAATATTTGCTTCCCACTGTTGAACAACTTACTATTATATAAGATACTCTGGTTCTTAAGATATGGTTGAAAAGGATGATGACAGCATTCTCAGTCGAAGATTCCTGAGAGCACATCTACTTCACAAAACTCTTTCAGTTTTGTCCAGAGCTAGAAAGATGATAATATTTCTCAACTATAACTTTATGGGGAACAATGTCTGTTAGGGATCCTTAGATCACCCCTACCTTCTCCAGAACTTCAGTTTCCAGTATACTCTAGAAGAGAATGAATGTTCAGAATGCCTTGGAACTGGAAAAATGGAGGAGGTTACAATATATGGCATACTACCTTGCCTGCATGTTTCTTTTTGACTTTAAAATAATTGTGGCATTTGTGGGGATATGTATTATTTTGTTCAAATGTTTATGAGGACTGTGGCAATAACTGTTCCATGAAGTAATGTGAAAGGAATTACATCACTTTGCCTTAAAAACCAGGCTTGGAGAATTCAGTTTGCTTGTTTTTCTTTGGAAGAAGCTTGCACCAATCTCGTTTCATATGTCTGCCAGCAACTCCTTAGGGATGCCCATGTCATGTTGCAGGAGAGTGGCACTACATCTAATGCGTTAAAGCAAGATAATTTATCTTTTACAGAATGCCTTTTTGGACCAACATCTCATGTCTGAGGGGGTCAAGAATAGAAGGGGACAAACAGTACACATTGCAACTGAGTTGGGCAGTGTAGAGGAGAGCTTCTTCATTGCAATGTTTCATCTGAAGGCTACTTTAAAACATTCACATATTTTGCACATCCGTTTCCAGTTTCACTACATTACATGTGACAGGTGCTCAAATGTGTTGTGAACTGCGAGTCCCAACTTCAAAGGAAATTACATATTCGGGCAATTCCATAATACTATATGCTGTTAAAGCCAAGTTAAACTGATTCTACATGACAGCAGTATTAATGAGGATCAGTAAATAGTACAGGCTATAACCCCAGGCCAGGCAGCAAGCAGAAAATCACAGGCACAGAATCCCTACAGAATTAGAGACAACCCATTATTGTGGAAAAAGAGGACAGCTAGAGCGCCCTGAATCACCCTGCTGCAGCAAAAGAGGGGTGATGAAGCTCCAATAAATGCAAACGAATATCAAAGGTGACCGGTGACAGTGTCGCACACAGATGACTACCTCTGATTTGACAGTGCTTTGAGAGCATCTTGAAGCATCCTCTGGGCTAGCAGCCATTTAATGGTTGGTTTTGTCAAGGGTTTGCAGAGAGTATAGGCATGAAAATTAAATTTGCTTCATTGCTTTTAATGGAGCCGAACCTAGGAAGATGGCAGCGGAGGTGGGTGTATGTGTGTCTACACATGAACTGCCCCAAGTATATCTGAGTAGAATTGGTTGGATCTGCTTAATGTTTCAGCACACAACATTTGATATCTCAAGGAATGTGGATTCTAATGCATTGCTTTCTTTTTGTTTGTGTGCAATTGTATATATTCATGCTAGTTGCCATATTGCTTTATATAAACTTGAGGCTTTACTGTAGGGTAGCACATATTTAATCTGAATTTGGAATGGTCAGAGCCTTGACTCCCAAATACGAACAGAGAATACATTAACAGTCCAAGGTGAAGCCAATAGTCCAAGAGAGATGTAAACATTTAAAGAATAACAGAGAATCAAAATGTCTGTTTGAGGGTCATGAACAGATTACCAGAGTATCCAGAGTGCAAGGTTGAATAAAAGTCTATATGCTTTATATAAAGGTAAGCCCAGGATTCAGGAAACATGAGATATCAAGATTCCAGGATTGTAGCTTCTAGAACTGATGCTGCAGCCAGAAACCAGGTACCAATCTTCAGTTCCTTAAATCCTAAATTCACAGATGTTATCTCTTGCTAAAGAATGTTCAAGATTTCATACAGTGACACTTACTTCACATGCCAGTAAGGTAATTTTCAAGATCCTGCAAGGCAGACTCCAGCAATACATGGAGAGAGAGTGAGAGTTGCCAGATGTATAAGCTGAGGTTAGAAAAGGCAGAGGAACAAGAGACTAAATTGCCAATATCAGCTGGATGATGGAGAAAATCAGGGAGTTTCAGAAAAACATCTATTTCTGTTTTATTGGCTATTCTAAAGGCTTTGACTGTGTGGCTCATAATAAATTGTGGCAAGTTCTTGGTGGTATGGTGATACTGAGTCACTTTGTCTGTCTCCTGAGCAATCTGTGTAATGACCAAGTTGCAACAGTAAGAACAGACCACGGAACAACAGATGGGTTCAAGATTTGGAAAGGAGTACGGCAGGGCTGTATACTCTCACTCTACCTATTCAACTTGTATGCACAACACATTCTGTGACCTGTGGGGCTTGATGAATCCAAGGCTGGAGTTAAAATTGCTAAAAGAAACATTAACAACCTTAGTTATGCATATTATATCACATTGATGCTTGAAAGCAATGAGGAGCTGAGGAGCCTTCTAATCAAGGTGAAAAAAGAAAGTGCAGTTAACTGGGTTGCAGTTAAACAAAAAAAAAAACAGGATTATGGAATGATTGATAACTGGCAAATAGAGGGATAAAACATGGAGGCAGTGACAGACTTTGTATTACTAGGCATGAAGATTACTGCAGAATCAGTCTGCAGCCAGGAAGCCAGAAGACTTTACAGTGTTCCTTCACTTATTGTGGGGGTTACGTTCCAGGACCTCTCGCAATAAGGGAAAATCCACTAAGTAGGGACGCTCTGTTTATTTCAATATTTAAACATTATTTTAGCAGGTATACACTATCTTAAGTCTTTAAACATTTAAAATAAAGTGAAGGAAAGGAAGGAAAGGCCCTTCAGAGCTGGAGAAAGGGAAGAAGGACTAAGGAGGGAAAGCGCCTTGGAGAGCAGTGGCAGCAAAAACCCACAAAACAGTGCAGAAACCATGATATTTATTTTAAATTAATATTTTTTTAAAATCTGCGAAACAGCAAGTCTGTTAAATGTGAACTGCGAAGTAGCGAGGGAACACTGGTTTTCTCAAGAGGACAGCAATGACCAATCTTGATGAAATCGTGAAGAGTAGAGACATTATGCTGGCAATGAAGATCCTCATAGTTAAAGCAATGGTATTCCCCATAGTAAGCTAAGGATACAAGAGCTGGACCATAAGGAAAGGTGAGCAAAAAAAGTTAGATGCTTTTGAACTGTGGTGTTGGAAGAAAATACTGAGAGTGCCTTGGACCACGAGAAGAACAAACCAGTTCCTACTCCAGGAAAGCCCGACTGCTCACTGGAGGGAAGGATATTAGAGGCAAAGATGAAGTAGTTTGGCCACATAACGAGAACACCGGAAAGCTTGGAGAAGATAATGATGATGGGGAAAATGAAGGAAATTACTGGCTTGACCTTGAAGGAGCAGGGGGTGGCGATGGCCAACAGGGATTTCTGGTGTGGGCTGGTCCATGAGGTCACCAAGAGTCAGAAGCGTCGGAATGAATAAACAACAACAAAAATCTTGCTGGCTGTCTTCCCAGCTAATCTTAGTTACCTGTGGTGCTTAGACCTCTCTTTTTGCAGGTCTACAAATAGTTTGTTCCTCAGCCCGCTCAGAGAAACTTGCTTGCACTTGTTCAGCAGGCTGAGTAGCAGCTGCTTTCATGATGTTGCTTAGAGTTTTGCTGAGAGAGCTACTGATCTCCAGTTGTACTGCTTTCCACCAGCATCTCTTCATCCTTGCTTTCCAAGCTGTCCAAGAATAATGTAAAAAATAAAATTCCCCACTCACTTTCAACTGAATTTATTCTGCAACTACAATATTTATTCTTATATGTTGAGAAAATTCTATTTTAAATTCTAGTATGAAATTTGTATTGAAAGAATGCTTTTCTTGACTGCTTTATGGGAGGTGGGGTCACATACATTATGGCAGTCCAGTATTTTATGTTCATGGAGAATGGGTGTGCTAAGAAAGGACTACAGATAAATACTGAAGTAGGCTTCTTCTGAAAGTATAATGTGTCTCATAGTCATTTAATATGAGTCATAATTCTCACTCTTGAATGGGCTTTCCTGGTCAGTGAAGGATATCTAAATGCTCTTCATTTTAACTGCAGTTCAGGCCCCCCTATTAACTATAGGAACCATGGGGCTGAAGAGCATACATACTACCCAAGCAAAGCCTTTCTCAATCTTGGGTGATTCTTGGATTGGTACAGCAAATGCAGCAAGAATTTTTTCTTCAAATCTGGAAACTGTGAGCCCACATGTTCAAAGTAAATATTGTATTGATTGCTTATCTTATCTTTGCATACTTGTCTCCTCTCCCTACTTTTGTGGCAACGGTAGCTTTCTTGGAGAAAAAAATGACACCTGTCAAAGGATGGAGACAGGGATTCAGACATATGAAATCATCACACTTACCAACATCAGCATCCTAGGATGATTCCAGCCTGTTTTGGGGACAGAGCCCCATGCTGGCCATCACACAACATCATGTGACTTCTGGTGGAGGCCTCGCCCCCAACCGGGGTGTTAGTGCCTTGGACGCTTCCCTCCCAACCCAAGAGGCACATTTCTGCCTAGTTTGGGCAACACTTCCCCCATGTGATGGGGGAAGTGTTACTGTCCCTCCGTTTCACCACCCTCGTTTGCAAAATGGCTCCGGGAGGAGGCTCCCCCATGTGATAAGACGCCTAGACTCTTTTTCCCTCACATGTTGGTCCCGTTTTGGGCTAAGCTCTTGCCTTTCACCATTTTACTCAGAGATAGTCTCTCCCTCCCTCCCCTTCCCTCCCTCCCTCTCTCCCTCCCTCCCCCCTCTCTCTTTCTTTTTTTTTTTTAAATTGTTTTTATTAGGTTTTCAATAATTAAAACATAAGATCAGTGCAATTTGTTAAACCACTCCTCTATGATTTTTGCCAAGACTAATCTTGGGCTGAAAGTCTTGGTCGGGGTTAGGAGAGAGACAAAAGTTTCCAGAAGGGGGCAAACCAGCAATGGAGAAACGTTCCTGGGGGTAGCCAGTTTTTGGGGTTAGGTACCACCGGGGATGTGGGATAGGTGTTTTAATGAAGTGAAGGATAAACCATGAGAGTTGTTTCTACCTCCCACTCCAGCAACTTGTTGTAAGTCCTGAAATACTGTTTCTTCTTCCACAAAGCCTTTATTTTGGTCTTGCTTGAAATATTCTTTTATTTGTTGGAACCAAGAAAGTTCCTTAAATCCTCTTGAGCACTGCTCTGTACGTGAAACTTTCCTGTGTTGAGCCTCTGAGGTGAGAAATGTGGGTCTTTAAATAAAATCTCAGTCTTTCCCACGTCTTGATTAGGGAGGCCCTGGTATAATGATTGGTGAAATTTTTCTCAATTTTTGCCTTCCGTACCAGATGTGCAGATTTCTTAAATTAAAACCTTCCAATAATAATAATCTCGTTTTTTTAGTGTGGTCAGTCCATGACATTATAATTGTAAATTGGTAACCTCCCGTTCTCTTTTGTCGGTATTCTGGATTTATCTGCTCTTCTCCCCTCCCATCTTAGGATATCTCTTCTCCATATTTTAAAAATATGTCCTGTTCTTATAATTGGTATTGCCTGAAAAAGAAAAATCATCCTGGGTAGGACATCTAATTTTATCACTGCTATTCTACCCAGTAGGTTTAATTTGAGGAATTTCCATTTTTCTAAGTTTGCCTTTATTGATTTCCACGTCACGTCATAGTTGTTTCTAAATAGTTGATTGTTATGAGCTGTCATCTGGATGCCCAAATATCTTACTTTGGCTACTATCTCAATTTTAGTC
Source organism: Anolis apletophallus (assembly GCA_030556195.1). Classification (NCBI taxonomy): domain Eukaryota; kingdom Metazoa; phylum Chordata; class Lepidosauria; order Squamata; family Anolidae; genus Anolis; species Anolis apletophallus. Next base: position 120,798,290 of record JARBWK010000007.1, read on the forward strand.
CTCTCCTTCAATTTTTCCACTCTTTCTCCCCTTATGTTTTTTGTGAGCATCTTGGTTTTAGTATAATTAATTTTTAAGCCTGCCACTTTGCCATACTCTTCCAATTTTCCTATCCACTTTTGAATTGTCTCTACCGTTTTCAATAATGCAGACCAAGTCGTCCGCAAATGCCTGCAGCTTGTATTCTTCTTTTTGTATTTTTATTCCTTTTAGGGCACCATCGGATCTTATATCCTGTAATAATAATTCCAACATAAAAATGAAGAGAAGCGGGGACATCGGGCATCCTTGCCTCGTCCCCTTCTCTATTTTAATGAGTCCTGCTGAAACACCATTGACTATGATGTTCGCCTCTTGATTGTGATATATTGCATTTATAGCATTTATTAATGAGAAACCCATGTCTTTTTCTTTTAGAGTCTGAACCAAAAATCCCAATTTGTTGTCGACTTTCGGCGTCCAAAAATAAAAAGCCCACTTCCTTCTGGGGGTTCACTTCATAGAATTCTATCGCATTCATAATCATTCTTAAATTGTTTCTCAGATATCTAGAAGGAAGGAAGCCCGCTTGATCGTCCTTAATCGTTTCCTCTAAAAAAGTTTTAAATCTATTTGACAGAATTTTAGTAAATAACTTATAATCATTATTTAATAAAGAAATGGGTCTATAGTTTTTGACATTCGTTGGGTCCGATCCCTCCTTGTACAAAAAAATAATATTGGCCCTCTTCCATGAGTCCGGAATTGTCCCTAGCCGCATGACATCATTAAAGGTATCTTTGAGATACGGTGTGATTTCTTCTGTTTTTCTAATTTCTGATTCGATATGTATGAGATTATGTCGTCCATTTCTATTTTGTCTTTCTTGTAGAGGTCCCCATAGAACCTTCTAAATTCTTTCCCTATTTCGTGTCCCTCGTATATGTCAGCTCCCTTTACCGTTAATTTGGATATATGTTGTTTTTGTTTTTTTTCTCTAAGAGTTTTCGCTAATAGTTTCCCTGGTTTATTCATATTTGCGTACTGGTTCATCTTTAAGTATTTCAGATTTTTTGCCATCTGCTCCTCTTGCTCGGCGTTTATTTCTCCTCTTAGTGTTTGGATTTCTAGTCTGATTTTCTTGCTGTCCGGGTTTTTTTTAGTTGTATTTCTTTTTCCTCCAAATTCTTATGTAATCTATTTTGTTTTTCATGTCTTATCCTGTTTTTAATTGACCCTTGTTGCAGAAAGTGGCCCCTCATAACGGCCTTACTTGCCTCCCATAATAACATTCTTGAAGTCCCTTCTGTGTCATTCAACTCGAAATATTCCTTTAGAAGGCTTTTGTTATGTTCAATATCTTTGTCCGTTTGCAGCAGGCCGTTGTTTAGTTTCCACCTCCTTTCCTTTTTATATCTGTGTAATATTACTAATAGGGGACAATGGTCTGTATTTACCCTTGGCAAAATTTTGATTTTCTCGATTTTCGTTGCTAATGTATTTGAGGCCCAGGCCATATCTATCCTGGACCAAGAGGCATGCCTTGCTGAATAAAAAGTATAGTCCTTTTCCTTTGTGTGCCTCATTCTCCAGATGTCCTTTAGAGCTAGATCTCTCTTCAATTTTACCATCCCTTTTGGCAATTTACCTCTTTCCGCTTCTTTCCCCTTCTTTTTGGTTCTAGATCTGTCTAATTCGTTGTCTAGGACCCCGTTAAAGTCCCCTATTAATAAAATATTTTCGTAGTTTTGGTCCTCCAAAAAGTTTCTTAATTGACAAATAAAGTTTGTTTTTTTTCCGGTGGGAGCATATATATTACAGATTAGCATTTCTGTCTGTTCGATTTTTACCTTTACTCCTAGGATCCTCCCATCATTGTCCTTAAAGGCCAAAGATGCTTCTATAGTGTCTTTAACATAAGTCACCACTCCCCCTTTTTTTTTTGGTGCTGAGGAATAAAATACTCTGCCGAGCTTCTTCTGATTTAAATGAGATACATGTTTTTGTGATATATGCGTTTCTTGTAGGGTAATTAAATCAAAGTTACCTTTTCTTAATATGTTTGTAATTGCTCTGCGTTTATTTGGGGAATTTAGCCCATTTACATTGTTTGAGTATACCGTCACTGCCATTATTCTCCTAAATTAATTAGTTCGTAGTCCTTTTTCTCCTCCTCCTCCACCAAGACTATACTGTCTTCTGTCGAGTTGGGTCTTTGTCTCTTCTTATCTTGCTTTCTATACTCCAGGGTCCAGCTCGCATCTTTCGGATTTGTCTCTTTTTCTGCATCTGAGGGGGCCTTCCCTTTAGCCTCACCTTTCCCTCCGGTTTCCATTTGTTTCTTAAAGTAGCTGTAAAACTCTTTAGCCTTCTCCTCAGAAGTGATCCAGTGTTTCTCCTCCTTGAAAATCACCGATATCCCTTCGATTTTCTCCCATTTGTACCTGACCTGGTGTTTCTTGAGTTCGTCTACTAGGAAGTAATATTTTTTCCTTTTCAGAATGGATGTGGTTGTAAATTCTTTTAAGATAATGACAGATTTCCCCTTGTAGGTGGCTGGTACTCTTCCTTTGTTCTTTAAGATCTCGTCTCTCACCGATCTTCTCCCGAAGGACACAATTACGTCCCTCGCCACCTTGTTTCTTTTGGCGTAACTGGTATTAATCCGTTGCACCCGGTCAATATCTTGCTCCATTTGAGCGGTTGTGATATTCAAAATCTCAGCTGTCAAAGCCACCACAATTTCCCTTAAATTCTGGCTCTCCTGTTCCTCAATACCCCTAAACCTGAGTTGATACTCAGTCTCCTTTGATGCCATTAATTCTTGTTGTTTTTCTATTTTAGCATTTATTTCTTCTAATTTAGACATTTTTTCTTCGATCTTTTTTTGTATTTTGTTCACTTTCGTGTTATCTTTTTTGATCTCTTTGATCTCCTGTTTCATCCCTGTCATCTCTTTTCTCATGTCTGAGAGTTCTTCCTTCAGCTCATCTTTCAGCTCAGCTTTCATCTTCCCTAGCTCCTCTTTAAACATTTTTTCCATCTTCACTTGCATTTTATCACTATTGTCCTTTAACTGATCATTTATCTGCTCCCTCATCTTCTGCATTTCTTGGAGAAGGTCTCTTCCTGAGACCTCACCCGATATTGAGTTCCTTCTTCCAACTGTTGATGTTGCTGATTTTGTTGCTTTGGACGCTGTTACATATTTCTCCATCCTCCTTTTCTCCTCCCCTCCTGGCCAGGTTTTTAATGAGATCTTGCTTTGGATCCTCCAATGTAGATAGGTGTGAGTCCGGTGGGCCCCTTTATTGCAGGGCTCTAGTGTGCTGCTTCCCTGCCTGTGGCCTCTTCTGCCTTCACTCCTTTTATAGCCCTAGTTTTGCTTCAGCTCCCACTTTCTGGTGATCTGGAATTCTCAAATTACTTTGGGGTCTACTTTATATTCTGCTCGCTGTATCCTCTTCTTTCTTCTCCTTACCTCCTTCGTCGCACTCCCTTGGCCCTTCTGCCTGTCTTTCCGAACACCTGACCGCTGGCTGTTGTTTCCTTTCCTTGATCCTGGTCGATCTTTAGTCGCTCCTGCTCTGCGCGCTCTCCCCCGACGTCCTGAATCTAGGATCCTCTCCCCCCGGAGTCACCTTGAGCGTCCCGCCTTCTCCTTGTTTCCACCTGCTTGTGCCTGCCCCTTTGATTTCCTGTTGCTCCTCCGCCGTGACGTGCACTGCCGTGACGTGCACTGCGTGCTCTACGTTCTGCCCGACGTTGACGGACGCACCGCCGTGCCTTACGTGCCGCCGCCGCCGCGTCACCGCCGCGTCGCCGCGTCCTTTTTTCCTTCTGCGAGGAGTTTTTCTGCGACTACCTCCTCCTTCCCGGCTCCGCACCCCCGGATTTTGATAATGGTGAGTCCGCTTTCTGGCCTGCTTCTCAGTCCTACTCCCGCTCCTGTCTGTTATTGGATTCCGCCTGTTGCCAGGCGCTGAGTAACTTTTTATTTCTTTTCGGAGGCGGAGGCGGAGAGACCCTTTGCCACCGCGGCTTCCAAGACTCGTCGGTTGCCTTTGCCTTTGCCTATTGGCCTCCCAGTCCCCCGCCTCCGCCTCCGCTTCCTTTAGCGTTGGCTTTGGCTTAACCCTGTTTCTCGTGGCGACTGGCCTCGCCTATCTGCCGTTGAGTTACTTTGTGTTTAACTTTCATTTGTTAGTTGTTCTTGCCACAGCCAGCTGACAAGCAGGCTACCTCTTCTCACGGTCCGTTCCTTCTTCCTTGATATTCCTCTCTCCTTAATCCACCCAGTGATTTAAAATGAAAGCGGTCGGCCTCTTGGGCACAAAGTGCCTTGCACCCCCTCACGGAAGCCTCTTCCAGCCTGAGGACCGGCGTAGCGCCCTACACCGTCGCCTCGGCCTCGCAGAAGTTTGCTTTAGGAACCAACCTCTTCCCGTAGGTCCCTTGGAGAGATTCCCTTCTCTCCTCCGCTGTGGGGGGGTTCAGGACGCCTGAAGTTCTCGGGAGCTTCAGACGTTCGTGGCGGCCGCCATCTTGCTTTCACCCGGAAGTGCCCCCCCTCTCTCTTTCTATCTATCTATCTATCTATCTATCTAAGAATTAAGATCCAGTACTTGCAGTGAAGTGGTCAATTTTTAAACTAAAATTTCTAGGCATATACATGGGTATATACAATAAGTATCAAATATTAGCAACAATACAATGAGATCAAGATCAACTTCCTGATTTTACATCAATAGAAAATGTTTCATATTGTAGTAAAAAAAGTAGAAGAAAAGAAAAGAACTCCGAGGAAAGATACTGAAATACAAATAACAGCTTGAAATTATTTTTATTCCTTATTCAGACTGTGGTTGTCAACAACTTGGTTCAAGTAATTATTTTTGAAATGTGTGACCTTTTTCTCTAGTATGTTATTTCTGTTGAGTCATTTTATATATTTTCCCCACCCCCACCCCATGGATGGTGTAAAATCCCAGTCGTAGTTGTGAGCAGAATAAAATATCTGCTATTCTTTTAAAGGTCAATTCTTTAAAAGTTTTCTAAAGTACTGCAGATTGAAATGCTGCTTAACTGTGGAAGATATGTGCTTGATGTCTACCTGTGTTTAGTGTAATGGAGGGAAAATCTTAAACTTGGCACAATGGGGAAAAGATTGTTGAAGGATCCCAGCCAAAGCATTCTGTCCCACTTTAGTTGATTGTGTGAGCTTTGCTAAACCACTGTTTGATGGAACTGTAACTCAGGCTGGATCTACACTGCTATGTAATTTAGTTCAAAGCAGATAATCTGGGATCACACACTGGAGCTCCCGGTGACGCAATGGGTTAAACCCTTGTGCCGACAGTACTGCTGACCAATAGGTCAGTGGTTCAAATCTGGGGTGAGCGGGTTGAATTCCCTCTGTCAACTCCAGCTCCCCATATGGGGACATGAGAGAAGCCTCCCACAAAGATGGTAATAAAACATCAGACATCCAGGTGTCCCCTGGGCAACGTCCTTGCAGACAGTCAATTCTCTCACACCAGAAGCAACTTGCAGTTTCTCAACTTGCTTATGACATAAAAAACACATACTGGATTATATGGCACAATTTGAAACCAGGATGTTTCAAGAAATGTGTCCTCCCAGACTGATCTTGGAGGAGGTTCTTTACTCAGTCCCCACTGCCATTAGAAGCAGGAAGGACTTTTGATGACTGTTCTCAGGCTGTTTGAATTCTCTTCCAAAGGAAACGTAGGACCTCATTACATGGATGTTTATTTATTTACCATATTTATATACCTCCTTTCTCAGCCCAAAGGCGACTCAATGTGGTTTACAGTCAACACAATTCGATGCCCCTCATTTTCTCTCCATTTTTGCACATTGGTAAAAGGGAGGCCATCCCATGATGCCTGTAGAAATCTTTCTTGCTAGTGTGCTGCAATGGATTCCAGAAAGGGGGGAGTGAGGGAAAATCGAAAAAAGATGAGAGGCTAAAGGTTGTAGATAGCTGGCCATCCCCGAAGTTGTACCTTGCTAGGTGAGAATGGGGTAAGACAGTTTCCCCACAATTCCCCACAATTCCCCCACTTTCCTCCTGCCCTTCTGATAGTGTCTTAGGCTTGTCTTTTCTCTGTTGCTTTTCCACTAATAGGTAAAGATTTTTTAAATCAACTTTTGCCATATAACCTGGATTGCTGGAGAATGAGTTTTTAACTGTTTGGGTGATGTTTCTTTTTTAAAAAAATGCTGTATTTTTTATCTGGTGGATTTTTTCATCTCCACTTGTTCCTATAAACTAAATAGAACTTGAAACAACAACTACTACTACTACTTTATTTATAGGAATCACCTGTTTGTGATAACTAGGCCTCAGTGGGAGTCCAAAATGCTGTATGTGATCAACAAGCACTACTTTTTATTTTACTATTCTGTGTTTTAGGCCTCATCTACACTGACCATTTAGTGCAGTTTGAAGTTAGCTTCAAAATGTGGAGGCCAGACAACAATCTTCTAAAGAAGCACATTAAATGTGCATATGTATCATGTGGTTTGTGTAATCATCATGCAGGCTTCAAACTGATTCCAGGATTTCCTATGTAATCATTTACACAGCAAAGCCATTTTCTTTAATACCATTTTGAAACAGCATTAAATGGTTGGTGTAGATGGAGTCTTTGTGATAGTGAAATTTTATCCATACTACATTAAGTTAGACTGAGACTCACTGACTTGGGGCTTATTTACCCCTACCACACTAATGTTCTGAATTGGCACCTGAGATATTCAGATACTTTGTCCCCAACCTATGGCAGTAGTGGGGTAGAGTCCAACTGTTGTTTGTAGAAGTATAGACTGATAGTAATTTTTTAAAGCAAGTGCATGTTTCATTCTTATTCATCTTAATAGGAATTGGACAATGCTTAAAAGTTTCTGCCTTCTATAAACTCGGGTTATGGATAATATTAGTTTTTACTTTTAGTGAAATGTTGCTTGAGAAAGTCAACTGACATTGAAAGTTGCCATGGGGATGCTGTATAGTTTAGGGGAAGAAGCATTCTATAATTAACAATCAGCTTACTTGACCATTATAATGAAATCTTTCTATGCCTAGAATTTGATGCCCTTGTAGCTTTCTCAGAGTAATGTGAATTTGCAGGGTCACTTTCAGTTCATTATATAATGCACTGTCAGTGATTTAAAGCAAAACCAAACTGAATACTGTTAGTGACAGTTTTGAGAACTGATTTTTGCATTTATTAGTGAAGTCTTCTGTGTCTTCCATGGGAAGTTATTGTAGGATTCCTTTCTCTTCAGACCTTATTTAAAACCCATCTCTTAATTTAGGAGTAGGAATTGTGAAATATTACTTCTTTTTTTTTGCCTACAACTCCTATCCTGATCTAGCCTAGCCTATGATGAGGGGTTATGGTAGCTGCAGTCCAACAAGACTTGGAGGCCCACACAGTTCCCATCTCTTCCTTAAACTTTGTTTGCTGATTAGATCACTTCTGACTACACCAAAGAAAAAACGTGCTGCCATTAGATGTGCTGTTATGAGAGTAACAAGGATCATGGGAATACTTAAAAATATATTTTATTCATCAAATATACAATTCTAATGGCATATATAGCTGACAATAATACATAATGAATATTAATACTGTTGGCAGCATCCAAAGATATTGTGGTTTTCTTAGCTCTTACAGTACAATTCAGATAACCAGTCTTTAGCAAGGGGCATAGCTCAGCTGGAAAATGCATTTTGGATTCATTTTCTAGCAGGTCTCAATCAACAGCACTAAATGGACTAGTGCTCTGACTCAGTATATCATAGCTTCCTATGTTCTTAATTTACTTAATATTTTAGAGAAAGTCTGAATGGCCATGTCTTGGAATTACTTTCATTATGTATTCCCGCATGGCAGAGGGTTGGACTGGATTCCTGTAAAATGAATTGCAATTCAGCTGGGGAACAGTGGAGAGTCTGGATTAGTCCTTGGCACAGTATGGAATAGGGATCTTTCAACATCTAAGGGCTTGGGCAACTGCCCAGCTTTGTCCAGTCCTATGGCAACAGCTTTCACAATTCCCTGGGTTTTGTTGGAGGGGGCATTGTTGCTCATCCTTTTTCATATTCCTTTTTCCTATCTACATGTGGCTCTTTTTCTTCCACTCTAAGGCAGAAGTGTGCACTTAGAAGATAAGATTTTTAGAGCATCTTCCTATTCAGCAAGGAAGAATTAATGGGAAATTGCCACTGTACTTTCAATATATGTTTTCCTCCCTGTGTTGTACCTTTAATAGACTGAAAGGGGGAAGAAATTGGTGCATTCTGTCATTTTCAGTCCAGTGTAAGCAATCAAAACTATATTTAGAGTCAGAAGGAACACCTTTTCATAAAACATTATCTGTGGCTCATCATTACAAAGTCTGCCGCTCAGCACAAGCCATCCATATCATAGATTAGATTAGCCCCCACCCTGTTCACCTTCAAGAAAGACTTGAAGACTTGGATGGCTGCCTGGTTGTAAGCCGCCTTGAGTCACCTTTGGGTTCAAGAAAGGTGGCATGTATATATCATAAATAAATAATAAATAAATGTTCCAATGTGCCTTTGAATAATGGTTTAGCTACTGATTAAGTCTGCCTAGCCCTGATTTTCTGGTTAGTTCCCCAGCACTTTATTCCCAACCCCGGCCCTACAGGTAGCATTTGCACAAGCCTTTGTCCTGCCCTATTAGTCTCAAAGCTGTACATGCCCACTTCTCTCAGCTACTGGTTGTATTATGTTAAGCATTTTAAGATCTACCTTGCTGGATCACATAAACTTCTGAGTAATTTCTAACAGAGATGAGCTGCTCAAAAAGTGGTGCACCATAAGTTTATGTTTTTTTTCCTTATCCTTTATCATATATTAGAAATGATGCTACATCTGTGCTAGAGCTGGAAGTTCTGCTTTTTGATTCCAGGTCATAATAACCAGGTTGAATGTAGTATTCTGGAAGTTGCAGCCTAAAAAGCAGTGTTGCCAGCCTCTGAATATAGTTATCCTATCAAAATTATCGTAGCTCATTTTTAACTCATCAAGCCTAATAGCTATAAAATGTGCAAAAATGAATTCTGTGTTAGCATGAAAGCATGGTCCCTTTTGTCGCTCCTGAACCCACTTCCATTCAGCTTCATTGGCTGGTTTCGAATGCATTCACTGAGAGCTCCTACTGAAAGATGTTTAATTCAAACAGTCCCAACCATCCATTGGGGCCAAACACAGTATGTCCCACTGAATGTCCACCCTTATCTTTGTAAGGTTTTTTGTTACTGTCACAGCGTTCATGGAACTCCAAAGATCTCCTGGCTATATCACTAGGCATCTTTGCTGGTGTTATCCCTGAACTCTGAAACATTAGGTGTTCTCCCCCCCCCCCCCACACACACACACCCCTTTATCCACTGCTCCCTGTGATGCTAATCTGTCATGTTGCCACACCTTCATTTAGGATATTGGGTTCAGTTGTTAATAATAGCAGTGTGGTGACTTAGAGTAGGGATTTGTTGACAATAATAGCTCATAGATATGAAGGTGATAACAGATTGTTTTAGAATCCATGGATTTAATGTAGTTTAGTTTTTACTTGTGGCAGATGGTGGTTTCAGTGCTGATGGGGCAATGACTGTCTTGGGATACCTCATGACATGAGATCTGACAGTCATAATTGGTTTTGAGTTTTGAGCACTTGGGGAAAAATGCATGGAAATAAATCTAAGTATTTTAAACCAGATGGTGCTTCCCAATATGAAGTATTTTTTTTTTGCTTGTGTTCTTTATAAAGCTCCAGTAATCCCTGCATTCCAACACCACCTGTTTATCTCCATTTCAGGAAGCAGAACCTGATGCTTTTTGGCAAAGCACAGTGCCAAGTCTGAACAGCACGCCATTGTAGTCAAACTTCTCTTTTTTAATGTCAGAGAAACAGAAGGAAGGTTGACTGCTTTTCACATCTGAAGGACTAATAATATCACTGCCCACTGAAAGACATACAAATTAATCTGGCTGGAAAGAAAATGGCAAATTTACAGAAATTGCAGGGAATCTCTGTCATGTAACTGGACAATTGCAGGTTTTACTTTAGTGGATTTAATTATCAGTGTGATTGACATTTTCTCTCTGGGAATCTCTAGATCCTCTGTGGCAGGCCTGCACAAACTGTGGCCCTCCAGGTGTTTTCAACTTCAGCTCCCAGAATTCCTGATTATTAGATAACCTGGTTAGGACTTCTGGGAGTTGGAGGCCCAAACACCTTGAGGTTGTGCAGGCCTACTCTGTTGTCAGTTCCCTCAAATTTGACTATAGTAGTCATGCTGGAGGACCTAGAGATTCTTAGAGATGTTTTCTCTTTAGGAACCTCTAGGACTTCCAGTGAGGAAATTGTTGTAGAGTCATGCTAGGAATCACCCAGTAGCCATTTGTTGCTTTGATTGTGCTTTTACAAGCATTACAGGCGGTTCATCAAGATTGTCCATGTGGTCTCTTCCAACTCTATAATTCTATGCTTCTGTGGTTCCTAAAGAAGTATTCTCTCACATAAATGGTCTTTCCCCCTCTAATTCATAATATTTACATTTTTGCAGGGGTTCTGCACCCTTAACCCCAACAAATATGCAGGGCTGACTGTGCTTTCTTAACAGATTATTTCAACAAATTCCTCCCTGTTTCTATGAAGGCAAAATGAGAAAGTGCACTCAGCCATCTGTAATTATCTCTGGGCCATCTGAAAAGTAAAAAAAGTGTAGAATTTATCAACTACAGCAAAGCAACAGAACTAAGATGATGTTGAACTCATTTTGTTGGGACTCTTCTTCATTCTAAAGCAGTGGTTCCCAACCTGTGGTCTGTAGACCACAATGGTCCGCAAGAACTAAAATATTGTCCAGGACCTCACCATTACTTTACAGTTGCAATGAGACCAAATGGTCTCACAAAACCCTTTTATAGTGCCGAGGCTTATTAAATATGGTTTTCTGTGGGCGAGCAGATGGCAACTACTGGGTGGCCTATGTTCTGTATCAGAAACTAGAGCTGATGTGGTCTATCCAGTGCAGTTTTCTGAATCAGCACCACAAATAACTGAACAGAATCTAAAGTTGACCAAAAACCAGATTCATAACCCTTTTGGTCCTCATGTTGGAGAGTGGTCCTTGGTCAAGTGGTCCCTGGTCAAAGAAAGGTGCGTGTGTGTATTTGGGGGGGGGGGGGGAGGTTAGTGCTTCAGTTCTTCCCATGTGATACATGAGCATTAGAAGAAAGCGTTCAGCTGCCTCCCCCATCCTATCTAGTGCTATGACCAGGGCTAGTCCTAGCACTTAAAACTGAGACAGTTGCAATCAGGCAGTAGATTTGGGCTACAACTCAGGGAAATGAAACTTTTACTATGGGATTTGATATTATTCTCTCATGGTTAACAAGGATCAGAATCCTTGAGAAAGTGTTCATGTGCTAAAAACAATCACGGTTTGAATTATGCATCTTGGCCCTATTTTCTTCCCCGCTCAAGGCAGAAACACATCTTGGACCAGCCGTGGTCCCAAATTTGGTTCCTGAAAGGGGATATCTGATGAAAATCTTACTCAGCTGCTTGCTGTCATATTTAATTGAGAGGCCTAAGGCAGCAAATGTTTAATATAGCCCTGAACAGGTGTCCACATTCTATTTTACAGCCCTGAATACAGAGGCACTTGGATTAATCCTTGCTTTTGATAGCTGAGGTGATTTCATGGAGGCATAAAGTCTCAAATCCAATCAGTGACTAAGAACTGATTTTCTTGTGTTAATTTGATTGCTGTAACACCATCACAAACAAAAAATAAATAAAAAGAACATGGCAACAGCTGTCTGATGCTAGATGGCATTGCCTTCCTCTGTCCTATAGCAAAAACATGTGCCACTTATTATCTCAACACAGATTTCCACATTTGGCCGGTAGGTGGCAGCGGAAGATAAGCATGTCCTGCTCTTACTAAAGGAGGCAATTAATTTGGCTATTTTATATGAAAGCATTGCATTGCTGCTGAAAAGAGAGCTGGTAGTCCAAATTGTTAATTCTGTCTACAACCTGCCTAATTTCTATGTAAACTTTGTGTATTTTTTTCTCATTGCAACATTTGTTTTTCCTCTTAACAGGCTTTTCAAAACAAATGTTTGATGCTTTATAAATGCTGTGGTAATTGGTACTGCAAAAGCCTTGTTTTATTCTGATTTATTTATTTTGGCATTTAATATGGGCATTTAATTAATTACATACTAATATATTCTTACATGCTTCAGTAATTAATAATAAAACTCAGAGTGCATGGAAATAAAGCTTAATAACTCACAATAACTAGGGCCACATCTTCACTGCCATATAATGCACTGAACTGCAGTATATGAGTTTACACTGACCATATAAAGCAGCTTCAAACATCATTATATAACAGTGTGGATGAAGCCCAAGTTAATTTTCTGTTGGCATAAAAAGTTCAGAATCCTACATTGTTTCTGTTGCTGTTAATTAATTTATGTTCTACCTCTTCTCCAATAGTGGACCTCAATGTAGCTTCCAAATTTAAAGTTAAAAGCACTTTTATCCCCTGTTTCTCACATTAAGGGACCCAAGGCTGTCAATCACACATGTTAAAACATAGCACTGCATCTAATGGATCTACAAAAGCTTATGCCACAAATTACTTTTTTTGACAAATATTGCCAAAGATGTCTTTCAAATGCTCAAAGAAAGTACAATGGAACCTCTACTTAAGAGCATCCCAACTTAAGAGTTAAGAGCTGTTACTCAGCCTGGGTTTCACTTTGACATAAGAGCAGTGTTTGGAGTTAAGAGTTAGCAAGAAAGTACAGGGCTTTAGGACTCTTGTCCACTTTGAGGGATTGCTATCCGCTTTGCTCTTGTCCACTCTCATCTAGAGTAAGGGGATTGAGAGGAAAAAGTACATCATCCCATGAGTGGTGTCTGTCTTAAGAACTGTACCTTGGGTCTCCTTTAGAGTAACGGGATTGAGTGGGAAAATAGAGAAGCCCATAAAAATGGTGTCTTAAGAATAATACCTCTAAGCAGATCCCATAATGCAAAGAAGACAATTCTACACTCAAAAAGATGATTTCCCTCCACTTTCCCCAGTTCCATCTGATGAAGTCCCTAGAGTTCTAGGCCAGCATCCAAACCATACTAATTCCCTAGACAGTTTTGCCTGTTTCTACATCTATCAATAGCCATATATCTTCCTCTTTCTCTTATTTGTCTTCACCCTACTTTAATTTTGTAAAGTGGGCTCAAAATACAGAAGCAGTTTGTACTCAGCAGGAGGAGGGAGAGAGAAGGGGGAAGCATCTTGTCCTTTCCAGTAGACTAAGGCAAAATTAAACTGTCTTAGCTTGTCAATTACTTCTGTCAACTTGACCACAAAATTGACCATGTTGCCACACAATGTCCCAGTTTATATCTGAGAACTGTTTGGGGGGAGATATATATATATATATATATATATATATATATATATATATATATATAATTGTGAGTAGAAGAACTGCATAACACATATTGGAATTGTGCAAGAGTAATGCTTTTTAGTTTATATATTGATTTAGGGAGTAAGGGTGGGGTTCTTAATATAATCCAAATAATTTTCTCCCCATTGCTAATCTGGATTAATACTAATGTTTTAAAAAACCACAGTTTGTTATTTAGCTCAATTATCAGTAAGTAAGGGACAACCAAATACATAAAGTTGACTAAAGGTAAACAGCTGATTGCATTGATAAAAATGTTTTAGGTTGCTTTTTATAAATATTTCTTTATACTCAAGTTTTGGAGTAATGAATCTGTGACCGTGGTGCTTGTATCAGATCCCCACAATGCACACACACCATTTTTCATGTTGTTGCCTTCAGACAACAATGTCTTATTACTTCAGTCAGGCCAAATTTTTGACATCTGGTGGAGATTTAGAGTTCTGTTTGTTCATCTAGTATAGACAGTATGTAATGTTTGACGGGAACACTGCCGGGGGTGGGGGGCATGCTTGTCTATTGAAAAATGCAGGCCTGTGATTGCCTAGTGCTGATCAGGCATTCCCTCACCAAATGCAGGAGACTGAATTTTAATGGGAGGGAGGAAGAGGGTCAATGTTTCTAGGGTTGAATACTGTTTTAATTGGAATGATTGTAGATGTCTGTAAAGACCATCTATTTGTCAAGTCTGAGTTAAATAAATATTCTCAACATGTCTGCAAAGACCATCTATTTGTCAAGTCTGAGTTATTATTCCACCCACCACTTAGAGGCAGGCCAGTATAATGCTGTTGAAACTGACATCAGGCATGAATACTGGAGGACCTCATTTCAGACCTACTATGACATCACAAGTTATTTTGAGCTATTAAGAAATGCATTCAGAAACATTTATGGCTCTTAGAAATACATTTGGATTTTAAACACTCACAAATATTAACCCCCCTCCCCCAATAGAATCAAACAGATAGAAGGGACCACAAGTGCCATTTAGCCCCGTCCACCTGTCATGCAGTAATACACAACCAAAGCACTCCTGAAAGATGACCATCTAACCTCTGAAAGACATCAAAAGATGAAGAGCCCACCATTCTCTCTGTCTATTTCATTGTTGAACAGCTTTTATAATCAAACATTTTACTTGATGTTTAGGTAGAAAGCTTTTCTTGTATTTTGAATCAATTGGTTCACGTTCTGTCTTGAATCAGCAGAAAACAGAGTAGTTCCATCATGTGCACTACATTCATTTAAATATTTAAAAAACACTATCATATGACTTCCTATTTTTCTCTTCTCCAACAAAAGGTTTTAAAGTCCCGAAGACGTTTCTCATAAGGCTTTGTTTCCAGATAATTTATATGTTCTAGCTTGTCAATATCCTTCTTAGGGCGTCATCCCACAAGGGCGGAAAGTGGGGGTGGGGTGGTGGATTGTCTTCTTTGCAGGGGAAATTGTCTTTGTATGACATTTCATGGATGGAGAATTTACTTTCCCCTGTCATAAAGGATCACCTCCTCCTGCTTCTAGCTCAACCATCCACTTGGAGGAGACATAAGGCATCATTCTTAAGATACCACTTCTATGAGGTCCTTTGTATTTCAAGCCCGTTATTCCAGAGGAGACAAGCACCCTTTTTAAAACACTTCATTCAATGGGACCCACACTGTCTTTAAAGCACTAATCCACAAAAGGATCATGGAGTGACACTTCATAAAACGGAGTGTAATGCAGAAATCCACCACTTCCAATCCCACAGAAAGATACCTCTTTTTAGGCATTTCTACATGCATGCAGTGGAGTGGAGTCAGTTTGTATTCAGTGTAGAAATTCTACATGCTGTGGGGAGTACTACACTTCGGAGATGAGCAACCACTGGAAGCAGCCCTGAGTCATTTGATGGGCTCTGTGAGAGAGCATCTTTGAAGTGTTTAGAAAAGGAGGAGGAAAACTGTCTGATGAAGTCCTTAAACTATGAGGATCACAGCAATAATAGTATATTTTCTCTACAAGTGTGCCGTACCTTAGCCAGGTTTGCAGCATTCTAATCCATGAGATTTCTTGGCCAAAAGATGAGATTGGGGAAAGGTCACTTGTTCTGTTACAGACTTGAGACAGGCAAGTGTTCAGAGTGTGGTGGAAATTATGTGGCAACTGATTGTAGAAATATGGTTAAATGGACCCAGCCTTTCAAAATCTACCTAACCTGTTATTACTCAGAAATTGGGAGTCTCTTTTTGGCACGTTGCATTTTATCCAATAGCTACAGTGTTAAACACTATTTTCATGACATGGGTGGGCAGTGGGCAAAGTACAACTTATGGGTCACAAGTGGCTCTCAAATCCATTTTGGGCCTTTGAGTCCCTCAGGTCCCATTTTAAAAATTTATTTAAGCCTCCTTGTAATGTTTGGAGGGACCACTGTTTGAGGTAATTCACTTATCTATCCCTATATGCTAAAAACTTTTAAAAATAGATCCTGATTCAAAGGAATACCTTAAGTGATGGATTTTTGGACAGGAAACCGGATCAGGCCACTGAAGTCAATATTGCTGAATTATCTTCACAGTGAGAGTGACCATTTTAAGCACACGTGTTGAATGCAGCCTCATCCTAAACCCTGTTCCATTCAGTGCAAATTAATTTCTAAGTAAATGTGTATTTGAACCAGGGTGGTGCTGCAGAGAGATTTCGCAAAAATGTTTTGTTTTGACACACGATCAGTGAAGTAAAGTGGTTGACATTCTTTAATGAATTTTAATCTTCTTTGCGTCACACTCTGAATCCAAGAAGTCAAAACACAATAAGCCAAAAAGTACTGCATATATCATTATGCTCCAGTATATGTATTTGGCTGCATCAAATCCATTTCCTGCCAATTTAAGGACAGAGTTGAAGACAGAATACTTTTAGTGAAATTATGTTCAGAGGAATATTGATATTGCTCCAAATGATAGTGCCATTTCTGTTCTGGAAGCTTTTAAAGCTGTTGGATGCCCAAATGCCTTAACCAAGTTTCAATAATTTTATATTTAGATCAGCAGCCATTTCGATTATTCTTTGCCATATACATTCTCATACTAATACAAATCATCTTCTTAGAGTTTCTTGAGAATTTACAGCACTGAACTTTTTAAAAGAAAAGAATAAAATTGCAACCAAGATGGTTTTTGAAAAAGAAAAGAAACCTATCCACCCTAGACAGTTGTGGTTGATGACTGCACCATCAATATGCATGTTGCTTAAAGAATACTAGGGGTCTGATCCCTAATCTACAAAATTCACAATGTAAAATTAGGTACACCAAATTAAAAACAAGAGAATTTGCAGTTATATCACTTATATATGTGACCACTGGATGCTTTCAGTTGCTACCAGTGCATATACGGTATAGTGCAGCTCTTCTGTCTTGTTCTCTACTTAAATATTTCCGTAAAACAAGAAAGTTGTTGGAAGAAAGGTTAAAGAAACACTGGAGAGCTACACATGGAAGATCATCATCATCATCACAGAGAGAGAGAGAGAGAGAGAGAGAGAGAGAGAGAGATTCCAAAATGGCGTGATTGTACAGGTTCCGAGCCCCACACCAGATATCACAGTGTTGTGTGACCTCCGACAGAGGCCCTGCCCACAACCAAGGTAGAAGCATCCTTGGATTCTACTCAAACATAGGAGCTTTCCCATGTTGTGCTGGTTCCAGCTTCTGCCCTGTTTGGATCACCCCTTGCACCTGCCATTTCATCACACTTGCTGGTGTGTGATAAGGTCGTAAATGTTGTAAAGCATACATGAAAGAAAACAGTAAAGTGTTATAGGAGTCAGGAGCATGATTCATTGAAGGCCATATGACTCATAATTCTTTGATTTTAGTTGGTTGCAACAGAAACATCTTCGCCTTTACTCAATTTCCCCGACACAGAAATATGTGTGTAGAGCTCCCTCAATGGTAGAATGGGAGCAAAAAGGCACTGAGTTGTACCCTGTTCCCTCTTCTAATTCCAGCCTGGAGGACCTAGAAATGCCTAGAAATGTGCATCTGCTCCTACTGTTGTGATTGTGTTCAGTGACTCTTGGTATTAAACATTACCACTAGGGAGAACTGCAGTGCTGATAAATAGCCTCAGATAAACGGAGTTTATGTAGCAATACCAATAATTTTTTTGGCTACAGGCAATCAATGACCAAATTGCTTTTTTGTCTCATCAACCTTTTAAGAAGACAGTTGAAGATAAGCTTACATAAGTCAATCAGCTCCAGAAATAACCAGGACAATGTTGGGTGGTACCAGTTAATTTTTGCTTCTAAAACTTAATTCTGAGATATGATCTTTGGGTTTTTTTAAATGGTATTCTGTCCACAGTTATAATGCCTTTGAGATATTTCAGGTCAGAGCTTTCAAACCAAGTTATGCAACAGAGTTTTGTAAACAGGCATAGCTCAATTAACAAAGACAGTTCTTTTTGTAAAGCCCTTTAACAGCATAGACTCTTCTGCCTTTTCTTGTCTTTCTAGCTGGAAGGGTTTTTTGTTCTCCAGCATTTGCATTGAGAAGGTGGTGAAAGGCATGCTGGAGAACTCAGGTTCAGACTCCGGTTGCAAGAGTGTGTATGGAGTAGGCAAAGCAGTAAATCCTGACCTTGGTAAGAATGGGATTCTATTTCAGGTGATGGTACTGTAGCTTGAGTGCTATGTACAACAAGCAAGATAAACAGGTGTCTCTGGAAACATTTACTGAATATATGTGAAGAGCAAAGCAAAAACAAAAGGTAGGCTTGCCTCACCAGTTCCCTGACATGTTGAAAAAGCTCAGAACTACAAGTGTTGCCACCAAAATGAAAATCCTAAGAAAAGTAAAGGCTGTTGAAAAAAAAATCTCATGGTGCATTTGGGATTTAGCTTTCAGGTGATCTGTGGAAGATTCAAAATGTTTTCTTCGTTTATGCAAGGTTTGCCTGACCTGGTCATTTCACATCACATGAACATCACGTCACATGAACATAATGTAACTTTTGAATAAAAGGTTTGCTGAAACGTGCTGAACACCTCCTCTTCTGTTGTGGGGTAGGAATTTATGCTATGCCTATTCTTCCCATGTTATTTCTGTTGGTGTAATGAAAATCATGTGTAGTTCACATTTTATCAGTCCACACACTGTCTTGCCAGATAAAGAAAATATGCCACACAGATGGTGAATAAAGAACAAGAAGTTTACTCTTTGTAATGCAGAACAACATATTTACAATCAGTTGCATTGACGCACACAATGTCCCATTCAATGTCACAATGGTCTTTCAGTGTCCATGTGGAAAATCTCCTTCCAGCAGCTCACGAAGCAAGAACTCCCCTCTCTCTCTCTCTCTCTCTCTCTCTCTCTCTCTCCCTCCCTCTCTCCCTCCCTCCCGCCCTCCCTCCCCCCCCTCTCTGTGCAAGAACATGCACAGCTCAAGTCTAAATATGAAACTGTTGACAAAACTCCCAGGCTCAGTTAGCTCACAAGGCCTTGTGCTTGCATTTTACTGCTAACACATTCACTAACTGATTTCTTAAATTCTCTAACAATAACTACATCTGTTACCAATATTTATGTTAAAGAAGTAAATAAATCCTAGGAACACTAAGATAGAACTTCAATCCATTCTTCCACAGACTGCATTATTTTTATCTGTTGCTCTGTTAAGAGCAAGCATACCTGAGTTTTAGTTTCACTGGATTGGGATTTTGTCTATGTATGTCTCCTATGCCTTCTTTGTGTTATTTGTTTTGACTGAGCCACTTCCCAGTGAACCTCCTTTGGAGATACGAATGTGTGTGTGTGTGGGGGGGGGGGGAGAGATTCCACATTTAGTCTGATCCCTTCTTTCCCCAGTTTCCATTTCTTCATTTAAAGCTTCAGTAGTTCCCCAGAACTCTATCACGGGGGATTTCATTTTATGTGGGAGACTCTAACTGATAGCTAGTCGTTTAACTAAGGTACTAACCTCAATTTCATTATTCTGAAACTTTCAATTTTAGGGTTGTTGGAAGATATTTAGGCAATTTGACCATGTGATCATTGCCAGTTAGTTCTGAAGTGTTTCAAATCAGTGTAGTTTAAAAATAATTCCTTCCATTATTTGAAAAAGCTTTAATTAAGAGATAATAGCTAGGCTCCCTAAATTCAGCTTGCTGGGAGCTGTCTCCTCATGGAAAACCAGAGTAGTTGCTTTGCAAAATGTAAATGAAGGGTGCTTGCTAAAGGAGGACAAGAACATCAAAATTGTAGTTTTAATAATTGGAGATCACAAGCACTGTACTATGAGAGCAAGGGTCAGTACATGGGTTCACTCCAGAAGACTCAAAATAAATAAGACCAAATTGGTGCTTGCAGGAAGGATGTAAAGTAAATATATTATGGAGATACAAAGTGGACTTCTTGGGACTAAATCCAATATAGTATTCCTCCCCTTCTACTAAAGCCCTCAACATCTTTGGAAACCTGTTCAGGTGTGGTTCTCAGCTCTTCAAGCTTAGGAGGAAAGCTGCAGTGTACTCCATTTGATCCTTGAGTCCATGGCATAGTGACATAGAAAGCTCCCTTTTAGAACATCAGACTATTTAAGGCACTGTCTATTCTGAGTTCACAAGAGCACTCTAGGGCAGTGGTTCTCAACCCTGTGGGTCCCCAGGTGTTTTAACCTACAACTCCCAGAAATCCCAGCCAGTTTACTAGTTGTTAGGATTTCTCAGAGTTGAAAACCAAAACATCTGGGGACCCACAGGTTGAGAACCACTGCTCTAGGGTCTCTGCCAAACAGGCTTTCCCGTCACCTGTTATGCGGTCTACACTTTTTGGTTAGAAATGCCCGAGAATGAATCTGGGACCTTCTGAATGCAGTCATCCCTCCACATTTGTAATTTCAATGTTCATAGACTTGGTAATATTCAGATATTATTTGCTGCTGGTCTGCACTATTTTTAATAGGAACTTTGAGAACACCAGTGTCCATCTTGAGCAGAGATTAGGGACAGAGGACCTCCGCAAAAGGGGAAAAAATGTGAATATCTGTACGACCCCCAACTGTATTCAAAACACATCACTAAAAATATTTTATAACAATGTGGTGTCCTTTTGTAAAGGAAAATAGTACAGATTACAGCAAAAATAGGCTAGTTTAGTATCACATTTGTTTTGACTTGTGCTGAGTACATTACTATGACAGGGCAAGAGGGATTGATGTACACTTCACTGTACATTTGCATCGATCTGCACATTTATTTATTTATTTATTTTTATTTATTGTTCGATCTTATATTCCGCTCCTCCCTGCAGGCTCGGGGCGGATAACAACAGTATGATGGGTATCATGTCGCAGACATGTAGCCCTACAATAAAAACATGGAGCACATTAAAAACACATTACATCACATCACAGTTTAAGACATCAGGCACATTTCTTAGACCAATGTGCCTAATTAAAGGCTAGGCCAAAGAGGGCGGTTTTGCAGGCCCTTCAAAAGGGGGCAAGCTCCGAGATGGCTCGGGTGCTATCCGGGAGGGAGTTCCATAGCACCGGAGCTGCCACCGAAAAAGCTCGTTGTTTAGTCGCGGACAGATGGCAGGAGCGGATAGATGGTACTAACAACAGATTCCATTCATCTGAGCGCAGTGATCTCGGGGGAAAGTACGGGGTAAGGCGGTCCCTCAGATAAGGGACATTGACAAGGGAACATGCCTGCCACTGCAATGCCACTTCTGCTTTGCATGTATTGAATTCTCAGGTGTGAAAGGGATGTGGAGGTGGAGGTGGTCTCCCTCAGCTGTAGCTTTTGATGTTGTTTCCTTTAACAGGGATAACAGAGCATGGCATTTTAATCAGTGACTCGTGAAACTTAGGATGGCTTATGTCACAAAAAATGTTTCAGTCTTTCTGATATTTCTGAGTTTTGCTACAGAAGATGCAGATGGGGAAAAATGTAGATGGAACATGATGTGTTCCTGAATTTTTTTTATTTCTGACTCCCTTGAAGAATTTGAAAAGTGTGGCTTCAAAAAAATATTGTTTTGCTAGTCTACGCACACTGCTCTGTATTGCTTTGTGTGTGTGTGTGTGTGTGTGTGTGGGAGGGAGGGAGAGAGAGAGCTCTTGAACCTCTTATTGAAAAATAGTATTTCATATTTAAAGGAAACAAATTAAACTTACAGTAAACATGTCAGCGTATAAATTTTCTTCCTGGTTTTCTGTCTGGCAATCATTCAGTTGTCCATTTCTTTTTTCTCACATCAAACCATTGGAGAGATATTTAATTTTTTTCTAAAAATGTGTTTGTACTTCTGACATTGGAGTTCCACTAAGCATGCAATACCTTTTTGTTTCTCATGTATCTCATTCTGGCTTGATCTCTTTGGCTGTCATCATGTATGTTTGCTGTTGGAGGGGATGATTAGTTCCAGAATATACAGTAGATTGTTGAAAGAGACACCACATGCCTACTATGACTTTACAGTTCTTAGCACTCATTTTATACTGTCAGTCTCATCACACCAGAACATGGATCCACTTTAAATCTGGTTTCTGCCCTCTGCAGAATTCTGTGATTTGTAGTTTAGTGAGGTCCAGGACCAGTCTGGATGGGCAGTTTAAAGGCTCTTCCCTAAACTACAAGCTCTGAATTCTGCAGGAGGCAGAAACTGGATTCCAGGTGGATCCATGCTGTAGTGCAGGGGTCCCCAAACTAAGGCCTGTGGGCCAGATGTGGCCCTCCAAGGTCATTTACCTGGCTTCTGCCCTAAACTTTAGACTTACATTTGCCCTAAGTCTAAAATTACTTGAAGATACACAACAGCAATCCTAATTAACTTGACTATTTCAGCAACCAAAAGTAGCCCCACACTTCCCATTGAAAGATCGATAAGTTCATGTTGGTGAAAATTGTTAATTCATTTTAAATACTGTTTAGTCTTTCATTGATTTTTTTTGGCATTACAGATAAGATATGTGCAGTATGTATAGGAATCAGTTTCTTTTTTCCCAAAACTTTAGTTCAGCCTCCCCCCCCCCCCCAACAGTCTGAGGAACCATGAACCGGCTCCCCATTTAAAATGTTTGAAGACCCCTGCTCTAGTGAGATGAGGTCCTGTATTCTTTCAATGGCATGTGACCTGCAATTGCATCTACTTGCTGCTGCAAGAGACATTTTCATTTCCCTGATCTTCTTTGGCAAAACACCCATCTGCAGAACAATAAGGTTTCAGATGACCTTTTTAGCAGCATCATTAGCTGGGTCATTGGCAGACAAATTATGCTAATTAAACCTTACTCTCTGTAGGAACCTAGCTGCTGAGTTGGGTGGGTATGCACTGATGAACAATACAGATTTCTATGTCCCACTGTGTACTTTTTCCTCAAATGAATGAGATGCAATGAAATTTTAAGAAATGCATTCCATTCTCAAGTGCAACTCGATTTTTAGTTCATTTTGGAACAAATGGTATGAAGAAATTATATATCATGGCAAAGCAGAATCCTTTCTAGCATAACATATGGGAACAAAATGTTTAAGGACTTTATCATACCAGTCTGTTGTCTCATTGCAATCAGGCTAGTTAAGGAAAAGGAAACACCCCTTACATTATTGTGTGTCTCAATGTTCTCTCTTCTGCCCTGCTTCCATAACCTCACCTTCTTGCCTATGCTCCACCCAGCCTTTTAAAAAATGTACCATAATTGTGCAATAATAAAAGAGGGGAGGGGGGAGAAATCCTACTTGGGAAGAAGAGGAGAATCATATCTATCAGAAGGCAGTAACTGAAAGTCAGCAATATCGAGAAAAGGTGCACTACACTAATGAGAAGCAGCAGATTGGATGCAGCATTATGTAGTAATACTCAGTGAAATGTGCTATCATACTGTTGAAGTTTAGCTTTCCCAGCCTCATGTGATGAAGTCCTCTTTCGATAGAAAAAACTCATGTCTGTCCATGTAACAAATCTTCCCTTTCTCCTAATTATCATTCCTATTTTGTAAAGCACAATGTCCTGTCAAATAACAGAGATGAAGATCTCAAATCTGAAAAGCTTTCATCAGTTCTGATCGCTATATTGCGCAATTTTAAAAATAGCACTACTACATTAAAGAATTATTCTGCAATTAAAATATAAATCATCTTTATCCCTTAAACCAGGAGTGGGAATTATGTGGTCCTACAGATGTTGCTGAACTTCAACTCCCAGCAGGCACACCATAAGAAGTGCTAAAGAACACTGGGAGTTGCGATTCAACAACATCTGGAGGACCAAACTCTTTCTTAAACAAGTACAATCCTGAAATAAGATTGAAAGAAACAATAAGGGCGGGGAACGAGCAGAATATTTGGCAATAACACAGAGAAAGAATCTTTCTCAGCATTACTTCGCGAATGAAGATTCAGGAAATACTCATCCCACGCTTTTTACAAGCACGTTGATGACTAAAAAGGCCAATCTGAGATAGGCAAGTTCGGTTGCAGAAAGCACAGCAGAAAGTCTCCTTGGGTGATGTTGTTTCCAAGTTGCGGTACTTTCTACGTTGTCGTTTCTCTTCGAGACCCATTTGGCATGTCTTCGAGAGAGAGGCCGCAGCATTGTGGATAGTGCATCTCCATGCCTCCTGATGTGAGGCCAAGGTGGACCATTGTTGGTGATCAATCTGGCTGAGCCTGAGATGTTGTTTCAGGAAGTCCTTATATCTCTTTTTGGGGGCACCTCTCTTGCGCTGTCCCGTGGCGAGTTCACCGTACAGTAGTATCTTTGGGAGGCGGTGGTCCTCCATTCTAGAGACATGCCCTGCCCAGCGCAGCTGTGTTCTCAATAGCATGGCCTCAATGCTGGTGATCCCTGCTTGCTCAAGGACAGCAGCATTCGTCACATAGTCGGTCCAGTGCATATTTAGGATTGTGCGAAGACAGCGCTTCTGAAGTTGGATGTGTCCTTCGAGCCTGTGCAATGGATTTTTCTGGTGGAGCGCGCGTGCACAGAACTGGCCTCACCCTTTAAACCAAAGGTCCGTCTGCCAGGCCTAGCAAGCTTGGACGGTGGCAGCGAGGTCCTCAGGTCGTAGGTTTGGTTCGAGTTTCCTTCTCTTAGATGGTTGACCTTACAGGGTTAGACGAGCCCCATCTGCCCGGGTTTGAAATTAGAGTTTTCCTTCTCTTAGGATGGTTGCCAAAAGGCTAGAGAGCCCATCCTGCCCTTTGATGCTCTTTGTCAGACCCTTCGGTTGTGACCTGTCTGGCATGGGAGGCCCTACCGGTGGCTATTATGCCACCGCCAGCATAGCTCACAACTTCTTTAGGGTACACAAGCCTCTCCCCCACTGCAAGGAGGCGCCAATGGAGAGGACGAATGGAACAGAGAAAGAATGGAACACCAATAAAGGAAACAAGCAAATAATATTGTGTACTATATAACATACAGTTATATAGTACTGTAAGTACTATAGTACTCTTGTAAGCCGCCGCGAGCCTTCGGGAGTCGGCGGCATAGAAACCCGAATAAATAAATAAATACATTCTTCCTGTTGTCTTGATAGACATTACCAGATTAGAGGATTTTTTTACAGTTATCAGAACTGCTGAACTTTGTACTTGACATAATATCTTTCTTTAGACCCTAAACCTAAAATTGAGACATCTGCCCAAGAAATGGCCCTCTTTCAGTGGCTTCCATCACCTGGACATATTAAAAGTGACCGATATAACTGCTGTGGACTTGTTTACATAGAGATAAGAAATGTAACGGACCATGGGTGATATAATTCTATTCCCAGCACTGTTTATACTGGGATCCAGGCTCTCTGAGATAATGCAAAAATGGTAAAGAAAGATATTCTGTAACCTCATCACATGGGGCATTTTCCTCATTGTAGGACACCTAATCTCCATTTCAAAAACAAAAAGACACAGAGCCCATCACATGACACTTGCCTACTTCTGCCAGCATCCATTGCCCTTCATCCTTGAAATGGAGATGAAGCGTGATGAAAGGAGGGAGTTCAGAACACAGGTGAGTAATGGTGTTCTGAGCACCTGGTGTGCACTAGAACTACTGCTAACACCAAAAACAGATGTGATGTGATCTGACAGACTCATCCATGTTGAATCATTTCAGTGATGTGGAGGAATGTGCGTTCCTCATCACTTTTATTGTCACTGCATTTTTTTCCTGATAAGTAATCTAGGCTTCATGGGAAGTGGTGGATTTCTTCATTACACTCCTCCATGATCCTTTGTTTAAAATAGTTTAAAGACAGTTTGGGTCCTATTGAAAGAAATGTTTCAAAAATGTGCTGATCTCCTCTAGAGGGAGACCTCCAAATTGAAAGGAGTGTTAAAAGTGGAGAGAAGATTCCATTGAAAGAAGTGTTAAAAGTGGAGTTAAATTTCTCCTGGTCTACTCCTGGTTTAAAACAATGACATGGGAGGAGACATCACCTATTCTGGTACGTGGGGCTTTGGGGAAGGCAAGGAATCCCATTGAAAGAAGAGTTTTTTTAAACTGTGCCATGTCTCCTTCAATGTTAGGGGCTTTGGGCAGGGCAGTTTTAGCTCATGAAAAGAAGACATTTTAAAGTGGTGTCAATCTCCTCTAGTGTGTGGGGTTTTGGGAAGGGTAAGGGATCTCTTGGTTTTTGAATATTGAAGTTTTCCCAAATTAAACAAAAAGGAATACAGAGAGGGAAAAGGATTCCCTGTGTGGTGATTCTGAATGCAGGCAACAATGGGTGATAACTTGAAGAGACAAACATGTGTGATGGGAAGACAGAACTTGAGATGGGACAATTTGTGATCTAACAGTACAATTCCCTTTGCTAGACAGATGGTCCCCATTGTTTCTCAATGTCCATGTGATGAGATCCTTAGTCCATGTCCTATTATTTACATCATCTATTTAAATCATTTATATTCCGCCTTCTCACCCCGCAGGGGACTCAGAGCGGATCACAATGCACATATACAGGCAAACATTCAATGCCATAGACATACAACATATATAGACAGACAACGAGCTACACAATTGGTCGAGAGCTCACCCCGACCGGGCAGGCCTTGAACTCATGACCTTCTGGTCAATAGAGATCTAATGCAGCTGGCACCCAGCCAGCTGCGCCATATTCCTGGTGCCTATCACTATATGAAGCCCTCAGGAACAAAAGGATCCCTTTTGAGAATAAAAAAGGATGTCTTTCTGTAATTTGAGACAATATTCTACATCTGTGACTGTAGCCAGATGAATTATGAAGATTTGCACTCCAGGTACTTTGAGACATCTCACCTGGGGCTGCTTTGATTTTCTCTCCATCTCTGATTATTGGGATATACAAAGAAATTAAGCATACTGGGCTGATATTTTCCATGAGCATGTTTCTTTGCATTCAATTCTTATTGACTGGGAAAAAGAGGTTGGTGATAATTTGTGTCCTTTCTACTTTCTGCCTTATGTTTTAATGACTGTGGGCTGAAACGTTGATTTATAAAGAAGTGTGAATTGGTGTGGCCTAGTTTAGCAATTAATCTCAGTAGCATCAGTGTTGCCATGGAGGAAAGTGGTTTTGTGCTCCTTTCTCTTGAGCGCTCAAGGATTTGCAAGAGCACGGATTCAGAGTTAAAGATATATCATTATCCTGATGAAAGAAAATAATTTCCCATCCAATTAGTTCCTTTAGCATGCAGAGAAATGAATAGTGATCATATGACCAGGAGAAAATCTCTAGTGTTTTCATGGTATCAGTGTAGGCAGGTGTAATACTTACGGGGAAAAAATATGGAATTGTTTTCTTTTTATATGGATTTTTATATATAGCTAGTAAGACAGCTGGCAGGATACATGAGTGTGATGTAGTATACCTCTGTCTCAATGCCAGAAATATACAAAAAGTCTCAATTATTTAAAGAGTTCTTTCCTTGCATCTTACTGCAGACCATGCTTGCAAAAAACTTGCATCTACTCTTTTCCACTAACTTTTTTTTTGTAAATGTTTTATTAGCAATTTCAAATTTTATAAACATACATCAATACATTTAGGAAGGGGTGGGTGGGGATAGGAAAGGGAACAGAAACATAGGGGAATAGTGACTTCCATTCTCATTTCGCGCTAATTCTATATATTCATTATGTTTTCAATATTTCAAATAAGGGATCTCCCACTGCTCTTCTTTATCAATTCAATTACTGACAGTGTTCCTAACCATTATTATATCTTTTTTATACATTCATCGATCAGGGTCCAGTCTGTCTTTATTACACCTTTGCCATTATTTTGTCGTAACCAGTATGTTAATTCATCCATATCCTTTATGTCCATAACTTTGGCTAGCCATTGCTCTTTAGTGGGTAGGAGGTTTTGTTTCCAAAACTTAGCAAATACCATTCTTGCTGCTGTAGTGAGGAGTACAAAGAGTTTTTCTAAATTGTCCTGTGGAAATATTTCTTCGTCTATCATCCCTATCAGATACATCCTAAATCTGGAATCATCCTAAATTCTAGTTGCAACATTTTTTTACATTCTCCATGTATCATTTGCCAATATTCTTTCACTTTGGGACATGACCACCACATATGAAAAAAGGTACCTTCCTGACTTTTACATTTCCAGCAATTATTCCCAACATTTTTATACATTATGCTTAGCTTTTGGGGGGTAATATACCAACGGTGGATCATTTTTAGCCAGTTTTCTTTCAGATCTGTCGCATATGTGATTTTCAAGTGCTTACACCAGATTTTTTCCCATTCCTTAAATTGAATCGGTCTCCCAATATTTTGTGCCCATTTAATCATTGATTGCTTGATTACATCTGTCTCAGTTGCCCAGTTCAATAACATGGAGTAAGTTTTTGAGATTGTTTTCTTTTCTGTCCTCATTATACCATCCCAGGGTTTATCAGTATCACTAAAACCATTAGCTTTATCAGTATTAAACGACTCCCTTAGCTGGAAGTAGTGTAGCCATCTCACATTGGGAAATTTCCTCGTTATCTCCTCTTGTGTTTTTAATACAAAAGTATTCCCATTTTTCATTATTATATCCTTATACTTAGGCCACTCCATCCATCCCAGCAGTCGTCTTTGATTAGCTTCCAAAGGTGACAGCCATGTCGCTGTCTTATCATAAAAATGTCCTTTATATTTGTTCCATATTTTCATCAAGGAGGATAGGATGAAATGGTTTCCAAAGTTCTTTTCCTTTTGAACTCCTCCATACCACAAATAGGAGTGCCACCCTTTGCGCAAGTCAAATCCTTCTAGTGTTAAAATTTTAGGTCTACTTAACAGAGTCCAGTCCGTAATCCAGGATAGCACACATGCCTCATAGTAAAGTTTAAGATCCGGGAGGCCAAATCCTCCCTTTTCTTTCTGCATAGTCATTACATTGTAGTTTATTCGGGGGTTTTTGCCTTTCCACACAAAGCTCATTATATCCTTTTTCCATTTCTGGAATATATCCATGTTCCTTATTATTGGCAGGTTCTGAAAGAGATATAGCATTTTCGGTAGCAGATTCATTTTAATCGCTGCGATTCTTCCTAATAAAGAGAGATTCATTTTTTTCCATTTTCCAAGTTCTTCTTTCACCCTTATCCATTGATTTGAATAATTATTTTTAAGCAAGTGCAGGTTTCTTGCAGACAGCTAGATCCCTAAATATTTGATCTTAGATGTGATTTCTATTCCTGTCATTCCATGCAGTACTGCTTGGTCCTGTTTTGTGACGTTCTTTTTAATATTTTTGTCTTTTTAAAATTCAATTTGAATCCTGCCACCTCTCCAAATTCTTCTATTGTTTTCAACCATTTCAAGATATTCTTCTTAGGATTCTCTATTATACAAATCACATCGTCTGCAAAGGCTCTCACTTTATACATTTCTTTGTCGATCTTTAATCCTCTTAATTCTTCATTTTGTCTTATTTTCATCAAAAGGATCTCCAAAGCAAAAACGAAAATTAATGGAGACAACGGGCAACCTTGTCTTGTTCCTTTTTCAATATTGAATTCATCTGTTGCCGTCCCGTTTATCCAGATTTTCGCTTTTTGTTTTTGATAGATTGCCTCTATTGCATTTTGAAATTGGAATCCTATATCTATCTCTCTAAATAATAATTTGAAGAAGTTCCAATTCAAATTATCAAATGCCTTCTCCGCATCTAATGAAAGCAGGGCCAGTTCTTGCTGGTGATGTGTTTCGTAATATTAAATCACATCTACGATAACTCTTACATTGTCTTTGATATTCCTATTTGGTAGAAATCCATTTTGGTCTTCCTCTATCCAATTTGATAAAAATTCTTTGAACCTGCTTGCCAATATTGACGCAAAAATCTTATAATCTGTATTCAACAATGAGATAGGGCGATAGTTTTTTATATCTTCTGGATCCGCTCCTTCTTTGTGTATCATCACAATATCAGCTAGTCTCCATGAGTCCGGTAACACTTTCTCTCGCAGTGCCTCATTCAGTATTGCCTTTAAAATAGGAACTATATCGTCTTGCATAGCTTTGTAGAAGCATGCTGTATAGCCATCTGGCCCCGGTGCCTTATCATTCCTAAGATTCTTTATTGCTCTTTTAATTTCTTCGTCTGTTATATCTTTATTCAAATTGAGTCATTGTTCCTCTGTTAATTTGGCTAACTTCAACTTGCTTAGGTATTCTCCCATTTTACCCTCATTAAGATTTTCTTCCGAATATAGTTGTTTGTAAAAGTTTTTGAACTCTTGTCTTATTTGTTTATCCTCTGTTGCAGTCTTGTCCCCTACTTTGATTTTCACTATTTGCTGGGATTGTTTCTTCTTTCTTAGTTTTCTTGCAAGCCATTTTCCAATTTTATTAGCATTTTCAAAGGAAGACTGCTTAATATACTTCATCTGTTTCGCCATTTGTTCCATCTCTAAGTGATGTTTCTCCTTTCTAAGTATATCTAGTTTCTTTGGTATCTTCTTGTTCCCTGGATTTCTTTTTAATTTATCTTCCATATATTTTAATTGTTCTTCGATTTTGGATAATTCCTGTCTTCTCTGTTTGTTCCTTTTCGAATTATGCTGGATCAAATGGCCTCTCACCACTGCTTTAAAAGCATCCCAGACTATCTGTATTGGGGTTTCTTCCTTTATGTTTTGTTCAAAATACTCTTTAGTCATTTCCTTATACATTTTTATATCTTCAGATTTCTTCAATAGAGTTTTGTTCAGTCGCCATTTCCTCGTCCCTCTTCTCTGATTTATCGTCATTGTCAAGGCACCGTGATCTGAAATATTTCTTGGGTGTATCTTTATTTCCTCCACCTTTGTCGATAAAGTTTTTGATACCCATATCATGTCTATCCTTGACCAACTGCTATGGCGGGCAGAGTAGTAAGAATAATCCTTTTCCTTTTCATTCCGTAGTCTCCATATATCCTCCAGATCATATTCTTTCATCCATTTGATAAAGCCGTCGGATAGTGACAAATGTGCCTTTCCATCACCTAACACAGTGTTTTTCAACCTTTTTTGAGCCGCGGCACATTTTTTACATTTACAAAATCCTGGGGCACACCACCAACCAAATTGAAACAAAATGACACTCTAACACAGTAATTCATATAGTTAATATGTTTTTAAATGTATTTATACACTCGCTGTGAAACCTGGGCCTGTTTCGATGAACACAACATAGATATTCTGGCAGGAATGGCAGAAAGACACACATGACGGTCTTGCTCAACAGTTGTCAGTCTCTCTCTGTGTTCTTATAGGTTGTTTTGAATAATATGTATCTGCTGTAAAACAATGTATAACACACATATATATGTTTGTTTGTGGGATTAACATAACTCAAAAAGCACTTGATGAATTGACACCAAATCTGGACACAATACACCTCTCAGGCCAACAAGTGACCATCACTCATAAAAAAACATTGAAAAACACAGCAAAAGAGACTTAAAAAGCCAAAAAACAAAACAAAAACAAAAATACACTACAACACAAAGAAAGAGCAAAGAAAGGGAGGAAAGAAACAGATAGAAGGAAGAAAGAAAAAGGGGAAAGAAGAAGGAAAAGAAAAAGAGGGAAGAAAGGAAAGAGGGAGGGAAGGAAGAGAGAAGGAAGAATGGAAGCAAAGAAAGGGAAGAAAGAAACAGGTAGAGAAGGAAGAAAGAAAAAGGGAAAGAAGGAAAAGAAAAAGGGGGAAGGAAGGAAAGAGGGAGGGAAGGAGAGAAAGAGGGAGGGAAGGTTGGCCACAGCAACGCGTGGCGGGTACAGCTAATAAATTTATACAGCATATATATATATGAGAATGGTGGGAGTTGTAGGCCAAAACGCCTGGAGGAGGGCCCAAGTTGGCCCACGCCTGCCTTAAGTGAGCAAACCCTGTTAGTTTTTGGCCCCTGCTTGAAGGTGCCTCAACCCTGTGTCCCAAACGCCCCTTGACCCACCTTGGGTGAGTGCAAGGAAATCACGGGAGTGGTAGTTTGACACCATCCTGAGCCTCCCCAAACTACAAATCCTAGGATTCCCCAGCCTTGAGCCCTGGAAGACCAAGGGGTGCCTCACTGCATGAATGCTATGGTGTAGATCCGCCCCCAGGCAGCCGGGGGACCCGGGGAAGTCCCATCCCATCCCTGGATCTTCTCTCCGCGTGGCTCTTTCTGCCTGACGCAGTCCCCGTCTTTCAGCTCAAACCGTTCCGAGGCCGAGGAAGGAGTGGAGGGGAGGAGGAAGCCCAAGAAGCCCATGGCCATATAGCCCGGAAAACTCATAACAACCCAGTGATTCCAGCCATGAAAGCCTTCAACAACATACAGTTTTTCACAACTTGTTATGAGTCTTCTGTGTTGTAAGTCATGACTGACATTAGTAATGAAATGTGTGAAAGAGCTGTTATGGCTGTTTTCCAAATTCAGCATCCAAAAATACATTAAAGATACAGATTGCTACAATATTGTAAAAGGCAAAAGGTGAATCCGGGAGCACAAGGCTTCCCAAAAGGAGGCTGTGTTTGCGGGGCTCAGGCAAGGGATCGAGCCCCGGCTAGGGCTTCCCGGTAGGACAGGAAGGCTCTCTCTCTCTCTCTCTCTCTCTCTCTCTCTCTCTCTCTCTCTCTCTCTTATCTCCAATTTCCCACGACACACCTGATGATCGCTCACAGCACACTAGTGTGCCATGGCACACTGGTTGGGAAACACTGACCTAACAGAATTGTAGAATGAAACTGGGAATTTTCCACATGAGGCCTCTCTGTAAATATTTTTAAGCTGCTGTTCAATTGAAAAGAAATCCAACAAAGACTATAAATGTGTGAATAAACTCTTTGTTTTGGGGAACTTTCTGTCCCCTGAACATTTATTTTGCATAGTGTGGCTTTGCATTCTGTTGTGATTATCATTAATGTGTTTGAAGCTCCACCAAGTCATGAATTTAACAGTGGTCATAGATACAGTGGCATGTATTACTTCTGCTCTGTACTCTTACAAGTATCTACTGTTTTCTTTAGAATCAGGTTATGTTTTATATCCCATCTGTATCGGAAGTTAGAACTTTCAGGAAGTTTTCTTTTTAGGGATGCTCCCAGGGTATGCAGAAGTTCTGCTTCCTTCTCCATGGAATTTTACCTTCTTCATTACCTTCAAATAGGACATCAGTATATATCCACTTTAGCTTGTTTTAACTGATTAGGATTGGAAATGAATGATTTTTTTAATGTCAGTTACCATATTTACTCAAGTTTAATGCTCAACTTTTTTCTGCTAAATTACATCATCAAAACTGGGATGTACATTAGGTTCAATGGTGCATTACAATTGTGCATATAAACTTACCTGTGTGAAAAGAGACAGTTCTCAGAGGTAATAGGAGCTCCATGGTACCAGAAGAAGGAGAGGTAACCCAGTAATTCCTACTGCTTAGCCATGGATCCTGCCTCCCGGTCAGACCTCAAATCTCCCACCCCCTTCCAGGCTCATTAACACATGGTTGCCATGTGACCTCATGAATGAGACCTTCTATCCCCCCCCACTCCACTGGTTTTGAAGTCCTCATGTGAATGATGTCAGTTGTGAACTCGCCTGAGAGAGGAGTGGCTTCCTAAATTGCTTTATTCATGCTGTTTACCTCCCTATGTTATGCCGGAACTGTTGGGTGCATTACATTTGAGGGCAAGGCCATTTTTTTTATCACGTCGACCGTCAAAATTGAGGTGCGATTACATTAGATGGCACATTATACACCAAGTCAATATGTTAATTTGGTTGGTCCTTCACATGCTCTGCTGTAAAATGCTTTCAACTTTCCAAAAGTAGCTTTCAAATAATTTACATACTATACAGGATAAGTGCTAAATATAATTGCTGCCATTGCTGTCATCCCCTTTATCATCTTCTCTAAAATCGGAACAGATTACATGCAGAAAATAGTAGTCTCATAAGAAAAATTGCTTTAAAATTCATTCTCTCTCTCTCTCTCTCTCTCTCTCTCACACACACACACACACACACACACACACACACACACACGTTTCCTTTTGCATACTTGTTCAAAAGTATACTTAAGTTAATCTGAAATAGCCTCTGGTGCTCATTAGAAACTGAAATTATTCAGTTTTCTTATCCTGTCTCAAATCAATTTATGCTAAATAAGTCTCTGTGTCCTGAGAACACAAATCAGTTTGTGTTAATTAAACAGCCTGCAAATTTGTGTCTCTCCTATGAACATTGGTACTATGACACGGCAAATAAATTTGCTGAGATGTCTGAACTCAGATACAGATTAGTGTTTGCATAATTCTTGTCAGTGCTATAACCCAAAATCATGTGGATCTGCAAGTCAACTCAATGCCCTTTATGATTGGTGGACAGAGTGATTGGTGGACACAGGAGGGTAAGGACCAACAATCCACTCATCACCAAACAGGGCCGCAGACCTTCTTCAACCTGGCGGCGCCCCATTACCTGCCATGATCGTCAGCAAACATCTATCACGCCCTGGTCCTCACTCCTGCTCTTCAATGCGAGGTCAATTTGTAATAAGCTGGCCACGCTGCGAGATTTTATTGCAGAACAGGACGCAGATGTCATATGCGTCACAGAGACGTGGACCCAGGACGGTGACTGTGTCTTTCTCCAGTAGATGGCCCCCCCAGGCTTTCGAGCCTTCCACCAGCCACGATCTACCGGCCGGGCGGGGGAGCGGGCCTGGTCGTAAAGGACGCTGTTACCACCTCAGTCCTCCAAACACCAGAGATGACCGGCATAGAATGCCTGGGAGCAACCCTCGGAGTGGGAGAAAAGACGGGGATTCTGGTGGTTTATCGAGCCCCTGGGGCCCATAAGGAGGCCACATCTGCCTTATTGGACCTGATTGCGGACTGGGCCCTGAGGTTCCCCCGGCTCATCATACTGGGTGACTTTAACATCCACCCAGACACAGTTCCTCTCACATCCAGCGCACGGGAGCTCCTCCTGCACATGGATGCCCTAGACCTCCTCAGGACTGAAACGGGCCCCACTCACCAAGCTGGCCACGCGCTGGACCTGATCTTCAGCCAGGGTCTAGCCATAAAACACCGGGACACTAAAGCTGTGCCTTGGTCGGACCACCTGACCGTGAGGGCAGACATTAACATTCTCCTCACAGTAAGATCGGAGCCAAAGACCATCCTAGCCCGCCAAAAGAGCGCATTCTCGGCGGCTCTGGAACCCTTGGAGGTTCCTGGAGGATCACTGACAGATCGGGTTGCCAGATGGAACAGTGTCCTCTCAAGGGCCATCGACCAGGTGGCCCCAAGGCGACCCCTCCGCCCCAGGAAAACCAGCTCCCCATGGTTCACAGCGAACCTAAAGCAGATGAAACGCCGGAGGAAACAACTCGAGAGTATCTGAAGACGAAAACCCAGCGAGGCAAACAGAGCAGCCTACAGAGAACAGCACAGGCTGTACGAACATGAGATCAAAGAGGCTAAGAAATCTTATAATGCCGCCCAGATTACAGCCGCTGGCTCCCACACAGCACAGATCTTCAAAGTAGTCCGGAGTCTCCTAGCGCCCCCACGGAGTGAGCTCAAAAACTCGGCGATAACAGCAGATGACCTCCAAAAGCACTTCATCGGAAAAATCACGGCACCGGCGTGATTTGCCGCTATTCCCGAGGAAGAGGCGCGAGGACCCAGCACCCAATCCGGACCAATGGGCACTGTCTCTCAGAATTCAGGCCCCTAACATCGGAAGAGGTGAGAAGGTTAGTGACCGGGGCAAGAGCGACGACCTGCCCTACGGACCCCTGCCCATCGCACCTAATCAAGTCCAGCATTGACATCATATCGGGCGCTCTGAGGGACCTGGTGAACCTCTCCCTGGATACAGGCGTTTTCCCTGACTCCCTGAAAGAGGCCAGAGTCAGCCCCCTCCTGAAAAAGACGAGCCTTGACCCTGACGACCCAGCAAACTACCGCCCTGTTGCCAATCTACCCTTCCTGGGTAAACTCCTGGAGCGGGCGGCGGAAAGCCAACTGCGTGACTTCCTAAATCGATACGGGGGCCTGGACCCGTCCCAGTCAGGTTTCCGCGCGGGTCATGGAGTGGAATCCGTCCTGGTGGCGATTACAGATGACATCCGCCGCCAGCTGGTGGGGGGCTCGGCAGTCCTGGTCCTCCTGGATCTAACTGCGGCCTTTGACACCGTTGATCATGATTTACTGCTCCACCGCCTGGCTGCCTCCGGGATCCAGGACAAGGCTCTGATCTGGCTGGGATCGTTCCTACGGGGCCGCTCGCAGCGGGTCGAGTGGCAGGGCCAGGTCTCTAGGAAATGCGGGTTGGAGTGTGGAGTTCCCCAGGGTGCCATCCTGTCTCCCACCCTTTTCAACATCTATGTCCAGCCCCTGGCCAGTATTGCTAGGAGCCATGGTTTCTGTTGCTACCAATACGCCGACGACACACAGCTGCTACTGAAGCTCGA
Organism: Anolis apletophallus; assembly: GCA_030556195.1. NCBI lineage: Eukaryota > Metazoa > Chordata > Lepidosauria > Squamata > Anolidae > Anolis > Anolis apletophallus. The sequence goes on from JARBWK010000007.1 coordinate 120,834,774, forward strand.
CCCAGGGACATCATCGGTGCCAGACAGTTTCAGTCAAGGGCTGAGAGCAGTGACAAGCTGGCTCAGAGCATACAGACTCAAAATCAACCCGGCAAAAACGGAGATTCTCTGGCCTGGCCGACCCGACCCTCACTCACCACTACCACTCTTTGAAGGCGAGCCCCTATCCCCGGCTCCGGCGGTGAAGAGCTTGGGAGTGATTCTGGACGAGAGACTGTCGATGGAAGCCCAGATCCAGGCCGCAGCTAAGGGCGCTTTTTCCATCTTCGCAGGGCCCGACGGTTGGCCCCCTATCTACCATCAGAGGCGTTGAGAACTGTGATACATGCCACCGTCGTCTCGCGTCTTGATTATTGCAATGACCTATATGCGGGCCTACCTCTGTCCACAACTCGGAGGCTGAGGCTCATTCAGAATGCAGCGGCCAGACTCATCTCTGGGGCATCTGTCAGAAACCATATCTCTCCAATTTTAAAAGATCTTCATTGGCTGCCCACAGAGTTCAGAGTGATTTACAAACTTATGGCGCTCACCTTTAAAGCACGGCATAATATTGGGCCAGCCTATTTGGGCGATCGGCTGACAGTCCAACGCACCGAGAGGCCAGCGCGTGCCATAAATGGTGATCGTATAGCCATCCCTGGGGTGAGAGAGGCTCGGCTGATGGAGACCCGACGAAGAGCCTTCTCCGTGGTGGCTCCCACGATCTGGAACACCCTCCCGCCTGCCCTCAGGGCCACATCGGCCCAAATCAGATTCCTATCGGACCTGAAAACCTGGCTCTTTTGCCAGGCATTTGGGGTTTGATCGGACGCGTGGAGACTGAGCCTTTCTGGCGTGTGTACCTATGTTTTAAACTGTTGTATTTTTGGGTTTTTAAATGATGTAAGTCGCCCGGAGCACCAGTGGTGGAGGGCGACTCACAAATAATAAAGTTATTATTATTATTATTATTATTATTATTATTATTAGTGCTAAGAAGAATACCTTTCATTTGTCAACCTACTAAGATATCTGAAAAATATATCTTGATATGCTTCAAAATATAATGCTATATCATACTATGCAGAAGCATTACATGAATTATGCTTCTAGATGATGATAGCTCATTTTTCATAGTATTTCTTCTCAGCTTCCGTATATTCTAGCACCATACCAATTTTGATTGATTCATTACAGTGTGATATTATGTGAGCTAAGTACATCTTCTGTGCATCCCAACAGAGTATTTGATTTTTATCCCATTTGAATGGAACCTGAAACTCTGTCCAGAAAAAGTTGTATTTTATACATCTTTCTTTTTGTGACTAGGAGAGGCATAAAACTGGATTAGGGATCCAAAATTTTTGCTCATTTCATTCTTGCACAATTTGAAATGTTTCTCCTCATTGGGCAAGATTGTGAGAGATTTGAAAACAACTTTTGTTAATTGTTCATATTTCAAGATATTACCTGGTAGCTAGGATTGCTTGGCATAAAAAGTCAAAATAGAAGAAAATGACTAGAGCAAAAGAAGAGATGAATTACCTCTATCTATCTATCTATCTATCTATCTATCTATCTATCTATCTATCTAGGGTGCCCCCCTCTCTCTATATATATAGTTACCCTAATTATAAAACCCCTCTAATAGAGAAAAACAGGCCAGTTCCCACACAAAATCTGAACATGTTGGTGTGATATTAATTAATCCAACAATGCTAGGCTGGCAGGTATTTGGATCCACCACAAATAGCCCAGTGCAGATTTAGCTGGCCTGTAGCCAAAGGGTTCTGTTGGGAATATGCTTTCAGATAGACAAGTATTCTGCTGCTTTCACAGGACAATGTTGATTGCTCTTTGAAATTATTCTGGGGACCTCTCCAACACAAGGGCCCTCTATTTTGGTTGTTGTTCTATAGGGCCTTTAGTCTTCTCTGCCAGAGTGCTGATGTGTCACCACACTACAAATCCCAGAATGTCATGGCATTGAGCAATGGCAGTTAAAGTGGTATCAAGCTACATAATAATAATAATAATAATAATAATAATACCATTTTTAATACCCCAGCCACCATCTCCCCAAAGGGATTCGGGGCGGCTTCCATGGGGACCAAGCCCAGCATACAACAAAATTTACTGGCTAACACACAGTTAAAACATAATAACATATAACATAATCTAATTAAAACATTAATTCTGCAGTGTAGATGTATCCTTAAAAAGAAAAAAAGAAAAGATAAGGGGGGGGGGTAGTTCTTTAAAACAGGCTGGTGGGACAAGACGTGGAAGGGTAAAAGCCAGTTACTAAAAGGGATGAAATCTGTGGATAAAGACTTTATTAATGTGTACAAAACCCAAGAAAATATTTCAGCCAAGATTCTCACCCACTCACTTCTCTGCTGAGCAAAACTCACTTGTTATTTTCAGTGTTCTGCTTGCTTATATTGTTTCTGAACGAAGAGACAGCATGTCAAATCTCATTAAACAAGGATGCAGTGCTGTAAAGGAATGAAGAAAATCCTTTCTCATTGGTATACTTCTCCAGACTTTGTCTTTGAAAACATGGCTTCATCCCCCCCCCCTTTTTTTTTTTTTTGCTATTTGATGGGCTAAGTGGTTTCTGCCAGATCAAGAAAAACAAACTGCATTCCTCCCCCTAGTTGCAGTACACAGCTAAGCATACTTTTGGCCAGTTGCCTTCTTGGAATGGGTAAGGGATCTGAATTTGGTGAATTTTGGTGAAATCTCTAATATGACCTCTCACTTTCTATACTAATTCATGCTTTGGGACTTGTCATCTATTGACTTTATAATTTGCTCTCCTGTATAGGTGATAATTATGTGTGTGATAGTGTTAATCAATATGAAAGCTTAGTTTGGCCTTCTCACTTAGCTATTTCCTCATAAGGAAGAAAATATGTGTAGAACATTTAGTACAGTGATCTCCTGGTACCTGCCAGAATTGGTCAGAGAAATAGTGCAGGTGATCCTTGTTAACTTATATTAATACAATTATTTCTTGAGAAAAGCAATGTATAGTATGATCCTGTTGGGCCTGTGGCTTCTGTGGCTTCAGGGGTTGTGGGTTGTGGTGTTCTGCAGGAATCTGTGTGATTTTCAGTGCAGGGCCAAGGTGACGAAACTCTGGAAAAGCAGTTAAGGGAATTTAGTTTTTCTGAGAGTCCAGTGGGCGGGAATTGAGGCACCTGGCTTGCTGATTCTAGCCGCAGCTGTTACTTTCCCAGGGAAAAGGGGGGGGGGAATGTTAGAATGTTGAGATCTTGTTATTAGCCCTGTAAAGGTTGAAATTCAGTTCCTGGTCAACTTTCGATTGTACTGCAAGCAGTTCCATGAACTCCTGATTTCATGATTTTTTGGTCATTCATGACAGAACTTTGAGCTTGCCTTTTTGGGACTGACCTAGTTTTTAAAGTTCTGTTGCTTCTTAGTAGATTTATATTCAGAGACCTTACAACTTAATTAGCCTGAGGCTTTGGGAACATTTCCTGGGATTTTCTCGAATGCTTTTTGCCTTGGCTATTTTCATGTTTACATCTTTTTTTTTGGACATTGTTTACTTCAATAAATAAACTGTTATTTCCAGCCGTGGTTGTGTGAATATTTAAAGGGCCCTGGTTCCCGGCCGGTGTCCAACAGATCCCCATATCTACTGGGGTTATGTTCTCGAATTTCAAGTGAATATGAAAACCTGTGGATAATAGTGACTTCTGTTGAATGAAGAACCTCTGGTCCAAGAATACTGTAGAACAGTGGTTCTCAACCTGTGTGCCCCCAGTATTTTAGCCTACGACTCCCATAAATCCCAGCCAGTTTACCAGCTCTTAGGATTTCTGGGAGTTGAAGGCCAAAACATCTGGGGACACACAGGTTGAGAACTATTGCTGTAGAAGACCTCGGAAATGCCTACAGAGATCATATTTTGTTGGAATTGGATAAATGAAACCTGCAAAAATGAAAGTCATGCTATCTTGTGAAAAAACTTGCTAACAACTAGCAACTTCAAATGCTTAACTGTACTCAAACTTTTCGATGCTTTTATGCACCTGGTTTGAATCTTTCTTATTTTTATAGTTCAGTTAATTTTAGCCTAAATTTAAAGCTTCAGGTGCATCCTATTAAGAAGCTCTTCCTTATGCTGTGTAAACATTATTTTACAACTAAAAGCAAATCTCTTGGTTCGTCACCTTCGCTGTGTCCTAGAAATGGTTGTTAAATAAGAATGAATGACTTCTGCACATCTAAATAGCTCTCTCTGGGCTGTGATCACTACAAAACTGATCACTAGAAAGTTCTTGATTGCTACACTCATCCCCACTATTTTTGGTTAACACTGATGCAAGGTGTACTTTGATAATTTTTTTTCCAAGACAGCCTACCTCAGGGAAATTACAGGTTTGAGCATCTCTTTTAGACTTGACCTTCAAGGTTTGAAAGTCTGTGATGGCAAACAAAAAAGGCAGGGTGGGGGAAAGAAATCGTGTTGTGCTAGATTTCCTGGAGACATGAAAGCAACTGTTTGTTAACTCTGAAGTGTCATAACATATAAAGAACTGTCCCATTATACCACATTGATGAAGAATTGTGTTCTGTTACTTGATTTACACTGTGGTCATTTATTTATTTATGTATTTGTTTCATAACCATCCTTACTCCCAGTATGGAACCTAAGGCAGCATATAAGACAAAAAGAAATAGAAATATGTAAAAACATATGTATAGTAAAAGCATGCAAGTTATGTATTAAAATAGCTATAGATTTAATTTTTTTTAAAGTATAGCTTAAGCTCTAGCCACAACCCATTATCTGCCATCTCATCCTTTAGACTGGAATTGTGCTCTCTCTCTCTCTCTCTCTCTCTCTCTCTCTCTCTCTCTCTCTCTCTCTCTCTCTCGGCGGGGGGAGGGACAATTCAATCTAAAGGATGAGATGGGTCATGGCCAGAGCTTAAGCTATACATTAAAAAACTAAGGCTATAGATATTTTAATTTATAGAGAGAGCGGGGGGGAGGAGGGAAAGGGAGAGAGAGAGAGAGAGAGGGAGAGAGAGAGAGGAGAGTTTTGAACAATCTTTTATCTGACATAAATGTCATGCAGAATCAAAAGATTGTTCTGGGGAAAATATATTTCAGTTATGCACACAACGATGTACTGCACTCACAGTAGGCACATTCACAGAAATAGCATTGCCTCGCATATGATGCAGAACGCCTCCTCAGAGGTGGATGCCTACTTCCCACAGTTGTTGATTTGTTTTCAGTTTCTTTTGCATCCTTTATTTTATACTAACAGCTAACACATCCTACGAGTGCTGTTTATTATATAGACAGTACAAGATCCATACATGTGAGGGAGGTATCAATATGCTTAGGGAAACCTCAGTGGTGTTTGAAGTACAGTTGTCCCTCTGCATCCATAGGTTTGGCATATGTGGATTTGATTCTTCACAGGTGTGCCACCACTCCTCCAAATATTCTTCCACTCCTGAATCGGAAGGCCACCACATGCACATTCACACAGCCTTGGAAATAGTGAGGGGGAAACACTGGCAATCTCCAGGGCTGCTGCTAAGTGCCTCCAAGGCTAGATTTGGGAGGTTTTGGCCAGAGTGACCAATGCTGCTTTGCATCCCGCAAACCCAGCACAAAATGTGCAAAAAGACCACCAACAATCACCCTCACCAACTGATTCCAAAGATGGCCATTCTGTGGTCTTTAGGATTTGCTTGGCCAGGGTGGAGTTGCTTGACCAGGAAGATTACTGGGGAGACCACAAGGACAGCAGAAGATCTGGAGCCTCTTTCCCCTCCTTTGCTTGTTGCTGCTCCTGCCTTTCTCACCAGGAGACTTCCTTGTTCTCTCTACCTCTTTCTCTGCCCACCCTCCATCCTTCCCCCCCTCCCTTCTCTGTAATAAGGGCAAATGTAGAGATGCTGGGCATTGCAAAAGGGGCCTGCGGGCCCATTCAGACAGGCCCAAAAATGGGACTTCTCTCCGTTTTACCAGAGATGTACAAACAACACCTCTAGTAAAACAGAATTAATTAGATACCCCATTAGATCTGGGCCTTCCTGAAAGATCCAGGTCTAATGGGGTATTGGAAATGTTGAGACTCAATTCCAGATAGTCCTGAGATTACCTAGGGGTGAGTCCGCACAGCCATCTCACTTCTTCAGGCTTCCAAAAGCCTGGAGGAGTGGGATGGTGCCCCCCCTCCCTCCACCCCCAGTTACACCTAAAAATAATGTAAAACTTACCTGGATGCCATAACCTTCCTACTTGCACCCTCCAGATGTGAGGATTTGGTTCAATTGGAGGACTTTGGGCTTTTAATCGGGATAGCATGTAGCTGCCCCCCCCACACACACACACACACACTGCTGGGAAAGCCCAGGTTTTCTGGAGGGAATAGGGATGGAAATATATGCCAAGCAGGTTTTTAAAAACCACTGTGGCATGGATTTTATCACTGTCTGGAAGCTCCCTGGGAGGGCTGCTGAAGCAAGTGGGGGACCACAGGTGACACCACATCTCTCCTCACTACCCCTGAGAGAATCCTGGACACTTGTAGCGGACTTGTTGTTTTGCAGGTTTTTGAAAATATTAATTGAAAACATTAAATATTAAATATTTACGTCCAGTGGAGGCCAGGCATTCCAGAAGTGTGGCGGAATGAGGCATGGCGGGGAAGGCCTGTCTCCCTGGCCTGCTGCTGCCTACGTGGCTCCGGAGGATCTATGGAGGCCAGGGAGGCAAGTAGGTGCTCTTGGGATGAGCCAGAAGATGAATAAGGAAGCGCGGGTAAGAAAATAATATATAAATATATAAAATAATGTATAAATATTAAAATTAATATGACATCTCTACTTCACGGATTTTCATTTATCGCCGGTGGTCCTGGAACAGAACCTCCACAATAAGTGAGGGAACACTGTATAAGAATGAAATTCATTAATGTTTGATATATCCATAGCCTGCAGGTAATGATAATTTTGTGCATGAAGCAAAGTTTGTCTATATTGAAACATTAGAAAGCAAAGGTGTCACTATCTCAGCTAGCTATGTGGAACATTTTGGAATATTATGTGTTTTGAAATTCTGGAAGTCTAAATTTGTACCTTAAAGAAAGCAGCAGTAATAATTTACAGTGTCTGAAAGCCACTTTTATCTACCTATCCTAAACTCTCTAAGATGTAAAGTGATATTTCTTTCCACTTTTCTTCCTGCCCTCTTATTTTTCCCCTCTTCTATTAATAATGAAACCAGTTTAGTTCGGTTTGTCTTAACAGCCTTGAGAGATTGTCTGTCCTTAATGGTGTGCTTATAATAAAGCCTTTCTTTGTTTCTTTAGCCACATGTGTTTTCTTCCTCAATCTGTATTGTCAGTTGCTGTACACTCATTAAGCAGGTTCACAGATCTGGTAATGTATTTTTCCCCATTTCTAACCCTAAAAGTTAGAAGAGCTGTAAAAATAAAATCAGGAGAACTAAAATGAACATTGGTTCTGTAAATTACACAGTGAGTAATGAGTGATATCACCCTCAGTGTGGCAGATCGCTAGATGAATTGTCTCTACACGAGATTAACTTTATTTGGTGTATTTAAATGCTTTTTTTTAAAAAAAAAAAAGTGAAATGCAAGAGAAATGTAGAGAGCAGAACAAAGGACTCTATGTAATATTTGTCACCAAAGCCTTTGACACTGTGAGCAGAAAAGGTCTGTGGCAGATTCTAGAATGACTAGGATGTCCCCTCAAATTCCTCAAAATGATTATCCTGCTCCAAGAGGGCCAGCACGGTCAAGTCAGATATGGCGATGCTCTCTCAGAGCCCTTTCTAATATCTAATGGAGTGAAGCAAGGTTGTGTTCTTGCACTAACCCTATTTACAATCTTCTTCAGCACGATGCTCCAAAGGGCTATGGCGGATCTCGAAGAAGAAGACAGCATATATACGCTATCGTACTGATGGCAGCTTGTTCAACTTAAGCCGTCTGAGGGCTCGCACTAAGACTCTAAACTATCTAGTCCGTGAACTGCTTTTTGCAGATGCTGCTGCCCTTGTCGCCCATTCAGAAGCAGCCCTGGAGCACCTAACATCCTGCTTTGCAACAGCTGCAGAGCTGTTTGGGCTGGAATCAGTTTGAAGAAAACAGAAGTTCTCTACCAGACCGCACCACAGGAAGAACACCATCATCCCCACTTCAGCATAGGCAAATCTGTACTTAAGTCTGTTCAGCAGTTCACCTACTGTACCTGGGAAACATCATCTCTTCAGATGCCAAGATTGATAAAGGGATATATCACAGATTAGCAAAGGCATATAGTGCATTCGGAAGGCTTCACAAAAGAGTCTGGAGTAACAAACACCTGAGGCAAAGCACCAAAATCAGTGTGTACAGAGCAATCGTACTGTCTATTCTCCTTTATGGGTCTGAAACATGGGTCACATATCACCAACACCTACGACTCCTCGAACGCTTTCATCAGTGCTGTTTTCACACAATTCTAAATATACACTGGACTGACTATGTGACGAATGTTGCTGTCCTTGAACAAGCAGGGATCACCAGCATTGAGGCCATTCTAGTGAGAACACAGCTGTGCTGGTCAGGGCACGTCTCTAGGATGGAGGACCAGCGCCTTCCAAATATACTACTCTATGGTGAACTTGCCACGGGTCAGCACAAGAGAGGTGCCCCAAAAAGAGATATAAGGACTCTCTGAAACAACATCTCAGGCTTGGCCAGATTGATCACCAACAATGGTCCACCCTGGCCTCACATTGGGAGGCATGGAGACGCACTATCCATAATGCTGCAGCCTCTTTCGAGAAGACTCGCCAACCGGGTCTCAAAGAGAAACGACAACGCAGAAAGAACCGCAACTTGGAAACAACATCTCCCAAGGAGACTTTCTGCTATGCTTTCTGCAACCAGACTTGCCTATCTCGGATTGGCCTTTTTGGTTATCAACACGCTTGTAAAAAGCGCGGGATGAGTCCTTCCTAAGAATCTTTGTTCACGAAGTAATGCCAGAGAGAAATGCTTTTTTTTAAAAAATGCTGCAAAATGTTGGTTTTCAATATGTGTAATTTCATAATGGTAATATAAAAAGAAAAAAATGATCACTTGGCTTAGAATCTTAGAATTACAGCACAATAGAGTTGGAAGAGGCTACACAAGCCATCTAGTCCAACCCCCTGCCATGCAGGAAAAGCACAAATTACCCTTATCCATTATGCAGGAGGAAATGGGGGCAATATGAGAAATGGGCAGTACATGCATAATTAGCTCATGTTTGAAAAAGACTACAAGAACAATTACAAAAACAAAGAGTCTGGACTCCAAGGATTCAGGAAAGAAAGTTGAAACATGGCTATGGGACCAAGCTTTTGGAGAATAACTGCAGTGCAATAAATGAATGTAGAATCTATGCAATGACAATTAGAATAGCCCTGGATTACGACTTTGGATTTTATGATTTTAATAATCAATGTATCACTTTTTAGATGTTTTAATTCTCTAGTTTTAATGTAGCGGTTTATCAATTGTATGTTATTTTAAGACATTGATTTGTTGCTGATATGTGAAGCTGCTCTGAGTCCCCCTTGGGGTTGAGAAGGGTGGGATACAAATATGGTAAATAAATAAATAAATAAATAAATAAATAAATAAATAAATAAATAGATGTCTATGTGGTAGACCCTTTGCTATCCATGCAAAATATCTGTGTTCAATCTTCATTATTTTTAGCAGATATAAACAGTAAAAGTTCTGGGAAATATTACTACCTGTCACTTTAAAGATCAGTTGTCACTTGGAAGTAGAATAATGCTGGGTTAGATGGACAAACAATCTGTCCTGAGGAATTTTTGAGGTATAATTTTGACAGATTTATTTATTTTATTTATTTATTTATTAGTTCAACTTAATATACCACTCTCTCTGGAGCCCAGAGCGGTTTACAGAATTAAAATAGCAGGTAAACACATAAAACACAGTAAAACCAATATAAAACCCCCAGTTAAAATCGCATTCCCAACAATAAACTGCAATAAGGCCGCAGAAATGCGATGGCGGCGATGTAGCAGTGCGCTGGTGATAACGGGCACTGGTTATGGGCCAATTGCCTGTCTAAATAGCCAGGTCTTAATGGCTCTGAGGAATGGCAGCAAGTCGCGGATGACTCGTATCTCTTCAGGGAGGGTGTTCCACAAGGTTGGCGCGGCCACAGCGAATGCCCTCTGCCGTGTACTAGAGAGCCTGTAGACCTTAATGCCAGGCACCTCCAGTAAGTTGAGCCCCTCTGAGAGCAGCGATCTCCTGGGCACATAAGCCGCTCCCTCAGGTACACTGGCCCCAAACCATATAAGGCCTTAAAAGTTAGAACTAACACCTTGAAGGTGACCCGGAATTCAATGGGGAGCCAGTGCAGCTCGCACAAGAGTGGAGTCACGTGAGTAGATCTTGAGGCTCCTGAGAGCAAGCGTGCTGCTGCGTTCTGCACCAGCTTGAGTTTCCGGATCGCCGACAAGGGTAGGCCAATGTACAGCACATTACACTAGTCGAGCCTCGAGATGACCGTGGCTTGGATCACCATGGCCAGGTCGCAGCGGGAGAGGTAAGGAGCCAGACGTTTTGCGTGTCGCAGGTGGTAAAACTCTGTCTTGCAGGCGCAGGCAATCTGTGCCTCCATAGACAGCTGGGAGTCCAGCCGGACCCCTAGGCTCTTTACTGGCAGTTGCGGGCGGAGTGCCACGCTGTCAAATGTCGGCAACTGGGTCTCTACCCCCCCCCCCCGGACGGCCCAGCCACAATATCTCCGTCTTCGCCGGGTTCACCTTCAACTTAGTGGCTCGCAGCCATCCAGTTACGGCTTCTAGGCAAAGATGGAAATTATCGGGTACAGATTCCACCCCGGCGTCCATCCTCAGAATGAGCTGGATGTCATCAGTGTACTGATGGCATTCCAGCCCAAAACTCCACACCAATTGGGCGAGTGGTCGCATGTAGATGTTAAATAACAATGCCCCCCTGAGGAACTCCACAATGTAAGGGGGAGCCCTCGGAGACCACCCCTCCCCACTTCACTCGCTGCAGGTGGTTTTGGAGGAAGGAGGACAGCCAGTTGAGGGCTGTCCCCCTCACCCCCGCCACCGCCAGGCGGTGTGTCAAAAGTTGGTAATCGACAGTATCAAACGCTGCCGTGAGGTCCAATAACACGAGCAGCGCCAATCCGCCTCGGTCCAAATGGCAACGGAGTAGGTCTGTGATGGAGACCAGGACAGTCTCTGTCCCATGGCCCGAACGGAAGCCGGACTGGAAGGGGTCTAGCCAGGTTGCATCATCCAAGAAAGTCTGCATTTGACATTTAACTCATATCAGTCTATGGGTTCTAGAAGAAGTAGTTGAGAGGGTAACTTTAAATGTTTAATGGTTTAATGTTCTATGTTGTACAGGACAGATAAACCTCCCACGAGTTTCCCCATCTTGTTTGTCATGAACTTTGGTTTATTAGGGCCTTCTTAGTGGTGGCCCCCTGACTTTGGAATATCCTGTCCAGTTAGATTCGGCAGGCTCCTACACTGTCCTCTTTTTGTAGGGATCTGAAAACCTGGATGTTCCAACAAGCATTTGAGAATTACTAGTCCCTACTTATAAATGCCCAATCCCTGGCAGATAGTACTGCTTTCGCTGCACTTCTTCCAATATGCTGTTTTGCACTATCCCATACCTGGTCCTTATTATACCCTGATCTTAGTACTTCAGGTTATTGGTTTTTTGTTTGTTTATTGTTTGAGCGAGTTTTAAGACTGCTGTTTTATATCCTTATGTTTTATTTGGTGGTGTTTTATCTGATTCTTATGCTTTGCTATCTTTTATTTTAATTGGGTTTTTTTGTTTTTAACGGACTGTCTTGTTTTGATGTTTTGTGGACACCTTGTCCCATGTGTAAGCTACCCTGAGTCCCTTTGGAAAGATGGAAACACGGTACAAAAATTAAGTTATCATCATCATCATCAGTTCTTATATTAACTCTTTGTACTTGGTGTTTGATGTTGGGCAAATCACTCACTTCCATCTTTACCAGGTCTATTATTATTGTTTTTAAATACCATCGGAAATTTAATGTATTCTGACAACACTGCCCCATTGTTTTACTTCTTTATTGGGTTATTGTGTGCAGCTGCCACTAAACCACGAGGTTTAAACAGACAAATAGGGAAGATAATTGGACAAAACTGGGATGAAGCAGTCAGGCTTTCAGCAGATCCAAGGAAAAGTGTAATATCAATAAATTGATTTGTCTGGAATGTGTGGTATTCCCACCCACCCTTTATAGAGGTATAAGCTACCAGAATATTTTGGGAGAAAAATAAGCAAGTTAACCAGGATTGCAGTTTCTTGGTATTGTGCAAATTTCCCACAAAGTTATGGTAATGTAACCTTTGGCAAGTGATGGATAGAAAAGTTAAGAGCTACAATGCTTTTGAGGCAAAAAGCAATCTTTCCTCTGCTTCTCTACATTAGACACTGGAAACTTTTTTGAAAAAAGAACTTCATGCTTCTGTTTTTCTGGGCTTCTTTCATGTTTTATCAGACCTGGAAAGGGCATTTCATATTTTCTAGCCCTGCAGTTCTATTGAACATGGATTCTGCAGATGAAGAGAAAATGTGAGAGGAGCCATGAAAAAGTTAATGCAGACTATTGAGCCATTTTTATGGGGGTGGTATGGCAGACTAACCAGCAGTGATTGACAAACTGGAAAATCAGTTATGAGAAGGGTGAAATATGGCTAAAATGCTAGTTTTCAATTGCTCTTCAGAAGATTGTATTCACCCACAACCTGAAGGGAGTTCCATCTTCATGGATTTTCAGGCTTCTGTTTCTTAGGGTGATGGAGATTATTTGTCTGTCTATCTACCTGTATCTCTATATATCTCAATCTCAGAGATGAGAGATATTGATTCTGAATCGACCAAAAGTACACCCCACATTCGAGCTTCAAAAATCTTGGATGAAAGCTTATGGTGCAAAAATTTGAAATGAATAAACTTCAAATAATAATCTTACTTCGAATAGCATTAAAACTGTATTCAAACTGCTTTTTCCTTTCTTCCCTCTGAATGACAGCCTAGTCTTCCTATTGTTTCTGTTAGTATTCTGATCCATGGGGTAAAATACAGCCATTATGAGTAGTAGTCATTGACTTTTTTTAATTAAAAAAACCCTTCTTTTAAAGCCATCTGAATTGGTGACTTGTACCATAGAAACAAAACATACATTTAAACTGTGCACTACAGCTATTACGACCAATGAAACAGCTAAAAAGAAATAAGTACATTTTCCATTTTTTTCTTTTTTTATTCTGTGTGTGTGTGTGTGTGTGTGTGAGGAGCAACTTGAGAAACTGCAAGTCGCTTCTGGTGTGAGAGAATTGGCCATCTTCAAGGATGTTGCCAAGGGTCCCAGATTATTTATCATCCTGTGGGAGGCTTCTCTCATGTCCTCACACAGGAAGCTGGAGCTGACAGATGAGAGCTCATTCCGCTCCCTTGATTTGAACCACTGACCTTTCAATCAGCAGTTTTGCTGGCACAAGGGATTAGCCCATTATGCCACTGGGGGCTCCCATTTTCCAAATGAGCATCTCTTATCAGGAATTCCGAAATCTGAAATACTCCAAAATCCTAAATTCTCCACATGAGTGGCTGAAATATAAGACTTTCTGATGGTTTAGTGCACAAACTTGGTTTCATACACAACATTATTTGAAATATTTGTATAAAGCATTTCCCAAGCATTTGAGATAATGGATGCTTAATCTGCACCAATATTACTTTAGAAAGAGCTAAATTTAGTGAAAAGCCTTCATAACTTTAACAGTTTCAAAACAATGTAGACAACTTTATAAATTCTCTTTCCATAATGTTCCTCAAGTATGTTTTATTCTTCAGTATTATTTGAATACACACAAAATGTTGCTTTTCTTTCCCCCTTTTTGACATTGCAAGTTTTTTTTTAAAAAAAAACCTTATTCAGATGTCAGTTGCATAAAATAACATAGATTTTTGGGGCACTTACATTTTTCTAAAGAGCAGTTTACATAAATGAAGTAGCAAATGCATTTCTCATTGTGTGTGTGAGTCATCGAGGTATGACAGATAGACGACACATCTATCTGCTCTTTGATGATACAATAATAACAGTGATTTGATTTACTGCGGAGGACTCTTCAATAGAGTGCTGTGAAGGATGAACCATCCATCCTGTTTGTAGACTCTACAAGCTACAATTCACCTCGCCTGCTGGGTTATCAAGCTGGTTTGAAGAACTAGCTGATAACTGCATTTTGTTTAATTTAGCCTTTACTCCCTTCCACTTCCCCAGTTGGCAGAGACAAGCTGACACTCATATATATATATATATATATATATATATATATATATATATATAAATCATATGGGAGAAATGCCATTCATTGATGCTAATCCATTATCTAGGGCTTCCATGTGTATTGTATCTTCCTGTGACTTATTTCCTGATTGTTACATCATCAAAGAGAGTTACTTTGATAATGGGGTGCCATGTGGAGCATAAAAAAGGATTACAAGGAAGGATTTAAAAGGCTGCTCCATGAAGGTTTAAGTGCGAAGAGGGAATTTCATTTGTATAGAAAGTTGAAAGGCAAAAAATGGCTTTCATAAAGTGTGGGGAGAAATGAAGGGTCAGAAAGGGAATGAAATTGCTTAAATAGACGTTGAAAGGGTCAAAATATTGCTGGTTTGTAACACTTAAAGAAAAGCATATATACTGTTTGGGACAATATGTTTCTTCTTCGAGTTATCTGTGAATGCACACTTTTGGAGTATAATGCGCTTACGCTTTCCAAGCTGTATATTTTCCATTTTGGGCGGTATTTATTATTTATTTCCAACATTTCTACCCTGTCCTTCTCAACCCCCAAAGGGCAGCAATTCGATGCCGACAACACACAACACAGTATGTACATCATACAAAAGATAAAACATTAGATTCAAATACATTTAAAACATTATCATTATCATGTAGCTGAAACAAAATCTGATTTAGCAACCAAAGACCCAGTCCAAAGCCTATCATAGTCAAAATTCCAACATTATGATTACTGCTAAACCTACTGGAATCATAGAATCATAGATTTGGAAGAGACCTTGTGGACCATCCAGTACAACCCCCTGCCAAAAAGCAGGACAGTTGCATTATGCCACTGGGGGCTCCCATTTTCCAAATGAGCATCTCTTATCAGGAATTCCGAAATCTGAAATACTCCAAAATCCTAAATTCTCCACATGAGTGGCTGAAATATAAGACTTTCTGATGGTTTAGTGCACAAACTTGGTTTCATACACAACATTATTTGAAATATTTGTATAAAGCATTTCCCAAGCATTTGAGATAATGGATGCTTAATCTGCACCAATATTACTTTAGAAAGAGCTAAATTTAGTGAAAAGCCTTCATAACTTTAACAGTTTCAAAACAATGTAGACAACTTTATAAATTCTCTTTCCATAATGTTCCTCAAGTATGTTTTATTCTTCAGTATTATTTGAATACACACAAAATGTTGCTTTTCTTTCCCCCTTTTTGACATTGCAAGTTTTTTTTAAAAAAAAAAACCTTATTCAGATGTCAGTTGCATAAAATAACATAGATTTTTGGGGCACTTACATTTTTCTAAAGAGCAGTTTACATAAATGAAGTAGCAAATGCATTTCTCATTGTGTGTGTGAGTCATCGAGGTATGACAGATAGACGACACATCTATCTGCTCTTTGATGATACAATAATAACAGTGATTTGATTTACTGCGGAGGACTCTTCAATAGAGTGCTGTGAAGGATGAACCATCCATCCTGTTTGTAGACTCTACAAGCTACAATTCACCTCGCCTACTGGGTTATCAAGCTGGTTTGAAGAACTAGCTGATAACTGCATTTTGTTTAATTTAGCCTTTACTCCCTTCCACTTCCCCAGTTGGCAGAGACAAGCTGACAATCATATATATATATATATATATATATATATATATATATATATATATATATATATATAAATCATATGGGAGAAATGCCATTCATTGATGCGAATCCATTATCTAGGGCTTCCATGTGTATTGTATCTTCCTGTGACTTATTTCCTGATTGTTACATCATCAAAGAGAGTTACTTTGATAATGGGGTGCCATGTGGAGCATAAAAAAGGATTACAAGGAAGGATTTAAAAGGCTGCTCCATGAAGGTTTAAGTGCGAAGAGGGAATTTCATTTGTATAGAAAGTTGAAAGGCAAAAAATGGCTTTCATAAAGTGTGGGGAGAAATGAAGGGTCAGAAAGGGAATGAAATTGCTTAAATAGACGTTGAAAGGGTCAAAATATTGCTGGTTTGTAACACTTAAAGAAAAGCATATATACTGTTTGGGACAATATGTTTCTTCTTCGAGTTCTCTGTGAATGCACACTTTTGGAGTATAATGCGCTTACGCTTTCCAACATGTATATTTTCCATTTTTGGCGGTATTTATTATTTATTTCCAACATTTCTACCCTGTCCTTCTCAACCCCCAAAGGGCAGCAATTCGATGCCGACAACACACAACACAGTATGTACATTATACAAAAGATAAAACATTAGATTAAAATACATTTAAAACATTATCATTATCATGTAGCTGAAACAAAATCTGATTTAGCAACCAAAGACCCAGTCCAAAGCCTATCATAGTCAAAATTCCAACATTATGATTACTGCTAAACCTACTGGAATCATAGAATTATAGATTTGGAAGAGACCTTGTGGACCATCCAGTACAACCCCCTGCCAAAATGCAGGACAGTTGCATTCAAAGCACCCCCAACAGATGACCATCCAGCCTTTGCCTAAAAGCCTCCATAGAAGGAGCCTCCACCACACTTTGGGGTAGAGAGTTCCACTGCTGAACTGTTCTCACAGTTAGGAAGTTCTTCCTACTGTTTAAGTGGAATCTCCTAACACTTAAGGAACACTTACTGTGTTTTGGGACCAGGAGTGGGTAACCCCACCCACTCCTCCCCAGGGCATATAAGGCGCCCTGGCTCCGTGCTCCCCAGTTCTTTTTCTTCAGCCGCTGCAGCTGCTCTATCGGAACTTTGTTCGTAATGACAAGATTCAAGAGATATATCCAGCATGTTGAAGATACTGAACTCAGAGTGCCTCCTCTGTGAGGAAAGCCATGTTGTGCCTTTCCCACCCAGACAAATCATAATGGAGCCTCCCGCGTCAAAGCTGTGCTCTATTGGCAAGTCTTGACCCCAGTCACGGCACCGCCATATCCCAACCTTCTCTCTGCTCCTCTGCCTCTTTTGGAAACAAGGGCACGTAGATAGGGAAACATAGATAGGGAAGCTGTGGGAGAAGCAATAAGAAAATCAAGAACCTTTTTGGTGTTGCTGTTATGGTAAATCATGGAAAGTTTCCTTTAGGAGTGGATTGCTTTTGTCTTCTTCTGAAACTGAGAAGACAAAACTTGCCCAAGGTCACTCAATGAGTTTCCATGGCTGAGCTGAGATTCAAACCCTGGTCATAGCCCAGTGCTGAAACCACTATAATAGGTATGCTCAAATTTATTTGTTATTTGTTGTAGTATATTCCGTTCCTTGAATCTGCTGAAGAACTCCAGTGAAGTTCACTGAAATTTAAGATATCTTTTTAAAACAAAAATAATAGCATCAGTGGAAAATAACACCATTAAAGCAGTCACAGCCATAACAAGCTCCATGTCATTACCAGCAATAGGCAGGCCAACTCACTCAGGAAGCTGCTCGAGATCTATTTTAACTATTTACACAACTGTGAACTGAGAGGCCTGTTCACAAATGTAGTAGTTCTCTTTATAACCTACTTCCATTGTGTACAGTTTTGAGTAAAGATTCAGAGGGAGACATGCCTTGAAGATTAATTCTATTTCTCCCAGGTATGAATTTGCATTCAGCATCCCATTTGTTGTCAAATCTAACTTGTCATAACTGGAATAGATTTCAACAGTAATTCTACTTCTTAGGTGAGGAGGACTATGTCCTCAGATTACATTATTTTAAAATTGTGTTTAACGTTTTATTATTTTTAGTTTGTTTTAATGTACATGTCTGTTTCCTATAGTCTGTTGATGGCATCAAATTGCTGCCGATTTTAAGGCTTCTCTGAATTTCATTGTTTTTTATCAGCCTTCAAATATGTGATTCACTTCTGAAATCTAATTTAAAATGACTTGCACAATCCAAGATTTTTTTTTCTAATCTTCTAACCTTTTGGTCTTGGTTTGTTCCTTCTGCTTCCTATGTCATTCCTTTCCTATTTTGTCACTTCCAGATTTATTTATCTAGCAGATATACTGTACATCTAGCAGGAGGGTACTCTTGCATTCATGTCTTGCTTGTGGCTTTTCATAAGAAACTCATTGGCCTCTATGGATTTTACTGCACAAATAAGGCAAACCAACATGAAAGCAGGACTGTGTGCATCCCATTACATTCTTGATTCTAAAAGTTTTGGCACACCTGGCAAAGATAGCAATTTGTCAGGTAGCTACAGAAGATTACTGATGCAAAGCTTTCTAAAGCAGCAGACTCTAAGCCTGCAATTTTGCTGATTATTGTGAAGACAATAAAAGAGTTTAATATATTCTACATTCTATTTCCCCCTGATGACTAGAAAGAACAACTACATAGCAATTAATCTTTGCAAGCAAAGGGGAAATTAATTTACATGATTCGATCCTTGCACAACAAAAAGCAATAACATATTGTGAAAACAGAAAAAATCAGCAAAGGACTGATTTGGTATCAGAAGTTTATTTGCAAAGATTTAGTTTTTACTTGATAAGCTTCAAAAACCTCTAACGTCCTATTTGCCAAAAGGGATTCTTACTACTTCATCACACTAGAATGAATCCACTTTAAATCCAGTTCTTGCATCCTGTGGAACTCTGGAGTTTGTAGTTTAGTTAAAGGCTCCTCCCTAAACTACAAACCCCAGAATTCTGCAGGAGGATTTAAAGTGGATTTATTAGTGTGATAAGGTCCTTAAAAAGCAGTAGGGCTTGAGATTATAGCCTTTGATTGGAATTTGAGAAATCAGAGCTGTGGTGATGAAGACAATTATTTTAAAAGCTGAGGTACCTGTTCCAGCCTCATAAGGAAATTTGGATGTTTGTTGAAAGGTGAAGCAATCTTTATAAGACCTGATATGTTTTCCAATTGGGTCATGGCTGACTAAGCTACTAAATTTATCAACTGTACAATTGAGCCCCATCTTGCTATGAGGTTCAGTAGGGCTAGAATAGGGACATGTAGCTTTCCACACATTTTGGACTCCAGTCCCCATTGGCCCCAGCTAGCCTAGCCAAGTTTCAGAAGTGATTGGGAGTTTTATTTCAACAATATCTGGATGGTCATAGGTTCCCAGCCCTGAAATAGAAAGAAATTGAGACAGGGGCTAAAACTGGAAATTTGGGGAATATTCAATCTCCATAGAGCATTCACTGCATCTTTTACTAGTCTTCATGGAAGCATATCATTAGTTTGAATCAATTAAGAGGAATGTCTTTTAAAGTCTATCTCTCTCTGCCCCCAAACAGTGAAATCAGATCTCTCTGTTAGAACGTATAAACATTTGTAGTAAGAAGTTCCTACCTCCTTGTGGGGAGTGAGATAATTTTTCCAGGCTGATAAAAGAAAATTGGAGAAAATTAACTTTGGAATATAGCTCCCAGAATCCTCAAGAGGATAAGGGAGGCTGAGGGCTATTCTGAAACTTTTTTTGGCCCTTGTTCCCATCTGAACAAAATCTTGGTAAAGGTGACCTATCAGTATTCAAAACTAAGAATTCCAAGCTTAACTTCATCTGTAATTAATTACAGTGTTGAAAATTGAAACTATCATTAAACCAAATTATTAGAACTGCACAGAACACTGCATTTACGGGCCACTTAATAATGGTGGATAAATTGTGTTTTATCCACACCTTCACATTTTCATTATTCTTTTTCTCATGAGGATGAAAACTTGGGGAAGCAATTATTGCTATATTTGAAATGTGAATAACTAGCATTTAGAGAATTCAACTAATTCCTTGTATCATAGGTACCTAATTGCTAATCTAACCCAAATGCCTTAAAATGAAGAACGTTCCCCTTTTCGTGCCCTTTATGTCTCCTTGTTTAATACTTACAGGAGAAAGAAGAAAACCTTTTTCATTTTGCAAAAAAGGGAAAAGATTATAAACTTGAGATTTCATTTATGTTGCACATTTCTGCATGCAGTGGAAGCAGTGGCAATTTGACAGAAAGTTCAAAATTTGGTGTAGTGTAAATGTTCCTGTTTCTTGGGATGTTGTCTTTTCTTTTCTTTACAGTAAAATAGTTCAAAGTCTACTTTTCTTTTCTGCCCCTAGGCTGTTTCATATATGATATTTCAAAATATATTTCAGAAGAAAGGGGTTGCTCCATTTATTTATTTATTTATTTATTTATTTATTTATTTATTTATTTATTTACGGTATTTGTATACCACCTTTCTCAGCCTGAAGGTGACTCAAGGCGGTTTACAGTCAGCAACAATTTGATGCCCCAACAAACATAAAATACAATTAAAAACGTTTAGCATATAATATAAAAAACATAAAAACTAGTAAAAACATAGATCATCAGCATCTCCTTACTAAAATCGTTTTCCAATCGCATCATCCAGTTGTTCCATAGTTTCACATTTACCTGTTCTGCTGCATTTGCGAAAGCTTGCTTAAAGAGCCAGGTTTTGACTTTTTTCAAAATGTCACGAGGGAGGGGGCAGATCTAATATCTCTAGGGAGGGCATTCCACAGCCATGGGGGGCACCACTGAGAAGACCCTGTCTCTCATCCCCGCCAGATGCATTTGCGCAGAAGGTGGGACTGAGCAGGGCCTTCCTCTCATGCTATTAAAATGTACAAAGCTTAACACCGCAGAGCATTTCCCCCCTCCAATACAGTGTGTCCCATAATAATAAATGCATCTTCCTTAAGGAAAGATACACCTTTAAATGGCAAATAATCCGGCTCTCTAGTTGACATTTTTTCTGTCTGGCTTGGTGAGAATTACCTTCAGCAATCCATCTAACAGTGTGGATTAATTCTATCCTAGACACACTTTTCCTTAGACACATCTTTTCATTGCCCAGATTTAAGTTGTTTACAATTTTCTTTTTGTATACAAAAAGGACCTTTAAAAAAACAGAACAATTTCTTAACAGCAGCAACCCAATTATTGGTTTCAGGACTTGTTTTATTCCAGAAAATGTAACAGGTTGGGTCATAGAATCTTAGAGTTGGAAGAGAAATTGTGGACCATCTAGTCCAACCCCCTGCCAAGAAGCAGGGAAATCACATTCAAAGCACCCCCGACAGATGGATATCCAGATATCCAAAGGAGGAGCCTCCACCACAGTCCGGGACAGAGAGTTCCACTGCTGAACAGCTCTCACAGTTAGGAGGTTCTTAGTAATGTTCAGGTGGAATCACCTTTCCTGTAGTTTGAAGCCATTGTTCCATGTCCTAGTCTCAAGGGCAGCAGAAAACAAGCTTGCTCCCTCCTCCCTATGACTTCCCCTCACATATTTATACATGGCCATCATCATGTCTCCTCTCAGACTTCTTTTCTGTAGGCTAAACATGCCAAGCTCTTTAAGTCGTTCCTCATAGGGCTTGTTCTCCTGACCCTTGATCATTTTAGTTGCCTTCCTTTTGACCCATTTCAGCTTGTC
The DNA here is from genome assembly GCA_030556195.1 of Anolis apletophallus. NCBI lineage: Eukaryota > Metazoa > Chordata > Lepidosauria > Squamata > Anolidae > Anolis > Anolis apletophallus. The sequence continues at coordinate 120,856,593 of JARBWK010000007.1, forward strand.
AACATCTCCCTTCAATTGTGGTGCCCAGAACTGGACACAGTATTCCAGGTGTGGTCTAACCAAGGCAGAATAGAGGGGTAGCATGACTTCCCTGGATCTAGACATTATACTCCTATTTATGCAGGCCAAAATCCCATTAGCTTTTTAGCTGGGTCATTAAAAACAAAAAACAAAAACAAAATCAATCTAAGATAAGAAATAAAAATGGAAAGTGTAATGGTCAAATGAAGAAAGCATAAAGGTCCTATAGGGGAAGGGGGAAATCACTCTAAAAATCTGTTGATATTTGTCATTTGACTGGTTGCTTTTATCCTAGTCAGTGGAAAATATTAGTTGAATAGCAAGAAGGATAAGTGGTTTAGGTTCCCCCAACTTCAGACATTGCAAGAGGGCAATATTCCTTTATTTTGCAAATTTCATTAGAAGTAGAGAAAATGGATCAAAATGCAGTATTTGAAAAAGAAAGCACATGGTTTGTTTCTACTTGCAGAAGCAGTTCAGCATCACTGATTCACCATGAAAGGGACAGAGAAAGCCGTGGTATTAATTTGCTATTGCCAGTAATAAGCATAACACATACATAATTACTATTATCACCCTCACATTGCTCAGTGTACTAACCTTTCTTTAAAAAAATTAGGAGACCGCATTGTGTTTCTAACTGAAACCTCTTACGGATGGTCTTGGCAGTAAGGGCAAAGTTTACACCAAATGAATAGACAGCAGCATTTAATAGCTGTAAAAATGTCCTATTTACATTCTATTAACAGCTGTGTCTCATTTAAGCTGCATTTGTGCTTTCTTCTAGCCTCAAAATATAACTGTGTGTGTACATAGTAAATGCCATGTACGCCTAAATGGGTAGGATGTGTTTGCTGTGGAACAGGTGTTCTTCCAGCAGCTTAATCATGTTCTCAGATATTACACACTGGAATGTTAAACATGCCCTGCATCCTCATGAAAGCACTGTGGGGGATGAAATCTATGCATTTTAGAAAGTAATTATAGAAAAGTAATATTTGGCTTAGGATTTTGTATTTCACCAAAAGTCCTGTGATATGTTATTAAGTGTTAATTTGGAAATTCCTCATATCTGGTTTAGAATATTGCATACCAGGAGTTTATAGTCAATTTTCTGGAGCCCCCAGTGGCACAAACCTTTGTGCTGGCAGAACTGAAGACTGACAGATCGGACGTTCAAATCCAGGGAGAGCGTGGATGAGCTCCCTCTGTCAGCTCCAGCTCCCCATGTAGGGACATGAGAGAAGCCTCCCACAAAGATGGTAAAACATAAAAAAACATCTGGGCATCTCCTGGGCAACATCCTTGCAGATGGTCAATTCTCTCACACCAGAAACAACTTGCAGTTTCTCAAGTTGCTCCTGATATGAATATTTTTGATGTTTTATACTGGTTTTTTTTTTTAACCAATGGCATGGAATTGTTGCCAACACTGTGAACTGCCATGTGTCCCTTTCAGGGTTGAGAAGGGCGGTATACAAATATTGCAAATAAATAAAATAACATTGCCAACTTTGGCAATCCCCAGAATTCATATTTTACACTGCGAGGAAACTGTGATTATTTCCATACATGGACTGTGAAGGAGAAAAGCCAGAAAGTGACTGTAAGACCATAACTGCAGTAGTAAGCCTGAGTTGACATTCAGAGATTAAACTTTTCTGATTTTCCCTCTACATGCATTGGCTATTGATTTGTATTCCTCTTTGGTGGTTTCATCATTCTTCCATTTCCTGTTCATGTCTCCTTTAAATCTCAGCTCATCTAAGCGTTGATGATGTTCCGCCACTGATTCATTCTTGCTCTTGTTTTTCTGCACACTGTTGTTGGTTTTTGTATTATTGGCCCCATTACCGTTATATCACTGGGGGTGTTATCTCCTTCAGCCGTAATATTACAAAATGTAGTTTGGAGATTCACATGGTTCAGTGTTACTATATGTTAGTTTGAAGTCTTTATCTCAGTGTGTTCCACATTATGCTGGTTTGTATCTAAGTTCCCTTTTTATGAAGATGAGGATTGGCCTGAATATGTTCAAGATTGGCTTGAATATGTTCTCTGCTTTTATAACTACTGAATACAGGGTGTATTGTTTATCTTGTTTTTATTCCTGGTTGAAAATTTAGAGGTTGAAGAATTACACATGCTGAGTTTTTTGCTAATATGCAATAAAGTATTCCATGTTAGAACTCCATCCAGTGAATTCTAATTCTTGCAAGTCCTGTATAATATGCTTATTTGGCCAGTCTATACACAAGTGCAAAATCCTGCAACTAAGAGTTTTTCATTATAGACAGATTTTCATTTTCATTACTTATAGTAACTGCTGCTCAGTTGTGGATCATTTCAGCATACTATTATATATCTAAGTTTTAAATGCAACTTTCCAAATTGAAGTCAGAATAGGCTGGATAGTAACAGAATATTATATCAATTTATTTTTAGGTTAAAGAAAAAGTCCCAGTCTATTGATATTTCTGGATCAGGTTATGAACCTCTGGCACCAGCAGCACAACATGCAATACAACCAACCAAACCAGCTCCTGTTACCAATACAACAACTTCTGAAGAGGAGCAAAACAACACCGCAAACACCCAACGGCGCAATCCACGGAGGGGTGAGCTGAAGAGATACTACACCATTGGTGAGTTAACAAACTGCCTTTTATCTTAAGAGAGCAAATCTGTTGGTGGGAACATTTGGGGGAGCTTATATTACAAAACATCCAAACAGAAATTTGTTAGTATCTAAGGACACTTACAAACAGGTCTTATATTCTAGGACCTGATCCCAGGTTTTCTGCTTTAAACTCGATTATATGAGTCTGCACTGACAGATAATCTGGGATAAATGGAAAACTGGGATCAGATCCTGGGATATAGGGCCTTGCTGAAGTATAATAACTGGATTTCTGCCTCGAGATCTTTTGTGTGTGTGTGTGTGTTTGCTGTGAGCATTTGAAGAGTCCACTTTGCATGTGTCTTTTTAAAAGCACATGCAAAGTTTTATCGCTTTGGCTCAGCACAGGTTCTTTCAGGTTATTTCTTGTTTTGGAACTGTGTTTCAGTACTTTTAAAGATTTGGAAATTATAGCATGAGTTTTTAAGAAAACCATATTTTTTTAACTTGGCTAAGTTTACAAGCTCTTTTGGCTGTGTCATTGACTAGCTTGAAAAGCATTAGGGGTTTTTTTTTACACTCCACTGTCATTTTAGCTAAATTGAATCTTCTAGATGCCTAATGTCCTTAGATACCATGGAAACGTGAAAACTGGATTTCTTTTCTTTTTTTGCTGAACCTTTCTACTACATCTTAAAGTGAATTTGAGTTTAAAATATTGGTCCTAAAAGCCAGATCTCTTAGCTATGTGCAAGGAAGCTATTCCTTGCTGTTCCTTCTCTTGTTGATATTGTTGATAATATTTTTGTTCCAGTGCTTCAAAGTATCCTTTAAGACTGTGAAACTTTCAGATAACTTAGCTGAACTAATAAATGGAAGTTGCAATTTCAGCCTCAGTTGAGACTACTTGATTGCTTTGGGAACTCTGCACTGAAGGGGAAATGTCGTGAGGTGCATCCATAACTTGGTGGGAATTAGGTTCTAGTGGTTCCACTAAGCAATCATGAGCGGCAAAAGTAATTTTTCTGTCTGGAGTTAGAAGTCTGTCTGGCACTGTGTGACAAAATTGCTAATCTGCAGGGGCTGCGCGTTAACCATTATTACATAATGAACATGGAACAGTGTTTTGAAATTTAGCCAATTTTCATCACCTGTGACCCTGAAGGACATCCCACCAGAAATATAGACATGCCTCAGCAAGATTTCTGCCATAACAGTTCCCTTTTTCACCCCTTTCTTCTATGTCTTCTATTTAGCTGGATAGTTTTTTTTAGAAGTATCAGCAATGGGAAGATGGTGAAAGGGGGCAAGAGAAACATAGACTTTTGGCTTTGGGCTGTAACAGCACATCAGTAGTGAACAATGAAAAGGAAATATTCTGTTCTAGTTATCCCACTGTCGCTGTGTATGCCTACCTGCAACAGGCAAGGTAAACAGTGGTTGTATCCAGAATTCCTTAGTGGGAGTGCAGGAATACAAAGAAACAGAAAGGAAAGAGAAGAATAGATAAGCCAGTCTCACCTCTCCCCCCCCAACAGCATGTTGGTTGTTTTACTTCACATGCACATATAATTATTGTTTTTACTCAATTCTAATGCTCACCTTTTTGACTAAATTACCTCCCCAAAATTAGGGAGCACATTACATTTGCGTAATATGGTAAATACATTTTTGAGTTTCAGGGTTTTGAAAATTGAGATTTGATGGTGCATTAGACACAAGTAAATCCAGTGGTTTTGAATACAAAGCTTACTAAACCATACTGAATTACATGAATATATCCTTATTCTTTCCCTTTTGCTTCTTCCCCTGGCACCACATATACCCAGGGGCACACATCTGCTTTGTTAACTGGGGTATGACAATGGAACTTTCTCCCCAGGGAGATTGGACTGGCACCCACCTTGTCCACATTCCGGAAAGAACTAAAGACATGGATGTGATTTTCAACAGAAAACCTTGGGAACTTACTAAGGCGATCCCTCGTAGCCCGAGGATGATGGTCCTCCAAGTTTAGTGTCTTGGTGGTGGGTCCGTAGGTGGCTGTGGAGCTCTATTCTTGATCCACATGTTTGGTTTCCAGGTGGGAGTTGGTACCAGTCAGGGTCGGCTTGACACACCTTCCTCTTGGCACATTTCTCCCTTTCAGCCTCCATTCATGCCTCTTTGAATTCTGCAGCACTGCTGGTCACAGCTCACCTCCAATTAGAGTGCTCAAGGGCCAGGGCTTCCCAGTTCTCGGTGTCTATGCCACAGTTTTTAAGGTTGACTTTAAGACCATCTTTTCCTGTCAAACAACATTATGTTTCCTGTTCTTTTGTTGGGAGTATAGTAGCTGCTTTGGGAAATGATGATCATGTCTTTGGACAACGCAGCCAGCCCAGTGGAGTTGGTGGTGTAGGAACATTGCTCCCATGCTGGTGGTCTTTGCTTCTTCCAGCACACTGACATTTGTCTGCCTTTCTTCCCAAGGATTTGCAGGACTTTTCAGAGGCAACGCTGATGGAATTGTTCCAGGAGTTGAGTGTGACATCTGTAGATAGTCCACGTTTTACAGGAGTATAGCAGGGTTGGGAGGAGAATAGCTTTATAAAGAAGCACCTTGGTATCTCTGTGGATGTCCTGATCCTCAAACACTCTCTGCTTCATTCGGAAAAATGCTGCACTCACATGGCTCAGGCAGTGTTGTATTTCAGTATCAATGTTGACTTCTGTGGAGAGGTGGTGGAAATGGTCTATATTTTCTAATGTTACACCATTAAGCTCTATTTTTGGCATTGCAAAGGGATTGGCTGGTGACTGTTGGAAGAGCACTTTGGTTTACTCAATGTTCAGTGAGAGGCCGAGCTTCTCGTATGCTTTTGCAAATGTTTTTACGGCTTTTCGGTTTTCTGAATGAGTACGGACTTGGTTATCAGCAGCATATTGGAGTTCTATAACATAACAATACTGGGAACTATATCATATCTACATGATATATGTAGCCCTCCTAACTTCAGCCTGGTGGACTGCTCCAATTTCTGATTACATATCTCTTATCTTAAATGCTTCAGACCAGAAATGTCTTGGATTTTTTCAATTTTGGAAAATCTGTCTATTTGCACATAAATGCATAATATGATATCACCAGCCAGCACTGTACAGTGCTGAAAGGTTTCATTGTGAAAAGCTATTGTAACTTCTTTTGACCAGCTGAATCAATTAACTTATATATTTTGATATTTGATATTAGATTCTTTAGGAAATTTCTGAAACTCATTTGTGATCATGCAGAAATCCTGTTATTCCAATAGTTTTATAGCTGTTTCTTCTAAAATTATTTTTATATATATATATATATATATATATATATATATATATATATATATATATATACACACATACACACACACACACACACACACACACACTTTTAGGAAAAATGGTTTAAAAGTTCATTTTTCAAAAGAGAAGGAGGCATAGATATGGCAGTAAAAATGATTTGTTTTACATAAAATGTCAAAATGCATAATTATATGTTTCCCTACATTTACCAAGTCTGTGAGCAATACCATGCAGTTGTTTAATCGCTTCTCTAAAATGTGAGCAGTTCCCTGGAGGCTATATCAATCTAAAAAGTGACGTTTTATCTTTAATCTTTGTTGATAAACTAGAAAATAGAAATTAAATAGTAGCTATAATTTTTCATCACCTTGTCTGGAACATTTAACAACTCCCTTGTGGAAAATGATGTATGAGCCTTGTTTTGTGTGAAGTTTTAAGTGCATTTTACTGTTTGTCATGATGGTTTTGTGAACTGCATATCTATAGTTTTTGAAAGGTGTATGAGCATTAAAATACAGGATGGTGCTGGTTGGAAAGCAAAATCAACTCTGGGATATCCTTGAAAAGTCATTCATGTTTCCATTCTGGGTTAGTAAAATGAAAATTGATAGTAAAGAGAGCAGACTTGCATGGATTAAGTCAGTGTTTTTGCACCTTTTTTGAGCCGCGGCACATTTTTTACATTTACAAAGTCCTGGGGCACACCGCCAACCAAAATGACACAAAATGACACTCTAACACAGGGCTGTCCAACTGGCGGCCCGGGGGCCATACACGCCCCCCCAGCCTGTTGGACATGGCCCCCGCTATGCCCCCGGCCGCCATTTTTTATTTTTTAAAAAAAATTCTATTCTAATTCTTTTTTTAAAAAATGGCGGCCGGGGGGAGGGGGGCGGGGCAGGGAGGAGGGAGACAGCTCCTCCTCCTTTGTCCCTCCTCCTTCCCCTCCCTGCACCGCGGCTCGCGATCGGAGCCCGGCGCGCGTCCGAGGGGAGGAGGAGGGGCAAAGGTGGAGGAAGTCAGCTGGCTGGCTTCTTCCTCCTTCACCCCTCCTCCTTCCCCCCGCCGCGGCGCGGGATCAGGGCAAGGGCGCGGGTGGGGGAAGAGGAGGGACGAAGGAGGAGGCAGTCAGCTGATTGCCTTCTCCTTCTTCCCTCCTTCTCCCCGCGCGCCGGCACCCAGGATCCAGGCAAGGGCGCGGGCGGGGGGAAAGAGGAGGGACAAAGGAAGAGGAGGGAGAGTTCTCCCTCCTCCTCCTCCTCCTCCTCCACCGGCGCCACTGCTGTCCCGTGCGCCGCAGCGCCGGGGAAAGAGGAGGGAGAATTCTCCTCTTGCTCCTCCCTTCTTGCCGGTTTGGCGCTGTAGAAGGGAGGGAGGTGCAAAGGGAGCCCTCTTGCGCCTCCCTTCCTTCTCTACAGTGTCAAACCGGGCATGGCGAGATCGCCGTCCCTCTTGCCCGGTTTGGCACTGTAGAAGGGAGGAGGCGCAAAGGGAGCCCCTCTTGCGCCTCCCTTCCTTCTCTACAGCGTCAAACTGAGCAAGAGGGATGGCGAAAATCGCCATTCCTCTTGCCCGGTTTGGCGCTGTAGAAGGGAGGGAGGAGCAAAGGGAGCCCCTCTTTGCGCCTCCCTCCCTTCTCTCCAGCGTCAAACCTGGCAAGAGGCATGGCGAGATCGCCATTCCTCTTGCCCGGTTTGACACTGTAGAAGGGAGGGAGGAGCAAAGGGGAGCCCTCTTGCTCCCTCCCTCCCTCCTACAGCGTCACTCCGGGATCGGCCCCACCCCACGTGATCGGCCCCACCCCCACAGTCGGCCCCACCCCGCCCCGCCCCGCCAGGTGCTCAGCCACGGAATTCCAGCCCTTGGGCCTATAGAAGTTGGACAGCACTGCTCTAACACAGTAATACATATAGTTAATATGTTTTTAAATCTATTTATACACACAGTGTGAAACCTGGGCCTGTTTTGATGAACACAACATAGATATCCTGGCAGGAATGGCAGAAAGACACACAAGAAGGTCTTGCTCAATAGCTGGGAGTTATAGTTTACCCGCAATCAAAGAGCATTCTGAACTCCAACAATGATGGAATGGAATCAAACTTCCCACACAGAACTACCATAACCAAGAGAAAATACTATAAGAGTTTTTTGGGCATTGACCTTGAGTTGGAGTTGTTGTTCACTTATATCCAAAGAGCACTGTGGAGGGGAGGGAGGACGACGTGGGGCGAGTCTGTGCTGAAGCGCCTACACGGGTCCTGTCTTTATCCCCCGCAGAAGCGGCAGCGTGAGCAAAGTGAGGCAAAGCAAACAGAGCAAGGCTGGGAAGAAGGGAGCCCGAGTGGAGAAGAAAAAGTGCATTGGAGGTTCCAATTTTCCATGGCACACCTGATGATCGCTCACGGCACACTAGTGTGCCCCAGCACACTGGTTGGGAAACATTGGATTAAGTATACTTATTTATGGCATCAATATTCCATATCTCTTCTGTGATGGAAATGAAGCCGAAGACATAGGATTTGCTTCTGTTAATGCAAGGGTAATAGTGTGGACCATATGTGGGCCCCATGGCTATTTTGTGGGTCAGATAGTTCTTTATGCAGAATCTTCTCTCTCTCTCTCCCCCTCTCTCTCTCCCCCTCTCCCTCTCCCTCTCCCTCCCTAAAATGCCCTGGAAATGAAATTTAGATGGTACAGAGGGCATTTTATCAGGTTTATTAATCCCCAAAGAAATCAAAACATTTTTGTAACATTTTTCACAATTTTATTTCTGTTTCAAATTGACCCAAAATGTTCTCTAGGCAGCCAGGAAGGGGAAAAATACATGGTGGTGGTAGTGGTATTTTTGGAGTAGTGTCCTTAATGATGCCAAAATCATTAAGCCTTCCATAATTTCCCATCCCTTTGTTAATGGAACTGAATATGAAGATCACAGCCTTTCAAAGCCTGACTACACTCAGACCTTCTTACCTACAAAAGGTTTTTGCCTCATGCTTTGAGCAAAGACACATGTAAAATGAATTGCACCACAATACCACAACTCTCAAGGCGTATATATGAAATGTGTGAGTGTGTATGCATTTTCATTGTTGCTGTTGGATGCTTCAAGTTGGTTTTGACTTCGGACAAGAAGGCAAACCTATCACAGGGGTTTCTTGGGAAGATTTCAACTCTCCATATGTGAGTTTGCAGGATTTGTAAGGAAAGACAAAATAGACAAAATACCTGATGGATAATGAGCCAAGAGAAGCAAACTTGAGCAACCTGTGGATAAGGAAAGTAGTTTCCCTGGCAACAGAGGAGATGCAAAATCCTGTGTTCGCTCCCCTTTTTAGTGTATTTTGTGTATTATTTGTGGTGTACATGGCATAGTCTGTTCCCAGCAAACATCAGGTTTTATTTGGTCATCAGCTGTTAAAGCTTTAAAATATTATCAGAAACCCTTTGATCACCATTGTCTATTGAAACCAGGTTTTCATACACATAATGGCATTTGCAAACATTCTCTTTCTCTTCTTCCATGCTTTCTCTGTGTTGTATGTTCTATTTTGTATCATGATGTTAATGGACTCACCAGCACCAGCATTTTCAAACTTCTTTTCATTATCATTTCTTTTCTTTTTTTTATTAGTTTTTATAGTTTTCAAATAATTATCATTTCTTTTTTGTCTTGGGAAAAAGTAGGCACAGTTCAGTCAAAATTAAACACTTCCAACTCTGGCAAGTTTGAGGGGAAGGGAGTAGGCATGTGCTAAATAACTCAGTTTATAAAAATGGAATTCAAAAGGAACCCACTTTGGCTGGCTTGTATTCACACTTTGCCGCCTCATGACATTGTTGGCTTGTTTAACTTATTGGCGACTGTGACTCGGGCGTGCTGGAGGGGAGGGATGGCGGACAGGGCCAGGTAGTGCAGGACCACGCGGCGCTGGAGGCGGAGAGGGGGAAGGAGGAGCTCGTCCCCCTGGATCTATCCGCGATCCTCGCCCGGTCGTGGGAGCCGCCCAGGACGACGCGCGACCCGTTTTCCCCATCGGAGCCGCGGATGCCATTTCAAGATGGCGCCCGCGTCTGGCGGCAAGGATCAATCAACAGCCGCCCAACCGTCGTTACCACCCCCTCTCGATCTTGAGGGTGGGCCTGACGCCAACAGGAGGCGGGAGAATAGGCGGGCTAAGAGAAGGGCAGGGAAGGCCTTGAGGCGCCAGCGAAAGAGAGCAGCCACCAGGGCAAGCGTTGAGATGACGGCAGCGCCCCAGCTGGCAGCTCCTTGTGCCCCCTGTCCCTCTCACATCGATCAGCCCAGCAACAAGCAGACGGAGTGCCCACCAGAGCCTACGGGAGGACCTGAACCATTGGATCCCGTCGTGAGAGGGGCATCACAAGAAAAGGCCAGCGGCTCACAAAAGGAGAGACGGTCAGGCGGATTAAACGAAGTACCATCACCCACAAGGGACAAAAACCTCAGGGAATTCCCGGTCAGAAAACCCGGCCCTTTCAGGACCAGAACTTTCTGGGCCAGAAAGGCCAGGGCTTCCACCAGTCCCCCCCACAGCACAGTCACCGCACGGCCCCCAGTCTACCATCGGCACGGTCCCACTGGACTGCGACCAAAATCAGACTCCTCCAACGTCCCCGTTTCGGGGGACGTGCCGCAAACTCAGCGCCCGGTCTCCAGCGTCAGCGTCCGAGCGCTCCGTGTGCCACATCCCAGTGATTGGTGGACAGGGGAGTTGGAGGACTAGCAGCCTACCCACCATCAAACAGGGACGCAGACTCTCTTCAACTTGGCTGCGACCCATAACCTGCCATGACCGTTTTCAAACATCAACCACTCTCTGGTCTTCACTCCTGCTCCTCAATGCGAGGTCAATTTGCAATAAGCTGACCACGCTGCGAGATTTCATCGCAGAGCAGGACGCAGATGTCACATGCGTCACAGAGACTTGGACCCAGGACGGTGATTGTGTCCTTCTTCAGGAGATAGCCCCCCCAGGCTTTCGAGCCTTCCACCAGCCAAGATCTACCGGCCGGGGCGGGGGAGTGGGCCTGGTTGTAAAAGACACTGTTACTACCTCGGTCCTCCAGACACCAGAGATGGCCGGCATGGAGTGCCTGGGAGCGACACTAGGAATGGGAGAAAAGACGGGGATTCTGGTGGTTTACCGAGCCCCTGGGGCCCAAAAAGGAGGCCACGTCTACCTTGCTGGACCTGATTGCGGACTGGGCTCTGAGATTCCCCCGCTCATCGTACTGGGTGATTTTAACATCCACCGGACACAGATCCACTCACATCTAGCGCGAGGGAGTTCCTCCAACACATGGATGCTCTAGTTCTCCCCAGAACCGAAACGGGCCCCACACACCAAGCTGGCCATGCGCTGGACCTGATCTTTAGCCACGGTCTAGCCATAAAACACCGAGAAACCAGAACAGTGCCTTGGTCGGACCACCTGACCGTGAGGGCAGATATTGACACCCTTCTCACAGAAAGGTCGGAGCCAAAGACCATCTTAGTCCGCCAAAGGAGTTTGATGACCCCGAGTGCATTTACGGCTGCTCTGGAACCTTTGGAGGTCCCTGGAGGATCGCTGGCAGATCTGGTTGCCAGGTGGAACAGCGTCCTCTCGAGGGCCATCGACCAGGTGCCACCTAGGCGCCCCTTCGCCCCGGAAAACCCGCTCACCGTGGTTCACGATGAATCTAAAGCAGATGAAACGCCGGAGGAAACAACTGGAGAGTGTTTGGAGACGGAAACCCAGCGGGGCAAATAGAGCGGCCTATAGAGAACTGCATAGGCTGTATGAACGCGAGACCAAAGAGGCTAAGAAATCCTACAATGCCGCTCAGATCACAGCTGCTGGTTCCCGTACAGCACAGATCTTTAAAGTAGTCCGGAGCCTTCTAGCATCTCCACAGAGTGACCCCAAAAACTCTATGGTAACAGCAGAAGACCTCCAAGAGTATTTCACTGGGAAAATCACGGCACTTCGGCGTGACCTGCCGCCCATTCCGGAGGAAGAGAACGAGAAGATCCGGTGTCTAACTCAGACCAGTGGGCACTGCCTCACCGAATTCAGGCCCCTAACACCGGAAGAGGTGAAAAGGCTGGTGACCGTGGCAAGGGCGACGACCTGCCCCATGGACCCCTGTCCATCGCATTTAATCAAGTCTTGCATTGACACCATATTGGATGCTCTGAGGGACCTGGTGAACCTTTCCCTGGATACAGGCACTTTCCCTGAGTCCCTGAAGGAGGCCAGAGTTCGCCCTCTCCTGAAAAAGGCGAACCTTGACCCCGACGAACCGGCGAGCTACCGCCCAGTTGCCAATCTGCCCTTCCTGGGTAAGCTACTGGAGCGGGCGGTGGAAAGCCAGCTGCGTGATTTTTTTAACCGATCCGGGGGCTTGGACCCGTCCCAGTCGGGATTCTGCGCGGGCCACGGAGTGGAATCCGTCCTGGTAGCGATTACGGATGACATCCGCCGCCAGCTGGACGGAGGGGGCTCGGCAGTCCTGGTCCTCTTAGATCTAACCGCGGCTTCGACACCGTCGACCATGATCTGTTACTCCGCCGCCTGGTTGCCTCCGGGATCAAGATAAGGCTCTGACTTGGCTAGGATCGTTCCTGCGGGCCGCTCAGCGGGTCGAGTGGCAGAGCCAGGTCTCCAGGAAATGCGGGCTGGAGTCTGCGCGGGTCCCTCAGGGTGCCATCTTGTCCCCACCCTTTTTAACATCTATGTCCAGCCCCTGGCCAGTATCGCTAGGAGCCATGGTTTCAGCTGCTACCAATACGCCGACGACACACAGCTGTTGCTGAAGCTCGACCCAGGGATGTCGTCGGTGCCTGAAAGCTTTAGTCAGGGGCTGAGGGCGGTGACAAGCTGGCTCAGAGCACACAGGCTAAAAATCAATCCGGCACAAACAGAGATCCTCTGGCCTGGCCGACCCGACCCTCACTCACCACTACCATGCTTTGAAGGCGAGCCCCTGTCCTCGGTTCCCGGCGGTGAAGAGCCTGGGAGTGATTCTGGACGAGAGACTGACGATGGAAGCCCAGATCCAGGCTGCAGCCAAGGGCGCCTTCTTTCATCTTCGCAGGGCCCGACGGCTGGCCCCCTACCTACCATCAGAGGCGTTGAAGACTGTGATACATGCCACCGTGGTCTCTCGACTCGACTATTGCAATGCCCTGTATGCGGGTCTACCGCCGTCCATGACTCGGAGGTTGAGACTTGTTCAGAATGCAGCGGCCAGACTCATTTCCGGGCATCGGCTAGGAACCATATCTCACCAATCCTAAAAGTTCTTCATTGGCTGCCTACAGAGTTCAGAGTGATCTATAAACTCATGGTGCTAACCTTCAAAGCACGGCAAAGAACCGGACCAGCCTATCTGGGCGATCGGCTGACAGACCAACGCAGTGAAAGACCAGCGCGTGCAATAAATGGTGACCGTATAGCTATCCCAGGGGTGAGAGAGGCCCGGCTGACAAAGACCCGACGGAGAGCCTTCTCTGTGGTGGCCCCGGTGATCTGGAATACACTTCCGCCTGCTCTCAGGGCCACATCGGCCCCAGCCAGATTCCTGTCCGACTTGAAAACTTGGCTCTTCTGCCAGGCGTTTGGGGATTGACTAGATAACCTGGAGGCTGGGCCCTTTATGGTTCTCTGTACCTGTGTTTTTAATTGATGTACCTGTGTTTTTTTTTCTTAAATGATGTAAGTCGCCCGGAGCACCAACGGTGGAGGGCGACTCACAAGAAATAAAGTTATTATTATTATTATTATTATTGTCCACAAGAACTCCAAGATCTTTTTCACACATACTGCTCTTGAGCTAGGCGTCCCCCATTCTGTATCTTTGCATTTCATTTTTTTTACTGCCTAAGTGGAGTATCTTGCATTTGTTACAGTTGAACTTCATTTTGTTAGTTTTGGCCCATCTCTCTAATCTGTTCAGATCGTTTTGGATTCTGCTCCTTCTTCTGGGGTATTGGCTATCCTCCCCAATGTAGTGTCGTCTGCAAACTTTATGATCATGCCTTCCGACCCTTCATCTAATAAAGATGTTGAACAGGACCGGGCTTCCAAACATTTAGAGTCACATTCCCAACGGCTTCATCAATTCGTAGCAAGATGTATTATAGTAAAATATGAATGATCATAGTAGAATATAAATTAATTTAAGGGAGCTTTCTTGTGAATAAACAAACACAGAATTCATTAAGTAAACAAGTTTTTTCCCAGCCTCTTGCCAGTTTCAAAGAAAGCCTCTCTGAGTGTCCAAATGGTGGGAATTGTTGTTGAATCTTATTTTTCTATTCTTCACTACAGGGATTCTACTTTATAGATGACAGATTCACCATGTAGCATTTTAATTGATCCTAGGAGCATGCAAAGACTTTGCAATATGAAATATTCAACGTTTACAACAGCGACCATTTTGTAAATATAGTTGCTAATTGGGCAAATATGTTTATGAAAAAGCATCATAACAGCAAGTGGTAGCAGCACATCATGAGTCCAATGAAACTAATTGGTATGCCAGAGAGGTTTTTCCCCCCATAAAATAAACTATTTAATTTGCATAAGACAAAACAGGCATCTTTGCCGAGTGTTGGAAAAAAAACATGGGTATAAAATAATTCTGTGTTGCAGTTGTTGATATAAGATGTCAAGGCTGCAGTATTTTTGCTGATGTAATATGAGTAAATGTGACTACTTAGGTATATAATTAAAATCTTTTGCAGTCTGCTGACAATTTGAATTATCTTGTTTCCTTTTTAAAAAAAACCTAAACAGTGGGAAAATGGAAGGCGTGTTTACTTACATCCATTGCAGTTTGCTTGATAGTTATGAATTTTTGAGAAACATAATTATGGGAGATTTATTCAAGAAAGATTGTGCCTAGGATCACAATATTGACCTTATGTGATGCTGTGCTTTAGGAAATATGTACACATGAATCTGTAATAAAAGAAATTATGGCTTTGAATGCAGCTCTCTGAGATAGAACACACCTGTTCTTTTTTATGCATATCTGCATGAGGCCTTTGAAAGGTATTGTCCTTTTTGGTAGTACATTTTGAGCTGTGGCTTTCACAATCTGCATTTTTAAACAACAAGGATAACAACAACAAAACACAACTATAGTCTCCCTCCAAAACTGTTTAGAAAATGCTACTTGGGTCTTAGAACAAAGAATTGTTGCATGCCCCATTCCTAATGAAACAATGTTTCTGCCTTTAATGCCATGCAAAATAAATATGAATCCTTTCTGCTGCTCCTCCTCTGACTTCAGTATTTCTATCTTCCGCTTGTTATACAGGTAACATAAATGTGCCCACCCTGAGGTTAAGGTTTTTGTAGAACTCGGCAGGGATGTTAAATATGATAATAAATATCAACACAATACTTGTATACCATGCTGTCAAGATGCATCATTTCAAGACCATTTTTATACTTCGTGGCATCAGTGGTATTCTACTTAAAATAGCTCATATAAAGAACAGTCCAAGATCAAGGATGGGTATAAACAGGCAAGGTGGAAGAGACATAATGGGTTGTGAAAAAGGAAGGTAACCATTTGAAACTTTGTGGTTTGAGAATTAGATGGGGATACTAGGGCTCAAATCGATTTTGGCCATGAAAACCACTGGGTGACCTTTGGCATGTAAACCTTTATCAGCCTCAGATGAAGACAATGGAAAACTCCCTCTGAAAAACCTTACCAAGAAAAAGTTGTGAAAGCTTTGTCTGGGGACTGCTGCACACCAGAAAGGATGTCAAGACACAACAACAACAACCACAACAACAATGGCAACTACAACATCTCTGTTGATGCCAACAAACAAGTTCACTCCTTATATGTGCTTAACTCTATATTTTGGAAATTTGTAACTCAAAATAGTTGTGCTGCCTTGGGGAACATATTTGCATACTTGTAAAACATTATTTCTCATATATTATTCCAGCATCGCCTACAACACAGCAACATAAGAGTTTCTAAAAGCACAGGGTATGAATGAGTACATGATAAAGGTGATAGACTATGAAGCATAGTGTTTCAAATACATACTGTAGATTAAACATGTCTATTCATTAATATGGCTGCTTCTACTGAAGCACAATTCCTTTCTGGGAGCAGTTTACTCTAAATGCATTGTATTCTCTAGTAAGTGCTGTAAGTTATTGAATAAAGTATAGAAAGTGTGTGTGCGTGTGTGGGGGGGATTAATCACTATGCTAATATTTTAATTAGCATCTTTCATCAGGTCATCTTTTAATAGAGATTAGAGACCACGGGAATGTTGATAAATAAGGCAGAAGGAATGTAGATGATGTAACTAACAACTCAGCCTTAATCTGTTCCAAAAGAAAACTTATTCAGACCTGTGTTTAGGCAGAATTGGTTTGTGGATCCATCATTTGCCTTTGGTTGTTAGACCATCACTACTCCAGAACTAAAAACATTAGAGCACTCTAATAGTAACAACAACAGCATTAGCCGATCCCTCGCAGCCCAAGGATGATGGTCGTCCAAGTGTAGTTAGTGTCTTAGCAGTGGGTCCATAGGTGGCTGTGTTCTTCCACTGTGAGGACATTGGTTTCCAGGTGGAAGGCAGTCCTGATCAGGGTTGGCTTGACACGCCTTCCTCTTTGCACATTTCTCCCTTTCACCCTCCATTCATGCCTCTTCGAATTCTGCAGCACTGCTGGTCACAGCTGACCTCCAGTTAGAGCGCTCAAGGGCCAGGGCTTCCCAGTTCTCGGTGGCTATGCCAGGTTGGCTTTAAGCCCATCTTTAAATCTTTTTTCCCCTGTCCATCAATATTATGTTTCCCATTCTTGAGTTGACAGTATAGTAATTGCTTTGGGAGATGGTGATCGGGCATTTGGACAACATGGCCAGTCCAGCAGAGTTGATGGTGTAATAATAATTTATTTGTAGGCTGCACTATCTCCCCAAGAGGACTCGCGTAGTACAGGTTTAGGTGGCCATCATTAGCATTTCTAGAAAGCTTCCCAGAACAGGGGTTATTGCAGCTTTTGCAAAAAAAAATGGAGAAAGGCTCATTTTCATAGTGGGAATATGGTTTCTGATTGTATTCATCTGAAAAGGAACCGTGTTTTGCACCTTTTACTGACAAAAGGAGGTAATCATAGAGTGCTGTATTACTTATCCACTCTGGTTTTGTCGTTTGCTGTTCTGCATTTCTGCTGTCACCACTGCCTTGTGAGTTCTGAAATGTTGTTCATGGATGATTTCAAGTGCTGTGAAATCTCCTGTTGCATTTTTTGTGAAACATTTAGCAGCATTATTGCCCCCCCTCCCCCGGTGTGTGTGTGTGTACAAACATCTTACTTACAAACAACTCGTTAAGAAAGTAAGATAAATCTTCCCCAATTATCACAGGGAAAGAGAGTGAAATCTTATTAAAAAGAGCACAAAAAGCAAAACAAGCACCACAGAGGTGTCAACCAAAGCTAACTGTGTTACATTTTAAAATGTACCTGTTCCAACTTACAAATTCAACGTAAGAACAAACTTACAGAACCGATCTTGTTTGTAATTTGGGAACACACACACACACAGACCTATCTACACTTTTAAATATACAAAATAGTTCAGTACTGTGGATAATCCTATCTGGTCCCTCCATAATACATGGCCAGTGATTGCGATGGGGTTCCCATTGTCAGTTCTTTGTGTCAGTGGACAGAAAAGTGGGCAGCATATGTCCATAAACCACTGCACATACCCTGCAATACCAAAGAAGTATGCACCATTATACGTGCCTGGTAGATAATAGTGATGCTTTCATTTAGATATTTCTAAAAGTCAGTTATATTCCCAGCGCAACCCCAACTCAGCCAGCCTCAAATTAATATGAGGTTTAGTTGGAACATTGCCACTTAATTTCTAGTAACATTTTAAATTAAGATCTTATGGCTGAGGAAAAAGTTGTGTTCACAGCTGGCAATTAGTTTCTGTTTTCTGCACAACATGATCACTATCAGATATTTCTTTTGGCATTTATGAGAGTATTTCTGGAGATGGGTCCATAGCTATTAAATTATTGAACAAGAAATCCAAAAATTTGATCTGTCCTAAAGAAGTTACTTCAGTAGAAAGTGTGAAAAATGACATAGTTAGTTAATAACAAACAACATAAAGCAGGGTCTCCAAACTAAGACCTGCAGGCCAGTCGTGTCACCCCAAGGTCACCCCCCTACCCTAAACTTTAGACTTAGGGTCACCCTAAGTCTGAAACTCCTGGAGTCAGGCAAAAACTCAGCTGCACCTATTTAATCATTATAACAAAAGCTTTACTCCCAACATAAACTGATAGAAACAGATACTCACAACTCAAACATTTGTTTTATATCTTTACATTCTGACAGTATAGATTACATATTTCTTCCGCTTTAACACTGTTTTAAAAACTGCTGCGAGTTAGCCCTCGGGAGATTTTGTTTTCTTGTGCCAGTAATGCTTTAATTGCTTTCCTATGTGTGAAATGCATTCTTATATATTAAAATGGTTAAATAGTGGTTAAATGTAATAGTGAGAAGAAGTTGACATTGTTATAGTTAATATTGTTTCTTAATAAGGCCAAACAAAGAATCAAATTGATCACTGGAACTTATACTGGATATCATACATTTTTTCATTGGGTTCTGCAGTTACATTACAGTAATTGCTTAGTATTAAATAATGGGGGAAAATCGTCTAATAGTCGTTTTGCAACATCAATCTGATTTTCCATTTATGCCTGCTTTTATGTGAATTTTCAACAAGGCCTTAGTAGACTGACCCTGATGTGTAGGAACAGGGCATAGGGTTACAGCCTGTGTTGGAACCTGAAGACGCAGGTTCGCAGCTTGGGAGTGATCCTGGATTCATCATTGAGCCTGGAACCCCAGGTCTCGGCGGTGGCCAGGGGAGCTTTTGCACAGTTAAGACTCATGTGCCAGCTGCGCCCGTACCTTGGGAAATCTGATCTGGCTACGGTTGTCCATGCTCTGGTCACATCCCGAATAGATTACTGCAATGCACTCTACGTGGGGCTGCCTTTGAAGACAGTTTGGAAATTGCAACTAGTCCAATGGGCGGCAGCCAGATTACTAACTGGAGCTACATATAGGGAGCATACCACCCCCCTGTTGTGTCAGCTCCACTGGCTGCCGATCCACTTCCGAGCTCAATTCAAAGTGCTGGTTTTGACCTTTAAAGCTCTATACGGTTCTGGCCCAGCTTACTTGTCCAAACGCATCTGCCCCACCTCGTAATTTAAGATCATCCGGGGAGGCCCTGCTCTCGCTCCCGCCAATTTCTCAAATGTGGTTGGTGGGGACGAGAGATAGGGCCATCTTGGCGGTGGCTCCCCGCCTGTGGAATGCACTGCCAAGCGAAATACGATCGACCCCATCCCTCCTAACATTCAGGAAAAAAGTAAAATCTTGGTTATGGGACCAGGCTTTTGCACGTTAGCACAATGCAGCACTTTGGATTGGAATTGTACTGGCAAGTTGATGGATATGGCTCAATGCTTATGTTGTGGACGGAACACTGTTTTAACTTAATTGAATGTGTATTATGTGTTTAATGTTAACTTTATTTTAATGCTGAATGTTTATGGTTTTATATTGTATATTGTGTATCAGCATCAAATTGCTGCCTTTTGTCAAGCCGCTCTGAGTCCCCTCTCGGGGGTTGAGAAGAGCGGGGTAGAAATAATGTAAATAAAAATAATAATAGGAGTAAATGAGAGAAGGGAGGAAGGCGTGACACAAGAAGGTTCAGAAGGTATAGTAATGCCTATAATATAATGTAATCAAATAGGGAGGAAGCAAATTGGGATATAAACAGGGACACTGAGAAAAGTGCCATATTTGGAGAGCTAGATATTTTGGATTAGAACTCCTAGCCAGCATGAGCTATAGTCCAAAAAGGAACTTTTCTGGAAATATGACTTCTGTTTACAAAAAAATTATTTTTGCTTTCTCGCAAATGTCACAGATGTTACTCCCAAGCAGGACTCTCTCCGTGAATTTAAACCTGTCTCTGTAGATAGAAACTGTGTCCTCTGGTTTGCTAATAGCTTTATGTGCTATTTTGTTTGTTTATTCTGGGTCATCAAGGCTTCCAAATTAGACAGCAATGCTGGGTCAAGGCACCTACCCCAAAGCTAAACAAATGACTGCACTTGTGTTTTCTGTAATTCTCAATAGTTGTGTATTCACACTGTTGAAAAATAAAATAAATCAAAAATATTTACCTCTCTTGATTATTCCTTTTGTCTTGGAGATTATCTAGAATATTCTGAGGGTTCACAGTACAGTCAGCTATTCACATTTGTGACTTAATCAGATTGGATTGTTTTCAGATCTGATTACTTTTTTTCCTTTTCAGAATATTGAGGTGCTCCAGCGGTTCTATGGTTAACGTCAGGCCCAGATTACCTATAAGGCCATGGCCTAGGGGCGCAAGCCAAGGGGGGTGCGATTCAGACGGACCCAAAAAATGTTGAAACAAAACAGCAACGCAACTCTCTCTCTCGGGGGAGGGCGGGGGGAGAGCGCTGCGAGGGGGCGGGGAGGAGGGAACGGCGCCCCCCGCCATCGCCCCCGCCCCTTGTCAGGGAAGGAGGGGCGCCACGAAGAGGAGGCGGTGGAGGGAAGCCCCACCCCTCGCGCACCCTCCTTCCTTGATTAAAGGAAGGAGGGAGCGCTGTGAAGAGCAAGAGGCAAAGGGAAGCCTCGCCCCTGGGGCCGCTGCCGGCTCTGGGGGCAGGGCTTCCCTTCCTTCCTCCTCCTCCTCCTCACGTGCCCTCCTTCCTTGACTCAAGGAAGGAGGGAGTGCCACGAAGAGGAGGTGAAGGGAAGCCCCGCCCCCGGGGCCACTGCCGGCTCCGGGGGCGGGGCTTCCCTTCCTCCTCCTCACGCGCCCCCTTCCTTGAGGAGGAGGAGATGGGGGTCGGTAGAGGTTGGTTTGGGGGCGTAATTCCAAAGTGTGGCCTAGGACGCCAAAAGGGGTTAATCCGGGCCTGGTTAACATCTGGTTGAAGTTTTGCTGGAGGACCTAGATATTTCTACGGAAGTGTTCTTTTGGGCAAAAAACCCATGTTTTTTTTTAAATTCATGGTTCTCCAACTGTGCACCTAACCAGCAAATATGGAAGGCCAACTGTACAGGTAGTCCCTAAGTTACAAACAAAATAGGTTCTGTAAGTTTGTTTTTAAGTTGAATGTGTATGTAAGTCAGAACAGGTTCATTTTAAAAATGCAACATATTGTATTAGAGAACATAACCTTTTAGAGAAGACCCAAAAATTCCTTTAGAGAAGAATCTCCTCTTGTATGCGACCAAATATAATTATGCTAGGCAATGGTTACAGTTGTTTGACTGAATAACCTGCAATCTCTGATCTGTCAGGAAAACAGAGATTTGCCAGTGCATAAAAACAGCAGAGCTTTAGAAGTGTTTTTTTCCCCAGTGTCCAGAAATACCTTGTTTCATATTATGTACTCAAGAGACAAACTGAAATAGACTTTGAAGGAAATAAAATATTTTGTTTACTCACAACTTGCATGTGTTCAGCATACACAGGTACACAATCTTATTAGTCCAGTTTCAAATACTGTATTTTTGAAGTGGTTCCCTGTGTCAGCCAGCCAGGGCATCTCTCTTGTAACAAAACTATCAACAGGTCACATAATCAAAAGAAGAGAGCCCGTTTTATAACTTCCCAGAAACCATAGAATAAAGGAAGCTGTACACCAGAACATATATATATAGGAAAGAGTAAACAGAGATCATAGATTGCTAAAGAAGGCTTGATTAAGGTTGCCATTTCCAATAGTGTGTGTGTGGGGGGGGAGAGAGCTTTGGATAGCATAGGGCAGTGTTTCCCAACCTTTTTTGAGCCGAGGCACATTTTTTACATTTACAAAATCCTGGGGCACACCACCAACCAAAATGACACAAAATGTTTTATGGCGTTTTGGCACCTCTTTTTCACAACAGGCTAGATATGCAGGGGACAAAGAGTAGGCAAAATAATAATAATATAGTGGAACTAGCAATATGCACAATTACAAAGGTTTTATAAAGTTAATGTATCAATATAGTGAATTTGAAAAACGGAGTACAGTTTGGCACCCACATGATGCTGACACCTCCATGGGAGAAAAAGGAAAAATCTTCCCTTACCGCATTGGATTAGGCTCTGTACTGGATAATCTGCAATAAATTCAATATATAGGAGCTATCCACAAACAGAGGGCAGCATGTGAAGGAGGAGAGGAGCGCAAGTGGGCGGTTCTAAAAGTTATCCACAACAAGTGGGCGGCTCCAAAATGACGCGGCATCATTTTGGAGCCGCCCATTGGGCTCCTCTGCTCCTTTGCATGCTGCCGTCTGTTTGGGGAGAGGAGCCCAGTGGGCGGTTCCAAAATGACGCGGCGTCATTTTGGAGCCGCCCAGTGGGCTCCTCTCCTCCTTTGCATGCTGTGTAACGCTTTTCCCTCGCAGCAGGGGGCGTCTGCGGACAGAGCCTAATACCAACGTGGTAAGGGAAGATTTTTTCTCCCATGGAGGAGAACAAAATAATAGCGGCGGCAAAAGGCGGGGGAAGGAAGGGGGGCAAAAAGTTTTTCTGGAGGCACAGCTGGAGCTCTGCAAAGGCACAGGAGTGTGCCTAGGCACACTGGTTGAAAAAGACTGGCATAGGGGAACTATGGTGTTTGTTTTGTTGCCTGTGTCTGTTTAGAAGATGCCACCTTGCTTTCTGTCCCTGTGAAAATTGATTTTTTAAAAAATTGCTTGTTGTAAAAACAAGGAATAGTGATAAAGCTTCAGTGGAGACACCATTTCCCCGTGATAAATCTTTCAAGAGAATTTCACTTCTGAGAGATAGATTTCTCTCACTTCCTGATGTGTCACTCTCATCCTTGACTATGAGTCATTTGTAAGTCAAGTGTTTGTAACTGGGGACTGCCTGTGTTGTTTCTGTAATGTTTAGTTTTCAGGGGTGGCTGATGTTCCAAATAATAAGAGACTTTGTTCTAAAATAGCCAACAAAAGTGCTGCTCTTCATAGTCTTTGGTTTCAAATAGATCACAGTATTTTCTGATTACCAAACTGGAGGTACACTTGCATAGATCCTTTCATTTCACTTTCTGTTAAGCAGCTGAAAAAAAATCAATATAGTCTGAGGTGAATGGTTTTAAATCTGTCTTTCATGAGGTCAGCCAAACTGTCCTGCATTAATGTTGATGTGTACAACCTTTCTACCTTTATCAAATCAAAGTCTGTAGAACATTTTGTACAAATTGGTCCTTGATGTTTTTATTACCGCAGTGAAATAATGAGCATATGTGAGCATTGCAAACTGGCAACTCCAGTTCATTTGGATTTAAGTCTGCTAAATTTCAAAAAATGATTTGCATGAAATCTCTTTTAAAAAGTAAGGCTGCATATATTTAACATTTAAAATGTTCTGTGTACATTATTTCAGGCAATGTTATGTTTTTTCTTACAAAGTAGAAATTTCAATTTCACATCCTGTCCCCTTACAGCTGACATAATACAAACATGTTTTGCTGTTTATTTCAGTGCCATGTAAGAATTTTGAAGACATGAACAACTAGAGAACTTCAAATAAAACTTTTAATATTATTTTCAGTTATTACACAGGGAAATACAAATTTTGGTGCCTGGAGTATTAGCCCTATTCCTGGGTATATTTGATCTTTTGATTCCAAAAATGGTGCCGGTTTTCCTCTATCAGCTCTAGTTTTTGAGATACAGAACATATGGCATATAAAATGATCAAGGATCTGGAGAACAAGCCCTATGAGGAGTGGCTTAAAGAGCTGGGCAGATTTAGTCTGCTAAAGAGATGGCTGAGAGGAGACATGATGACCGTGTTTAAATCTGTGAGAAGTCATAGGAAGGAGGGAGCAAGCTTGTTTTCTACTGCCCTGGAGACTAGGATGCGGAACAATGGCTCCAAACTACAGGAAAGGAGATTCCACCTGAACATTACGAAGAACTTCCTAACTGTGAGAGCTGTTCAGCAGTGGAACTCTCTGACCTGGAGTGTGGTGGAGGCTTCTTCTTTGGAGGCTTTTAAACAAAGTGGATGTCCATCTTTCGGGGGACTTTGAATGCAATTTTTCTACTTCTTGGCAGGGGGTTGGACTGGAAGGCTCACAAGGTCTCTTCCAACTTTATGATTCTATCACTCTTCATTCTGCTCACCCATTAAATACCAGGATGTTTTAATGTAGTGTTTAAATACACATATTTTAAGTACGAAGGAATCATATACTGTATATTAAAATGTTTATACCAAAAGCACTGATTTATGATACAAACTTTCCAGTCATTTGATACACCATATCTAAGGAACTAGAACTGATGTGGTATATCCAATGGAATTTTGTGGCTCAGTGGCCCAAATAACCCCAGGAACAGGCCCAAAAAAACCAAGGCACCAAGAAAAAGAATTGGGCTGTGTTATCATTGTACTTTATTCTCCTAAGTATCTGTTGTGAGTGATGTCCCTTGATATTGAATAGCTTATGTCTAAAACAGGGAAATGTTATCCCTCTTTCTGGGAGGAAGATACAGTTTACGGAGTGACCGTAATAAAATATACTGAGAATGCTCCCATTGTTGTTTATACAGTTTGGGGAGAAATTCAAGATTAG
This sequence comes from Anolis apletophallus, assembly GCA_030556195.1. Lineage (NCBI taxonomy): Eukaryota > Metazoa > Chordata > Lepidosauria > Squamata > Anolidae > Anolis > Anolis apletophallus. Next base: position 120,881,282 of record JARBWK010000007.1, read on the forward strand.
ATCTTGTTTCAGTTCACCGGCAATTGCAGAAGGCATGCAGGGTGCTTCACAGCACACCATGCTCCATCCCCCATCACCCCATCATTGTCTTCATTAGACAGGGAGAAGGACGGGAACATGTGTTGCCCCATTGCCGCATTGCCCTTTCCCCCATCAGATGGAGAAAAGGGACAAAAAATGCAGGTAGCTCCGTGGGACCTACCCAAACCATGACTTTCTTTTTGTCGTTGGTGAGGAATCACAAAGAACCACCAAGGTAAATGGGATGAATTGAGCCAGATGTTCTTAAATGCAAATAACCATAGATTTCCATCCCTTCGGCATAATTCTTGTCTCATTAATATATGTGAACAATTTAGCCAGGATAGGAACCCACCAGGTGATGTTATATTTGAACAGTTCTGGCAGCAGCATACTGTATCTTCTCCTGGGGCTTTTCCTATTTTTAGTTTTTGTATTAGAACTTCAATTTCCCCCAAGGAGACCGGTGGCCATTCAGGTAGATCTGAGATTTTCAGAGCTTCTCCTGAGGACTTCGTGCCATTATATATTTCCTTGAAATATGATTGCCAGGTATAAGCTGATATTTGGGAGTCCAGGTGAGGTTGCAGGGCCCTTAAACCGGAACTTTCCAAGCAGACCTCACAACTCAGTCCAATGGGGTCAAAGTCTAGCCCAGTTAAATGGTGCATGGGAGGTAGGTGCAAAGTCTCCAAAATGCAGCCCAAGGTGCAGAGTAGATCCCAATGGAAACACCCGGTTTAAGGGCCCTGCAACCTCACCTGGACTCCCAAATATCAGCTTATACCTGGCAATCATATTTCAAGGAAATATATAATGGCACGAAGTCCTCAGGAGAAGCTCTGAAAATCTCAGATCTACCTGAATAGTTGATTCTCCATCGTCGGCCGCACCATTGCAGGGACAGACCATGAGTTGCATCTTGCATTTGGAGACACCCCTTACATTTTGTATTGCATAATAATTCTAAGGCATTTCCCTACATTGTATTACTCTTTGTACCATTGGGATGTGGGGATTATGTTGAATCTATTATACAACTATTCAATATATATGCATTATTGACTTTTGATCTTATAATTATGTATGTGGTTACTCTATCTCATTTCGAATTGTGACCATAATTTATTACCATAGACGTGTAACACATTGGATGCATTTAATTTATTCTATGGTTATTTGCATTTGAAAACGTCTGGCTCAATTCATCCCATTTACCCTGGTGGTTCTTTGTGATTAGCAGTACAACAGCCTTTCTCTGTGTTTTTGTTGGTGAGGAATTGTTATGTGATACTTTCTCGCCACTTCAGGGATCAGTGGGGTGGGGCCAAGCCAGAACTGTCTAATATAGCTCGGCAGACCCTGTCTGAAGAAGAGAAAGGGGCCAAAAGACCAAAGTGTGATAAGGTTCAAGGTTAGCCCAAAATATACTGAGAATGCTCCCATTTTTGTTTCTGTGTTTTCTTTTACAGAAGTGGGTATAATGAGGAGTGTTGTTCCCCAAGGACATTTGAAGTGCTAATGCAGCCATGTCCTTTCCCAGTTGTCTACCCTTATACATAATACAAAATGCAAATTAACATGTCATACATAACTCATCAGATATATTTATCAGATAGCTCCTCTTTCTTCTCCTTCTACTACGGTGCCTCACAGGATAAAACAATCACCTCTGGAGGTTTATAAGCAGAGGATGGATGGCCATCTGTCAGTAGTGCTTTCAGTTTGTTTTCCTATATGGCAGGGGTTGGCCCTTGTGGTCTCTTCCGGCTCTGTTATTCTATGATTGTATTACAGAGGTCTTACTGATGCTCCCACCAGCATTATCAGAGATCTACAGACTTGATAATTAAATAGACTATCCTATTTTCCCTGCAAGTTTAGGTTTGTGATTCATATTTTCATCAGCCCCACTGACACATTTCATAAGGGATGGAATATGGGGTTGGGGTCAACAGAGGTAACACTTGTGAAATAGTGCTTTTTAATAACATATTTCTGGCAGTTTGGGCAGAAATAAAAGCTCATGCACCTCTCTGGGGAGGCTTTTCCATAGGTTTGGCAGGCTCTGCATGATAGTTTCAGCACTATTTCTAACTATGCAAATAGCAAGGCTTTAACAGAGAAATGGCAGCTTTCACCCTTGGTACCTCAGGGTGAGTTTTGCCTAGCTTTGAGCTTGATGTTAGCACTTGTACACTTATGAGGTATTCTCACAGAGGATTGGGGGGGAGGAATATGGGGAAAAAGGAGAGTTATCCATAAAAGGATAGGTGTAAGCTTAACACTAAGCTCATTTGTGAAAATTCTTTCCCAATGAAATGTTATACAGCTGAGGAGATTGCCTTGCTGGACCTAAAATGGAGAGGCAATTCTGAGATCTATTTTTTTTACCCCCTGAGAAAAAGATTTATTTAACTTGGAATTTATTCTTTGAATGGCTTTCTGTGGGATTAGCTGTTATCCATACTAGCAAAAATTAAGAACTTCTAATCATTTCTGGTAGCAGATAAAACTGCTTTCTGAATCAAAGACTCTAAAGTCGACTCTATTTCAATTGGTTCAGCATTGCAGAAGCTACCGTGCATCCCTCTGGAATAAATTTTTTGTTGCTGATCTAATATTCATCCTGCATGTACTGTACTTTGCTATATTTTCTTCACATTAAAGTGAATTGGATACCAGTTTGAATAGTGAATGCTGATTTTAAAACATTTTATCTAAAGTGCAGAAGTGAAGAAATGGATCTCTCACTTTTGTCTCAGGATTTGCTCATTTGCAAGACCATATCCAAAATTTGGTACCACTCTGAATTAGAGATGTATAAGAATTCCTTCTGGCATCTCAGTTCGTAATGGACTCTGACTGACTGAGCTTTTTGAAAAGGCCTAAGAAATTTAGCTCGTGCCTTGCTGAGGTTACACTGCATTTGGGAGAGATTACAGTTATTTTTACATCTCAGAAAACCTGATCCATTCCTGGTGTGTTCATGCCAACACTGTTTCATCAACATTTCTTATCTGCCTAAGGTTTGTTAACTGAAATAAAGGCAATTGATTTATTGATTGATATTGAGTTTAGAAGAATGGCAACACTAGTAAACCAAAGTTTGCTAAATACTGATATTGGTCAACTGTGTCCAGAATTTCACCTGGAGCTGGGTGGTTCTGTGTTGGGAGGGCTTGGTGTGTGCCTTGCAGCCTAGCAGAATGGGGCTGGACTGGATAGCCTCTTAAGGGAGGGGTCTCTTGCATTTCTAAGATTCTAGGCTGCCAGAGGTAAAAGAGGGGGAAAGAGGAAGAGAGCTCATGGAGGGGGCATGGACGGGAAAGAGAGGGGGGAATCTGGAGCAAAGTGTGTAGGGGGGAAGAAAGGGGGGATCCTTCGCCCACCAAGGTGATGAGGCTTCTCTCCCTCTTTCCTTCCTTCCAGCTGTGAGCCCCCCCCCCCCCCACACCCTTCGATTTGGAAACAAGGCTGGATTGAAGAGAAGTCTCCAAAGCAGGAAAGTGAGGCTCTGCCTGCTCCCAGAGCAGAGAGAGAGAGAGAAGGAGAGCCATCGTGTTTCCTTTTTTCCTTCTCCTTCCCTTCTTTTCCCACTCCCCTCTTCCTCTTTTGATTCACCCCCTTCCCTCTCTTCCTTTTGGAGATGCACTTTCCTCCTCCTTCTCCCCCAATTGTTTTTTGTGAGGGGAAAGAAAGCTAGCTGTTCTCATGACCACACATCAGAGGTGCAATGTTTCCAATCAGCCACGTGATGGTGTCAGATAATACAGAGTGTCAGATGAGTGGAGGTCGAGAGAGGGAAGAAGAGGGCAGTGCAGGGAGGAGGAGCTAGCTCTCTTCCTCCTCCCTGCACCGCCCCTTGTCCCTCTCTCACCGGCGCCGATGCAAACCGGTTTGCATCAGCGAGAGAGGGAAGAAGAGGGCGGTGCAGGGAGGAGGAGCTGGCTCCTTCCTTCTCCCTGCCCCGCCTCCTCCTCCCGTCCCTCCCCCCCCGCCGCTGCGATCTCACAGCAGCGGCGCGGAGAGAGGGACGGAGGGGGTGGTGCAGGGAGGAGCTGGCTCACTTCCTCCTCCCTGCCCCACCTCCCCCCCCCGGCCGCCATTTAAAAAAAATATTTTAATTTTTTTTAAAAAAAATTAAAAATGGCGGCCGGGGGCATAGCGGGGGCCGTGTCCAACAGGCTGGGGGGCCGTGTACGGCCCCCGGGCCATCTGTTGGACAGCCCTAAAGTAAAGCAAAAAAATTGCACTTTTTATCTGCAGCAAATTGAATAGTTAGGACAGCAAAAATGGAATAATTCCAATTTTAGATAGAGTGCAAGCTATTCACAATAAGGTTGAAGAATTTAATTGCATACTAAGGACGATAAACTACTTAGGCCAATACTTGCAAAAATTGTCTACTACATCATTCAAACTTTTGGAAAAGTTGCTGAAGAAAGCCATTTGAGAGCCTGAGCAAAGGTCTGTTGGTCATAAAGTTTCATAAATAGCTTTGGGTGTTATGCAAGAAACGATGTCAACAGTAGTGACTGTATATAAAATAAGCAGGACTCTGCTACTGTTATACATCTACAGACACAGAGAAGCAATGTGCACAGATTGAGAAGGAATGTGTAACAGGTCTGTGGACTTGTAAGAAGTTTACAGATATATGTGTGAAATGAAGTACATTAGATCAAGAAGTGATTAGAAACTGCTTGATACTCTGATTAATGGAAAACTCTTAAATCAAGCACCAAAACTGCAAAACTCTTAATCAAGTACCAATAGCATTTTTTGGATTATTTAACTTGTGATGGCACACCCGAGCTTTTGGGAAAACTATATTGTCTGGCTTTACTCGGTGGTTATCTGTATACCTTCTGTTAAGATTAAGAGCCTTAGCAGATGGAGGCACTTTAGGCAAGGTGAAAAGATAACCAAAATGAGTTTAATCTGGGACTATCATGAGGTAATTGAAAACAATACATTACAAAAGGAGAATTTGCTGGTTGCAGTCATACTTCTGGGGTCTTTGAAAGTTGGTCAGCAAGTTCAGCAGCACAGTGGTTTAACCCAATGCACCACCAGGAGGCTCTACAAAAATAGTGCAGAGGTCAAACTTAAAAAAGAACCATTGCAATTACTGAAAAATATAAAAACATAACATCAACATCAAAAATAGCTGCTCTTGCTGGAATAAAATACCTCCATTTAATACTGATTATCTCCAAAAGCCTGCTCCCTGAGCCAAGTTTTAAGTTGCTTTCTAAAAATCAACAAGGAAGAAGTCAATCTAATTTCCTTGGGAAGGCCATTCCACAACCAGGGAGCTACCACTGAGATTGCCCTCTATCTTGTTCCCTCCAGCCGTGCTTGTGACTGGGTTGGGACTGAGAGGAGGGCCTTCCCTACGGACCTCCGGGATCAAATTGGATCATAAGGGGCTGATGCGGGCGAGCCAATAAGCTGAACCTGAACCGGTGTTTAAAACCCCAAATGTAGGCACATTTCTGGTTTTAGTAAACAATTCCAGAGATGCAGCTGCCCTGTTTTGTTGTATTTATTAGTGAGGAGTGTGTGTGGTCTGAAAAAGTGGCATATGGCCGATAGGCATATGATTCACTCCTCAGTTTTATATTAGGAGGAAAATGATATTTCCTAAGATGGCAGACAGTCAATTTATAATACTCCTTTCCAAAATTCACTATTATCACTACGGTGAATTCATCTTTTCTCTACTGCTTCTAGCAACTGCTGGCAGAAATTATCAAAAATTATGGAATACACATGGTCTTTATTAAGCGGAGTATTTTTCATGAGGCATCACACATCTAAATTAGAAAAGGTTTGCTGGCTTTCATGGCACTATAGATTCCCCCCCTGCCCCCTACACACTCCTCAATTCAGGTGCCAGAAAATGCAATATCATTATTTTTAATGAAAGGTCCATTATGAGCTGCAAATTAAGCTTGTAGGTTCTTTGTGCTGATTTTGTTTACCTAATTTGTCCAGGAAAAGAGGTGCTTCTTCTTAGCAGGTTTCACCCTCTGAAAACAGAATGTGGTTCTCTGTGTGTTTATTCAGAAAAGGGGTGCATTGAATTAAGTACAACTTTCTCCCAGATATGTGAATAAGACTGCTCACTTTATATATTGCAATTTACTCATAAAATCAAACTTGTGCTCCTTAAACTCAATACTTGTCTGAACAGCAAGAAAAAGACCTGATAAATATAGATGTCCATAGCATCAGGAAATTATGCATGGCATTTAAATGCAGGAATGCGATTATCATTGGGACAATGACAAAAATATTAATTGAAGCTTATTCCAGTGGCATCTTGGTTGAGGATCCATATTCATTCCTCCTACCCCCCCCCCAGTGCTTTCAGTGAGTTTCCTAGGTACCATTGGAATTTGGAGTTCAAAACCTAAGCCGTATTGGCAAAGGCTGGTTGAGAGCTTAAGCAGATTGGCTCCCCTTCGTATTTCCTGCACAGAGAAAGAGAAAGGAAGAAGGAGCAAATGAACTGGTGGACTAGTGTCTGCCAACTGGAAAGGTTGGGATTCAGCTAATAACTCCACACACTGACTTAAAGTGTGCTGTGTTTTGCTTTTCATACCTTCCCCCCAAAGGGAAGGTGGAAGCCAATTGTGCATGTCTAAGGCTAGCTCTTTATGTCAATTGTGCATGTCTAAGCCATAGCTCAATATTATGGAATTCTGGAGTTTGTAGTTTGGCAAGGCACCAGCACTTTGGGGCAAAGAAAGTTAATGTTATTGTACAACTACAGTGTTTTCTGTAGCGTTGACCCCTGGTGGTTAAAGTGGTGTCAAACTCCATTCATTCAGTGTAGATGCACCTGAATATTTAGTAGCTTGAATAATCAGTCCGAGAGAAATTGTATGGAAGCTTGACCTCAGGATTCAATTGGGCTCTGACCTCAGGTCTCCATTCCAACTAGGGACCTTATCAGATAGGAAAACTGCCCACCCCTTCTGGTGGGGCTCCGTACCTCAACTGAAGTCCAAGCATCACAGGAGGCGGCAGCGCCAACACAGAAGGCTTCCCGTGTTGCATTAAAAACAATGGTGGAAGTAGGGTGGCAAAGCTTCTTGCTGTGGGATAAAGTAAATGGCAAGGCAGGGATGCGGGGTTCCCTGCTCATCCTGCTGGGCCCCTCCAGATTTGTCATGATGCGTGGTGAATTGGGAGGGGGATGTGATGAGGTCCTAAGTTGGTGAATCAGGCACAAAGGAATCCCTGCTGTTATCCCTGATTAATGAATGGAGAGAACATTGGAGGTTTCTCTCCCCAGGATTTAAGTAGTTGACTTGGAGCTTTTGCAGTGGTCTTGGGTGTCTTCCCCATGAACTTCCCCACCAACATTTGCTATAGCTTCTTGGACCATGAGAATTTTATTACTGCTTCATGGTTCCACTGTTCTTGTTGCTCAGCAAAATCTCTTTATAGTATAAAGCACTGGCTTTGCAGAACATGCCTAGTCTCTCCATCCGCCTTTTTTTTTAAAGGAGGTTCCCCTTCCAAATTTAAAAGGGAAGTTTTAGAACTAGACCTTCTAGACAGAAATTTTGTAGCAAAAAGGATCTTCAAAAAGACGGAAGTTTTTAAAAGACTGCTGGAACTTCTTGTGGAGAGATGTCTCCCAGTGCCACTTGCCTTGCAATAAAATGAGCACATGGCTATAATTCTCTGTCCCTATTAGGAGTTGCAAAGTTACATGTGCATAAAAGGAAATGCGGCTGATGACAATGCATGCAGATACATGTTTGCATGGGTCAGTTAAGGTGGTTGTTCCTTCTTCTTCATGGAAGTAGCTACTTCTTTGCCTTATCTGAATAATAAAGAAAGGATAAAAGGTGGAAATATTCGGGATCTCCTCCTCTTGCTCCACTTAGAACTTTGAAAGAGAAAAAAAATAGTAGGGATAAAATACAAAAGGAAGGGAGGTTGAGAGGTGAATACTGGGATTAGCCTATCAACTTATCTGATACATATTCAGTATGTTGCTGCCCCCTACAGCTTCTAGCTGTATTTATTTGTTATTTTGTTTCTATATATTTACTGATGCTCATGTTACTATTACCTTACAAATTGTTTCATCATTACACATTGTCATTTTCATGAAATGCTAGTTTTTATTCATTTTTTCAGTAATAATGGCTGGGGCACCTTGAATGTCAGACAACTGTGGTAAAACTTCTATCTGCTTCACCCACCCAGTTATGAACATGCAGACATAGACATTTATGGCTAAAGTGAAACCTTGACACGTAATCAACTACTGTGAAATGACATATTAGAGCAATGCAATGCTAAATTGCCTCTATGTATATTCATTTATAACCCCTGCTAAATAGGGTTACTTCCCAAAAACATTAAAGCAGTATTCCTTGCTCATTGATCCTAAGCTCCAGTTGTCAGGCTAGAATTTTTTTTATGAAAACTGTGTGCAGATCATTCAGTTTTAATTCCAATTAATGCTGTAATTTTGGGCAAATGATGGGGACATGAGTTTATATATATAGTTCAAGTTTAGCTTATAAAAGAGCAGATTCATCCCCTAAGATCTCTACTTATGTGGAAGTGGCATAAAGGACTTTCCACCTGGGGCCTCATCTACACTCCCATATAGTCCAGTTTCTGAATCCAGATTATTTGCTTTGAACCTGATTATATGGCAGTGTAGACTCGTATAATCCAGTTCAAAGCAGATAATCTGGATTCAGAAACTGTATTACATGGCAGTGTAGATCCAGCTTTAGTTCCAAAGAGCAGCTGTCAGCCAGAATAGGTACTTTATATGCTTGTATATAAATTAACCTCATGTGTAAGTCAAGTGTCAGCTTTTAGGGATTTTTATATGATTTGTGGGTAAGTGTGTAGCCATTCTATGGATTGGGGAAAGTGCTCTTGCCACCTCAGGTGGCCAACCACCCTTGGCTGTTGTTTTCCCATCAAGGCATCCAAAAAGGTCCTTCTAGTCCAGTGGTTCTCAGCCTATGAGTCCCTAGGTGTTTTGGCCTACAACTCCAGAAATCCCTGCCAGTTTACCAGCTGTTAGGATTTCTGGGAGTTGAAGGCCAAACATATGGGGACCCACAGGTTGAGAACCACTGTTCTAATCAGAGAATAGGATAATTCCATTTTTGATCTAAGGAAAGGTACAGCTATGGTGAGAGCTGAGTCAATTCCAGAAGAAACTTAGTTTAGCATTGACTCCCTCTTCTCTTTTAGTGCTCTTTTGAGTAAAAGCATCAAAGAGCCGCAACCATTCTCCTACCCAAGCATTCAAATAGGCCAGGAGCAGTGCTGCAGCAGAGAGAATAGTCGGGGCTTTGTGCACTTAATCTAGAATTATATCCGAAAGCATGAACCTGACCATAATCCAAAGGCTTGATAGTTGAACTTGACTATAATCTCAAAGACTTGAAATTTGGAACAAGATTTGTAATCCAAACAGAAGGCATGGAAAAAAAGATACAGACCCAAGAACAGAACTCCTAACTTGGAGCTCCCAAGACAGACAACTTGACACATGAAAATCCAATGTTGATCTCCCCACAAAACATTGACTCCAGTTCCTTAAGAATACTCTTTTTTTGCCCATGACATCACTCTTTTACACAGCTGCATCTCTTTGTGTATCTCTCAGTATTTGGGACACACCGGATTTGTCTCTGTTTCACACTATCCCATCTGATCCGTAAACGCTGGTTTATCTGTAACCCTCCTGTCTCCTCCACATTCCTCTCAGAGTCAATCCCTGGATGATTCTCATGAGAATCACTGCCTGTTTCCCCAACAACAGATATACCCAAAACATTCCCATCATCTGAAAAAAACACTTTTGCTTTCCCCTACAAAAACACCAGGCTCAACCATGAAATCCCCGTCCTCATCCTGATTGGCTTTGCAGGCCTCAACAATAAGTAGAAAATTTAGTCAAAACGTTGACTTATTTGTGAGTCAGAGTGAGTACTGTACTTCCCTGAGTAGAGTGGTGAAAGGTAAAAATGTAGTCTTGTAAGAACGCCAACATGGCACCCCTTTTGTCTTTTTTTAATGTCTGGGTGGGGACATGGTGGTAGGTGCTATGGATGGCTGGCCTCAAGTTGGCATTGGTGCATTCCTCTTCTGCAGAATGACCCTCAGCTTATCCCTGGGTCATACCAAAAATCCATAATTTTGGCCCACAAACATGTCCTCAACTAATACATGAGGTCAGCTTATAGATGAGTACGTCTTGGTGTTCATATTAAGTTCTAAACCAGGGTAGTAAACATTATAAAGCATGGCAAACATGCGTGTAGCTTGTTCAGAATACAGACAGAGGGTCCTTCTTTTGTCCAGAATCCCACAAGATTCAGTGTATATATGTGAGAGTAAACAGAAGCATATTACATTTCAGGTCAAGTGTTGATATCTTGTCCCGTGATATACTACTGCAGTTCTATTGTGCATCAGTTACAAATCTGCTTAATTGCCAAGGCTTTCTTTAACCAAACCACTTCCATTCCCCCATCCCTTTCAAACTTCCCCTTCCCATACTTCAGTAACCTGACATGCATTGAACTGCCCTTAAATGACTTGCAGTGATATGTTTCACTTTTAGATCAATGGCAGAAGCAGTGTTTCTATGTTTTTCTTTATTTTGCAAACTCTCTGTGATGTTTCCCATTTTTAAACTGGAGATCCACATATGATGCTAATCACCTTGTGTGCATTTCCATCCCATTGCTTTCAAAATATCTTTTCCCTGATATATTTTGACAGTTCCCACTCTTGTTGTGCTTCTTGACATTCGGTCGGCAGGGGTTCTCCACAGTTCCTAGTTGATTACTGCCTTGCAGAGTTTTCCCAGCTGCTGGTTTTTACACTTGGTATTCTTCTCTTTAATATATTAGCCCAAAAATGTTTTAATTTTTGATTCCTACCCAAAAGATGAAACCACAAATATTCCATGCAATAGCTTACTCATGTAGTTTGTGTGTCAGAAACATATTGGTCTTATTCACATTATTCACAAGGAGACTCATCAGCAACATCTCCTATGCCCAGAATAGCACTAGCAATCCAAGTCAAACTGCAACATGTATTTAAGATACACATGCACATTAGCACAAGGAGACAGTATGCTTGGACCAACTTTGAAATATCTAGGTTTTAATTATAGTTAGAAAGCATGAGAGGTTTTTATTCAAATATGATGCATTGACATCGAAGTGCAGGAAATAATATATTGAGATTATAATAATGCTATGAAAGAATTAGGTCACCAGTAGCTGCAAAAACAAAACAAAACAAAACAAAAACAACTAGCTGGGTTGGCTAAGTTTCCTCAAACGTCTTGGTGACATAACTTCACAACATTGTAAGGGTAGACTAGATAGCCAGTTTTCAATCCTTTTTATGATATCTTGTCAAATGGGTGTTAGAATCACATTGGGGAGATAGAAGACTACGAGCAGCTAACAAATTCAATTATGATTTTAAACAAGTCATGGGAATCAGATTGCTTCCCAAGGTCATTCCTACCATTGACCTTAGCATGGAGGCCATCATAAGCAGAAGATACTGGAGGGCAAAGAAGAAAATTCTCACGGAACCTCTTGAATCCCATGGCTATTTCCTTGCCTATCCAGTTGGCATATATACATGAACTGGAGAAAGGTACAGTCTTTGCCCATTGCCTTGGATGGCAACATATTCCAGTACAGCCATACCGATTTCTAAATTTCTGCCATACCCAGTAATTAAACATTGTAATATAAACATTTAAATAAATTATATACTGTTAGAAGTATGAAGATATTTATGCTATTTGGATTCAACTGAGACATGGTTGCATCACCAAATATTTATAACTATAGTGAAAGCTCTTACCTAAGCTTGCAGAACAAGAAAAGAAAATCAATTTCATTAGAATGGAACTACTACGGTAGTTATAGGCACATTATTGTAGACAGAATATCAGCATATTGTTAAAGAAAAAATTATGAGACAGAATGAAATGCATAATCCCTTTTCCATACATCATTTTGTTCTCCTAAATTGTTTTGTTTTTCCACTCCAGTAGATGTATTTTGATGATTCTTCTCCCCATCAATTCCATGAAGTTCCAAATGAGTGTTTGTGACCCTTTAGTGACTAAAACTTCCTCTAAAAATTAGGGAAATGGAATGGATTATCCGCCCAAGGATTGTTTAATCATGATTGGTCTTGCTTTACGTGGCCAGCCCAACTATAGTAGCAAGACATTGAAAAACAGCAATTTCAAATGACATCTGTAACCACAACAAAAGTATAGATTTTCAACAGATCGGGCAGAAAATGTCAGCTCCCTGTACATAAAAAGCCAGGCTTAAAGAAAAATGGTAAAATGTGCTAGCATCACTGTATTTCAGGCCTTATAATCACCAGGTGTTTGGGCGAAACTAATAGTTTAGATTCTGGCATAGCTCAATTGCAGCTGATGTGTAAGCAATGATAATAGCAACAAACACCCCACACATATTGGAATGCCCAACACATTTTCAGAACTTACCCGTACAGGACTTTGTAAGTTGATACCAGAACTTTGTATTGTGCCTGAAATGAACCAACAGCCAATAGTACTGTTGCAACAAGGGAATTTTGTGTTCTCTATAGCAAACCCCAATTACTAATCTTGTTTTGAACTAGTTGTAAGTTTTCATACTCTTCAATGGCAGTTACATCCATCTGGTATATAATTAAGACATGTCTCCGCATGGCCATATATGACTTCTCAGGAAATGGGCTCAGCTGGTACATAAGCTTTAACTGTGCAAATGCCCTCTTAGCCACTGCTGAAACTTGAGTTTCCAGGCTCAGAGTTAAATCCAGGGGCCAAGCTGTAGGCCTATATCTTTAGGGTGAGTGTAATCCTGTTCAATACAGGCTGAATCCTAATTCTCAGATCTGCCTTTTGACTAACAAGGAGCACACCTATCTTGTCTTGATTAAGTTTCAATTTGTTCACTCTCCTCCACTTCTGAAGATTATTAATGCAATATTACAGAGAGGTCAATATCATTATATAAAAAATCTGTTTCTGGTTTGAAAGTGTTATTCCTGTTTAATTGTACAGTACATATATTAAAGGGGCTTGTTATACTCCAGAAAATTCATGTTTGTAGCTGCTACAAACTATGTTAAATTGGTTGAGACTCAATGAGGTATTCATAGAAATGTGCTGCATGATATTCCGCAGAAAACAAAAGTTTTTGCAGTTTAGTAAACTTTTTCTGTGTTTTATGATAGAACCAGTTAGGAAATGACATTTATAACCCACAAACAAAAATAGTTCTACATAGTGTAATTATCTAGAATAATGGGGTCAAGGGATAACTTTTTAAATACAATGTTTTTAAAATAAATTCCATCAGCCAACCTGGAATGCCCCTGGGATCCATTCACTGGATCTATATCAGTTATAGCATTCACATCAGAGGGGTATAGAATGATTTTATCTGCAAGGTGTTAGACATCTTCTTTGCAGTTTGTTGAGATTTTCCTCTCTTAGGTCTATGTGTAAAAAAATCCTCTCAATGCTCAAAAGAACTCAGCTGGCCAGCAATAGAGGCAGAGAGGAAAATTTGCCTTTGTTGTCTGTATTACCCCCAATGCAGTTTAGCCTGTGCTCAATAAGACCTGCTTTAACATGCTGTTTACATAATCAGTGAGGTAAATTAAGTAGACCTGCACAGATTTCCTGCCTTACAGGGTTTTGGTATGACATGGCATTTTTCTCTTTGTATTTAATCAATTCAAATAGTGTCATCTGTTGAAGGCAGATCAGTCTCAGGACTGCTACAAGCAAAGGGTACAGCAAGTTAACCCTTTCCTTCCATTGCTATCAGAGGGAAATGTGTTCAGTAAGGTGTTTTGGGCATTAAACTGTGAAATTCATTAATTTTAAAATGGTAATCAGGAATGATGCCTATGTCTCTCCATGGTCCATAAAGTACTCTCCCTTCCAGTGGCAAACACAAAGGAGGGTAGAACTTTCTATCATCATCATCGCCAGGCTGCTGGTGCTTTCCATCTTCATCATCATTACCACTACCACTACCACCCCCAGGCTGCTGTGGATTTTTGCTTTTGTGAGGTGATGAGGGGGCTCATTTCTAACTGCATACACACCGTCTAGATCAGTGGTTCCCCACCTGTGGTCCATGGACCACCAGTGGTTCACAAGAACTAAAATATGGTCCATGGCCTCACCATTACTACACCATTGCAATGGGAGCGACAGGTCTAATCAGAGTGCTTATTAAATATGGTTTTCTGTAGGCAAGCAGATGGCTATTTTCTGAATCAGCACCCCAAATAACCAAATGAATCTAATGTTGACCAAAAACTAATTTGTAACCCTTTTTATACTAATTTTGGAGAGTGGTCCCTGGTGAAGTGGCCCCTAGTCAAAAAAGCATTGGGAACCATTGGTCTAGATCCTAATCATTTACTCTTCTGGTCATCTTGCCTCCAATATCAACACCAATGTCTCACCATTCCCTTTAATAAAAATAATCATAATTGTATTGGTTCTATTTGCAGTGGGGAATGATAGGGATAGGAACTCTTTCACTATGAAAATATGTCCTATTAGCTCAGGTCAATGCAGTTGAGATTTGAACCAGACAGCTCACATTCAGAGAACCTCCAAAACCAATCACCCAGACAGAGAATAAAGCCTTAAAACACCTGTTCACTTTTCATCTGCAAAATGTATTATACTTTCAATGCTGTTATTGATCTAGAGATGTGGACAAGCAACATCAGGTCAGCCAAGATATTTTGCCGAGGGACAAGAACCATCTTCATTTGAAGTCCTGGAACCAAACCCCAGCAGATACCAGTGGCTCAATTAACTTTTTATATCTGGCAAACGTGTAAATAAAGAATAGAGCAATTGATTGGCAGAAACCCCATTCTGATCTGTAAGTGTGCAAGTAGAGAAAGAGCTACAATTGATTTGAGGTAGTTTCCTGAATATCTTTGAGCCATAGTTGGTTGAATCTATGAGTGCAGAACCTGTGGATAAGGAGGGATGCCTTTACTTACAAATAGTGAAAATAAAATGGAGGGGTTGAATAACGGTATAAAACACTCTTGTCACCCACCATCATTCATGGATGCTTCCACTGCATCCCACATTAACCTCCAGAGTGCAGCTAATGAAAGAAACCTGTTTTTTCAGTTACTGCATGTCAGGATGTGGAGAGTGTGTGTGTGTGTGTGTGTGTGTGTGTGTGTGTCATGTTTACTGTAATTAAAGCACTTATAACATCCACTGGCATTTGAGTAAGAAAATACAGATTATTTTCTTCTTGTGTTTACATTCCACCTTACCTCCAGGGAGAAAAGATGACATACACAGGGTTCACAAAGAATTTCCCATCCAGTTTATTTTAGGCTACTCTTGATTATCTTCAACATAGTTGTTGCATTATGTGTCAGAGGGCACTTTCAAACAGACAATATAGATGGCATACGAGATTTACAGCAACTTAGCACTTGGCCATTCAGCAAGAAGATCTCTTTCTATAGATGTCTAAAGGTTTACTTCCACAACATCTGTATAGACACACTTGTCTGAGAGTGCATCTACACTGTAGAATTAATGCTATTTGACATCACTACAATTGTCATGACCCAATGCTAGGGAATCCTGGGATTTGTAGTTGAATGAAGAACCAGCACTCTTTAGAGGAAACAATTAAGCCCTTGTAAAACAATAGCTGGTTCTATAGCATGGAGCAGTTAAATCATGTCGAACTGCATTAATTCTATAGCAGGTACACCCTGAGAGCCATTGAATCTAATGCTGACCTCAATTTGCTGGCAAATGTAATGCAGCAAAAAGTGCACTATTTGTAATTTGGCCAAAAATGTGCATTACAATTGTTTCACGCTTAGAATTCCTTCTTTAACAATAAGTGTTAGAACACCAAAGCTTTCAGCAATGGAAAATAAACCCCTGGGGTGTATCTATGCTGTAGAATGAACCCACTTTAACTGCCCTGGCTCAATACTATGGGGGTCATAGAGATTGTAGTTTGGGATCATGGGCCTGCCAAATAATGCTAATGCCACACCAAACTACAAATCCTCAGGATGGCATAGCATTTATTAAATTAGAGATTACATCCCTCAAATAGGAGCTCTAGGTGCTCCTGAAGTAGCTTCCCCTTTTGGTTTGGGTAAGCACGATGATTACCATATTACACAACTCTAATGCACACCCTAATTTTGGGAACGTAATTAGCCAAAAGAGGGTGTGCATTAGCTTTGAGTAAGTACAGTACTTGAAGTTCTGTTTCTTTAAGCATATTGACAAGAGTAGAAAACATTTCTAAATTGTTACTTTTCAAATTATCCAAAGATATCTAAAGTTGTAGTGTTTTTCAAATAAACTTTATCATTCCACTGAAGTATAGTTGCTTCACTTTTGAAGAAATTTGTTCAGAAGGTTTCATATTCCCTTTATTTATTTATTTATTTATTTACTGTTTTTATGCACTGCTTTTCTCAAACCCTACTGGGACTCAACGCAATTTACAACATACTAATGACAACATACTAAGGCCCCGAGCCTCCGGGGAAGGGCGGTAGATAAATATGAATAAATAAATAAATAAATAAATAAATAAATAAATAAATAAATAATAAAATTTAGTGCCAGAGATACAAGTAGAAATTCATAAAATCTAAACAATAACATATAACTATAAATTAAAATCAATTAAGACCATTAAATTTAAGACATAAACAATATTTAACATTAAAACTTAGCATTAAAACATACACAGGGTTCACAAAGAATTTCCCATCCAGTTTATTTTAGGCTACTCTTGATTATCTTCAACATAGTTGTTGCATTATGTGTCAGAGGGCACTTTCAAACAGACAATATAGATGGCATACGAGATTTACAGCAACTTAGCACTTGGCCATTCAGCAAGAAGATCTCTTTCTATAGATGTCTAAAGGTTTACTTCCACAACATCTGTATAGACACACTTGTCTGAGAGTGCATCTACACTGTAAAATTAATGCTATTTGACATCACTACAATTGTCATGACCCAATGCTAGGGAATCCTGGGATTTGTAGTTGAATGAAGAACCAGCACTCTTTAGAGGAAACGATTAAGCCCTTGTAAAACAATAGCTGGTTCTATAGCATGGAGCAGTTAAATCATGTCGAACTGCTATAAACATTAAAATCACATGATCAAAATTTGTAAACTATAGCCATTCTAATTATATTAATATTAATTAATATTCCCTAATTATTTCTTATTTCAGTTTGCTCTGAACTCACATCTTCACACAAAATTTGAGACTTTAATGGCTAATGAAATTAATAGTTTTACAACTGCATGTAGTCTTTTGTTCAGAGGACCACATAATAGTGTGTAAATTGAAAATGGAATCTCAAATATTGGCTATGGCAGCTGGTGTTCGCAGGTGATTCCTCATCCAACTAATAACCAGACCTACCCCTGCTTGGCTTCATAGATCAGATTGGATCTAGTGCCTTTAAGACAGGGGTCCCCAAACGAAGACCTGTGTGCTGGATGCAGCCCTCCAAGGTCATTTACCCACCCCCTGCCCTAAACTTTAGACCTCGGGTCACCCTAAATTTGAAATGACTTGAAGGCACACAACATCAACAATCCTAATTAACTTGATTATCTCATCAGTCAAATGCAGGCCAACCCTTCCCATTGGTAAGTTTCTGTTGATTAATATTGTTCTTCATTTTAAATATTGTATTGTTCTTTTGTGTGTGTGTGTTTTGTGGGCACAGTGTTGGCTACCTTTTGCTGGATACAACCTTTTTTTAAAGAGTTAACCAAGTTAGCTGTAGGTGGAGATAAAGTTATTATGTCAAGCTTAGCATTGCTCGTATAATGGACATCAGCCTTAGTAGGAAGCTTAAATATGGAGTCTAGAGGATAGAGAGGAGGACTTGACAGACTTGGAGACTGATTCACACTCATACAAGGCACTTTATATAATATTTGAGAGCCAGTGTGATGTAATAGTTTGAGGATTGAACTGCAACTCTGAAGACCAGAATTTGAATCCTTCTTGGGTGACCTTGGGCAAGTTATATTTTCTCAACTTCAGATGAACGTTCGCAAAGGCAATCCCCCACTCCCAAACAAATTAAAATTCAAGAAATGATAGCTGAAATATCTAATGAAATTATTTTCTTCCTGTTTGCGAAGGGAAGAGTGCAGTCTTGCAGAGCAGATGGCACTTAGCAGATGCTTAATATCTGATCAGTTTCCATGTTTTTTGTATTCTATTATGGTAGCTTTACAGTTTTAGTAGCTTCTTTTCCCCTTTCTCTTTATAAAGCAATGGAGATCTAGCAGGATGTGGATTTCAAGAGCTTGCAGTTCCAGCTCTTACTTTCAATTTGTAGCATATGCTACCTGACTATTCCACTTCATAAACACATCATCTGTTAATGGATGAAAATCTTGTTTATTGGTCTTCAGATGCTATTTTTTTCACAAAGCAATCAACCAAAATGTCAGCTCTGGCAAGAGATTAGGCTCTGTAGTACAACAACAGACTACTATGTCACTAGTGGAAAAGGAATCCAGGAACAAAAACTGGAAAATGCCGTAATGGCCTTGTATCAAAACATCATCATATGGTCACAGCAGAAAACGTGTGGTCTCAGTAAAAAGTGCCTTACGAAGATGGACAACAATATTAGACAGAACATGACAACATTTTTAGGCTAGAAGCTATGCTGTTTTGAAAATTCTAGACTTTGCAGTCTAAAAAATAACTTTCCAAGCTCTGATACTAATCATGCATCAGCCTTCCAGAAATACCTTGCCTTCTTTTCCTTATCCACAATAAATTGATCAACAACTGCAACTTTTCTTAAGTGTAAGCTCCACAGCAAGGTAAGGAAATTAATATCTGAACCCATAACAGGTAGGCCCAACATTTTATTTATTTATTTATATTTTATATATTTTATATGTACTTATATTCTTCCCTTCTCACCCTGAAGGGGACTCAGGGCGGATCACAATGCACAATACATGGCAAACATTCAATGTCGTTTTTGACATACAAGGCATACAGACAGATAGAGGTCATTCATGTGACATTATGGTAATAAAATAATCCAGATCAACAATTTTTCAAAAAGCCTTTTTCAGAGTAAATATTTGGGCTTGGGTAGTAATAATATGGTTAATATCTATTTGGATCAATTGTTAAATATTAGAATCACAGGGATGGAAAAGACTCCAACTCCAGTCCAACTTCAGGAACATCCTGTTAAAGCACTCCTGACAAATGGTCATCAAGTCTCTGTTTAAAAACTTCCAGAAAAGAACACTCAATTACCTTCCCAGGCTGCATATTTGACTGTCAAACAGCTGTGTGAAGAGGTCCCTAGTGTCTGGAGCAGCAGTTTGTCCACTTATCAATGGTGCATCCTCTCAAATACATAAACATGGCTATCATGTCCCCTCTCAATAGTCTCTTCATGCTAAACATATACAGCTCCCAAAGCCTCTCGTCACAGGGCTTGGTGTCCAAATCTTTGATTACTTTGGTTGTCTTTTTCCTGCTTGAATGGTGATATCAGTATATTATATTGATTTTTTAAACAAAGGCTGTATTGTGGGCCTTCTGTATCCACAGATTCTATCACTCACCATTTGGAAATATTTTTCAAAAAGCAAATCATTTTACTTAAGGGACACCATTTTCTCTGCCATTGTCTGTTACGATACTTGAGTATCCATGGATTTTGGTATCCATGGGGGTCTTGGAACCAAAACCCAGCATTTTGGCATCCATGGAGTTACCATAACCAAATCCCAGCAGTTACCAAGGGCCTACATATATTTTGCAGATGTATGAATTAGAGCAGGCAGCCTCAAACTGCGGCCCTCCAGCTGTTTGGGCCTCCAACTCCTAGAAGCCCTGGCAAGCTTGTTCAACTATCAGGAATTCTGGGAGTTGAAGGCCCAAACAGCTGGAGGGCCACAGTTTGCGGATGCCTGAATTAAAGTCTGTCTTTTTATAAGGCTGACTGAGGTGACCATCTCAGATGATAGAACACCAGAAGTACTGAAATCTCTGCCGTTGTTATCCTGGGATGGCTTCTGCCACTATGAAGAGCTGCTCTTACTTTGAGCAGCTCTAAAACTAGCAGCATACTCATTGCTTTTGAGGGTTAAATGGTTGTGAAAAAATTGCTGCCAGTTTGCATGCCCACATGAACACAACCCTTCCTCAATTCTGAAAAATGTACAAGATGTTCTCATAATCTCACCCAGTGGAGAAATGTTTGTTCTCATGAACAAGAATGAAAATCTGAAAATATTTGCATCACTAGGAAAGGACTACTGGATTCACTTTTTCATAGAGTTCTTCCACTCTCTAGTTGGAATCGACTGATGTGATGCGGGGGTACTAACAGCATTTTACTTCATGCCTCAGCTGGCCTAAGAGCTCAAGCTGTTCCTGAGATGAATATACAGAACCAAGGTAGTGTGATGGTTATGCATGCCAGGATGACAAAGCTAAGTAGGTACTATTTGAAGTAGTCTCAGACTAATCTAACGTATGACACTTTTGTGAAAATAGCTTCCAAAATTTCACAAATGAAAACCAGGTGATTGTAATCAAGTAACATCAGTCTGCCTTTGAAGACTGTTCGGAAGCTGCAACTAGTCCAATGGACAGCAGCCAGGTTGATAACAGGAGCGGCACTCAGAGAGCGCACAACTCCTCTGTTGTGTCAGCTCCACTGGCTGCCAGTTTGCTACCGGGCACAATTCAAAGTGCTGGCTTTAGCCTTTAAAACCCTAAACGGTTCTGGTCCAACTTACCTGTCCGAACGCATCTCTCCCTATGAACCATTGAGATGTTTAAGATCATCCGGAGAGGCCTTGCTCTCGGTTCCACCTTCTTCGCAGGCGCGATTGGCGGGGACAAGAGACAGTGCCTTTTCAATGGTGGCTCCTCGACTTTGGAACGCCCTCCCTAGTGACATCAGATCAGTCCCCTCCCTCTTGACATTTCGTAAGAAAGACCTGGCTGTTCGAACAGGCATTTACACATGAAATATAACTCTTTAATTAGATCTATGGAATGATGACGATGTGATGGAAAGTGATTTTAATGAGACACTGAGAATTGTATTTTTATGTTTTAACTGTTAATTGTTGTTGCTTATATGATTATTATTTTGATTGTTTTAATTGTGTTTTATCTGGAGGGCAGTAATTGCTATGTAAACCGCCTCAAGTCGCCTTCAGGCTGAGAGGGGCGGTATAAAAATGTAGTAAATAAATAAATAAATCAGTGTATAATCAAAATGATTTTTAAAAATGAGAAAAAGCACACAAACTAGAATCTGCAGAGGGTTGCTTTATTCTGGATCTACTGGAAAGAGCAAGAATCTTGCCCCTCCTTTCCTTTCTTTGTGGCTGAATTGAGTGCAAGCTACTTTTTATAGTTTGAACTCTGTCCTGTCCCCATCATTCAATTAATCTAAAGCTAAAGAGGAAAGTAGAATTAAAGAAGAGAAATTGCAATATAAAAGCAACTGAAAATTGGAAAATAATATTATTCCAAATTGGAAAACTTGGGCAGGGGTGCTCATTAGGTAGCTCGGGAGCTACTAGTAGATCTTTGGCCCTCTTCCAGGTGATCTTCGGGCCTCACCAGCCGGATGGGGCACTCCTACCATGCGCGCGCACACCCTGCACGCACGCACGCTCCTGCTGCTGGCTTCCGCTCTTGCGGTGCTTCTTTCGCCTGCGGGGCATTGCAGGAAGAAGGAAGCACGAGGCAGGGCCTCTGGAGGGAGTGCCCTGCCTCTCTCTCTCATCCAGAAGCAGCTGTGCAGCCTCCGTTGCCGGCGAGACAGGCAGGGCAGAGCACTCCCTCTGGATGTCCCGCCTTGTGCTTTCTCCTGCAATGCCCTGCAGGTGTAACAAGCGCTGCGCGGGCGGAAAACAGCAGCAGGAGCACACGGGAGCGCGCGGGAGCACATGGCGGCGGGGGCAGGTAGATCTTTTGGACTTGGTTGCTTTAAGAGTAGCTCGCATGCTGAAAAAGTGTGAGCACCCCTGAGGACAGTATGGGGAAAGCCGCAATTGCCTCACTGGGCTCTTTAGAAAAATGGCATACAAATGTAATATAGATCATTATAATTGGCCATCTATGATAGGTTAGTTATATTCTGTTCTATGACATTTATTGGAAGCCCTGTCAGTGTCACATACTTCACTAGAATAAGCAAGTGGCCATATGATTTCTGGAAGCTGCCAACTTTTCCAAGTCAAAAACTGTATATACTCAGACAGAATTCAGGAGATGGCCAAAGCAGAGAAGAATGGAATTTTTTTGTGTTGGGAAGACATGAAGACCTTGGAAAATCGAAAGAAACATTTTATGTTGCTACTGCAAGAATAGGAGATGTATTTTGGCCAATAGCAGAATTTGTTCTCAGCAAAAAGAGTAGGCATAGATTAATTACCCAGATTGCCATTTCGTTTGTTTCCAAAAATATCTTCCATCCAAGCAATATTATTTGTTTTTATTTTTTGTAAGTACAACTTTAGAATCTTAATTATTTGCTACCAAATCTTGTGTAGCTTTGTATTGAGCTTCATATCAAAGACTATTCACTGTGCAGTTTTGTATGGGCACTCCGTTTTGAAGGTGTAAATAAAAAGAGGGCTCCACAGTGAACTCTCAGTATTTTTAAAATAGAAGGGGGAACATAATCCAATTTATATTTAGTGCTAGAGGCTCTCTTTCTAACAGTTTCCTAATTAATTAGTTAATTCTCAGCTCTGCAGATATCTCATTACTAATAATGCCTGTGTCCTGGTATGATATGGTGGCAACTTAAAAGTATCAAAAGTTAAACTATTAGTTCATGAAACTATTTGCTTAGAATCTTGTATCTTACTGATTTCTGTAAGGCACAATCAATCCAGTTTAAATTAATGGGTCTGTAATAATAATGCACCCAAGCATGTAGAGTTGGCCCTGTGTATACATGGATTCTGTATCCAGTCCACGGATTCAACCATTCACAGCTTAATAACATTTAAAAAACCAAGACCCTTGGTTTTTCCACTTTATATAGGAGACGCCATTTTACTACTACACTGTTGTATATAACAGGACAGATTTTGGTATCTTTGGAGGCTTTTAGACAGAGGCTGGATGGCCACCTGTTGGGAGTGTTTGGATGCAATTTTCCTGCTTCTTGGCAAGGGGTTGGACTCTAGATGGCCCACAAGGTCTCTTCCAACTCTTATTATTCTATGATTCTATCCATGTTATCAAAAATTATGAATTATGAGATGTGGCTCCATTGAGATATACAGTACACTCACATTGCTTTCTCCATTTCCCCTTGTAATAACCTCATAATTTTCTTCAGAATGTTACTCACCACACCACAGACTTCAGGAAACGATTCCCCAAATTATTATAATCTTTTCACAATGCACCAGGAGACTCCTGGGTCCTTTTTCCTGTTTCTCCTTTAAAAGAGAGAAAATGCATGCAGAGAAACATACATTTTAAAACATATATATTAGGAGACTAATGCAGAAACAGCAGAACCGGTTTCCAAGAGAAACTGTGGAAGTGTCAAAACATGAAATTGACCAATGCATCCATTTGATCCCTGACTGCTTCTCCTAATGTTTTCTTGCCATATGCTCCCTTTTTTGTGCAAAATCACTTCCAGTTGCCAGGAAATCATCAAACCACCAAATGGAGATAATGTCATAATGCTCGCTTCCCTTCACACCAGGAAGCTTATGACTGCCCACATAGTCTCATGCCACCTAAAAAAAACCCTGCCTTTTCTCCTCTGTCGTCTTTCTGCTTATTTTTTATTAACCATTTATAGAACAAATGCTTCTTCAGGTTTTCAGTGCTGCTTTTTTGTGGTTCCTGTACTGCATCAACACCTACCATTTGATGCAGTTCAAATGCAGCAGCCAGACAACAAATGCACACAATATGTGCTTCAGTGCTCTTTGGTTTGTATAACCACCATCTGGGCCTCAAACTGGTTCCAGGATTTCCTATACAATCATCAGTACAGTGAAACAACTTCCTTCAAGCTAACAGATGAGAATATGGAATACTATTTTTAACCTAGGTTTGTGAACAGAACATTGTTTTAACTTAACTGAGTGTTGATTAGCTGTTTAATTTTAACTGTTATTATCTAATGTTTATAGTGTATGCTGTGGCATTGAATTGCTGCCTTGTAAGCCGCCCTGAGTCCCCGTCCCCCCTGGGGGTGAGAAGGGCGGGGTATAAATACTGTAAATAAAGAAGTAATTCAATACAGGGTTGAAGCATAAATTATCAGCGTATAAGAGACCTAAGTCTCATTTTGAAAGTTTCCATAGCTGAGTAGCTTGATGGTTTTTCCATACCCTCACTCCATTGCCACCTCTGTGTTGATGGAGGCAGGCAGGATTTTCCCCGGGTACTGGTTGTGGGGGGTCGGGAGCAGGTGAGGGTTTTGCCCTCCTTTCTGCTCGAGATCCCCGTGTACAACTAGTGGGCCACTGTGTGACACAGAATGCTGGACTAGATGGGCTGAGGCCCGATTCAGCATGGCTCTTCTTATGTTCTTATGTTCTTATTGCACATGACTTAGCCCATCCAGCTACATGTATCTCATTTCATCTTTAGTGCTTATCCTCAGAAAATTCAAAATTACACATTTTTCAGAGGAGTAAAGTGCTAGCTAGATGGTCAACGAGTCCAATCACCAGTAAGTTTAAATGAAGATGGAAGAGGCTTTTGCCTCAGTGATTCTGTCCTTTGGATAATAATTAAGGGGGGGTCTATCAGTAGTGCCCCTTCAGAATATGAGGGGCCATAGCTTAGTGACTTAGTACATGGTTTACATACTAATAGTACAGTTTGAAGTTTTTTCACTTAAAAGGTCTAGGTACTAAGAAAGATCCCTCTTGAGATCCTAGAATTCTACTGCTTTTTAGTACAGAGAATATTGGGTTTATGGTCAAGTGTTCAATTCAATCTGGTTTAAGATACTTTGTTATGTTTTGGCGATGCACTTAGTCCAGGGACCTTCTGCCCCTCAACCCATCTCTAAGAGACCCAAGTGTCCTAATGCGGGAACATCCTAAAGAGTGGTGCTGTCCTTGAGTGAATTCTGACTTAGCACAAAAGCAACTTTTTATTTTGTGCATGTTTCCTAGAAAAATTTCCTAATTCTGTTACACCGCATTCTGTTACACCACAGCTGCAAAACATAAAGACGTTTTGCATTTACTCCTGACACATCTCAAAATCAGTGTCATACTTCCAAATCTCAATATTCTCCTTCTATCAGTTACAGTTGCTGAAAACATTGGACCTTTGGATCCAGTACAATGACTAACCCAAGTATGGACGTAATGTAATGATTCTACTCTGCTCTGCTGGGACAATCTTTTGGCTATCTCCCAAAATGAGATTATATCCTTGAATTATGAAAGCACGCTGGAGGCCTTTTTGCTTTTTTTCACCGTACATTTTAGTATCAGTAATAGATTTCAGAAGGGTTGATGCCTTAATGCATTACAGAATTAACTGTAACTAATTCAGTTAGTTCTGTAACCACACATATTTCCGGTGGCTACTGCTGGAGTCATTCCAGAGGAGAGACTGATCACAAAAGTAGTGAGGCCATGTTTCCTAAAAAGGAAACAGTGCTTCCCTTTCTTTGAAGTCCTTCACATGAACTGAGGGCAAACAGCAACAGTAATGCACTTAATTTGAACAATTAGAAAGCAGAACTTGTCCTCTATCAAAAACCTATATAGTACTTATTGCTTCTTCTTCTGACAAGATCTGTAAAAATGTTCTACTCATAAATTAAAGGTATGCTGAAACTGGAATTGTAATGCAAAACAAAGTACAGGAAGTCCCCAAGTTACAAACAAGATAGGTTCTGTAGGTTTATATGTGCGTGCGTGCACACACACACACACACAGAGAGAGAGAGAGAGAGAGAGAGAGAGAGAGAGAGAGAGAGAGAGAGAGAGCTTTGGATAGCATAGAGAAGCATTAACAACCTTGTGGTGTTTGTTTTGTTGTCTGTGCCCCTGTTCAGAAGATTTCACCTCACTTTCTGTCCCTGTGATAATTGGATTTTGATAACTCTGGAGTGGATTTCTCTTCCATGGGGTAGATTTCGCTCACTTTCTGTTGTCCCACCTCCGTTCTTAACTATGAGTCATTTGTAAGTCAGATGTTTGTAATTTGAGGACTGCCTGTATTACTTTTGATCTGCAATGACAATCACGTGGTCTTCCGGAAGTTGGACTAAGTCCTAGCAATTCCAGTCAGCATAGCTAATAGTTTGAATACTTTAAGTTGCAATCTAATAATAGCTGGGCCACATGATTTCCATTGTTTAAAATATTTTAACAAAGATTTCACTTTGGTGCATGTTTTATAGAAAATGAGAGAACTTGCTTTTTTTGGTGAGGACTGGCATGGGAAATTCAACAACATTCTTTAGCTTAGGAGAAGTTCTTATATTTTTGTGGGAGGTGGGCGTGGAGAAACTTTCAAACCTACTTTGAAACTTATTGTTGAGGCCTGCCTAGCTTCTGATGATCAGGATGAGCAGGGGGACCTTTTGGTGGGGCCTGAGGTTGTTATTTCCGTGGAATCTCAGGAAGTTTACTTGGAGGATGGGAATGTTTTGGTTAGATCTGCTTTTAGGGAAACGGAAAGTGGTTCTCATGAGAATCTGTTAGGGACTGACTCTGAAAGGAATGTAGAGGAGACAGGAACTCTGCCTATAACTCAACAATTACAGTTCTGAAGAGCTAGCACTAAGCAGAGAAAACTATATTTTTCACAGAGGATGAAAAATCAGCAAAGAGAATCCAGGTGTGAGAAAGAGTGATGTCACGGGTAAGAATTAGAATTCTTAAGCTATTTGCAACAATGTTCATTATGAGATCAAGATTGAATTTTCATGTGTCAGGTCACCTGTTCTGGAAGTTCTGTGTTAAAGAGTTTTTGCTTTTGATTCGGTGTTCTGCTCTCCTGTTTAAGATCAGTGACTCTCAATTGGATTACAGTTCCTTGTTTGTGTTTTCAAGCCTTTGTATTATAGTTCTTTGTCCATGTTTTCAAGACTTTAGGTTATAGTTCTTTTTTTAAAAGTTTTGGAACCCTTGGATTCCAGTTTTTTGTTTTTACCTTCTGGGAATTGAGGAGTTATGTTCAGAGTACTGAAAAAATGAATCACCAGAAGCTATGTTGGGAAAACTATATCAAGTATATCACACACATTATTACAACGTGTTTGAATGTCTACTTGCACAATGTTGAAATAAGAAAGTCGTGTTAATAACAAACTGAAAACTAGGAACAAGCAATGTTTTTCAGACTAGCATGGGGAATGAGTCAACTTATTTATACTATGATTCAAAAGTTTATAAAGGCAAATACTTCATGTAGCAAGTTATTAAATAATAAATTTCTGTTCATTCAAGATCATGTTTTTTAAACCTATTAAAATACACATCTCCAGAAACTGGACACAAGTTGTTTATAGTCTGCAGATGACATTGTGGATACTCTGACTGAAGCTAATCATACGATTATGAAAAATGAGTGTGTGATTCTTGTTGACACATGTTTTTTCTCTTGGGTTTTCACACCCTAGTCTATGTGATCTAATACTGCTCAATTCAGCAGTATTTTCAGCAATATTTTCTCTATCTTCATAGCACTCCAGTCCCTACCTTCCTAAGCACCAACTGTGTATCAGGAATTTATACATAGTGGGATTAAAAAAATTGTTTTAGTAGATTAAAATCATTGGTAAGTGCACATAAAAAGGGAAAGGGTGGCATAGCTGGAAATTGTTGTTGTCATTTTTTATCCTGCTTTTTCTCTACTAAACTTGAGCTACCGTGTTTCCCCGAAAGTATGACACCCCCGATTGTAAGACGTATCGAGGGTGTCAGGGGTCGGCTAATGTAAGCCGTACCCGAATGTAAGCCGTACCCCGGCCGCGCGTCACTCAGTCCCGCCTCCTCCTCGGTCCCGCCTCCTCCAGCCTCCTCCTCCTCCTCCGCTTCCCCCCCGCGCCGCTTGCCTCCGCCGCTGCTGCTTGCGCGCCGCCTCCCCCCCGCGCCGCCTCCCCCGCCGCCACTTGCCGCTGCGCCGCCTCCCTCCGCCTCGGTGCCGCCTACCTCCGCCCCCGCTTGCCTCCGCCGCCCGCTTAGCACTGCCGCTGCTTACCTCCGCCGCCCGCTTAGCACCGCCGCCGCTTACCTCCGCCGCCGCTTAGCACCGCCGCCGCTTACCTCCCGCCCCGCTTAGCACCGCCGCGCGCTTACCTCCGCCGCCGCTTAGCACCGCCGCCCGCTTACCTCCGCCGCCGCTTAGCTTTGCCGCGCTTACCTCCGCGCCGCTTAGCTGCCGCGCTTGCCTCCCGCCCGCCCGCTTAGCCCCGCCGCTTGCCTCCGCCGCCGCTTGGCACCGCCGCCGCTTGCCTCCTCCTCCACCAGCGGCCCCCCCGCCTGCGCCAGCGCGGCTGCCAGGCGCACTCAGGCCTTCTGCCCATGCGCCGAATATCTGCGCATGGGCGAAGGTACTGGCCGTCTGGCGCGGGCTGCGCTGGCGCGGCAAGGCGCTGACGCGCTGCGCCAGACGCGCCAGGCCTGCCCATGCGCAGAATGTCTCGCGCATGGGCAGAAGGCCGAGGCGCCGCGCTGCGCAGCCGCGTTAGCGCTACGCAGGGCTGTGACCGCCCATGGAGGAGGAGGCAAGGCAGAAAACAGTGCTTTCGGGCGCGAGGCAAGGCGTGGGACGGCGGAGGCAGGCGGCGGGCGGAGGCAGGCGGCGGCGGGAGGTAGGCGCACCGAGGCGAGGGAGGCGGCGGCAGCAGGCGGCGGCGGGGAGGCGACACCGAGGCGGAGGGAGGCGGCGGCAGCGGCAAGTGGCGGCGGGGGAGGCGGCGGCGGCGCGGGGAGGCGGCGGCGGGGGAGGCGGCACCGAGGCACTGGGCGGGAGGCGGCGGCAGCGGCAAGTGGCGGCGGGGGAGGCGGCGGGGGGGGGAGGCGGCACCGAGGCGGAGGGAGGCGGCGGCAGCAAAGTGGCGGCGGGAGGACTGGAGGCGGAGGAGGGCAAGCGGCGGGCGGAGGAGGCGGAGGAGGAGGCGGCCAAGGGAAGGCTTACTTTCGGGTAAAAGAAAGTAAGACGCTGTCTTACTTTCGGGGAAACACGGTAGCATATAAATTAGGCCCACTGCTTTTGCAGGGGATAGGGGCACAGGACACCTACACAAGTGATGCATAAAAATCCCACTTTTTAAACTGAGTTAACAACTCTCTAGAAATCTCTAGTAGAGGTCCTTGATGGTGACTCCATGGCTACCTTCTGCCAAGAGTTGACTCTAGTGTCGCCTCAAAGGACCTAGATATTTCTGGACTAGATATTGTAGCAGAATCTGGAGTCCCGAAACTCCGATGCAATACCTTTGATTCAGGCTGCGTTTTCGTGCGAGCGCATGGACGAAGACAACGCGACAACTTGGCTGCGATTCAGGAAATCAGTTTATTCAATACAACAGCTGAGGGGTCTGTTCCATAGCAAAACCAGTTGCAAGAACAGCACACTCTCTCTTCCAGTAAACAGGTCTTATACAGACAATGGAGGCAATCCTTAGTCCCACCTCCCTCATGCATTTCCACTGGCTAGACATCTGTAAGCTGATCTGACATCAACCAATCAATTAAAGCATTGTGTCACCTCTCTCCTACTGGCTGACAACCATTGCACAGTTTTAATTACCATTCATTGTTAATGCTATCTCTATGTGTGCAAGCTGTTCCCAAAAGCGAAACATTTCTACAGCGTTCCCACCAGGAGCCGGCCAAAGTGGGAAATTCATCAGCTGGCCCATGTGACGTTTCCTAAGCCAATCACTAACTTGTAAACAAACACACATGGCGATTCTCTAAGCCAATCAAGGCTGTCTCTTATCTAAAGCACATGGTGTTCTTTGAACTAATCACAGCTGTGCTTTTGCGGACCAATGGTAGCTGTATCTTTTGTAAGCCAATCACAGTCGCCAATTCTCGTGCTGCTACTAACAAGCTGACTCCGTTATTCTATGCCTATGTTAAGTAGCACTTTCTCCTGGCATTTCCTCTGCAAAATCAACAATTCTACTTTAATATGTCAATCAAATCCATAATCAAATCCATAAAAGTTAAACACGTAAAAGTGGAGAGCTGACTGCAATTTCTTCCCTTGCTATTTTATATTTAGAAAATCCCTCTAAGAAATGTTAGGCTGAATGCTTATGGGTAGTCAAAGTTTAGTCTAGTGAGATTCATGGGAATTTGGACCTGAGATAATCTGACACTTTAATTCAAGGGTGAAAGACATGTAGCCCTTCAGACGTTATTAGACTTCAAGTTTCAACAGCTTTGTCCAGCGTAGCGAATAGTGAGAAATACTAGGAATTTTAGAGCATCATCATATAAAAAATTGCATCATTCCCAACTCTGTTGTAATCATTCAATCACAAGCTGGAGTTGGAATGGTCTCAAAAACATGCCTTCTGCCAGAAGGAGGAGAATGAAGAAAAACATGCAGTAGAAGCTGCTTGAAACTGAATGATAGCTGCAACCCCTTGAATTCTTAATGGGAGTTAAGCATGAAGTGAACTCTGGGGAAATAGTAGATGCTACTGTCAGAAAAGGATTCACTTCAAGTGTTATAGCTTTGAAAAACCTAATGGGAAGCAATTTGCCAATGTATGGGCAGTGATATGGCATTGTAGGAGTTGGGAGTTGTGGTTTGATGAGGAGCCAGCACTATTTGGAAGAACGGGCTAAAGACCAGGTAAAACTGCAACTCCCAAGATCCCGCAGCATTAAAGAGGTGTTAAACTGTATTAATTCTACAATGGAGCTGCACCTTACATTTATTGTGAAGATCCTTCATTATTTATTTATTTATTTATTTGTTCAGGCTTCTATGCCGCCGACTCCCGGGGGCTCGCGGCGGCTCACAGGAGCCGAAGGCAACAATAAAACAGCGATAAAACAGCAAAAGCAATTAAAACAACAATACAATGTACAACTAAAACCGCTAAGCAATTCTGCGATAGCATACATAGAAATGCACGGGCCTATTCTCCAAAAGCTTGCTTGAACAGGTGGGTTTTGCAGGCTCGCCTAAACGGGAGCAAGTCCCTCAGGGCCCTGGTTTCAGCCGGGAGGGCGTTCCACAGCGTAGGAGCTATGACTGAGAACGCCCTCCGGCGAGTAGATGTTAAGCGTGCCAACCTTGTCGATGGTATCTCTAGGAAGTTAGCGTCTTCAGACCTTAGTGATCTCGATGGGCAATATGGAGTGAGACGGTCCCTCAGATACGCCGGCCCCAGGACGTGTAAGGCCTTAAAGGTAAGACCCAACACTTTGAAGGCGACCCGGTGCTCAATGGGAAGCCAGTGCAGATCCTGCAACACAGGTGTTATATGGCAACCTGCTGGGGTGCCAGACAGGAGCCGGGCGGCAGTGTTCTGCACCAGCTTGAGCCTCCGGATAGCCGACAGAGGAAGGCCAATGTAGAGCGCGTTACAGTAATCTAGCCTTGAGATGACCGTGGCTTGGATCACCGTGGCCAGGTCGCTCCGGGAGAGATAGGGGGCCAGCCTCCTTGCCTGGCGGAGATGGAAAAAAGCAGCCTTGCTGACCGCAGAGACCTGGGCCTCCATGGTCAGCTGGGAGTCAAGATGGACCCCCAGGCTCTTCACAGACGACGATGGGCATAACGCCACACCGTCCAGGGTCGGAAGCTGGGAACCCACCCCGCCCGGGCGACCCAGCCACAAGATCTCCGTCTTCGCCGGATTCACCCTCAACCTACTGGCTCGCAGCCATCCAGTAACGGCCTCGAGGCAGTGTTGGAAATTATCAGGAACGGATCCCGGCCTGCCCTCCATCCTCAGAATGAGCTGGGTGTCATCAGCGTACTGGTGGCACTCCAGCCCATAACTCCGCACCAGCTGTGCAAGCGGCTGCATGTAGATGTTAAATAACAGAGGGGAGAGAATGGCCCCCTGCGGAACTCCACAAGCTAGTGGGGAGCCCTCAGAGACCACCTCGCCCCTCCTCACACGCTGAGACCGCTGGTGGAGGAAGGAGGTCAGCCATTTAAGGGCTGTCCCCCTCACTCCAGCCATGGCCAGGCGGTGGATCAATAGATTGTGGTCGACTGTGTCAAACGCTGCCATGAGGTCCAATAACACGAGCAGCGCAGACCCGCCTTGGTCGAGCTGGCAGCGGAGTTGGTCTGTGATGGAGACCAGAACCATCTCCGTCCCGTGCCCCAAACGGAAGCCGGACTGGAAGGGGTCTAGCCATGTTGCATCATCTAGGAAGGACTGCAGTTGCTCCATTACTGCCCTCTCAACTACCTTGCCCAGGTACGAGAGGTTCGACACTGGGCGGTAGTTGGAGAGAACCGCAGGATCCAATAACGGCTTCTTCAGCAATGGAGCTACCACCGCCTCTTTCAAGCACTCTGGAAAGACTCCTTGCTCAAGGGAGCTGTTTATGATAATCAACAGAGGCCCACGTAACCCCTCCAGGCAAGATCTAACAAGCCAGGAGGGGCACTATTTAGTAGCCAATTGCAACATCCACACATGCCTCAAACAGACAAGAGTTCTTTCTCTCACCCTGGACATTCCACAGATATAGTAACCTCACTTGCCTAGTTTCCAACAGACCTCACAACCTGCCATAAATGTGGGTGAAACATCAGGTGATGATGCTTCTGGAATATGGCCATGCAGCCCAGAAAACTCACAACCCAATCCTTCATTTCATTCACACCAGTTTTCTTAGTTTTCCTCAACATACAAGCATCATGCTGTAGTTTCTGTTCATGTTAATCTTAATAGGGTTTTTTTTAAAGCAGTATGGACTACCCAATCAGTGAGTGTTTTTTCTAAATAAAGTAAAAGTATATTTTTTCTGCTTGCAAATTTTGGGGTTCCCTGAATTCACCATTAAAGAGGAGGAGTTAGGTTTGCATACAGATCTGTCTTTTCCAATTTCATATTGCCAGGGAGATATGTTATGAGTTTTTTTCACTGGTGGTATTTCCCTTACAGAACTAAGTTTGCAGCTGGAATATATTTTGAAGACCAGAAACAAATACATGTATTCTCTTAGGATATTCATGTGGTTTTCTGGTATAAGTTGCTATACTCTATAATCCAGTTTAATGTTTGTATTCCATTTTAGCTATAGTTTAGCTGTTAATAGTTATTTAGTAGCTAATTCCCTTTGGCTTACAAACACCTTTAAAAAACCACAAATACATGCATAATTTTTTTTAAAAAATGTAACTAAATTCACTTGAACTGATTAAAACTGCTGTCCAATTCCCAATTATAAATCAAGTTATACACAATTATACGTCTGAGTAAACCAAGTGAAATATAATCCTGAGTAAACTTGTGTAGGATTTATCTACAATTCCACACAGCTATTTCACAATGTAATCTCTTTCAGAGAAGTCCTGAACAAGGACTCTAATACTATGTATATTTATTTGAGAACACAGTCAGATAATTTCCAGTAAACATGCATGGGATCAAACTGTAACAACTTCAGATGTTAAAATAAAAACTAATAGCATATACTTTTCTGTTCTGTGCAAGATACATGGGGAGCAGTAAACTTAGTTATCTATGTAATAATATCTGATAAGCATGACTTCTTCAATTTTCTTTCACTACACCTCATAAAACAACAGTAAAATCTGAATATAAGTCTCTGGGATTGTTAACTGAAATTAAATATTACTTAATAATGAGACCTAATTCTGATTGTTGCTGCATAACTAAGTTGTTCAGTGCACAACAATAATATAAGACTTGTAATAAGTCATTGTCACAATCACTCACAAAATGAGACAAAAAATGAACGTAGAAAAAATTTCCATGTAGCTTGTGTATATCATTGAGTTTTGTGGAAAATTATTCCAAACAGGCATGTTCAGGATTTTACTGTCAAGTTACAATTGCAATTGGTTCTATTTGTATGTGGGAAGGTGGTTTTATGCTATTCCTAAAGCCAATGTTTTCCTTCTAATACTTTTTCACAGAGCTATAAAATGGAATAGGTTGTTCTTTTCTTTCAGAATATATAACATTTAATGGGTCACTTTCGGCAATTGAGATTCTAACAGTGGGTTGCTGTAAGTTTTTCTAGCTGTATGGCCATGTTCCAGAAGCATTCTCTCCTGACGTTTCACCTGCATCTATAGCAAGGATCCTCAGAGGTTGTCAGACCTCAAGCACATAAAATGGGACACAGATGCCCAAGGAAGGGGAATCACAAGATCTGTACTTGGGAACTCTAAGATAATAAGGCTCATTGGCAAGGTCTAAGATACAGGAACCTTGTTGTACATATCAATGGCACAATCCAAGTCTAGCCAGCTTGCTTGGACTTTGCAGCAAATAGAGGCCCTTCCACACAGCCCTATATCCCAGAATAGGAAGGCAGAAAATCCCACATTATCTGAGTGTGGACTAAGATAACCCAGCTCAAAGCAGATATTGTGGAACCTGGTTTACATATATTCCTGGTGGGTTGTCCTTTACACTGGCCATTTTATTGGATTGTGCCAGCGCAGCACTATACACATACACCCCCCCCCCTATATATATATCCCAAATCTAGGCTTGAGGTGGGGTACAACATGTTTAAACAGACAAATACAGTAGCATTAAGATACATATATCAAAATACAAACAACAAAGAACAACATCAATACCAATAAAATGCAGGTTAAAATGCAGTTTAAAATTGACTGAGTAGGCCAGTCAAAATAGATAGGCATTGAGTTGTATCTTTCTGAGGCCCCTTCCACACAGCTGAATAAAATCCCACATTATCTGTTTTGAACGGTGTGGACTCAGATAAGCTAGTTCAAAGTAAATATTGTGGGTTATTCTGTCTTGATTTTCTGGTTTCTGTGGCTGTGTGGAAGGGCCATGAGATTTGATTTACTTGCTTAAGAACCATCAGTAGAGAATGAAGGAACTCTGATTTGTTGAAGTCCTATTAAAATCCCATCACATACATGCAGCTCTGGGCATATGATGGATGCCCAAAAGGATATGGCTGTGCTGTAGACTTCTCACATTGAAGTTCTAATTCAGATTTAATCAACAAGAGAGAGATAAGGCACTTTTGCTTGATACCATGTTTCTCTGGAACTCACGAGTATCACAGGATTTTGGCAGGAGTGCCTCAAAAGAGGCTCACGACTGATTTAGCAGCCATGTGTGCAAGTTGAATTCTCAGAAAGCTCTCACAGCATCTACTGGCATTTTGCCTGGTATTCACTGCTGCAGTTAGCACTTATTTATATTAGCATCACATTTGTCCCCAAAGTAATTACAGGTCACCTCCCCATGCTGTGGTATAGTTTTACTTTTCCATACCTTAAGTCTCCATAGTTTTAAAAAAATATTTCCCCTATTTCCTTTTTACACAATTAATCCTATAATTTGGGAGTATTTCATTTTTTGTTACAAGAAAGGAACCACCCTAATCCAATAACATATCAAAAGAAGCTGTGTGCTGCCAAAATTAACTTCAATTATATTATAGTTAAACAAAAGGTGGAAGTACATATTATAAAGAGACTCTTATTTGTTTAATCTTTCCACCTCTCTACTGGTGAAACAGTTCTTCCTTTGTACTTTTCAATGTTTTTCTTAGCTAGATCTGGAAGTAGAAGTAAGCCAAAGATGGTCATATGTTGGTGAAAACTGATAGGTGTGAAAGGAATTATGGATAGTTCCCTACTGTTCCTACTGTTCTGCAGGAGCTTATATTATTATTATATTTGCTGAGGTAACATCAAGTTCTGCTGTGCCCAAACTAGCTGTCAATTACTCAAAAAGAAAAAAAGGATAACCCTAGAAATCACTTAGCACGTGTTGCTGATGGGTTTCATGTCTAGTTCAGAAAACTTGTTTTCAACCTTTGAAACTCTGAATAGCTTGGGACCAGATTAATTTAACACACACTTTTATTCAGCCATCACCCAAACCACTAAAGTCATTAGTCTAGGAATTGCTTATTGAAAGTACTTTTAAAATCTATTTTGGCGATAAATTATAACAAATATGAATTATTATTCTTGATTATAAAACTCTACCTATTGACTTATTTATTTATTTACTATATTTTACCCCATTCAATTTTACTCTGAAGGGAACTCTGAGCGGCTTCCAAATTGGCAATATTCAATGCCATACAAACAAAAAATACAAATAAAATATACACATACATTAAAATCATTAAAAATTAGAAAGTCATAGCATATTAATACATTAAAATTAGCTATTAAAACCACACAAATCTAACGTAATTTCGCTGGGAAGGGAGTTCTACAGTTGAGGGGCCATCACTGAGAAGGCCTTGTATCTCGTTCCCACCAACCTCACTGGCGAAGGAGGTGGGACCAAGAGCAGAGCCTCTGAGGTGGTTCCTAGAGGGAGATATGTTTGGACAGGTAATCTGGACCATAACAAGTACAATTCCTACAGTAGATGCCTTCAAACAGGTCTTGTTTGTTTCGAGTTGCTTTTTTCTAAGGTTTGCGATAATGCTTTATTGCCATTCATTGAACTTCATTTTATGGTACTTTTTGGCCTGTGTAATGAGTTGTCTGAAATTGTTGTGCTTTGCATTGATTTTAAAATGGTTGTTTGCTTACAGTGTTGTTTGCGTGCATTTCATTGTGTTTTCCTGTACATAGCCCTGAGCTTAGAATGTTAGGTTTGAAAATTAACTTGAAAATGTTAAATTGGGAACATAATTCATAACCACTAACATAAATATTTGGAAGCGTTTCAGTAGTTCCACAATAATTCACGCTTCATTGACAATGATAGTCACAAGGGATGACCAAATGCTTTAAACGAAACAGCACAGAAGTTGTCAACATCAATCTGAAAAGCACATTTTTGTTAAAAGTGCTTTTCTTTCTCAATTTAAAGTAGCATTCCACCAAAAAGGATTTTCTCCTTATAAATGGGCTACAAAACATATCATAATTGTTGCCTGGGAATTCTACTGAAATTGTCAAGTTGTGAAAAGATGTCCTGAAGGATTGGATTCATCCTGTACATACTCAGTTTTTTTCACTGATTTGCATTTCCATTCTCTCTATCCTACCTCTCCCTTTACAATTTACATTGTTAGCTTGTCCGTCAAATGCTTTGTTTACTAAAGCTCAAGAGAGTGATATTTAAATGTTAGCAAGGGACACCAACAATTTCAGCCAAAGGGTACTGATCCAGTGCAGCGATAAGTGGCTGGCTACAAAGACAAATCAGTGACAACTTCAGAATCACAAATGTTTTGAGTGCCCCTTACCATATGCCCCTTGTTTTCTGCACAACCGAATCACTGCATGCTCTCTTCTTCCCTATTTCGTATCAAGATGCATGGGCTGCAAAGAGATCTGGCAGGCTCAGTTCATTGAATTTAATGGGACCTGATTTTTTTTTTAAAAACATATTAGAATGGATAAGAATGCGCAAGCTGCAAAGGAGAAAAGTCAAGAGAGAGGGACAGAGAAAACTATCAACTGAATGATTCAAGTGCCTAGCAACAATAAACACAGCAAAGGATCACAGAGGAATTCAATAATTTTTGAGAAGATATTGGGGGTGGGGGTGTTTAGGCATCAGCATCAAACTTCTAAAAACATGTAACCCAATGAATCATGGGATCATTGGAAAGGAGAGAGAAAAAGCTAGAAAATAAATGCTAAAGAATCCAAGTGAGCAAAGATAAACACACTCAAGTATTAAAAATGGATTACAAATGGGCCCCAGTTAATACTAATTTACTTTATTGTGTAGAATAAAATTAACAAAAGTGTAGACTTGGAGAGAAAGTCAGCACTCTACCCATTTCCCCTGCCCTTTGCTATGGCGTTGTACTAGCCCTGGTCCAGTGTTTTGTACTTTATCCTTTCTCCGGTCCTATGTGTCCCCGTTGGTCCAGCCCTCTTATGGCTGTGCAGCAGGCCTTGGAAATAATTAGCTCCAGGTCCCACCCTGAACATCAGGCAGGACCATGCTTGCATTTTACCCACTCCCTGGGCCTTAGTCTACTTCATTATACTAGCCCAGTTGTCAAGGCCCACTCTGGAATTCTGGCCATTGGAAGCTGAACTTCCCCGCGGAAATTAGTACTGAACTGGCTTTAATTTAAAATATGTATAACTGTTATATAGTATTATGTCTATGTTTTATAATGATTACTTTGTATGCTTTGTGTCAGTAATTGCAATGCTTTACCTATGCTGGAAACTGCCCTGAGTTCCCTCAAGGAAATAGAGCGGTATACAAATAAAAGATTATTATTATTATTAACAATGGCCAGTTCTCAGAAAGTTTCATGGTCTAATAGATGTGTGTACATGTGAATACTGAAAAGGCTTGTAGTTTCTAAACTATCTTAAGGGACCTGTTTTGTTTTGAATCCTAAACACCAAAATTCGTTAATATTTCATTTTGTTAATATTTCATTTAGTTAATCTGCCCATTTGCACCAATGGGAACACCTTCAGGACTCGTTTCTCCATTTTTATGGCTATCAGGATGAAACTTGCTACACTTGTAGGACACATTTACCACTGTAACCCCCCCCCCCCCCCCAAAGTTTCAGAACATTTCACTCAACCACTGATTTTTGGCAATTTTTAAATATTTTATGAATAACCTTTTTTTAAAAAAAAACCCTACAAGAGCTATTTCTTTGAATTTCTCTACAATGACACAACATAACCAGCACATAATTTCTCCTAAGTTGATTTTTAGAGATTTTTTTCAATTTCAGCATCTTGGTCGAGTTACTCTCTAAATTAATCTTTAGTCAACGGTAAACATCCAAAAATGAATCCTAGTAAATGGAAAACCCCCACACACGCAAAGAAAATGATCCTAAAAGGATTGCTATTGCTGGCTGCTAGTCTAAGCCTAAGCTAGTAATGAAAAACAATGGCTGCAAAAGCAAATACACAGGAGCAAATACACACTACCCCTCTCTTTCGGAATGGCGAGGCCACGAGCTTCGCTGGCAAAAGACACCAGTCAGGGCTCCACCACCTCTTTCTCCCTCAGCCCTGATAGGCTGAGGAGAGCATGTGATTAAGCATGTATGCTGCACCTCCAAGGAGAATTTGCTTATGTTGGCAAAACAAGCTGATTCATCATGGCAGTGACCTACAAAAAATCACAAACTTTTAACAAAATTTCAGTTTTCTTCTGTCTGGGTTCAGATATGGGGTGATCCCTGGTTTGTAAATCAAGCCATATGCACGAAATTTGCTAAAACAATAATGACTTACAGACTTACCCGAAATTTTGCACAGCTCTAATAACCATGCAAGGTATATCCAACTGGACTATAAGGTCATCCAATGATGACTCAGACAGTTTTAATGGTGAATTTTAAGCTCCACTGTATTCTGGTTTTGTGTGTTTTGATACGTATTTTATGGAGGAATGTTTTAATATTTGTATTTTACGGAGGGTTTTGAAATGATTATGTTTGTTTATATAATGCTGTAACCCGTATCAAGCCATGAAAAGAGGCAGGCAAGAAATAAAATTATTATTATTATTATTATTAATGGGACTTGAATTCCCCAAGTTGTAGTCAACATATTGATCCCCTTCTTTTAAATTTTACATCAGATAATCACATTTTAAAATCAGTTTTGCAGCTTTCATGTTCTCAGTTCATAACCATCTGTCTTGTGGTTGATTAAACCAGGTTGTCAGCATTTCCTCTTTTTCTGTTGTAATTTTGCAGAATAGTTAAAATTAAACAAAACCTTCATTTGTTCTACAAACAACTCAGTGACTATCTGTGTCAAATTTCGGGAAAGCTAAAACGTTGCTGTATTAGTAGAATTCCATTTGAGTGACTCACAGGATATAAAGATAATGTGTCTTTGAAACAAAAGTGTTTTGCGAAGTAGTTAGGAAGTTGTCTCAAATTATTTAATGGTTTCTCCTTTTTTCGTTTTGAACTTTACATGGATGTCAGCTGCAACTACAAATCTCTAAATTCCTCCAAATGTTATTGATATTTTATTGTTTGTATTGTATGGATACACTTATGCAGATAGGGCAGGGTCAGTTATTGAAATTGGTAACCAAAATCCCTTTGCATTTAAATCATCTCACTTGAACTAAAGCGGTTTTGGTACTTTTCCAACAGAAGTACAGTCAGAGAGTGATGCTGCACACGTGTAGAGCTTAGAAAAGTGGGTTTCTGTGCCAAGAATCAGGCAGGCACAGGCTCCGTGAATGTAACACTATGATTGGTGCTTCTAGCCAGTGCTGTGATTTGCCAAAGTACACCCCGTGCCTAGCGTAGATAACGTAGGCTCAGATTGGTCAAACAGTACAAAGCATGAGGTTTGTTTACCTTAGTGCCAAATGGATAAGAACTGTGCATGAGCAGAGGGATTCTGCCCCCTCCGTTGCTGGCAAGGAGTCTGCAGAAGCCAAATGTTGCTAGTTGGGAACATGAAAGTCCCAGCCACTGATAGTTGTACTGTGGGAAAGACTACCATAGAAATGTTCATTGTTCTAACTCATAGGAGGGGATTAAGATGTGATGCAAATGGAAATGTTATGTTTTATTGGATTAATGAAATGTTCTGTAACACCAGTCAATGATGTTTGTGAAATGTTCATGAAGGAGGGCGGGCTTTTGTGGATGCCGCCATGAAGGGTATAAGAGCTTTGTGTTAAGGATGACCGGGGCCGTTTGCCCCTTACCGCAGCACGTTCTGTGGGCAACCCCACCAGCTGGTGTTAAGCAATAAATCTTTGATTTCATGTTGAGCAGTGAAGTTGTTGCGTGATTCCTCATCCTTGCGCCTGCACGTCCATGCCGCCGTTTTGGTAAGAGGTAACTTGCCACTTGGAGTTCCATAACTCCCAATTTGCTGCTACAGAACTACCACTGAGTAAGTGGTTTGAGTTTTATGAATATTGAGGCAGAAAATCCCACAATATCTGCTTTGCACTGGGTTATCTGTGTCCACACTCAGGAACCTTCCACACAGCACTATATCCCAGAATATGAAGGCAGAAAATCCCACAATATCTGCTTTGAGGTGGGTTATCTGAGTCCCCACTCAGATAATGTGGGATAATGTGGACTCAGATAATCCAGTTCAAAGCAGATATTGTGGGATTTTCTGTCTCGATAACATAGGTCCAAGGGCCCTTGTGGACTGAAACTTCAAAGCAGCTATTGTGGGATTTTCTGCCTTGATATTCTGGGATTTAATGCTGTGTGGAAGGGCCTGAGTGTGGTCTCAGATAACCCACTTCAAAGCAGATATTGTGGGATTTTCTGCCTCGATATTCAGTGACATAGGGCTGTGTGGAAGGGCCCTGAGTGTGGACTAAGATAACCCATTTCAAGGCAGATATTGTGGGATTTTCTGCCTTGAGTGACATAGGGCTGTGTGGGATTTGTGGACTCAGATAACTCACTTGATAACAGATTATGACATGTTCTGCCTCAATATTCAGGGATATAGGGCTGTGTGGAAGGGCCCTCAGATAACTCACTTCAAAGTATTGTAGGATTTTCTGCCTTGATATTCAGTGACATAGGGCTGTGTGGACCCTCAGAGAACCCGCTTCAAAGAAGATAATGTGGGATTTTCTGCATCAATATCCTGGGATTTGTGTGGAAGAGCCTTCATATAACCCACTTCAAAGCAGATATTTTCTGTGATATTCTGGGATTTAACGCTGTGTGGAAGGGCCCTGAGTGTGGACTCAGATAACCCACTTCAAAACAAATATTTTGGGATTTTCTGCCTCGATATTTAGTGATTTTCTGCCTTGATATCTAGTGACATAGGGCTGTGTGGAAGGGCCCTGAGTGTGGTGGACTCAGATAACCCACTTCAAAACAGATAATACGGGATGTTCTGCCTCAATATCCTGGGATATAGGGCTGTGTGGAAGGGCCCTCAGATAACCCAC
Source organism: Anolis apletophallus (assembly GCA_030556195.1). Taxonomy (NCBI): domain Eukaryota; kingdom Metazoa; phylum Chordata; class Lepidosauria; order Squamata; family Anolidae; genus Anolis; species Anolis apletophallus. Next base: position 120,923,492 of record JARBWK010000007.1, read on the forward strand.
TTCAAAACAGATATTGTGGGATTTTCTGGGATATATTGGTTATATCGTTCCCTGTGCTGAAATAGAGGCCTGCAAACTTCCCTTAACTCCTCCTTTGCAATTAGGCAACACTTCTCTACCAGTTGATGTGAAGGGCGTGTGTGTAGTGTATGTGCGTGGCTGTCTGTTTGCGGAAGTCTCCCTCCCTGCCTCCCTTTGAAAGCCTCTCTTGCCCTTTAAGCGCCTCGAGGCGGGGCCTGCCTCAAACTTTCTTTCTAGCCCAAGTTTTCGCCGTTCGTTCCTGGGACGCACGGAAGCGCCCTTCGCAGCCAATCAGAGGCGCCCCGCGAAGAAGCCCCTTCGGCTGAGCCTGAGCTGGCATTGACGTCCTCGTCGCTTCCTCCTCCTGCTGCTTCTTCCTTCTCCTCAGCGTCGCCTATGGAGTACCTGACCACCTTCACAGGCAAAGGCGGGCGGCTGCTGCGGGGCACAGCTAGCCGTTTGTGGGGCGCCGGGGTCCCCCGCCAAGTCCGCTTCCAGGACTCCCTCCACGAGGAGGAGCCTCCCCCTCCTCCGCTCGGTAGGGCAGGGGCAGAAGGGGCTTGGCCTTTCAGGGAGGGCGCCTACACCAGGCCTGGGCACACCTCAGCCCTCCCTCCAGGTGTTTTGGACTCCAACTCCCACAATTCCTAACAGCCGGTAGGCTGTTAGGAATTGTGGGAGTTGGAGTCCAAAACACCTGGAGGGCCCAAGCTTGCCTAATATACTGTAGGATCCATGGAAAACTTCAAAACTATAGCAATTTAAGAGTGTAATGGACCCTTAATTGGGGGAGAATTGAGGAAGCCCTTTCAGGCTGCTACGTGGACACAAGAGGAGCCTGTTGGCCTTCCTTTATTAGTTCAGCTCATTGAGTATGCATGCTCTCCCCAAACAGGTGCTTGCCAAGCTGGGCTCCAGGTGAGTTGGGAAGAGCGGCCTCTTTTACCTGCCCAGCAGGTCCTGCAAAGTTTGCTGAAGGATTCCAAAGAGAGCCTGGTGGAAACAGCTGGCAAATCCAGATTGGTTTCCTTCTGAACTGCTGGCCTCGGGCCCTTCCACACAGCCACACATCCCATAATATCAAGGCATAAAATCCCACAATATCTGAACTGAGTTTTCTGGGGGCAACTGGGTGTCAGCTGCATAAGATCTCTACTGACCAGAAAGCCATGAGCACGAGGCCTGCCCGGGTTGGGGTGAGCTCTCGACCAATTTGTGTAGCTTGTTGTCGACCTTTGCAACCCAAAAGACAGTTGCATCTGTCAAGTAGGAAATTTAGGTACCACTTTGTGGGGAGGCTAAATTTAACTGATTCCTGGTATGTTAAATTGCCTCTATGTCTGTCTATATACAGTATGTTGTATGTCAATGGCATTGAATGTTTGCCTGTATAAGTGCATTGTGATCCGCCCTGAGTCCCTTGCGGGGTGAGAAGGGTGGATTATAAATGATGTAAATAATAATAATAATAAATAAATATATCCACACAGCCCTATATCCCAGGATATCAAGGCAGAAAATCCCACATCTGAGTGAGGACTCAGATAACCCAATTCAAAGAAGATATTGTGGGATTTTTCTGCCTTGATATTCTGGGATATAGGGCTGTGTGGAAGGGTCCTCAGATAACCCACTTCAAAGTAGATATTGTGGGATTTTCTGCCATATATTTCAGTTCAAAACAGATAATGTGGGGTTTTAATTCAGATGTGGAGAAGGGGCCTCAGTCCACACTGCCCTATATATTCCAGTTCAGATCAGATAATAGGAGCCCCCCCGGTGGCGCAATGGTTAAACTCTTGTGCTGGCAGGACTGAACACTGACAGGTCGGAGGTTTTAATCCCAAGGAGAGCTCCCTCTGTCAGCTCCAGCTCATATGAGGACATGAGAGAAGCCTCCCACAAGGATGGCAAACATCAAGACATCCGGGCATCCACTGGGCAATGTCTTTGCAGACAGCCAATTCCCTCACACTAGAAGCGACTTGCAGTTTCTCAAGTTGCTCCTATTACGCCAAAAAAAGGGGGGGGGAGAGCCATATCACTCATAATATCAAGGCAAAAAGTCCCACAATATCTGCTTTGAACTGGAGGCCCTTCTACACAGCCCTATCTTCCAGAATTTCAAGGTGGGAAATCCCACATTATCTGAGTGTGGACTCACAGAACCCAGTTCAAAGCAGATATTGTGGGATTTTCTGCCTTGATATTCTGGGATATAGGGCTGTGTGGAAGGGCCATGGGCTATCATAGTCCACACTGCCATATATTCCAGTTCAAAGCAGATAATGTGGGATTTTGTTCAGCTGTGTGGAAGGGGGCCATACTGAGGAGGATTTGGAGCCTGTGTGGGTGCTCTGAGAAAGGACCTTTGTGATCTTTCACTCCTTTGAGCATATCCTAGTGCAGGGGTGCTCATTAGGTAGATTGTGATCTACCAGTAGATCGCAATCTACCTAATGAGCACCCCTGCGATCTACTGGTAGATCACGTAGGGTGTCCTGGTAGATTGCAGGCAGGGCGAGTGGAAGGCTCAGTCCCGCCCCTCAGGCTCCTGACGCCACCCAGGTGCAGAAGGAGGTTGGACTGAATGGCCCTTGGAGGTCTCCTTTTACTCTAGGAACCTATTGTTGTTACTATTATTATTATTAGTAGTAGTAGCAGCAGCAGAGGCTGAATTAATATCATCATCATCATTATTATTATGAATAAATTCAGGGGCTTATTATACTCCCATTTAGTTGAATTCAGTCTTAAAATATATTATACGGCTCTCACTGAAATAAATTTCCATATATTTGCGTTTATGGCTCTCTGAGTAGTGGGTAGGTAGATCATTTTGACTTGGTTGTTTTATAAGTAGCTCACATGCTGAAAAAGTGTGATCACCCCTGTATTGAAAAGTCCCAAATACTGATGTCGCCCTGTTTGTTTGACAGGCTAGGACCAGAGCATTGTCCAAAATGGGACATTGTTGAAATGTGGAACCCGTGGTGCATTCACCTTGTCCAATTAATGCAGTTTGACACTTCTTTAACTGCCACGGCATCCCTTAATGGAATACTTGGAGTTGTAGTTTTGCAAAGTGGTGGAGGCTCCTTCTTTGGAGGCTTTTAAGCAGGCTGGATGGCCATCTGTCAGTGATGCTTTGAATGCAATTTTCCTGATTAGCAGGGGGTTGGACTGGATGGCCCATGAGATCTCTTCCAACTCTATGATTCTATGATTCTAAAGTCTTTAGCCTTCTCTAGGAATTCCCAGTGGCACAATAGGTTAAACTCATGTGCCACCAGGACATCTGACCAAAAGTTCAGTGGTTTGAATCCAGGGAGCGGGGTGAGCTCCCACCTGTCAGCTCCAGCTCCTCATGCTGGGACATGAGAGTAGCCTCCCACAGGATGGTAAAACATCCGGGCATCCTCTGGGCAACGTCTTTGCAGACGGCCAATTCTCTCACACCAGATTTGCAGTTTCTCAAATTGCTCCTGACATGGAAAAAAAACCCCTTCTCTGCCAAAAAGTGTTGTCTCATCAAACGACAGCTCCAGTGATTGAGCCATGGTAGTTAAAATGCTGCCCGTTTGTATTAACTCTACAGTGTAGATCATGCATGGGCAAACTTTGGCCCACCAGGTGTTTTGGATTTCAACTCCCACAATTCCTAACAGCCTACCAGTCCAAAACACCTGGAGGGCCAAGGTTTGCCCATGCCTGGTGTAGATGCTCTTCAGTCTTTTGAGCCTGCAAATCCATTTTGACTACCAAAAGTCACTTCTGCACATTGTTGCAGAAGTGTGTGGAATAGCAAAATAGATCACAGGACTGGACCATGCATCAAATGTGTAAGTTCAGATTATAAATGGAAAGAGTTGTCAAAAAGCAGGGGATGTCTGTATTCTTATTTCTTCTGATTTTATATTGAGCCCCTTCCACACAGCTGAATAAAATCCCACATGTTCTGCTTTGAACTGGAATATATGGCAGTGTGGACTCAGATAACCCAGTTCAAAGCAGATATTGTGGGATTTCCTGTCTTGATATTCTGGGTTATATGGCTGTGTAGAAGGGCCCAGAGTTAGAATAAATCATTTTGGGTAGCTGGTGTTTAAATTTCTGATCATACTAGGAATTGAGAGAAAAGGATAAACACAACATGTGAGCTAAATGCCATAAATGCACCAGATCATAACTGCTCTTGGAAGCTAAGCAGGGCCAGCCCAGGTTAATACTTGGATGGGAGACCACCAATGAGTTCCAGGTGCTTTAGGCTATATTTCAGATCAAGGAACCAGCAAAACTATCTCTTGAGTATTCCTCACCAAATAAAATGTTATGAAATTAATGGGGTCACTATAATCTCAGAGGCGACTTGAAGGCACATACCACACAAAAAGTTTAGATTTCCAAAATCAAGTAAGAAAATATATCATCAAAAATGGAAACATTGGATGTTCTTGCTATTCTCATTATGTTATTTTTCCCAAGAGGTTAGCATGAGGGGAAGGTATAGATGGGTTTTGAATCAGGAGCGGCCATTTCACCTTATATCTTTTATACTAAGGGCCAGCGACTTTATTTCTGGACTTCAATTCTTGAGGTTTTGAGTCAGTCTTGATAATGGTTAGGACTGACAGTAGTAATCCATCTACACCAGGGAAGACTCGGGCTCTTCAACCTTCTTCTGGATGGTCCATCAATGCAGAATGGAGCTACCAGGCCTAATTCTCTGTACAGTACCAAATACAGAGTGAAATAGAAGCTGCATCTTGGAGGAAAAGCAACTGTTTCTCTGATTGCTTAATTGCTCTCTTTTAGTAGTAATACAGGGTGGATCATTTACTCTCATATCTTGGAAGGATCTACTTTGAGGAGGTGAGAGTGGCATAGCAAGAAGGATTGGTCCTGGCTTATTTATTGATTACTAGCTTGGGGACCCAGCCCTGCCCGGGTTATTTGAGAAGCGCAGCAGGATGTAGAGTGGGTCATGGGGGCTCTGTGTGCCAAGTTTGGTCTTCATCCATCATTATTGGGAGTTGCAGTGGTATCATGAAATTACTGAAGGTAGTGCAAGTCCCATCATCTCTGCCCCCCCCCCCAAAGTGTAGTAGGATGTAGATTGGGTCATGGGGCCTCTGTGTGCTAAGTTTGGTCTGTATTGGTGAATGGATGAGGGATGCATTGTTTTTTGGAAGTGAGTGAAGGTACTTCAAGTCCCATCATCCGTGGTCCGTCTCACAGTAAACTGCACCAGGCTGTAGAGTGGGTCATGAGGGCTCTGTGTGCCAGATTTGGTGTTGATCAGTGATTGGATTAGGTTTGTAGCAGGATTGGGAAGTGAGGGAAGGTACTGCAAGTACCATCATTCATGTTCTGTCCCCCTCCAAACTTCAGTAGGATGTAGAGTGGGTCACTGGGGCTCTGTGTGCTAAGTGTGGACTTTCTCGGTGTTTTTTGGGGGCCACAGTGGTCTGTGGGAACAGAGGGGTGTGAAAATACTACAAATTCCATCATCCATTGTCAGTCCTCCCCCGAACCTCGCCAGGACATGAAGGCAGTCATGGGGGTTATGTGTGCCAAGTTTGGTCACAAACGGTTAATGGATGAGGGTCGCAGTAGACTTGGGAAGTGAGTAGAGGTACTTCAAGTCCCATCATCCATGGTCCACCCTCCTCCAAAGTGCACCAGAATGTAGAGTGGGTCATGAGGGCTTTGTGTGGCAAGTTTGGTGTTGATCAATCATAGGATTAGGTTTGTAGCAGTCTTGGAAAGTGAGGGAAGGTACTGCAAGACCCATCATCCATGTTCTGTCCCCCTCCAAACTTCAGTAGGATGTGGACTGGGTCACTGGGGCTCTGTGTGCTAAGTGTGGACTTTCTCGGTGTTTTTTGGGGGCCACAGTGGTCTGTGGGAACAGAGGGGTGTGAAAATACTACAAATTCCATCATCCATTGTCAGTCCTCCCCCGAACCTCGCCAGGACGTGAAGGCAGTCATGGGGGTTATGTGTGCCAAGTTTGGTCTCAATCGGTAATTGGATGAGGGTCGCAGTAGACTTGGGAAGTGAGTAGAGGTACTTCAAGTCCCATCATCCATGGTCCACCCTCCTCCAAAGTGCACCAGAATGTAGAGTGGGTCATGAGGGCTTTGTGTGGCAAGTTTGGTGTTGATCAATCATAGGATTAGGTTTGTAGCAGTCTTGGAAAGTGAGGGAAGGTACTGCAAGACCCATCATCCATGTTCTGTCCCCCTCCAAACTTCAGTAGGATGTGGACTGGGTCACTGGGGCTCTGTGTGCCAAGTGTGGTCTTTATCAGTGTTTGTTGGGGGCCACAGTGGTCTGTGGGAACAGAGAGGTGTAAAAGCACTACAAATCCCATCATCCATTGTCAGTCCTCCCCCAAACCTCACCAGGACGTGAAGGCAGTCATGGGGGTTATGTATGGCAAGTTTGGTCTCGATCAGTGATTGGCTGAGGGTTGCAGCGGACTTGGGAAGTGAGTAGAGGCACTTCAAGTCCCATCATCCATGGTCCACCCTCCTCCGAACTGCACCAGGACGTAGAGTGGGTCATGGGGGCTGTGTGTGCTGAGTGTGGTCTGTATTGGTCCTTTTTGGTGGCCTCAGTGGTCTGTGGGAACCAAAGTGTTGGAAAGTACTACAAATCCCATAATCCGTGGGTCATGTCCTCCGACCCGCGCCAGGGCGTAAAGAGGGTTAGGGGGGTTATGTGTACCAAGTTTGGTGCAGGTCCATCACCCACGCTGGTCGCTGTGGCCTGTGAAAGTGGCTGCCACATATCCGCCCTGGCCTGTGAAAGTGGCTGCCACATATCCGCCCTGGCCTGTGAAAGTGGCTGCCACATATCCGCCCTTGCCTGTGAAAGTGACTGCCACAATCCGCCCTTCCGCCCTCCGCATACACACAAACATTCCGTTTTATAAAGGTATACAGATACAGATATACAGATATCAGGAGCGAACCAAGAGTACAGTTGTGATGCACTTTTTTAAAAAAAACCCCATAAAGCTTGAAAACTTGGCATTATACATACTAGATGTTTTTTGACCAGAAGCTGGCCACTTGGAGTGCCTCTGGTGTTGCCATAAGAAGGTCCTCCATTGTGCATGTGGTAGGGCTCAGACTGCATTGTAATAGGTGGTCTGTGGTTTGCTCTTCTCCACACTTGCATGTCGTGGACTCCACTTTGTGGCCCCATTTCTTAAGGTTGGCTCTGCATCTCGTGGTGCCAGAGCTCAGTCTGCTCAGCGCCTTCCAAGTCACCCAGTTTTCTGTGTGCCCAGGAGGGAGTCTCTCATTTGTCATCAGCCATGGCTTGAGGTTCCAGGTTTTAGCCTGGCACTTTTGGACTCTTGCTTGCTGAGGTCTTCCTGCAAGTATCTCTGTAGATCTTAGGAAACTGTTTCTTGATTTAAGGCTTTGTGTGCTGGCTGATATCTGAATAAGGGATGGGCTGGAGATGTTACTGCCTTGGTCTGGTCCTGGCATGACCTTGAGTAAGAGAAATCCTTGCAGGATTATTAATTGCCGCCTCTGCTTGTTTGCTGTTGGGGGATTAAAGATAAGGACTTGCATTTCCTGGCCCCAGTACTCATCACCACATTATCTAGTGGAAGTAATTAGGAGACTATTCTTGCATAGACTCTTCACTTCTGGTCAGTGTGGTGGTAGTGATTGAGCCTAGTGGGTCCTATATGCAGAGAGAGGGGACAAGTAAGCAAAAAGAAATCATGACTAACATGGCAGGTGTTTCTTAAGGAACAATAGGTTCTGGGGGCCCTTCTTCACCCAGGACCCCTTGCTGTGATTCCCAGAGAGAAAGATTGAAAGAGGAAATAGGTAGGCAAAGGCAGGGGTAGCTGTTTCGTTTTATTTCCTTATCTATTTTCCCTCAGGGCAGCCAGGCATGCCATTTCTTTATTGCATCTCCCAGATGGTGAGGACACACCTAGGAGATGATTGTTCCTTCTGATTTCTTCCCAGTTGCCTGCTTTTACAAGTGAATGGCAACTGCCTTTTCTTTGAAAGTAAATTAGATGAAAAGAAGGTGAACCTCCCTCCCCACATATTTATGCTTCCTGCATAGCAAGAAGATATCGCCTTGTCCATGGCTGGTTATTTCGAGCTGCTGTTTGTCTACTGAGACAAACCCTAGAAACTGAGACAAACCCAAATTTAAAATTAATGGTACCACATATCAGCATGTTTGGTAGGTCCCATTGAAACCGGCAGGAATTATCCGTACCTAGATAGAATCATAGCGTTGGATGAGACAGAATCATAGAGTTGGAGGAGAACTCGGGGCCATCCAGTCCAACCCCCTTCCAAGAAGCATAAAAATCACATTCAAAGCACCCCCATCAGATCACCATCCAGCCTCTGCTTAAAAGCCTTCAAAGAAGGAGCCTCTACCACACTCCAAGGCTGCTGAACCGCTCTCACAGTTAGGAAGTTCTTCATAATGTTCACGTGGAATCTCCTTTCCTGTAGTTTGAATCCATTGTTCTGCATCCCAGACTCCAGGATAGTAGAAAACAAGTTTGCTCCCTCCTCCCTATGACTTCCCCTCACATATTTATATATGGCTGTCATGTTTCCTCTCAGCCTTCTCCTCTGCACACACAACCATTGTTGTTGCACCATTTGCAACTTTTATTCTTGTCTGTTTTTACGATGTATCACTGTTTAACAGTGCATTTTAACATATATGTGAACCGCCCCGAGCCTCCTGGGAGGGGCGGAATATAAGATTGAATAAATAAATAAACATGACCAGCTCTTTAAGTCGCTCCTCATAGGGCGTGTTCTCCAGACCCTTGATCATTTAGTTGCCCTCCTCTGGACATATTCCAGCTTGTCAACATCTCCCTTCATTTGTGGTGCCCAGAATTGGGCATAGTATTCCAGGTGTGGTCTGACTAAGGCAGAATAGAGGGATAGCATGACTTCCCTGGATCTACACACTATACTCCTATTGATGCTAGCCAAAATCCCATTGGCTTTTTTTAGCTGCCGCATCACATTGTTGGCTCATGTTTAACTTGTCCATGAGGACTCCAAGATCTTTTTCACTTGTACTGCTGTCACGTCAGGTATCGCCCCCCCCCCCCTTTCTGTATCTGCATTTCACTTTTTTCTGCCTAAGTGGAGTATTTTGGATTCGTTCCTGTTGAACTTCATTTTGTTAGTTTTAACCCATCTCTCTAATCTGTTAAGATTTTGAATTCTGCTCCTGTCTTCTGGAGTATTGGCTATTCTTCCCCATGACTCAAGGATCACTGCTGCTCAGCCATAGTGCATACATATTCAGGAGTAACATATTCCTGTTTTTATTTTAAATATGTGCTTCCAAAACAAATTCACACGGTCCTGGCATTGAGTTGATACGAAATGGCCTTGAAATTGGTTAACTTTTTACTTACTCTGGTCAGCAAAACTTATCCTTTATCAGGGCAGTATTTTTCAGAGAGAGGGTAAAGGGAGGAATAAGACCAAGGACACATTGAACAGATGCAAAGGACAGCAGGGATCCTGCCACCTTTAACAGTTGTGCCTCTGCTTTTGGCAGATGTAGCTTATCATTCAGCCATAAAAAATCCTGAATTTGCCAGAATCTTTTCTTTTCAAGGAGACTTTGGGAAAGCAAAGTTAAAAGTATATGCAAAAGAAAAACTGTTGGTTAAAGAGCAATAGATTCTTCTCTCCCACTTCCAATCTCAATATAACTGTGAAGATGGGCAAGAGGGAACAGAAATGGTATGAATTGAGTTGTAGTATAGTGTGGCTATAGGCATTGCAGAGTAAAGGGTTGGAGAGGTCCGGAAAGCAGTAACCATGTCATACACATGCATACTTCTGAGCACATTCTAGATGTTTGAAAAGTCCACTACACACTTGAATTCATTTTCCCCTCCTGACCATTTCTTCTTTAAGTCTTAATTTTACAGGATTTTTCAAGATATTACAGTTAAAGGAGGTAGAAATTTAGAGAAAGAGTTCCCTTGACAAGTATATACCACCTTGCTCTTCTGGTGTGTTTTGCCCCCTAAAGGTAAAGGTTTCCCCTTGATATTAAGTCTAGCCGTGTCTGACTCTGAGGGTTGGTGCCCATCTCCATTTCTAAGCCGAAGAGCTGGCATTGTCCATAGACGCCTCCAAGGTCATATGGGCGACATGACTGCATAGAGTGCCATTACCTTTCCACCAGAGCAGTACCTATCACATTTGCATGTTTTTGAACTGCTAGGTTGGCAGATGCTAGGGCTAACAGCGGGAGCTCACCTTGCTCCCCAGATTCGAACTGCCGACCTTTTGGTCAGAAAGTTCCGCAGCTCAGAAGTTTCACCTACTGTGCCACCGGGGGCACCCTCTGGGAAAATATTAAAGACTTCTCATGCAAGAAATTGGAACTTTTAGAAACATAAAAACCCGTAGAATAAATGAATCTTTTAAATTAATTAAATTTACCACATAATTATAGCATAAATGTAAGAAGACTAGTATAGTCCAGTTTTATATTTGTACTGTAGAGGCTTGTTCTTTGACAAGCTGATGAGTGTCAATGTGACAAAGAGCTTTTCTTTGTAAACCAGATTGCCAAGATCTTCATAGAGATTGTATTGAATAGATTGGGCCTACGTTTGTAATTCTTGTGTTCTAACTAAATGTCTGAATCATGGGAATCAAGTAGCTTTGGGGCAGGGGAAATTTTAGTGAGAGTGAGATCCAAGTGAGATCCAAGTTCCTTACTGCTCATAGCGTCTACAAACTACAATTGTATTTGCACAACCTCACTTATGAAATCTGTTCATTCATGCAAGACATATGAAGGATTTGGTTCAGTGAATTCTGGAAGTACAGTATTGTTGGTTGGTCTTACTGACTACATGAAAGTCTTACAGAGGTTCTTAATATTATTGTTCCAGAACAATACAAGATGTTTACCTGGCATGCCAGAAAAAAGGCAACAGGATTTCATGAATCTGCATCATCACCATCCTAAATAGCATAAACCTTTGGAATTTTCATTTCATACCATCTGGGAAAATATATGGAACTAGTTTTTTTTCTTGTGAGATTGAGTCACAGCAAAACTCAAATTCCTTGTTTATTGTACCAGTAGAAGTTTAAATCTTTCTTTATCAACATAAGACTTGAGAAAATTTACTTTCTTTTAAACTAGATAAAGAGAGAGGAAGCCACAGGATCAAACTGTGATTTCTGATACTCACATATTTATTCATTTACCACATTTATACCCCACCCTTTTCACCCCGAAGGGGATTCAAGTAGGCAACAATTTGATGCCACACAAAAACAAACAAATAACATAAACAAATACATTAAAAACCAGGAAGCTAAAACATTAAACATTAAAACCAATAATTAAAACCATGTAGTCCAAAAACATAATCCAAAGCTGTTCCATTTGTCATTGCACTGTTTCATGTTGACTAATTGCACTGATCAAAAATTACTGACCAAAAGTTTGGTCCCATTGCATCAGAAGCAGGATGTTAGTGTAGTTAGGGAAGTGATTTTAATTAATTATTCTTGTTGTTGAAAAATAATGGGATACGAGAACTATCTGCTCATAGTTAAAAATGGGCACTAGCGTGTCGATTATAATATTGTGCTGAAAGGTTTCTAATAGAATAAAACCTGAAGTACAAACATTTATAAATAATATTTTATATCCCTGGGATTTTATCTTTTAATATTTTTCTCTCATAGATCATAAATCCAACTGCTTTTGAAATTATGAAAGTTTTGAAAACAGTTTGGTTATTTGTAGCTTAGCTGATAAAGGGGAGAGGGTTAGATCAGGATAGCATAAGACACTTGCATAAGCCATAATTTTGCCCCCAAACTGGCTGTTGACTTATACATGACTATATGTGGTAATTAGACCTTTGGTATTTATCTTCACTCTCCCCCCCTCCCCCAACAAATCACTTGGTTTAAAATAACATGATTTTAATGCTTATGCTATAGTCAACACACTCAGTCCCTTGAATGTTTGTGAGTTTAAGTTGCTGGGATTTATAGTTAATCTACGATCAAAGAGCATTCTGAACTGCATCGACCATGGAATTGAACCAAACTTGGCACACAGAATTCCCATGACCAACATAATACACTGGAAGGGTTTGGTGGACATTGACCTTGAGCTTTGGAATTGTAGTTCACCTACATCCACTCAAACAATGATAGATCTGGACCAAAGTTGGCATGAATACTCAATATGCCCAAAAGTGAACACTAGTGGAGTTTGGGGAAAATAGACCTTGACATTTGGAAGCTGTAGTTGCTGGGATTTATAGTTCACCTACAATCAAAGAGCATTCTGAACCCCACAAATGCTAGAACTGAGCCAAACTTTCCACACAGAACCCCCATGACCAACAGAAAATATGTTATTTATTTATTTTATTTACAACATTTATATGCTGCCCTTCTCACCCTGAAGGGGACTCAGAGCGGCTTACAAGTCATATCTACAGAAAAGCATACTATATTATTAGCATAATACTAATACTGTGTTTTCTGATAGTCTTTGGTGACCCCTCTGACATCCTCTCGCGACTCCCCCCCCCCCAGGGGTCTTGACCCCCAGGTTGAGAAACGCTTATGTAGTAGAAGGATGAAGATCAGGATATGGTATAAAATCTACTCAGGTAGGGCAGATTAGCAAGAACTATAGTACTTGGCTTCTAAGAACATATCAGGTGGGAATAGTCTTCACTAACTGGAGAAATGGAGTGTTGCTCTCCATCAAACAACAGTTTGTCATAAACCACTGCAGTGTGTAGTACTTTTGACAGAAATAATAGCAAAGTCTCTGACTGTTCATAAATAGAGATTGGTGTCTAGATATAATCTTCAGGGGTTTTTTTTCCCTCCTGGGTGGTATTTGTACTTAAATGATAACTAAGCTGAACATTTCTCATAACAAATAGTAGATGTGGGAATATGGACTGATGGCCTGTGATCAGGTTTTAATCTAATGTACCAAGATGTTCATGACTAATAGCATTTACACATCTTAACTGGTAATGGCTCTGACAAAATATATTTATAGCGTGGTGTATTTCTGTGAAAAGCTTCCTATGTATATATGTAGAAAATTGCATGTATTGACTTTAAAAAGTCCTAATTGCTCTTTAAATATTTAATATTCCCTTCTGATTTTTCTTTAAAGCTTTTGCCAATCATGTCATTGGTTCTTTAAAAAGAAGCATCAAGTTGTGAGAGTGCTTGAGGATGAACATTCCATAGGTTTTCGTTCTGTGTTGATGTTTTCCCTGGTTTCTGTTTCATGAGATCCTATATGAACTTGCTATATTTTCTCATTCTGTTTTGATTTTTCCCCTGGTTTCTCTGTTTCATAAGATCCTTTTTGAAGTTTCTATAGTTTCTAGTAATAATATAATACACTTTATAATATACTTTATTTATATTCCACCCTTCCCCCCTGGGGGACTCAAATGCATAACATGCAAACATTCAATGCCTTTACAATCATATACAATGAGACACACAAACAAAGGCAAAGGCTTCACCTTTCATTTCTGGCTTCTGGAGGCAGTGCTCATCTCTGACTCTGAGAAGGCGCTTTTCTCCATTTTCAAGCCAAGGAGCCTGTGTTGTCACCAATTGTGTGGTCAGCACAAGTATCTCTTTGCCTTTTCCCACCAAAGTGGTAACTATTTATCTACTCACATTTGCATGTTTTCGAACTGCAAGGTTGGCAGGAGCTGGAGCTGACATATTTAAACTCATCCCGTCTCATGGATTCGAACTGCCAACCTTCAGGTTAGCAGCACAAGGGTTTAACTCCTTGTGCTAGGATAAACCTCATTCTATTTTCTATTTCTCTAGATTTTCTTTGGTTTCTCTGTTTCATGAGATTCTATACTGATAGTAGGCAGTTTGACATCCTCTGAATATTTTGGACTAAATGTTCCACCTTGTCAGTCACTGGGACTTATTGGTGCTATAGTCCGAAATGTTTGGACATCCTCTGAATGTTTTGCTCTAAATGTTCCACAATCTCAGTCACTGGGACGTATTGGTGCTTTAGTCCAAAATGTTTGGACTATAGCACATTCTCTGTTGCCAATATGTGCAGAACTGGTTTATTCTGTCAGTAGTTTTGCTGTCTACAAGCATTTGCGAACAAGCCTTTAAAATCCCTATGTTCCTGGTGTCCAAAAAATCTGATATTTTTACTTTGTTGTGAGTTTTCTGGGCTGTATGGCCATGTTCCAGAAGCTTTCTGTCCTGACATTTCGCCTGTATCTATGGCAGGCATCCTCAGAGGTTGTGAGGTCCTCACAACCTCTGAGGATGCCTGCCATAGATGCAGGCGAAATGTCAGGACAGAAAGCTTCTGGAACATGGCCATACAGCCCAGAAAACTCACAACAACCCAGTGATTCCAGCCATGAAATACTTTGACCATACATTTTTTACTTTGTTATTTGTTAAAATGTTTTTCTAGGGCCACACCACATACAAAACTTTTAGAGCAGATGGGAGGGTCAATTTTGATGTTTTATACTGTATTTTATCAATGGCATTGAATTGTTGCCAACACTGTGAATTGCCCTGAGTCCCCTTCGGGGTTCAGAAGGGTGGTATAGAAATAGGCTACTGCAAATAATAAATAAATATGTTGGATTCAAAATTTACCTTAAGTGAGATCTTCCTCAACCTGAGGAGTTAGTTTGCTGCTAAACAATATGTTGTCACAAGCTATAAATAGGCAAAAAAATGGGATGTTCCCTCTTTGTGTATGTTATATTTTTATAGCATAGTTCTCAAATATGCAACTTGAGTTTTGCTTCTTGTGACAAAGCAGATGGTCTGTAGATGGTGAGATGCATTGCTCAGCACTTCTATTTTGAAATTTGAGGTGGCCTACACATAAATCAATTTCTGATAATGGTAGCTGGTGTTTGGAAACAAATGCAACTTTCCCTGGAATAGAGTTCCAGTTCCATGCAAATTTGCAGTTAAATTCAATCAGTTGAAAGTGGAGTTGAGGAGGATGTGGTGCTGCACATATTGAGAGGTTGTTCTTAAAACATTGCACTTCTCAACTGACAAAAGTTATGCAATTGCTTTGCTTGTATGTCCTATATCTAAAAAGCCAAGTGTTCGTTAACATGTTCCAGTTTTTTGGCCGCTACTATTTTTAAGGAAGTGTAGCCTTAAACTGGGTCTGATCTCAGAAGCTCTGTGTAGTGTACTGCAGGTGATGGGCAAATCTTGCGAGGTGTAGACCTAATTAAAGTATTACCCTGCATTTTTTTCTGTTTTGCTATTTGGCATTTTATGAATTGAGAACACCCTGGATGTTTGCAGGTATTTACAAAGCATTACTGATCACTGGAGTTGTTTATATTAGTCACATCCTTAAAGCAGAGCAGAGGAATGAAGCCCCTGTTCTGGCAGCTAGTTGCCTGTTAAGCTGAGCCGGGAGTCACAGGATATAAGCTCTATAACTGGCGAATTTGATGTCTGTCTGCAGGCTGTAGTCAGCAGCCTGTGACAATACCGAGAGGGAGAGAAGAATGAATGTAACACATGCTTTACCTCATTTTTTTTCAGATACTGGGCAGAAGAAGACCCTCGACAAGAAGGATGGGAGACGAATGTCTTTTCAAAAGCCTAAAGGGACTATAGAATACACAGTAAGTACTCTGGTTGCATAGCGTACAAATGAAATGTGTAAAGATTTTGATAGTTAACATCAAAATAATGTCTAAAAAGAAAAAAAAGGTTGTATGTTATCTTTCTTTTCTTTTTCCTTTTCGGTTTGGACTATACCTGTGACAGGCAGCTGATTATCTTAGCAGGATTGACAAGTACTATTTTGAGTCTTCACAGTCATGATGCAGAGTAATTCTAATGAGGCAAAGTTAACCTTTCACATATTCTGTAAATTAGTAGAAGGTGCCTGTATGTACAGAAACGTCATTTTCCTCTCAGAAGAGAAACAGATTTTCAAAATCTCATAACTGTCCTTAAAGCTTCCGGTGTTGTTAATGGTCTGCTGAACACATGCGAACATAATATTACTTTGTCTTCCTAATGCTTATAAAAATGTTCTTGTGTTCCTTTAATAATTTCCCTTCAGCTGTTGCTACTTCAGAGCACCGTTCTGTTTTCCACAGCAGTGTCTGAAAATGGAGCTATGTTCTTCAAATGACCCTCAACAGTGCTGCAGTCAGTGCTCACATTTCTGGTTACTAGGGGAAACTGAATTGAAGAAATGTTTTGTTACATATTGCCTATCTAGCTATGAATTGAAATGGATGATGTTTGAATAGGAATATTAACGGATTGGCAGTGTGGTCTTTGCAATAAAGCTCCTATAGGTCAAGTAAAACAAATCCACTTATCAAAACATAAGCAGCCTTGGATTCCATCTACTGGATATTTTTTGTAAATCTTTTAGAAACAGAACTAACTATAGTGAGAACTTCCTACCAGCTGGTTGGAATTTCCAGTAATATTCACCAGTATATGTCAATGAAATGTAATTAGGTAATTAATTTATTAAAAATTACAGAATTGTAGAGGTATTAGGAATCTCAAGGATCATTTAATCCAACCCCTGCCATTGCAAGAGTCCACAGAAAAAGCATCACTCGTAGTAGATGGTCATCCAGATTTTGCTTTAAAACCTGCAACTCAAAGCAGTCAATAAAATTGTGTTGTTGTTCATGTTTACTGTATCATAATTATTTCACTTAAAGTCAGTGTGATGCAAACCAAGCTGTAACTATCATGTTTGTGCATTTTAACAAAAATGGGTTAGGATATATTCTATTAACTATACAACTGCAAGCTCTCTGAAACTTTTCCAGGTTTCAGTGTGGTATAATTTCTGTTTTCTTTTTGTAAACAAATACATTTCAAGTGATAACATGGTGAAAAGTTGCTATATTTTGACATACAGTGTTCCCTCGCTACTTCGTGGTTTGCTTATTGCGGACTCGCTGTTTCGCGGATTTCAAAAAATATTAATTTAAAATATATATCATGGTATTTTTGCTGTTTTATGGGGTTTTGCCGCTGCCACTCTTCAAGGCGCTTTCCCTCCTCAATCCTCCTTCCCTCCCTCCAGTCTTGAAGGGCCCTTCCTTCCTTCCCTTCACTTTATTTTAAGTTTATAAAGACTTAAAATAGTGTATAACTACTAAAATAATGTATAAATATTAAAATAAATAGAGCGTCCCTACATCACATTTTTTCACTTATTGCGGGACATCCTGGAACGTAGCCTCAACAATAAGTGAGGGAACACTGTAATTGTTATCAATCATTTTTGGTAAATCAGATTGCGACAGATTTCAGTGAACCATACTCTTCCAGTGCTTTATTCAGCTACACAATAGTGAATTGCTTAATGAAACCTGCACTTAATTTGTATTAATGTACCAAGATTGCATAATTTTATAGTGCATACATGCAAAAAGTAATTTTTTAGCAGGTCATTTAAAATACTATTTCCATTTACTGTATATAGATCAATCACGTGTATACTGTAAGTCAACCCAAATTCTTTGGATTGATTTTTGGAATAAAGTAGACATGAGTACTTCTTGTTAAATCGACTTTGTCCTTTGGTGATTTCAAGAGACCTCCAAATCACCCTTTAAACAGCAGCCTCTCAGATCTTGGAGACTCAGAGCCATAGCTTCCTTGATTGAGTCTATTATCTTTTCTGACTACTTTCTCAAGCATCATATTTTCTAGTGAGTCATGCCTTCTCTATAGTCCAAGTTACTATAGTCTCAGTTTCGTTATCTTGACTTCTAGGGAGAGTTCCCTAAGTTTTAAGTGAAATAATTGTGATATAATAAATATATACTGGTAGTAATTTAGACAGTTGGCAACAAAATTTAGAGTAATTTTGTTGCCAACTTCATTTGCCGAAATTGAGTATAACTGTTCTGTACATCATTAGGAACTTAAGTTTTTTGCCATGTTGTTTTTTCTATTTGCAGATAAAGGCATTGTTCTTTCTACCCACTTCTATCTATGCCAGTGGTTCTCAACCTGGGGTTGCCAGATGTTTTTGGCCTACAACTCCCAGAAATCCCAGCCAGTTTACCAACTGTTAGCGTTTCTGGGAGTTGAAGGCCAAAAAACATCTGGGGACCCCAGGTTGAGAACCACTGATCTATGCAATGATTTTATTTATTTACAAGGTGTTTCTTACTCATCTTGTATAATTAGTAAATTGTTAAAGCAGTGTATTTTTGAAAATAACTTTATTTTTCCAAAATATAAATTGTTAAAATATTTTTAAAATACTTCCTTTTTACATATGCTGAAAAGGTTGTTTAGTAGAAGGCAATGATAGTATCCTGTCAGAGGAAGGGAAGATTTTCTTGGCTGCCACTTTCTTTCAAAGTAATAACTTATCCCTTTATGTGAAATTTTGGCTGAATTTGTTTTTATTTGAACCAAGCTTAGAAATATAATTTCCTGTGCTAAGCAGTAAAAATAGTTGCCAATAAAAATTAAGAAACCATATTCTGATTCTTGAGATTCCGGAGTTCAAGCATACAGTTGTCCCATTTCCTATTTTGATTTTTTGTTTGTTTGTTTTTGGTAAATGGTCTTTCTTCTAGTAGACTTGGTACTCCTGAACTCAGCAAATCACTGTGTATAGTAGGAAATGAGGCATATCTTTTAGGGGACATAATTACTAGCATTTTCTTGAATTGTAGATGAATTGGAATGCATATCTATTCAATTTGTATCTTGGGAAGTCTGACTTGGGAAGTCCGTACCTTGGGAAGTCTGACTTGGCCACGGTGGTCCATACTCTTGTTACATCCCAAATAGATTACTGCAACATATTCTACGTAGAGTTGCCTTTGAAAACTGTTCGGAAGCTTCAATTAGTCCAACAGGTGGCAGCCAGATTGTTCACCGGAGTGGCATACGGGGAGCATAGCACCCCCTCTGTTACGTCAGGCCCACTGTTTGCCAGTCTGCCACCGAGCACAGTTAAAAATACTGGCTTTGGCCTATAAAGCCCTATACGGTTCTGGCCCAGCTTACTTGTCCGAACATATCTCCCTCTATGATTTCCCCTTGGAGTTTAAGATCGTCGGGGGAGGCCCTGCTCTCAATCCCGCCACCCTCGCAAGTGTGATTGGTGGAGACAGGGCATTCTTGGTAGTGGCTCTGACTCTTGTCCCTAACTATCACACTCCCTAATAAAAACAGGTTACTCTCCTATCTTTTAGGATAAAGCTTAAATCATGGTTGTAGGACCAAGCATTCGAGCAGCAAATGCAGCAATAATAATGCAAATGATTTAGGTGACTGATAATTGACAGACCTTCAATTATGACTATGGATTTGGATTTGTTTAATTTTAAAATGGATGTTTATAATTTGTTGTTTTCAACTAATATTTTAATTGTGATTTTGTTTGGCAACTAATGGTTGCCGGTTGTGAGCTGAGAAGGATAGGATATAAATGTCTGAAATAGATAAAGAATAATACATTCAATATGTCTCTGAATAGAAATGCTATGAGCAGACCGCAACATAATAAGAGACATGAAACACAAGTTTTGAAGCAAGTTAAATTATGATGGCTCATTCTGATGAATTGTGTGTGTTTGTGTGACAGTTTACTTTTTTGAAATGTAAGTACATGATTCCCTAAATTAATATACCGTCATATGGCTTTGAGTCTGGAAAGGTCATCCTAAAGTTGCAGCTAGCTCTGTCGGTGAATATGCATACATGTACTGAATATATAAAATGGGGAAAACTTTGGAGGGGCATTCTTGTAAAAATTTGAATCCCATTTTGAATTCTTAAAGCCAATGCATGAAAAAGTATTATTACCCCAAATGCTTATAATGGGTGTTTGTTGTAAATACCACAATAGCTTTCTGTTTATACAATCCTTTCTGTAATTTTGTTCAAGGCATCAGAATCCACTATAAAGGAAAACTAGGTGAATATTATGGATGCTGAAGACAATTAAATCAAACCCTGAAAGTTGCCTTAACAGAGAATGGAAAATTCCCCAGGAACAATATAAAAGCAGCCCTGGACTCCTACTAAAAAGGATTGTGCAGTTGTTGATAGTAGAGTCTTCATTGTTTTTTCTTAGCAGGGCAACAGAAGTAGTATTGTATGTCTTTTGGATTTCCTTCTTGTACAAGAATAATGTTGACAACTAATATTAATCTTTCAAAAGGAAGGTAAAAATTGCATAATGTGTATAAATCATATGCATCTTTTAACAGGTTGAGTCAAGAGATTCTTTGAATACCGTTGCCTTGAAGTTTGATACAACCCCCAACGAATTGGTTCAGTTAAACAAGCTGTTTTCCAGAGCAGTTGTTCCTGGACAGGTATTACCTGTTGTATAACATACAGGAGGCAGATCAAGTAGTTTTATTTTCAAATGATGCTGGGAAAGAGGCTGATCATTGACTATCTAACATTTAGTGTGTGTGTGTGTGTTACCATCAGTTGGGGCTGAATTCTGTTGTGGAGGAGGGTTGAAAAAATAGGCTGCGTCTTTCAGTCTCACTTGGGAAAGACATTGCAGAAGTGGGCTAATGTTTTTAGATGTAGTTACACCTTTACTGCAAAATTACAAGGACTAAGATATGACTGCCATGCATAAAAGATGGCTTTCTGTTATGTATGTGTAATGATTCTGAGATTGTTATACTCACTCATGGTTTTTTGAATGTTCCCTCAAATTAGGAAAAGGGAAAAGCAATGTAGAAAACAAATATATGGGGGAGGAGCGGGGGTGAAGAGTCTATCATGCCCCTGTCCTTGATGTTCTGTCTTTTATTGAAGGGCTATATTATAATTATAAGGCTTCTGGCATGAACTTTTATTAAAACGATACATTTACCTTGAATTTCCAGTCCTGTTCTGTTCTTAGGCTAGTTAACAAATTTGATTCTGTGCTGGCTTTTATATTACCTTTGTAGGGAACCATGCCCAAAGACAAATATTTAAAGCAATCTGAAGTGAATTTAACTTAAGCTAGTCTCCAGGACCTGCCAATAAACTAAACAGAGGTGGTATAAAATAAATGCTAATATTCTTCAGAGGCTTGGTATAAAAAGGGCTAGTATAGCTTTTGTTTAAAATGATGAGAAAGGCTTGTGGTAGTCTTTTATACTGAGAGAAAATGTGAAGAACTAATGGAAGGCAGAACCTGGGACACAATCGATCCAAATTACTTAGGAATTTGTTTGCTATGGTCAGGTGACATAGTCAGTGATATGTGATAAACTAAGTAGGGAATGCTTATTCACCTTAAATTTCCAGATATTATTCTCTTAGACTATTTGACAAAATAGCCCCTGTCACTATACAATAGGCGATCACTCGTGGTTGAGTACGATTGTCTTCCAAGCGTAGAGTTTTGGTGGTGGGTCCGTAAGTGATTCTAGATCTGCATGCTCTTTCACAAGGAGGACATAGATTTTCAGATGGAAAGCAGTCTCGACAAGGGTTTGCTTGACACGCCTTCCTCTTGACACATTTCTCCCTTTTGCCCTCTATTTCTGCCTCTTCAAAATCCACATGTGAATATGCAGAATGCCTGTAGAGCACCAGAAATATTCAGTGAATTAGATAGATGCATTAAAAAAAGAAATTACTGGTATGAGAAAGGCATATATAACTTGTCAATTGGTCTCAACCGTAGTATATGAAGTATTTGTAAATCTGTGTCTGAAACATGTATGGAAACAACTTTGTTATCCTTCTGAAAACATTGTGTTTCTATTTTGCTTATAATGTTGAAATCTTGCTAATTGATGTTGTGCTGATCAGACATTTGGTTTTGCTTCTTTTAAAAAAATAGATTTTATATGTTCCTGATCCAGAATACCTTTCTAGTGTGGAGAGTTCTCCTTCTCTTAGTCCTGTAAGTCCTTTGTCACCTACATCTTCAGAAGCGGAAGTTGAGAAGACTGCTGTAAGTGTGAGTAAATGTCCTCTGATAGGATAAGGCACATTAAATTATGCTTGGCATTGCTATGGAGGCATCTGAAGGGAACTTCGTAGATTCCCTTCAGATGATTCCCTTCAGATTGAAACTATTACCGTAATTCCTTGTGACAGAAAACTATTTAATCAGATAACATATCTAAGTTCTTTGAAAGTGGAGTGGCTGACTTGGGAGAGAGTTCTTGTCCTTAATGCCTGAAGTATATTTTAACAAAATTAGTCCAGAGGTATATTTGGGTTTTTTGTTTAAATAGAAAATTGTACAAGAGTTTCTACATCAAGCTTTAGCTTACAAGTTTGACACAAAACGTGTATATCATTTGTATGTGTAGCTGATAATTTTTCCTGAAAGAATACAATATACTGACAGAGATTTCATAGAATCATAGAGTTGGAAGATACCTCATGGTCCATCCAGTCCAACCCCCTGCCAAGAAGCAGGAAAATCGCATTCAAAACTCCCCCCGACAGATGGCCATCCAGCCTCTGTTTCAAGCCTTCAAAGAAGAAGCCTCCACCACACTCCAGGGCAGAGTTCCATTGTTGAACAGCTCTCACAGATAGAAAGCTCTTCCTAATGTTCAGGTGGAATCTCCTTTCCTGTAGTTGAAGACATTGTTCCATTGCATCCTAGTCTCCAGGGCAGAAGAAAACAAGTTTGCTGCCTCCTTCCTATGACTTCCCCTCACATATTTATACATGGCTATCATGTCTCCTCTCAGCCTTCTCTTCTGCAGGGTGAACATGCCCAGCTCTTTAAGCCACTCCTCATAGGGCTTGTTCTCCAGACCTTTGATCATTTGAGTCACTTTCCTCTGCACCCATTCGAGCTTGTCAACATCTCCCTTCACTTGTGGTGGCCAGAATTGGACACAGTATTCCAGGTGTGGTCTGACCAAGGCAGAATAGAAGGGTAGCATGACTTTCCTATTTATGCAGGCCAAAATCCCATAGACTTTTTAATCCGGCGCATCACATTGTTGGCTCATGTTTAGCTTGTCCAGAATGACTCCAAGATCTTTTTCACACATACTGCTGTCGAGCCAGGCGTCCCCCATTCTTTATCTTTACATTTCATTTTTTCTGCCTAAGTAGATTATCTTGCATTTAAACCTCTTGCTCAGGCAAAGAACCAGTATAAATCTCAATGTGAAGTACTTCTTAGATTTTAGAATCCATGATCCTTACTTGCAGGGGAGACCAGATGAAAATCCATAGTGTTAAAAAAGTTTTGGGGGTTTTGGAGGGGGGAACAATTTGAGATGTTTTTAATTTTTTCTTGGGATATATTGATTAGTCTGTGTTATGACAAAATTCAAAACTAATCATTGACTGTATGACTTTAATTATTCAATATTTCTTCTCAGTTTCAAACATGTTTGCTGGGGTATCTAAGACTGGGCCAGATAATATTACCATCACACCCAGATAGTTCTAATTTTTATTCCACCAATCTACCTCTCATCTTTGTAGGATTCAGATGGCGTACACTGGAAAGAAGCAACAGCCACACCAGCCTACACTTGTGTTCGGCCAACACGAGTGGTTTCCTCTACTTCAGAGGAAGAAGAAGCTTTCACAGAGAAATTTCTCAAAATTAATTGTAAATACATAACTAACAACAAGGTACAGAAGGCTCTACCTCCTCTGCAAAATAATGTTATGCTTCAGGAATCCATTAGTATTAATGGAAACAAGTGTTTATTAAGTGATTTACAGTAGGGCAGATGAAGCCAACCTAAAAACTAGTTATGTTTGTACTTTTATTTGTCAATGTAGTAATATTTGCTGGTAAAATAAATGTAGTTTTGGATTTGAAAAATTCAACAAAGTTAGTACATGTGATGATGGTGACTGGAAAACTGATGTCAAGGGCAGTCAAATCTTCCACTATAAAACATTCCCTTTTTAAGATGAAGTCTGAAAAATATTATTGTGGTTGGTTTTAAAAGTTCTGCATTCACAGATTGAACTAACCATGGCACAAAGCTAGTCGGGGGGCTGGGAGGAGGAACAGAAACAAATCTTCATCTTGTTGTGTGCTGAGTGTAGGGATACCCTACCGCTTCCTACCATTTCATGGATCCTGAGACTCTCAGTGTAGGCATGAGTCAACTCGAAGATACATTTACATTTTTTTACTTATCCTTACTTACCTACTAGGCTCTAGTCCAGGCATGGGCAAACATTGGCCCTCCAGGTGTTTTGGACTTCCAACTCCCACAATTCCTAACAGACTACTGGCTGTTAGGAATTGTGGGAGTTGGAAGTCCAAAACACCTGGAGGGCCAATGTTTGCCCATGCCTGCTCTATTCTATTTCACGCCCGTGCACCATTTCCCTTTTACAAGTACTATGTTTGCAGTATACTCGTATCATGAAGAGAAGTATAAACAGAATCTGGAGGAAGACCCACTTGGGTGATTGTTTTTCTTGGTCCTATGTGCTGTTGACATTTGGAGCCAAACCGATTTCAGTGTAGGACTTTATCAAATAATTAAAATACATGCATTTCCTTTTAACTGTTGCCAGATGCACCTTCCTCCCAGACAACAAGAGAGAAGCCTCAATTGAAACCAAAACATAATATCAAATGGGTATAGCAAAGCTAAGCCTGGGAACATGTTTCTGATGTGAAGAATTTATCGTAGTCCATGTGAAATAAATATATATATTTAAATGGCTATGTCTTGGAGACTTGGAGAACAGATAATTTTCCTTCTAGACCCTTACATATCCCCCCCCCTAATCTCTTTTGCGGATTTGGAGGTTCTTTATTGCTAGATAGGCATGCACTGATAAATGTCTTACAGGGTCTCAGAATTAATGAAAAGTAAGATGTATGTGTCCGCCCCCAAAACAGTAATAGTTAACAACAACTTTATTTATATCCCACCCTATCTCCCTGATGGAACTCAGAGCAGTTTACAACAGATATCAGCAAACATTCAATGCCATGAGAAACCGAACAAAGACAAAAATGACCAACTCCCCAAATCCCAAGAACAAATCCACAGTGATTTGTGGGTGACACCATGGAGCTGTATCTTCCTGGCTGCCCACTCTTCACCCTGTGGCCCAAGAGCGGCAGTTGGTGTTGCAAGGAGGGGCTCCTGAGTGATGCTGCAGGAGACATGTTGGAGCGGTGTCTTCCCGGCTTAAAGTAGATGATACTCTTAGCCATTATCAAAAGCTTGCTTAAATAGCCAGGTTTTCAGTTCCTACATGAAAGTTATGAGGGTGGGTGCTTGTCTAATTTCTCTGCTGAGGGCATTTCAGAGTCAAGGGGCCACTACCCAGAAGACCGTCTCTCATCCCCACCAACCTCGTATGTAAGAGAGGTAGAATCGAGAGGAGGACCTCCCTGGTTGATCTCCAGAACTTGAACAGGTTTATAAGGAGAGATGCGGTCACGTAAATAGGCAGACTTTATAGGCAATAATGTATACTAAATAAATAATTAAGGGTTCAATTTACTACATACAACTTTCCTTGGTAAAGATTTATGAGATGTAGAATTGGCTAGTCAATATCAGGATAAAAATACTATTCATTACACAATAAAAATCCCACTGTTTCTATTAAAATATTTTGAAATGGGTTAGCTGGTTTTAGAGGAGAAAGCTTGATTACTTTTCTTGTTATCTTAGGGAACAGTCAACGGTGTGCTGCTAGTGACTCCAAATAATATAATGTTTGATCCACATAAAACGGATCCATTGGTTCAAGAAAATGGCTGTGAAGACTATGGCATCATGTGTCCAATGGAAGAAGTGATGTCAGCTGCTATGTATAAAGATATTGTAGACGGCAAAATAAAGGATTCGTTACCCATGTAAGATAGATTTACGTATGAATGGGAGGTTTTGGTGAAAGAGAGTGTATAATACATGTGTAAAAGTTTCAGAAACACAAGAGGAAGGGAGGGAGAGAAAATGCATGTAAGTTGCACCAGAAATAGCTTGGTTCTAGCTTTTCATACCAGACCTTAGAGACCAGAAATATACATAATTGCCTTTTTCTAAATAAATTCTCCTTAGAAAGGGTTTCAATCACAAGTTACTTCAAGACTACTGTCATTTTATTCCAAACACATTTGCCATATCGGAAATTCACCTATCCTAACCAGATATGGAAGCCATAAATCTATCTGCCTAACCTTTTAGTTAAGCTAAAATATGCATCTAAGATTAGACACTTCTTTTTTTTAAAATTAAAAAGAAAATTAGATACTGATTTAGATACTGATATCAATGTCAGGTGTAGAAAAGATATAGGACCATTTTTTTCATCCAGGCCTAATGAGGATTCATATCCTTCCAAAAATGTGTAGAATTTTATGATTTTTTAAAAAAGCTTTGAGTGACTATAACTTCATTTCCAACTTTAGAAAAAGACACCAGAAATTACTCCACACATACATACATAAAGAGTAAAATAATTCATGTGCATTACTCAAGGAGCCTCTGGCAGAGTTTTTGATCTTAGACTTAGAGCCCATGCTATACCCATATTTACAATTGATGCTGCATCTGTATGATAATTCTCTTTTTAATCTTGTTGTTTTAAGTCCTGTGAATGTATTTAGTAGAAGATTTATTGAGTTGCTGTGAGTTTTCCGGGCTGTATGGCCATGTTCCAGTATCATTCTGGCAAGTGTCCTCAGAGGTTGTGAGGTCTGTTGGAAACTAGGCAAGTGAGGTTTATATATATGTGGTCTGTCCAGGGTGAGAGAAAGAACTCTTGTTTATTGGAGGCAAATGTGAATGTTGCAATTAATCACCTTGATTAGCCTTGCAAAGGGTTGCAGCTTCAAGGCCTGGATGACTCCTGTCTGGAGGAATCCTTTGAAAGGTGTTAGCTGGTCGTGATTCATGTCTGGAATTCCCATGTTTTCAGAGTGTTGTTCTTTATTTACTGTCCTAATTTTAGAGTTTTTTAAAAAAATACTGATAGACAGATTTCATTCATTTTCATGGTTTCTTTTTGTTGAAATTGTCCACATGCTTGTGGATTTCAGTGGCTTCTCCGTGTAGTGTGACATGGTGGTTGTTAGAGTGGTCCAGCATTTCTGTGTTCTCAAATAGTATGCTATGTCCAGGTTGGTTCATCAAGCGCTCAGCTATGACTGACTTCTCTGGTTGAGTTAGTCTGCAGTGCCTTTCATGTTCCTTTTATGTTCCTTGATGCTGTGTTTGGTGGTCTCTGTGTAGACTTGTCCACAGCTGCATGGTACGAGTATACAATAGACTCCTGCAGAGGTGAGGGGATCCCTCTTGTCCTTTGTTGAATGTATCATTTGTTGGATTTTCTTGGTGGGTCTGTAGATATTTCAGGATTTATTTCAGGATTTTACCCCGCTCTTCTCAACCCCCAAGGGGGGACTCAGAGCGGCTTACAGTACGGCACAATTCGATGCTCACATAATCACAATATAAAACCCCAAAACCCTTCAACAATTAAAATACATTAAAATACATTAAAATACAGCTACATTAGCACCATTCACTCTGGATTAAAACAATGTTCAGTCCATAAAACATAGCTTCAGCAGAATATAAAGTACTTGTTATTCCCTTTTCTTTTAGTTTGAACAAAGCAAAGATAGTTTGTAGGCTTTGTAGTGTTTTTTCATTAGCTTCCCTATGAGGTCAGTGGCTTCCTTGATGTATGGTAAGAACACTTTTCTTCTGAGTGGATCTTTGTCCTTACTCTTATGGCTTGTTCTTGGCCTTGCAGCTCATCTGATGTTTGTGGCCTGTAGAGCCCAGTTTAGCTAGTTCAGTTTATCTTGGAGGAGGTGGGGTACACAGATTTATTTTGCACAGGCTCTGTAGGCTAATGGATACTCCACCACAGACATCACTGCTCCCCAACCCTACACCCTCCAGATGTGTGGCATCATAACTGCAATGATTTCTAGTTAGCATGTTCAACAATGGGACTTTCAGAGATACTACATTGTGAATTGTACACAGGCTGATGAAAAGAACGTTCAGGTGTATTCAGATTTGTTAACTGTTAACACTTTGTTTTCTTTTCTTTCCCATTGTAGTGATGTAGATCAGTTATCTGTGAAAGATATCTGTCACTTAAAGAAAATTAATAGAAGCAGTACTGATGAAATGGACTCAAGGATGCGGGATACAGGGAATGATAGTGCCAGCACTGCTCCAAGGAGCACAGAGGAATCTCTTTCGGAAGATGTGTTTACTGAATCAGAACTCTCTCCAATACGGGAGGAGCTTCCTTCTTCTGATGAGCTTCGACAAGATAAATCTTCTGGAGCCTCATTGGATTCTGTTCAGACAGTCAACCAGCCTGGCACAGAACATGTTACAATTATTACAGACTCAGCTAATGTCCCTGGCTATGTAAGTACCAGTGTAGAAGAACAGCCATTGAATAAGGGCAGCAAGTCTGTAATTGATACTGTGAATCCAGAAGTAGCACAGACAGCACTGGAAGATGTACAGGGCACAGTAAAATTAGCTGCTGATGTTCAAGCACATTCTGATACAGATGTAAAGCCTAGCACAGATGAGAAATCTGTGATAGAAAATATACCCGAAGGTGAGGAGTGTTTGCGTTCTGAAGAAAATGACTCTGAAGGAGATATTGCACATAAAGACAAACTTGTAAAAGAGCCAAGTCGAGATTCTGAGACAGATATTGAGACACTACGTAAACTGTGGAAGAGCCATACTATGCAACAAACCAAACAACAAAGGGATAACATGCATCAGGATACACATAAAGAAATGAAACACAAAGTGGCAACAGCAGATGGAGCACTAGAAGGTAAGAGCTTAGCTTCAGCAGAATATAAAGTACTTGTTATTCCCTTTTCTTTTAGTTTGAACAAAGCAAAGCTACTGTGTTGGTGATGTATTCCCAACAGACAACCCTGCGTCTTAAATGACTTCATTCCATTAGAAGGGAAAATAGCAGATAGTCTCACATTACTTTAATCAACAATTAAAAATATTTGTCATTTAAATTCAAGAAAAAGTAGAATTGGAAAGGGTAATGTTAGGATTTCCTTTCAGAGTCTTTTCAAAAGAGTATGATGAAAAACAAAATAAATGTGAGATGAAATCAGTGTTGTTTTTTAAAAAACATAGTATTTGTATTAACTTTTTTCCTATCCTACCTTTCTCCCCATGGCAAAAAATG
The DNA here is from genome assembly GCA_030556195.1 of Anolis apletophallus. Lineage (NCBI taxonomy): Eukaryota > Metazoa > Chordata > Lepidosauria > Squamata > Anolidae > Anolis > Anolis apletophallus. The sequence goes on from JARBWK010000007.1 coordinate 120,952,735, forward strand.
TTGTGTTATGTTATTGTAAGTCAAGGCGACTATTCAATGCCTTAAAACAATGTACAATTAAAATAAGCATTTAGAATAAAAATTTAAAGACATTAAAATAATTAAACATTTAAAACAATACATTCAAATGGGTTTATTTTCCAATACAAAATCAAGGACCAACATAGAAAACATATTCTTCTTCAAGCAAAAGATTAGACACAACTGTAAACTACTCGTGCACTAATTCTAGTAGGGGAGCGTTAAAAGCATAGTACAACTAAATACATGTAGCAAGAATAAGCTTAGATTAATTGTACTCCTGCTTGCCTCTCAAGATAATTCTCCCTTTCTTTCCTGATGATGTCACGAAGAAGGGTCTCCTCTTTGACAGATAGTTTCTTTGACCCAGCTGCCAAATTTGCCAGTTCATTTTGTCACACAAACAAAATAAGAGGACCAGTTTGAAAACTGCTGATAGGGAATAAATTAAAACTGGGAGAAAAAGAGGAAATTAGAATTGTTCAACTTGGAGAAGCAAGTGAAATTTAGCATCAAGTTTTTCTGGTTTTAGTTTGATAAAAGCACAGTGATATTTTAAAAAATTGTAGTGGAAAACTGAATATGATTATAAACGCAACATTTATGTAGTACTCTTGAGGAAAGTCCAAATAGTGATATTCAGCCCCTTAATAGTACCTTTAAAATTGTGTGAATTAAATACATACTGAGTATAGCTATAGGATTATCTTTTGCAGGGAAAATGCTACTCTTTGTAATTGCTGGATATATATTTATTGGAAGATTAATATATGTGGGAAGGTCTACAAATTATTAGGCAAAACAAGTAGCCTCTTTGGCCTTCTATCCATTCAGGAATTTTTTATTGGAGATTTGCTGCAAACCTCTTGCTTCATTATGTTATGCTACACTATGCAAAAAGTGCGTTCAGATGTTGTATTAAGCCATCATTGAGGTTGCTTAAGAGAAAAAGAATACAGGAGAGAACCAATTAAATAATAGTTGGTATTCATCATATATTCTTTGCTTCTGTATTGTTTTTCTCCTATCCCTTTGTCATTTCTTTCAAGCTGAGCAAAGAAGTCTGAGACAAACCAGTTTTGTATGCATGGATTGGATACCATAACAAACTGTGGTTTAGTCAGGGCAGAGTTGATACACCAACAAACCACAGAGTCAAGATTGTGGGTTATTAGCAATGGTGGGTTTATATATCACAAGTTAGATTTTCACAAACTGTCATCATTTGCAGTAATACATGAATGTTGTTTGAGTCTAATGAGATAATCAGACTTGAATTTAGTTAAAACTACTACTTAGCTGTCTTGGGCAAATCTCTGTTAAGGGGTCAGTGAGCAGAGGATGGAAAGGATGTGTGTGGTTATCCAGTATCCTGCAGAGTTTTGTAGTAACATAAGAACATGGTTCCCAAGTAACAATTTTATCTCTAATTTACCTTTTCAAAATTTTCCAACAGTATTTATTTTTATTTATTTCCAGCATTTTACCCCACTCTTCTTAACCCCCGAGGGGGGACTCAGAGCGGCTTGCAAAAAGGCACAATTCGATGCCCACACAGTAAAACACAATATAACACCCCAGAAACATTCAACATTAAATTACATTAAAATACAATTACATTAAACATCATACGCATTCATTTAAGTTGAAAACAGTGTTCCGTCCATAAAAAGCATTGAGCCCTGTTCATCAACTTTCCATTAAAATCCAGTCTAAAATGCTGCTTTGTGCTAGTGTGCAAATGCCTGGTCCCATAGCCAGGATTTTACTTTTTTCCTGAATGCCAGGAGGGATGGAATTGATCGTAGGTCGCTGGGAAGCACGTTCCACAGACGGGGAGCCACCACCGAGAAGGCTTTCTCCCTCGTCCCCACCAACCGCATTTGAGAAGTTGGGGGGAGCGAGAGCAGGGCCTCCCCGGAAGATCTTAAATTACGAGGTGGGACGTAATGGCAGATGCGTTCGAACAAGTAAGCTGGGCCAGAACCGTATAGAGCTTTAAATGTTAAAACCAGCACTTTGAATTGAGCTCGGAAGTGGACAGGCAGCCAGTGGAACTGACACAACAGGGGGGTGGTATGCTCCCTGTATGTAGCTCCAGTTAGTAATCTGGCTGCCCCCCTTTGGACCAGTTGTAATTTCCGAACTGTCTTCAAAGGCAGCCCCACGTAGAGTGCATTGCAGTAATCTATTCGGGATGTGACCAGAGCGTAGTGTCATTTAAAAGAAGTATCACTAATATTTATATATTTTATCCCGTTTTTCTCCCATCGGTGGGATTCAAAGCAGCATACAATGGTTAAATGACCAAAATACATAATATAAAAATAAAACAAAAACATCATATAGGCAAAACTAAACAGAAATTCACAACTACATTGGCCAACTTTGACAAAATCCTCACCTAAATCCTGTATGATTTAAGATGGCTACAGAAATGCTGCTCATTCTGCCTGATGAAGGAGACTGGCAGTTTCTGTCCTGGCACACCAGAAACTAGTACCATGTTTGAATCCATTGACTACAGCTGTTTTGTCTCTGAAAACCTAACAAGTGTTCAAGTTGCACTGGCTCATGGCCTAGTACTGGATCCCGGATTACCACTTTGAGTAGTCTTTGTTTCCCACATGAATCAAAACAAGGCACAACTGAAAACCTAAATTGTTATAAAAACAAATTACCGCATGAAGAATTTAATCAGATTAATTGAGGGTTCCTGCTTTGCAAGAGAAGCATGTTTTTAAAGCGGGGTTATTACGGCATGAAGAAATGTCTCTTTGTTTAGGTTGTAAAGATGACAAAAATCTCTAAAAGTATCTCTGTTTTTGAAAAGGGTTTATTTAGTTATAGACAATTCAGTCAGTGGGGAACACAAACAGCATAGCAAGAAGGCATAGTTATAGAATATACTTTATATTTAAACAGTGTTCTTAGGGAACTACAGTGAAACTCTAAGGTTTCTCTTAAACCAATATTTCTCAACCTGGGTGTCGGGACCCCTGGGGGGGTTGCGAGGGGGTGTCAAAGGGGTCACCAAATACCATCGGAATACACAGTATTTTCTGTTGGTCATGTGGGTTCTGTGTGGGAAGTTTGGCCCAATTCTATTGTTGGTGGGCTTCAAGGGGCTCTTTGATTGTAGGTAAACTATAAATCCCAGCAACTACAACTCCAAAATGTTAAGATCTATATTCCCCAAACTCCACCAGTGTTCACACTTGGCCATATTGAGTATTCGTGCCAAGTTAGATCCAGATCCATCATTGTTTGAGCCCACAATGCTCTCTGGATGTAGGTGAGCTACAACTCCAAAACCCAAGATCAATGCCCACCAAACCCTTCTAGTGTTTTCTATTGGTCATGGGAGCTTTGTTTGCCAAATTTGGTTCAATTCCATCCTTGATGGAATTCAGAATGCTCTTTGATTGTAGGCTAACTATACATACCAGCAACTACAACTCCTAAATGACAGAATCAATCCCCCCACCCCCACCCCACCAGTGGTCAAATTTGGGAGCGTTGGGTATTTGTGTCAAATTTGGTCCAGGGAATGAAAACACATCCTGCATGTCGGATATTTACATTACGATTAACAACAGCAATGAAAATAATTTTATAGTTGGGGCCACCACAACATGAGAAACTGTATGAAGAGATTGCAGCATTAGGACGGTTGAGAAACACTGTCTTAAAGGGTTACATACAGAACAACTGCATGAAAAATTGTTATCATGCATAATAAATGGAAAACAAGTACATTAAAAGGAATCTCTTGATCCAGTGGCTTTTAAGTCACATCAGTAGTAACTCTACTTCGGCAGTTTCCATGCGCTAATTATTTACTTTCTACTGATTTACTTTCTAGACTACAAAGATTTCTGTTCTGGCCACTGCCAATAGCAGTCTAAATCAGAGAGTTGTGTAATAGGTGTTTCTTATTATGTTATCACCCAATCCAATACGGTTGATTTGTTATTTAAGATATATGCAGCATTTATTTATTTATTCCAAAGTTTAGAAATCTCCAAGTTCCACAAATAGATATGGATTTTCAATACATCCACACCAGATTGTTAATGATAAAGGATAAAATGTGAGCCTCAGGAGTGTGACCTTCAGGGATTTCTTGAAAATATTAAGAACCCTTCCACAGATGGACACTGATGAAACAACTAAACTGCTGTTTGGAACCAATTTGTTGTTTAAATTGAACAGTTGTAAGTGGTACTTGAAGACTGTATGTTGCAAAGATTGCCCTTCATTTATGTAGGTAGCCAAATCTCTATTTTCAATGTACATGTGCAACACACACTATGTGGGGTTGCCTTTGAAGACTGTTCAGAGGCACAGGGCCTTCTCAGTGGTGGCCCCTCAGCTGTGGAACTGCCTAGTGAAATCAGATCAGCCCCCTTCCTCCTGACCTTCAGGAAAAAACTAAAAACCTGTTTGTGGGACCAAGCTTTTGGATAAAAACCTTCAGTGCAATAATGTGAATATGGAATGGTGCAATGACAATTGAAACGGCCTTGGACTACAATACTGCATTGTGTGGTTTTAAATTTTGTTTTAATGTTTGATATGTTTTAGCGATTGGTTTTTTAATGTATAGTTTTCTTTGTTGGATGTATGTTTGTGTGACATCAAATTGTTGCGGATATAATGTGAGCCGCTCTGAGTCCCCTTTGGGGTGAGAAGGGCAGGGTATAAATATGGTAAGTAAATAAATAAATAAATTCGTAGCATAGCTTAGCCATAACATATTTTATCCCAATTTTCTGATGAAATAATAGAAAGCATAAAGAATAAGTACATTTTTGTTTTTTAAAATAAAAAAGGTTCATCCTTTTGACAGAAGCTGCCCTACCTAAATGGGAAAAACTGAGTTTTGACCATGCATGTAATAGGTGTCTTGCCAGTGTCTGATCTTTGCTATAGCTGGAGACTAGTTTTATTTGAAGAGAATAATGTATTTAGACTTTTTGGAAGCTGAACAGCAGGTCATTTCATAGAGGAGTAGCACATTAGTGTTCCTGGTGTTTGCAGCTGCTTCTGTTCTAAAAGAAGTGTATAAGTAAACATAATTTCAGAATTCACATTTTTAGTCTAGTATTATTTGGAAATATGGCAACTATAGACTTTTAAGTACCATATTTTCTGGCATACTGGACGACTGGGTGCAAAAGTTGGGGGGAACTTTTCAATTTAAAATTTCAGTGTTTGGATATACTTGCCATATTAAACTACTCCTCTTGCCAGCCCCTTCAGGCCCCAAAGCCTCCTTTGCTGAGACTTGAGGTGGCTTCTCGGCTCCATAGAGTCGGCCTCCCCTCCATTGGCAGCCAGGCCCTGCCACATCCAGCCAACTGCCATGCTCATCACTTCTTGTTTTGGGTCCAAAACATCACTTCCTTTTATGGGTCCAAAACAAGATGGAGGCTCCTAATAGGTGAGGGAGGTGGGTAGCTGTCCTGTGCTAGAGCAGGGCACCTGAAGCAGCAGCTGCTGCTGCACTGCTCCCATGCTTCTTGGCTTCAGCTTCCCCATGGGACTCCTCCACTCCATGCCCACCTTGGCTGTCAGTTCTATGGATGAGAAGGAGGTGATATTCTCACTGGACGACCGTGTTGCCGCCGCCTCCTCTGCCACTGCACTGACATCTGTGGCAGGGATGGAGTGGAAGATCCCATCGGGAAGTCTGAAGCACCTGAGGGCTGCTCTCCACTTGGCTCCCACTGCCGGGCTTCAGCCTCTCGAGGCGCTCTTCCACTCCATGCCCGCCTCGACTGTCAATGCAGTGGAAAAGGAGGTGACGTGGCCGTCTGGCAAGTATATCACCTTCTCCTCTGCCGCACTGACAGCCGAGGCAAGCATGGAGTGGAAGAGCCCCTAGAGGACACAACCCCCAACTTCAGCAAGGATTTTCCAGGGTTAAAAGGTCAACTAATACACCAAAAAAATCTGTATGGATCAAATTTTGTTCTTAAAAGTATGTTGTATGCAAATGTCTTAAACCGGTTTGTTTATCAAATCTTCTCAAATAAATCTTCCCAGTGGATCTTTCATAGATAGGTAAAAGGTGACAACCATGGGGCCAAACTTTGTAAGAGATGAATACCAGCCATTGTTTTCAGTGATGGCAGTTGACTGGATTTAGAGCTCCGACAGTGTCAAAATACAGCATCCTCTATGCCTGTTTATTCTGGAGCTGGCAAAGATATGGCTATTCAAAGTCCTTCAGTGCATTTAGAGAAAAGTAACAGATTGTTGTATGCTAGGTTACATGGATGAATAGTACTCAGTATCTTCTTCATATAATCTACCATTTACCTATTGGGAGTAAACCCTGTGTGGTCCAAGTGGTTATAAGATACAATAAAACAATTCTCTTAGCTATAACTTTGCATCCTGATTCAGGAGTGCTGTTGTTTCTCTGGAATGGGGGAAGAGAGGCATTTTTAAGAGCATGATGGAATGGACCAGGGTTGGGCAACAGTTCAGGTTCAGAGGCTTCACCTTTTTTTGTAATTTATTTATTTTGTTGTTAAAAAAAATCTTATGCTCTATGTAATGTGGGGGTTTGTTACATTTTGAGGATTCCCTTGCTGTTTTAGGCCCAAGATAAATATTTCCATGACTACAAAATCTTATTTGGGAGAAGCCTCCTTCAACCAACATTGGGTCAACCTTTCCTTTGATTAAAATATTCTCTGTGGCCTGGGGATTGCACAGGACACTATTAATTAATAACATGAAATTAAGAATGGACAACTTTAGCAAAGATTCTGGCAAGAGGGGAAAAGTGCTGGGGCTCCTGAAAGGCTGCATGCATCCATGAAGTTGAATGTGATTTTATCTGGCGATTTGGCTCTAATGTATTTTATTTATATGTATTTTATCTATATGTATTTTAACTGAGTATTGTTATATGATTTTTTAATTTGTTTCAATTGCATTGAATTCTTGCTCTAAGACTGGTCTGAGTCCCTTTTTGGAGGTGGGAAGATCAGGATACAAAAGTTTTTAATAATAATAATAATAATAATAATAATAATAATAATGGAACTCATTTCCCCACTCCTGAGTAATCTGTTTAAACCCAGAAAATATTGGTCACATGTGTTGTCAAAGGTTTTCATTGCTGGAATCACTGGGTTGCTGTAAGTTTTTTGGCCTGTATGGCCATGTTCCAGAAGCATTTTCTCCTAACATTTCGGCTGCATCTATGGCAGGCAGCCGTAGAGGTTGTGAGGTCTGTTGGAAACTAAGAAAATTAGGTCTGTATATCTGTGGAATGTCCAGGGTAGGAGAAAGAACTCTTATCTGTTGTAGGTAGGTGTGAATGTTTCAATTGGCCACCTTGATAAGCATTTAATGGCCTAGCAGTTTCAAGGTCTGGCATATTAGTGCCTGGGAGAATCATTTGTTGAGAGGTGATTAGCGGTCCCTGAATGTTTCTTGTATGGAGTTTCCCTGTTTTTGAGTGTTGTTATTTATTTACTATTATGATTTTGGAGTTTTTTAAATACTGGTAGCCAGATTTTGTTCATTTTCATGGTTTCTTCCTTTCTGTTGAAATTGTCCACATGCTTGTGGATTTCAATGGCTTCTCTATGTAGCCTGACATGGTAGTTGTTAGAGTGGTCCAGCATTTCTGTGTTTGTCACATATTTGCTGTTCCAAGGCTATTAAGAGCATCTCAAAGTTCTAAAGTATGAAGAAGCCACAGGGGTTTTGTAAATAAAAATCTTCTTAATAATTTTAATAATAATAATAACGTATTTGGATTATATTACATTGGATTTGGGTTATATGAACTGTCAAGAAATTCATAACATTTTTGAAAGAGCTCATTAATTACATTAGCTTGGATATTTTCCCAGTCTATGCCCACCATATAGGAACAGTTTTTTTTAATTTTTACACATTAACTAATAGTTTGGATCTTTTATTTCCCAACATATAGTACCAGTGATGTGAAAAATGAAGTATGCTGTCAATTTCAAGTTTTTCCATTTCTATTTCTGTGTCGACTGTCTGAGAAAAAATACATGCATTCCCCGAGTTACAAACATCTGATTTACAAGCAACTCTGTGAAGAACAGGAGTGAAACAACAGGAAGTGAGAGAAATCTACTCCTGGAAGAGTTATCATGAGGAAAAGGTGTCTCAACTAAAGCTTTATCACTAATCCTTGTTTCCACAACAAGTCACTTTTTTTTCATAGTGAGGTGAAATCTTCTGTACAGGAGCCCAGACAGCAAAGCAAACGCCACAGGGGTGTTAACCCTTCCCTATGCTATCCAAAGCTCAAATACATATATTTTTGGCTGGAGTTACACTTTAAAAATGTACCTGCTCCAACAGAACCTATCTTGTTTGTAACTTGGGAACTGCCTGTACTTTCTGTATCTGGCATTATCACAGAAGTTCAGAATCTTGTTGTCTATAATATTTTTCTCACAGTTTAATTTCAAATAAAAGGAGCCCTTTTATATAAATAACCTCTGAGCACCAGGACATTCATTGTTTCTGAAAGTAAAGGTGGGCACAGTCTTCCTACCATAGTAATTAATTTTTTCCTAATATTCTATCTTCCCTATTTTACAGTTACATGAATTTTGGTTTTGATTTAAATATGATCTTATAACATTTGCCTGACATGGATGTCTAATGCTGAAGGTGTACTTTAAATCTTTTCCTGATGTTGTTTCAGTCATTTATTTCAAAAATTCTCCTTATACCATTGGGTTTGGTTTTTTTTTAATGATGACTAGGCATTGTGTATGCATTTAAATATTTAGATGCAACAAAAAAAAAACCCAATCCAAGCAAAAAGCTTTCAGCCACTGCATTATCAAGAAAGATAACTAGAGTTTTAAATTGCATTTTTGTGAATTACTTCTTTGAAAATAGATTTAAAACTAGTTAAGACCTTCCTGTGGTTTCTCCCCTTATACTTTGGCATGTTTACAAATTAGGTTATTTATTTATTATGTTTATTTATATCTTGTTTTTTCTCTCCAAATGGAGACTCACAATTGAAAGCATTTCATTTCATACGACTTCAATATAGTAAAGGTAAAGATTTTTCTCTGACACGAAGTCCATTCGTGCCCTACTCTGGGATGTGGTGCTCATCTCCATTTCTAAGACAAAGAGCCTGCATTGTCCGTAGACACCTCTAAAGTCATGTGGCCAGCATGACTGCATGAAGCGCCATTACAACTTCAAATATAAAAACAGCATGAAACATCATTAATATTTAAAACAATTCAAGTTAAAAGCATATAAAACCACAGCAACCCCAGACTATATCTTAAAAACCTTCATCTTTCAATGCCTGTCTGAATAAAAAGGTTATATTGCCTGACACTGGAAGGATAGCAGGGAGGGAACCATTCTGCCTTCCCTGGGCAAGGAGTTCCAGAGTCAAGGGGCAGCCACTGATTAAACTTGTCTTCTTTGCTTGTAAAGACATCTCCCACACCAACACTCAGTACTATATTTGCCATGGGAAGAACCAGTGTTGGGCCTTGTAAGCATTGCCCTATCTATCCTCATCACAGCTGTAATAACAGATCTGCTCACTTTCATTCCTGCAAGAATTCGTTTAAGTACAAAGCTTCAGCGTCATCCAGATGGAGGCTTTGATGGTCTTCCTTCTTTTATCCATCTGCCTCATACTCTCTTCAAAGACAACTTCTGATCATTCTACATCATTAATGAGTAGTTACATCAGCCAAGTAGATTCTACCCATAGCCTAAAATGAGAATAGAGTCAAATTTGACACTTTCCTTTACAGTACGTGTACCAGTTTTCTCACTCAATATTGACATGCTACTCTAAGGTTGCTGCCCCTTTTGACAAGTTTGTGTTGGACTCCTAAAAAGTGTTAGATTGGCTTAACAGGGAAAAGTTATTCAGAAGAGGTTTTCCATTGCCTTCCCCTAAGGACGGGAGTGTGTATCTTGCCTGGGGTCATCTAGTATGTTTTTCATTAGTGAGCAGGGTTTTGAGCCCTGGTCTCCTAAGTTCTAATGCAACCTGCAGAATTAATGTATCACACATGCTTCTTACAATCTGTATACCTTTATAAAACGGAATGTTTGTATGTGTGTATGTGTGTGTGTATGCGGAGGGCGGAAGGGCGGATATGTGGCAGCTATTTGCATAAAGTCCTTTGATTGGACAGCCTCGCCACTCCAAAATTCTAAGGCACCAGACAGAGGGCATTGATAGCCACTGATTAGCCAGCAACCCAGAATCAGGCCTTTACATTCAAACAACAGGATTTCTTCCCACTGAGGGGAAAAAGCCAGCATCCCAGAATCAGGCCTTTACATTCAAACAACAGGATTTCTTCCCACTGAGGGGAAAAAAGCCAGCAACCCAGAATCCAGGCCTTTACATTCAAACAACAGGATTTCTTCCCACTGAGGGGAAAAAAGCCAGCAACCCAGAATCCAGGCCTCTACATTCAAACAACAGGATTTCTTCCCACTGAGGGAAAAAAGCCAGCAACCCAGAATCCAGGCCTTTACATTCAAACAACAGGATTTCTTCCCACTGAGGGGAAAAAAGCCAGCAACCCAGAATCCAGGCCTCTACATTCAAACAACAGGATTTCTTCCCACTGAGGGGAAAAAGCCAGCATCCCAGAATCAGGCCTTTACATTCAAACAACAGGATTTCTTCCCACTGAGGGGAAAAAAGCCAGCAACCCAGAATCAGGCCTCTACATTCAAACAACAGGATTTCTTCCCACTGAGGGGAAAAAGCCAGCAACCCAGAATCAGGCCTTTACATTCAAACAACAGGATTTCTTCCCACTGAGGGGAAAAAGCCAGCAACCCAGAATCCAGGCCTCTACATTCAAACAACAGGATTTCTTCCCACTGAGGGGGAAAAAGCCAGCAACCCAGAATCAGGCCTTTACATTCAAACAACAGGATTTCTTCCCACTGAGGGAAAAAAGCCAGCAACCCAGAATCCAGGCCTTTACATTCAAACAACAGGATTTCTTCCCACTGAGGGGAAAAAGCCAGCAACCCAGAATCCAGGCCTCTACATTCAAACAACAGGATTTCTTCCCACTGAGGGGAAAAAGCCAGCAACCCAGAATCCAGGCCTCTACATTCAAACAACAGGATTTCTTCCCACTGAGGGGAAAAAAAAGCCAGCAACCCAGAATCCATTCCATGCAGGCCTTTTCCATTTTTTTTACTCCTTTCTGTTTTACACCGGTATACTTTCACAGGCCAGGCGGATATGTGGCAGCCACTTTCACAGGCCAGGGCGGATATGTGGCAGCCACTTTCACAGGCCAGGGCGGATATGTGGCAGCCACTTTCACAGGCCAGGGCGGATATGTGGCAGCCACTTTCACAGCCACTTGATGGACCTGCACCAAACTTGGTACACATAACCCCCTAGCGACCAGCGCGGGTGATGGACCTGCCACCAAACTTGGTACACATAACCCCCAGTTCAGAGGAGGGTGGCATGACCTTCCAAAAGTCCGTAACCCTCATCCAATCACTGGGACCAAACTTTGTAGTAACCCCCATTTTCCAAGACTTTGATGGGATTTGTAGTACTTTTACACCCCTCTGTTCCCACAGACCACTGAGGCCACCAAAAAGGACCAATACAGACCACACACAGCCACCATGACCCACTCTATGTCCTGGTGCAGTTCAGAGGAGGGTGGGTCATGGATGATGGGACTTGAAGTGCCTCTACTCACTTCCAAAGTCCGCTGCAACCCTCATCCAATCACTGATCGAGACCAAACTTGCCATAACCCCCATGACTGCCTTCCCCTGGTGAGGTTTGACTGCCTTTTACACGTCCTACTGACCACACACAGCCACCATGACCCACTTTGGGGCAGGACAGAACATGGATGATGGGACTGCCTTCACGTCCTACTGAAGTTTGGAGGGGACAGAACATGGATGATGGGACTCACTTCCCAATCCTGCTACAAACCTAATCCAATGACTGATCAACACCAAATCTGGCACACAGAGCCCTCATGACCCACTCTACAGCCTGGTGCAGTTTACTGTGAGACGGACCACGGATGATGGGACTTGAAGTACCTTCACTCACTTCCGAAAAACAATGCATCCCTCATCCATTCACCAATACAGACCAAACTTAGCACACAGAGCCCCCATGACCCAATCTACATCCTACTACACTTTGGGGGGGACGGGACACACAGAGATGATGGGACTTGCACTACCTTCAGTAATTTCATGATACCACTTCAACTCCCAATAATGATGGATCAAGACTAAACTTGGCACACAGAGCCCCCATGACCCACTCTACATCCTGCTGCACTTCTCAAATGACCCGGGCAGGGCCGGGTCCCCAAGCTAGTAAGGAATATTTAATCTGGATATTTTCTGGTTCTGAATGTTCTAAACCAAAGTGAACCTAATGAATGGAAATTGTTTCATTACCAAAAAAATTGTATATGATTATACAGTCCAGTCAGTTCTTCTCCTTTTTTTGTGAAGAGGAATTGTTTTGTAAACATCAGCTTCTAAGACATTCCACCTTACCATTGGAATTTTTTTTAAATCACGAATACCCCAGATCAGTGTTTTATGCTGTATGTTCTGAGCCTGGTCCCGCTTGTAAGCTGCCCCAAGTCCCTTCGGGGAGATGGTTGGCAGGGTATAAAAATGAAGTTATTATTATAACATTATTATTATTTCGAGTTCCCAGTTCTTCTATTCAGTTTGTAAAAAGCCACATGAGTGTTTAGAAACTGACGGCAGTCATGGCTTCTTATCTAAGCATGCAGGACACCATGGTCTGCTTCAGCACAGACACTCCGAGCTGCTGGTAGAGAGCTTTGGCTGTGCTCTTCAACAAAACCTTTACATTGCTCATTCTCTTCTTATTACATTGTGCAAAAAATAACACCAAGAAATGCATCCCAAGTCAAGTGTTACATTTTAATCCCAAATAAGCAATAAAATGTATAGCAGTTTAGCTCTACTTCATTGGGAAGAGAAGGTATTTTCCTGCCCCTGCGTAGCAGGCGCTCTTATGGCTGCAACCAAGAAAATCCTATCAGTGATAATAATGTTAGTGAAGAACTTTCACGTATTGTTCTTCTCCTGGTGTTCATTGTAACTGTCACCTTGTATGTTAGAATTTACATGTGACCAGTGCATTTGTGTATCAAAATATTTTTCACATTATTATTCATCTGGGACTTGCTGTAGTGTTGGTTTATTCAGTGCAACCTATTTTCTACATTGGAGGGTTTATTTGTTGACTCCATAGCATGAGCCCTTTGGACTCACAGTGCCACCCAAGGTCAATGATTTTCTAAAAATCAGAAATGCGACATCAGTGCCCTAGAGTTTTTGATTATCATGAAGGCATTTATAAAATTTCAGCTGTCCAGCAAGAATACGCCGATTAGAACAACACTGTTCTGGCCATGTTTAGTGTCCCACTAACCTTGATTTGCTATATTTATGCTGATGCCACATAACTCCTATAGATGTTTACCACTCCATCCGAATTCCGTAGTGATCATTGTGATTTGTCCTGCTTTAAATTGATAGCTTGGCTGTTTAATTACATTATACTGGCTGTGTGATATTTAGGAAATAAAGAAACATTTGCATAAACCAAACATGGAAAATGTGCAGTAAGAAGAGGTGGGCTTTCCCCTAATAACTACTGCTTTGGGTCTAGAACAAGTATGGACAAACCCAGGCCCAGGGGCCACATCTGGCCCTTTGAGCTCTTTTCTCAGGCCCTTCGCTCTCTCACTGTCCTATTAGCATGAGGATAATGCATCCCATCACATCCTCATGCTGACAGGAAGGCCGGGGTAGTCACACATGGCGTCAGCACCAGCCCCGGGCAGAGCCTCTTCCTGGCCTGCTACTCCTTACTGGTACGCTCCCTTTCTTCCCAGCCTCCACCCCAGGTGATGTGTGCAGCTCCTTCTCCTCTTCCTCCTCCACTACCATCCTCAAGGACAAGTTCCCCCTTGGAAAGTTGTTATGGGAAGATGCTCTAGCCCTAGGGAGGGGGGACTTCAGGAGATAGCCCACGCTCTTGCCCAAAGAAGGAGCAAGAGGGAAGGGAAAAAGGAGGGCCCTGGGCAGCTGCTTCCCAAGAGGAGGATTTGATGTGCCCTGCAGGGTCTTCTTCCTTTACCTCTTGCTCCTGCTCCAGCTCTTCTTCTTTCCAAGTGGGAACTTGTCCTTGAGGAAGGAGTGGCTGCAGAGGAGTAGGAGGAAGAGGAGGCGGAGAACCCCCTCCTGGCCTGCCCATCCCGCCCTGACCCGCCATGTGGCCCCCAAGTTAGAAAGTTTGCCCATATCTGCTTTAGAAGGCTCCACATCTTCTGTTCAGGAAAAGCTATGTACAGTAGACTCTCAGTTAACCAGCACTCATGAAGATGTTAGATGAATGTGTTTTCTTCTTACTTGACAGTTACTTTTAAAAATAGACCTAACTGTACCCCATATTACAGTATATCATACTGTAAACTCTGTATTGATTTGATATTAATACTGAACTACCCTAATCAATAGCCATACTGAAATGTTTATCTCATTAGTAAGTGTACCCAGGCAAGTGTACCTTTATTTTACCAAGTGTACCTTTATCTGAGCCATACTATTTAATGAGCTATTTTTTATTTTAAAAAATCAAGTGGGAATCAGACTTTTGAATGTTAAGGCAATCCATATTTTAATCATTTTTAGTTGTAGAGATCACAAATGCAGATCCTTGTATCTGAGTTTGATTTATCTGGAAAATGACTACTAGGATAAAAGAAGAAATCCCCTTTGAATTGAATAAAAAGTGGAATAGAAAGTATAGAGGTGTATGCATCTGTACCACAAAGAATGTGGAATACTTTTAAGTATCATAGGATTGAAAACTTTGTTCTGTGTACATATCAGAGTGTTATATCAATGTCATTGTTAAACATCCTATCAAATGAGGGAGAATTAATACTTCAGTGCTTGTTATCTTGTTGTTCAACCTTCAAGCAAGGTCTGGCATTTAATATCTTCTTTAATTAATGAAAGGTTCTCTAATGAAAGAGAAGAGGAGACATCGGTTACACAAGTTTTTGTGTCTCAGAGTTGGCAAGCCAATGCGAAAAACATTTGTATCACAGGCCAGTGCGTCAATGCAGCAGTATGCGCAGAGGGATAAGAAACATGAGTACTGGTTTGCTGTGCCACAGGAGAGGTAAGATGGGTCATTTCTCTGTAAATAAAGGAGTGCTTTCTCTCTTTTTTCTACTTTTAATCTGCTTTCATTTCTTTCAGTATTAATACCATTGCAGTAAGACAGTAATTGAATGTCTCTAACTGAGCCATTACCTTGATGATAAAGTTACAGAAGAGATGTAACCTACACTAGTAAGATGCAAAAGTACAGTGGCAACTGAGAACAGCATTAGCTACAGGAAAACTGACTCAATGAAAAGAGCTGCAAAACTGCTAATTCCACATCAACAATAATTCAAAATTGGGTTTAAGTGACAGATTCTTAAATGAAGGCATGGAATAATGCATGGATTGGGGAAAGTGGGCTGTTGGGAGGCTCTGACGACCACTTGTAGCTTGGAGAATAGTTTCAGCCAATTAAATTTATGAATAAGACAATTGGATCAAGGAAAAGGAAATGGCATACATGGCATAGTTAAACTATGAATTTGCTATTGAAGATGGGTTTAAATTTGGTTGGGTTTAAAAGGGGAAATCAAAACAATTGGAAAATAATTCTATCAGTGGTTACTACTCACAGTGGCCTCTCAGATATATTTAGGAAGTCCATAGGCACAGTTCAGTAACAAAGAAAACAACCACCAGCTCATGTTTACTGACAGCTAATGTACTTCGTTCCATAGTTCAACTATACCACTGTATCAAAGGGGTGACATGATAGCCATTTTAAAATATTTGAAATTATGTCATTTTAAAGATGGAGTAAGCTTGCTTTCTGCTACTCCAAAGGCTAAGATGTTCACAGCAATGGATTCCCATTACAGGAAGAAAGATTCCCCGTAAATGTTAGGAAGAACAGTTCATCAGAGGAATATGCTGCCTCAGGGTGTGGTGAAGTCTCCTTCTCTGAATGTTTTTAAACAGAAGTTGATTGGCCATCTAACGGGATTGTTCTGACTGTGTATTCTTGCATGGCAGGTGGTGGGACTGGTTAGCCCTTCATGTCTTTTCCAACTCTGATTCCAACTCTGATTCTAAGAGAGGATCCTTCTTTTCATGTCTCTGATTGATGGTTATTATTGATGGAGGAAAACACCTTATCTATTTTGGCTATTCAATTTGTAGTTCTATGTGTATCTGTTTCCATCCCCTCCAAGAAAACATTTCCCTATAAGGTTTAATCTTCTGGTTTTTGTTGGTTTGTTTTTTTTAGGCACAGGTCAGGGGGGACTGTAAACAGTTTTTCAAGTACTGTATTGTTCAATATACTTTTGCAGTTTGGGGGCTTAAAACGTGTTTGCACAAAAAATGGGTTTTTGCAAATAAACCCTTTGGCATTAAAATTCTATGTATCAGCAGTTGCAAATATGGCATTTTATTAATTTATTATTCAAGTTTATATACCGCCACTCCCCGAAGGCTCGGAGCGGTTTACAACAGAATAATACAGTTAACAGTAAACAACTCTGCACATCACAAACAATAACAAAACCAACTATAGGAGTCATCTACTAGATACCAAGGTTCACCTGGTCCCTAGAGAGAGGGGCAGAATAAAACCCGATGGAGTGTGGTCATGGACAGGGCTAACTGGGTGGCGC
Source organism: Anolis apletophallus (assembly GCA_030556195.1). Lineage (NCBI taxonomy): Eukaryota > Metazoa > Chordata > Lepidosauria > Squamata > Anolidae > Anolis > Anolis apletophallus. The sequence continues at coordinate 120,969,588 of JARBWK010000007.1, forward strand.
GGGGCCAGCATAAAAACTGGCTCACCCGGCCAGCATTGGAGGCGTAGTAACGGCCTGACAGGCCCAAAAATAGAGTCTCCGGTAGAGTCTTTAGGAGAGTTCCTATCACCAGTAACTTGGGAGGGCACTCTTTTCTCCACCTTCACAGAGTTTGAGTCATTTTGTACAAATATTTTTCAGCAAAAACTCCCAAGTGTGAATAACATTCATGGATGTTTGCCCTTTTTCTCAATAGTTTCTCATTACAGGCAGTCCCCAAGTTATGAACAAGATAGGTTCTGTAGGTTTGTTTTTAAGTTGAATTTGTATGTAAGTTGGAACAGGTCCATTTTTAAGTGTAACTCCAGCTGTGTGTGTATATATATTGATTGATTGATTGATTGATTTTATTATTTATGAGTCGCCCTCCACGTCAGTGCTCCAGAATTCAATAGTTAAAAGCTAAAAGAATAAAAAGATTAATTAAAATAGTTCCAGTAGCTCAGGCTAAGTCTGGGAGGTGTCCTTAGCCATAAGCCTTTCGGAAGAGCCATGTACATATATGCACAGCTGCTTTGGATAGCATAGGGAATGGTTCATGCCCCCGTGGTGTTTGTTTTGCTGTATGTGCTTCTGTTCAGAATATTTCACCTCACTTTCCCTGTGATAATTGGATTTAGAAAAAAATGGCTTGTTGTGAAAACAAGGATTATTGATAAAGCTTCAGTCTTTTCCTCATGATAACTCTTTCAGGAATGTATTTCCCTTCTGGAGGGTAGATTTCTCTCACTTCTTGTTATCTCACCCTCGTTCTTTACTATGAGCCGTTTGTAACTCGGGGACTGCTAGTATATCAACATACCCCTTTTCATTGAGGATCTAATTGTAGCTTGCTTAAGCTATAAGAAGTTATAACAGTAATGTTTAGCATCACTGGTTTATTTGGAAATTTATAATAAAAAGGAGAACATGATTTTTTTTCAAGGAATGTTAATAATCCCTCTTTTGTGTAGTTGATTCTATTTGTACATTCAGTAATTGGTTCAAGTGATTTGTGCATTTTTCCATTTCTTTGTTTTCAAGGAGAAATGAATGAATGAAAGTGAAAATGTATATGTTTGGGATGCATGTTAATGAGATCTTCACATATTTGAAATGTGACTAATTATTTTCCTTTCTTTCTCTTAAAGGACTGAGCATCTATATTCCTTTTTTGTTCAGTGGAGCCCGGAAATCTATGCAGAAGATACTGGAGAAACAAGTAGAGAGCCTGGATTTATTGTAGTAAAACAAATAGACTCTGAAGCTGGTGAGGATTCAGTCAGTGAAGCAACAGCTAAGGAGTGGGAGGTAAGCATTTTAAGTATTTCAATGACTTTAGAATATTGTTTCTGTTTTAGCACTTTAGCTTTACACTGAAAGTAGGATCATGGAGAAAATAATTTAAATGATGGCATTATATACCTATGTGTTTACTAACCATTTAAGCTAATTTTGTTATCAGAATGGTCTGCTCTTTTTGCCCATACAAACAACATTCAGTGTATATACTGCTTTTTTAGGATCTATTTTGAGCTCGACTGGTATTATATACATCTTTAACAGGAAAATGCACTTTTAACTTGAAATCAGTAGTGCAAAGCAGTAAACTAGTGGTAGGAAACATTTGGGTCTTCAAAGATGTCTTTTCCTCTTCTGGTAGATTATTATATGCATTTTTGATCAAATAAATGATGGGCCTTTGTTATTGTGCAGACAATATATATGTGCATCTTGTGCTTTTAAACTTAACTTATTGTACATCAACACGAGCAATGTGCAATGAGAAAATGGACTTGTAAACTTACTTTCTATTAATTACCCTCCTGCAAATTGTAATAAATCAAGTGAAATGTTTGCTTGGGCTTTGTCTCTGGTGTCAAGCATGACATGCATAAATCTTAACAAATGAATTATTTGTTTGTGTCCTAAGCACATTTTCCTATGTACTGAGTAATTTGTGTTTTTCTGTATGTTTGAGTCATGCTGATTAAGACATGCATGCACAGGTTAATTCATCTATTAGTGGTTTTACTAAGATTTTTTTTTTTTGTGGATGTACTAGTAAGTCACCTTGATTCTGAATGTAGGTCTGTGTGTGTATATGGTTTATATTTGCATCAGAATTTGCTGTATTTTTGGGAAAAATTGTGGAGTTGATACAGAAAATGTTAAGTGCTATTAATTCGGCATCTGTGAAAAGTAAGATTTGCAGAAGCAAGCAGTATACCATTATTATGTAAAATTGTGCTATTTTAGAACCTGAATTCAAATTTTCAGTCTTTATTTTTTAAAGTAGTATATGTCGCTCTCTCACACACATATAAATATATACACATGCACTCTCTCTCACACACAGAGGCTTTCGAGATGTAGCCATTGAATCATTCCTGAGAGTGACTATTGCTGGAAAAATACCCGTTTTCTGCAATTATACATTTCTTTTCTTGGAAAGGTCAGAATCTCAATTTATAATCTGTAGTGTAGAGTACAGTGATCATTATCATTACACATTCAAGAAAATGATTGGTTGAGTAACTGAAAGAATAATGATCTGAATTCCTTAAGATCATTAAGGAATTCAGGGTTGTTATATCCTGTGTCAAATATACCAAGTGAGGGCATATTTTAATTAATTTTCAGTGGTGCAGACCAACAGCAAAAGCATTGTATTATACAGTAATTCATTATTATTCTTTTTTTCATAATCAGTTTCTATTTAGACCAAGCAAGGGAAAACTTCGGCCCTCCAAGTGTTCTGGACTTCAACTCACACAATTTCTAACAGCTGGTAAGCTGGCTGGGATTTCTGGGAGTTGAAGCCTTGAACACCTGGAGGGCCAAAGTTTGCCCATGCCTGATTTAGACTCTATCAGTTTATAGTTTCATGTATATTTACCTTGGAGGAAGCTCATCTGGATAAAAAAACACATAAATGCGCCCTAATAGGGCTTTTTTTAATGAGTTACCCATGTACTGCACTGTGGAAGGCAGTAATTTGGCAGCAAGATACTACATTTTATGTGTCTGGTGATTGGTTGGACAATTTTTCTAGAGAGATACATTACAAACATAAAAAGCCAAAAAGGAACACAAGGCACACAAAAAATAGGAAGAATGAAATATACAAAAAAACACATTGAAAGAGGAAAAATTACTTACGTTCTTCTTTTCAGAGGTTGTATATACCTTGTATACTGTTATTTCAGACTTCTCTGTTTAATATAACGATATTCTCTTTTTTCAGTACCCCATTTCTTCTTGTCTCCCAAAACCACACATCACTTAATCATATTCTTCTTTCTCTTCATTCTTGTTTTATCACAAAAGCTTCATATCCTTTAAAATATCACTAATGAATATTATCTCTGATTAAGACTTTTCATCATTACATCATTTGATCATTGCAATGTCTATTACGTATTATTAAACTAAAATGAATGCATGTTATAGAGCATTACTATAACCATTTTCCTCCATGTCCAAAACTTCCTTACTAAAATTTAAGCAATGTATCTTATATAAACCATTATGAATGATGTATCAGTTATAAGAATTCCTTTAGGAATGATTCTCTTTAAGACCATAACATTGTCCACATCTTTACTCTTTGTGGCCATATTACTAATGTATCCATCTTTGTCATGCTACCAGATTTCTTAATGCAATTTAATTATCACTGCACCATCACTTTTATTTGATTTTGATCTTTGGGTTCCCCCACCTCCCTTCTGCCATACAAACCAGACCACGTTTCCTTGTAGCTGTGCATCATTTGTACAGACAGACCCTATCTGACACCAACCTTTCTTTTTCATCCTAGCAGAATGTCCCATCAGTAACTAATTCCTTTCCTCCCCATTCTTTACCTCCATCTTGTTTCAATTCCATATTTCATCATACTGTAAGCAGGGGAGCTTCTTATTATGATTATTTCTTTAAAAAATAATTTTTTGTTTTTGAAAAAGTATTTTAAACTGTTTTATGTGGTGATTTTATGTAATATATATATAAACTCCATTTATTGTAAAGGTATTTTTGGGTTGAGTTTTTCCTTGGGGGGGGGGGCTCTGGGAGAAAAATGGCAAATGAGATAAATAAAATAATCTTCATTCAAACATCATTTTAAAAGTTAAATGTTTCCCCTTGACAATAAGTTTAGTCATGTCCAACCCTTGGGGGGGGGGGGGTTTGCTCATCTCTATTTCTAAGCCAAAGAGCCAGTGTTGTCCGTAGACACCTCCTAGGTCATGTGACCGGCATGACTGCATGGACGCCAGTACCTTCCTGCCAAAGCAGTATCTATTGATCTTCATACATTTGCATGTTTTTGAACTGCTAGGTTGACAAAAGCTGGAACTAACAGCAGAAGCTCACCCTGCTCCCCGCATTCAAAATGCTGACCTTTTGGTCAGCAAGTTCAGCAGCTCAGCAGTTTAACCCGCTGCGCCATTGGGGGCTCCTTGAAACATCATTTTACTTGCACATTATTGTTTGGGTGGATTCTCCATTTGTGTAATTTAAGACAAGTGAAACCTCTGCAATTCCTACAAATTGTCATGTAGGAAAAATCGTAATTGCCTCTTCCAAACATTTAAGAAACACTTCTATGTCCATATTGCAGCTTATAGTGAAAGTCAACCAGTTTCAGGGACTCTGTTTTCTGAGGTTAGTAGCTTTGTTAACTTCAACATTTATAGCAATTTGCAGTAACTTTAATTTAAATCCTCTTTCTGTGAGAGGTTCTGTAATAAGCTGTTCATAAGAAATAATAAAATTTATTTATACAAACAGTGCGGCATTATTAGCATTTGGATATTTTCCAATAATTATTAATAATTGGGCTAATATCATATGATAAAAACTCTTTGAACATTTGTTCTTAATCTAGTAGGCATCCTTTTAAAATCACATTTGCGAATGCTTTCTATAAATAAAACAGTGGAACAGTATTAATTAATTGTAACCATCTAGCTATGGGGCCCCCTGGTGGTGCAGCAGGTTAAACTGCTGAGCTGCTGAACTTGCTGACCGAAAGGTTAGTGGTTTGAATTCAGGGAGTGAGGTGAGCTGTTAGCCCCAGCTTCTGCCAATCTAGCAGTTTGAAAACATGTAAATGGAGTGGATCAATAGGTACCGCCTCTGCAGGAAGGTAAAGGTGATCCATGCAGTCATGCTGGCCACATGACTTTGCAGGTGTCTACGGACAATGTCAGCTCTTCGGCTTAGAAATGGGGATGAGCACCACCTCCCAGAGTCGGACATGGTTAGACTTAGTGTCAAGGGGAAACCCTTACCTTTACTTATCTAGCTATGGTTAGCTGCCAATACATTTGTCTGAAGTAGGCATCTGGATCTTTTATTTTGTTTTCTGAATAAGCCTCTTCACGTTTCTCTGTGTTGAAACTTACACTACTGAGATATAACAGGCAAAGTTTTGCAATGTTAAACAGAACCAAGGTCAAATCTATTTTGACAAGTTTAGAAAAGCTGAGATTGGAGGAATGAAGTGAAGTGCGAAATATCTTTAAAAGCTAAAAGAAAATGGAAGAATGGTAGCATGTAAGTCATTTTGTGCCTTATTTATATCTTTGGAGGCACTATTGACATTATAAAAGCTTGCATATTTTGTAAACTTTTAAATATGTTGTCATAATTGTGAGCTTGGTACTTCATTGTTTTCCTTGGTGTGGTATGTGTTTTTTATCTGTAATATGGCAAAGAAATTCTGTTTAAATGTAACACTTATCAAAATACATCCCACCTAGCTAGATACAAAATAATATAAAATCACTCTAAATTTCAACCAAGTGTGTTCAGCTATGAAACAATATTTATAAATGTGTCCTATTCTGTTAATAACATTCTAGAAGCATTCATGGGTCATTGTAGTGTTGAAGTTGTATGTTGGACTGTGACTCTGCAGACCAGGGTTCATGTCTTTGCTCAGCCATGGAAACCCATTGGATGATTTTAGGCAAGGCACACACTATCAGTCTCAGACAAAAACAAAGAAAACCCTCCTCTGAACAACTTTTGTCAAGAAATCATTGTGGTTGGGTTGCCATAAGTTGGAAACTACTTGAAGGCACATAACGAATCACTTTTTTGTATCGTGTCAGAAGTGAATTGAGGGTACAGTTGTAATGTACCCTCACACACACACACACACACACACACACACACACAAAGTTAAAAACTTGGCATTATACTAGATTTCCTTTGACCAGAAGCTGGTCACTTGGGGTGCCTCTGTTGTGGGTGTGAGAAGGTCCTCCATTGTGCATGTGACAGGGTTCAGTAAGTGGTCTATGGTTTGCTCTTCTCCACACTCGCATGCCATGGACTCCACTTTGTAGCCCCATTTCTTAAGATTGGCTTTGCATCTCGTGGTCCCAGAGTGCAATCTGTTTAGCATCTACCAAGTCGCCCAATCTTCTGTGTGCCCAGGAGGGAGTTTCTCATCCGCTATCAGCCATGGATTGAGGTTCTGGGTTTTAACCTACAACTTTTGGACTCTCGCTTGCTGAGGTATTTCTGTGAGTATTTCTGTAGATTTTAGAAAGCTGTTTCTTGATTTAAGATGTTGGCGTGCTGGCTGATATCCAAACAAAGGATGGGCCGGAGGTATTATTGTCTTGGTCCTTTCATTATTGGCTGCTACTTCCCGACAGATGTCAAGTGGTGCAATACTGACTAAACAGTGCTGTAGGGCATAGACATTCTGTGATAATGTGGCATGTTTCGTTTAGAATGACACCTACTGTTTTAACTTGGTGAGATGTATTCCACACTGGGCATGCGTATTCCGCAACAGAATAGCAAAGCGCAAGGGCAGATGTCTTCACTGTATCTGGTTTGTGATCCCCAGTCAGCTTTCGTATGGTATTTATATAGCAGTTTCTCTTACTGTATAATAAAAAAGGAAGTGAATATCATCCTTTCCACAAAGCATGAAGCTCTCCCACAGGAAATTTATTTGAGAAGGTTCCAAAATTTAAATCCATTGAGAAAACCGAAGAATTAATCAAGTTGATAGTGTTTATGTTTAGTAGTTGACAGATCTTCCTGACTAGAAAATAATGCACAGATATTCTTCACACATTGGTAATGAGTACGATCATGTGTTTTGGCATTACGTTTGACAGTGTCATGAAGCTTGAATACAATTTATCTTTTTGGGAGAGCAGGATATGCTTTATGTAAAATCTATGATTAAACAGTTATCTATCTTTCATTAATACAAATCCCGCAACAGTACTTACAATTCTGGAGTTCTTTATAGTTGCAGGAACAAGGGAAATATGCTTTCCCCCCGAAAATGTGGTCACATAAATCCATTTTCGCTTATCCAACGTTCTGACAGCCTGTTTATATTGAATAAGCAAGACTCTACTGTACTGCGACATTAAAGATTTTGAACCCTTAGTATTTCAGGCTGTAAACAAACAATATCCCTGCTTTATAAGCCCTGAAATCTATTGCATATAAAATTATGCTTAATGCATTAATAGCATGGTTACTTTATGCGATATATTAGGAGGTATTCAGTTGTGTTGGATTTCAATCAATTCTGATAAAAAATTGTTTAACAAGTTAGAAAATATTGGCATGTTTGCACTTTTTACTAGAGTTTTCAAACAGGCATGTCTAACAGATCTTGGTAAAAGCTACTGATATATTTAGTTCATCCTGTTCAGGTAAGCCGTCATTCATTGATCTAAGATTTGATTGAGCAGTAGTTGAAAGGGTATTAAGAAAGTCATGATCTATTAAGGTTTATAAGAGCAACTGTTGGCAACGTTATTATGTGCATGCACACTTTTATTCCAAAGCTAGAATGCTGCCTTTGTTTTCAAGGGGGTTTTGTGTTGCAAGAAAAACTAATGGATTCTTTGTATTGTGTCCATTGTTAAATTTGACCTCATAAGGATGAAATCCATTCTGAAGTTTGACTGAGGCTCAACTCTTAAAAATAAAACCTTGAAGAACTACCAAAAGAACAGTTTTGGCCTTAAAGAAAACTTTCTGATAAATTATTGATTTTTAAAATTAATTTCATCAAGTCTAAATATTCTATTTTACACACTAATTAATAAATCATTGGTGAAGTGTGTAGGGTGGGGAGGAAAAGTATTTGCTGGATTCCTACATAGAATTACTCAGATGTAAGCATTTCTGGTGACACAGCCGGTTAAACCACTGAGCTACTGAACTTGCTGACCGAAAGGTCAGTGGTTCGAATCCCGAGAAGCAGGGTGAGCTCCCGCTGTTAGGCCCAGCTTCTGCCAACCTAGCAGTGCAAAAACATGTGAGTAGATTAATAGGTACCTCTACTGTGGGAAGGAAATGCGCTCCAAGCAGTCATGCCGGCCACATGACCTTGGAGGCATCTACGGACAACGCCGGCTCTTCAGCTTGGAAATTGAAATGAGCACCCACTCTCCAGAGTTGGACACAATTAGACTTAATGTCAGGGGGAACCTTTACCTTTACTTTAAACTTTTACAAACTATGCCAGATATGTTGCCATATTTGTGCAAGTTGCTCCAGTAGTGGAAGAGGATACACCAGTGAAAGTTTAAAATACTCTTCAGTTAATTGCATTTTAATGTATTTTTGCTTTATATATTACAGTGTAGCCAAATATTTCATTTTCAGAAGTCAGGAAAACTGAATGATTAAAAATCCTGCCAGTTTCAGATTAGAGTTAAAGCTGTGTTACATTGGCTTAAGGTCCAAAAAAGACATAACAAGAAAGCTAAAGCTGGTTGTTTAAAAAATGATGAGCAACGATGTGAAATATTATGAATTGTGCTTACTTACAGTGTTTCTTCCATAGGGTCTTGGCCTTTCAAATTCAAATCCCAATGGGGAGGATGTAGATCCTGGAACCTACAAGGATTTTTCATAATACCATGCTGCTTTATAATCTCACAAACATCTTGGTCATTGGGTTGCTATGAGTTTTTTGAGTTGTAAGGCCATATTCCAGAAGCATTCTATGACAGGCATTCTCAGAGGTTGTGAAATCTGTTGGAAACTAGTTTCCACAATATCTTGGTCGACAATATCTTGGCCATTGCTCTGAGATCAACTGTAGCTAAAACAACTTTCCAAATACATGGTCCATGTCCATTTGTTGTTTACATTAGTAACTGCAGGTGTACAATGGGTTGCTGCTCCTAATGACTTCAAATTGTAATTAATGCCTCTTCCAATTCTAAAAGAACTCAAAGCAAATTCTTGATAATTTAACATTCGACAGCATTATTGCTGCTTTAGCTTCCAGCTTTCCTGAGTTTGTGGAGTATAAGATAACCAGCAGGTTTTCAGTGTGAGCAAACAAGTATAACCAGTATGCAAGCTATCTGCATGATATAATGCATATTTATTATAATGGCTTGGATGCCACTGTGCAATCTGCAAGTATGTTTCATATTTTACTTTTTTGTTTTTGATACTTCTCCTTTGGAAATTTCTCTTTTACTCTTTTTATATCTTAAAATCTTGGAATGCTTTTTGTTCCATCATGCTTAGTCAGCAGTTAGTCAGCCCTGCTTAGTAGAATTCCTTTTTTTGTTTTGACATTTTTCTCAGTTATTGCACACTTTTTATTTTTCCTGGCAATGGTGAATGTAAAGTGAATCATCATAAATATTGCAAAAATTGCAGTTACATCAGTGTCATCGCCACACTGAAAGTGGTAGCTTGAATTAATTTCAAACAAAACAAAGAAATGAAAAAGTTGTCTTGCTGGATATACTTAATCACGGATTATTAGCTTTATAAGAAAAGCTATGGTCTTCTTGGAAGATTCAGAAAACTGTTTTTGTTTGTACATATTTCTCATTAGACTCCAACAGAGTATTGTGTCTCTTTAAGAGAGCTTGCTTTTTTTTTAGCACTTTAGCGTACTGCAACCTCCCTTGAATATAGAAACCTTTCTGTTGTTCATACACTGAGCAAGACACACCCCAGTGAGTACATACATTTCCCCCCATTAGCTGCTTTTCCTGTCAGTCAAGTCTCCAACTAGCAAGTTATTCTGTCTTCCAGCAAGGTCCTGCTGTATTTGGGACTGAAAGCAGGTAGAGAGCATGCTGTGGGGAAATCCTCATGTAAAGATAAATTCATTTAACCTTTTTTTCTGAAGGAAATGATTCGTTTCTGGTATGGCAAGAAAGGAAGAAAACATCACTCAATGAAAAATAAGTATAACCTGGTAATTCCTCTTAGAAATATTTTGTTGCTGTTTTGATTATCATGGGGATGCTGAGGATGATGCTGTGGCACACAGTCCCTTTTTCTGATTTGATTGTAAAATTAGGTGCAGCATTCCCGTTTGTATACAATTGTTAATGTGCAAACATATGGTAATTTTGGACGGTGTTGTTTTGAGGGGTTTTTTTTTACTGAAAAGCTGAATTTAGCTATAGGTTTTTAAGTGGAACATGGAAATATACATTTTAATATGGTGTGAAGCAGTGCATTTTGGAAAGTTTTATATAGTGACCAGCCTGTTTTTGTTTATTGTAGTAAAACACAATATTCAGTCTAAAATAATTTTGTTATCATTCTCTTCAAGTGCCAGTATGAAGTGTGGCTCTTGAATTACAAGATACAGATACGTAGAGCAGGAAGAGGGAGAAATTGATTTGTAGATTCAGTTACATTGCATAGTCAGCAGTGAATGTTGGTGGGAATTGCAGTCCAAAATCTGTAGATGCAGACCAGCTCCATTCCTGCTCCAGATATGAATAGTGCCTCTTATACCTTAACCTTGTAGCTTAATATTATCAGCTTTTAAGCTTCCAAAAATAATACATAAGAAGCTATTCATGCTGCACAGGTTTTTAAAAGGAATAATCATAAAAATGGGAACCAACACTATGTTGCTTGTTTCATTTTTGTGGGTTACTTGACCTCCCTGTGTGTTTTCCAGAAACACACAGGAAGATCCAACAATTGCATACTTGACTTGATTAAAGTTCTTAGGATAATGGGAAATTTTTGAAAATAGAACTTTTTTTATTCATACACAGACACGCACACACACATCCATTAAATGGCTGTATTTGAGCTCTGTTTGCTCATTATTTTGCAGAGTTGTTGTGCAAATGGGAGTCCTCCATGGGCCACAATTGCTTTTCACAAACTAAAGGAAGGAGTGGGACTAGACATCCAGAGTGATTGTAGTCCTCGCTTACAGACTGCAACTAGAAATTTGGGCCAAGCTACTAATCCTTGGTGTGGAAGAAGTGGGCACATCTATAGGGTTATCTCTTCCCAAAATTATTTTCTTCTCGGCAGCGTTTCAGTAATAGGGCCTTCACCCGCTTGGGCTCTTGGAGCCTTTGCTATAGTTGCGCCAATGGTGATCCATTCTAGAAGGCATCTGGAATATGTGAGAGAATAATTTCTGTGACAAGCCTCATAGTCCCAGCATCCTTGTATTTCCATGTTTTGTGCTGATGCAGAGTGGATTGATTTTTTTTCTCTGTCTCACTCAATTCCTGCATTGTATAAGGCTAAGCCATTGACTCTTTGGTTAGGGGCTGCTGTTTGTTTTGCTTTTTTCCACATTGGTGTTTTGGGATACATCAACTAAGAACTGTAGAATCTGACAGTTTCCTGGCAGATTCTAATTTTGTTGAACAGGATTTTAATGTTTCATTGTTAATTCACATTTGTGTGGAACTTTCCTCAATTTGTCACATAGGAAAGAAAGTTGTGATGACATAGCTTGAAATTTTTCAAGCACTGGTCTTAATAAACATTTGATTAATTTTAAACATGGTAAATCCTTAAATGTCTGTTTCAAAGCAGTTATTGCTGCATACTGAAGAGCATCTATATATATAAAGGAACAGTCGTCATGTGAAGACTACCTGAAACAGAGAAACCTTACAACGCAGAAACACAAAACTTGCCAACAGAAATAGGCCTCAAGCAAGGTACGTTTGTAGCAAAGAAACTTCCCCCCCCAAGCCTAAAAGGCCCCCAAAACAACGAGTAAAAATAAAACTACATTTCCCAGCATCCTCCGGGGCTGCCAAAGACTCTCCCAGCCTCTACATTCTGAAAACATGAATGGCTGCCAATAAGGGCGGATTTGCATAACTGCTGTACTGGCCAGCCAACATGAACATTCCGACCCATAACAAACTGCCAGAGCCTCCTCCAACACTTTCAAATCAGAAGACCATGATGGAGATCAACACCATTCAAGGGGAGCTCTTCTTCCTTTCCCAAAAGATCTCCAGTGGCTTGGAATTCCACATTAATAAGAGGACCATCCAGCAACAATGGGGTTTGCCAAGGAGGGTGCTCCAACCCCTCTATATGCTGGCTCCAAGGGATGGAGGTCATCACCAAGTACCTTCTGATGCCCAGCGCTGGAAGAGCTCCCTCAGATGGCCTGTCCATGAGGAAAGCCTCATCGGACATCGACCAATGGGTGCAAAAGACACAGAGCAGGACATCTTGAAGCAGAAAGTAAGCTAGACTTGAAGATCTTGAGAAAGGTGGCTAAAAAGGATACGGAAAGGATTTTTAACAGTCCCCCAACAGACACTGGACGCACCTGTGAAGATAGAGATCCCCTGACAGGACAAGCCCTCCCCAAGCTGATCCGTCCTGGCCATGGTACAAGTCAAACCCGAAGGACTGCAGGCAAAGAGCTGAGGCACAAACATAAAACACCCAATTCACTTCAACACCATAACTAACATCATTTCCAACCCTTACATACTCAGACGTTCTCGCATCTCCTAAATAGGGCACAGCAACGCGTGCCAGGTACAGCTAGTATGTTTATAAAGTTAGATGGTTCCTGCTGATTCGGATGGTGAGAATTCCAATGATTTGGCTTCCTTTGGAGAAAAGATAACTTGAAGCTTTCTGCCATTTTCATGCATTTATATGTGTTTAATGTTTCGGCTTTCTCCTAATATGTCATCTAAAGTGGTTTACACTAATTCAGAACCACTGCTTCTAAAGTCCTTATTTGTATATATGCAGGCAGAGTGTACGTTCAGGCAAAGAACCCATGGTTCACTTCTCTTTGAGATGTTTGCATTTAGTTCTCTGTTGTTATCTCTCTTCCGATGGTGCAGTGGGTTAAACCCTTGTGCCAGCAGGAGTGGAAGACAGACAGGTTGGAGGTTCGAATCTGGGGATGAACTCACTCTGACAGCTCCAGTTCCCCATAAAACATCAAAACATCTGGGCATCCCCTGGGCAACATCCTTCCAGACAGCCAATTCTCTCACACCAGAAGCAACTTGCAGTTTCTCAAGTTGCCCCTGACATGAAAAAACATACCCCCCCCCCCCCAAGCTTTAGTTTTTTTCATGCACAATATTAGAAAGTATTTTTAGCTTGGAAAGAGGCATGGAAAGGTGACAGCTCTTATGGTATATTGCAGGAAGGATCTCAATATTTTTCACATTGAACATTCAAGCTGACTCATTAAAGGACAATTAACTGATTTTTCTACTTCATTGAAACCTTTAACTCATTCCCAGTAATGGGATAGTAAGCCCATGATGTTAATACTACTGAAAAACTGATTTGTTTTTCTGTACTTCTGGCATGTACCATAAATTCAGGGTGAGAGTGAAGAGATACTACGCATTTACACTTTATCTTAAATCATGGTTATATGAAAATGAGCTGCACTAAATATTAAGCCACTTTATTCCTTTCCCTAAAAGTGTGATTGCAAGGCTTTTGCTTGTGGGTGTATGCATGGATGCACACACATGCATTTCCACACATGAATTTTATAGGGTTTTCCTGGGCCGAGTCTGCACAGGGTCTGTATTCCAGCTTCAATGCACAGCAACCTGCCCGGTTTTGATCCTATTGATGTTCCACTCGCCTGCTTTAATTCAAACTCAAACTGGCCTTGAAAGCTGCATAGTTCACCCATGGTGAAGTCACCTTGAAACAAAATGTTTGTGTGTTCACTGCATTGAATATTCAAGGTTATATGACTGCAAGGGGTGCATCTTTTCCTCCCACCATTCATTTGCATGTCTGTATATCTACATATTTATACAAAGCAATGTCATATTCTCACCCTGCTGTATTGTGATTGGATGGTGTCTTCCTGGAAAATTAATAGAACTATACTCCTTTAATGGTGATTATAATTGTTGTAATCATCTTCATACACATTCATGGTACAGATAGTGTTGTTCAAAGATAACAAGCAAACTGGGCAATCATGAACCAACTTAGCCACAGTTGTTTTGACTAACAGAACTCTAGGATCGTATAGTTGTGTACTCATGCAGTGAGAGCTATCCAGATATGTAGAATTAATGTACGTTATTGAAGAGTTGTCAGGACATTTCCAAAATCAATGTAGCATATTGAGACAATAAAACCTGTTAATTTTAGCTTGTATTTGGAGAATATTTGGAGCAAATTTCTGGGACAAAGACCATCCTGTATGCCAGTTAGAGGTCTGCCTGGTCTCGCCAAGATACATCCTCTAATGAAGGAGGATGTATCTTGTTTCTCAGATTAGCTCGAGGCATTTTGTTCTAGTTCTTCTTTCCTGGCTGTGCCTAAGACTCACAAGATAATTTGTTGTAATTGGGGAAGTCAGGAAGGTCACACTAGCTTTAGATTACTTTTTAAACCTTTTTTAGATATTAGCTATACAATTTGGGCCTGTATTGCTAGCAGCAATTTGTGGTTTGGTACTGCCGATCTATTTATTTCTGTAGCATTTTCATATATGATACTGGGTGCCAAATGTTGTTGCATTTCTGACTTTTGATAACCCTCAGACAAACCTTTTCTTGGCAAAAGTAGTTAAGAGAAGGTTTGTCTTCACCCTTCATTGAGCTTAAGCAAGTGCCAAGGTCACCAAGTATGTTTTTATGGCTGAGCGGGGATTCAAACTCTAGTCTCCAGAATAATATTCCAGTGTTCAAACATCTATGCTACATTTGCTCAAAAAAATTGAATATGGTTAAAATGAAACATGGCTTTCTCACAACTATTGTTTTATTTGTTAGACACAAATCCTAACATGCCCTATAACTTTTATTATTTGCAGACATAACCTTGTTGCATTTTTGTTGTTGAAAGCTCTATAAAACCAACCTGAGAATTTTTCCCCACTTTTAATTGCTGTGCGATGGTAATTTAGAAGATACATTACTGGTAAAATCATGCCTTCCTCCCCTATTATGGATAACTACTGTCTATAGCTCTAACTAATTAAGGAAGTTGGCATCCAGCAACACTAGAGGAGCACAGGTTGTCTGCCCTATTCTGTACATACACCATACAAATGTGTTAATAAAGCTGTTAAAACCAGGTGGTTTCCCATATTCTTATCAAGAGAGTCAACCCGTTCTACTACAGCATTTCATTACTCAGCATTTGTGTGTTAAATCTGCCTGATATGTAATAGTGTATATAGGAAATAATAGTTATGGCCCAAGCCTTAAAGCAGGCATCCTCCAGCTGTTAGGACTTTCAGCTCCCAAAATTCCTGACAACTGAACTGGTTAGGGCTTCTGGGAGTTGGAGGCTCAAACAGCTGGAGGGCTGCAGTTTGAGGATGCCTGCCTTAGAGCAAACAAGCAGTCACAGTTGCAGTGATCCTTACACATCTGCATACGATCAGTTCCACTGAAAGTGCTATTTAGGGCATATTGCTGCATTGAGGTGTATTTATATAGAAGATGATAAAAAAAACTTTTTTAAACAAGAGAATTATGATCTTGCAGACTTGAGCCTTGAAAGATGTCCAACAACAAGTCTTCCACGCATAATAGAGTCAGAAGCATTGGAGGAAATTAGGTGTGTGATATTCAAGCTGGCAGCACCAAGGAGCATCAAGCAGGATTTTCATTCTTGTTTGTTCTAATATGAGAAATTCAGAGACTAACACACAAGGCATGTTTTCTCCCAGGATGAAGGCAGGAAGTTGTATGGGACCAGTTGTCGAAAAGTCACGCAAAGTGGCATGAAACTATTTGGGGAGTCAGAAAAAGAGTTCTTGTTCCGTACGATGATATCTTAGGGTTACTTTTATTGGGTAGTAAATGTTTGGAATATTTTTGCTGTGGTTGTTTTGGTTTGTTGGTGAAGAGAAAATGATAGCTTGCTGATTTTGAAACTAGAATTGGATCAAAGTTCTACTACCTTTGTTACTTTAGTAAATTGGTAGCAGGCACTTTGTATAATCCATCAAAGTTTGTATAAATATGTACATCTTCTGAAACATTCTATCAGCCTATTTGGTACGTTAAAGTTAATATAGAGTTCTTAGTACTACTAGGAATTCAGCCGCGTGATCTTCTTACCAAGTGTAATATTACATTTTGTTGTGTAACAGTTTATAGGTCATCAGATATTAGAAGTTTGCCAGAAAAATAGACAAGAGTCTATCATTTGGAACATTTTAAAAGTTTTCCATACTGTTATCAAAGTCACTTGATTGCTTATATTTTGATGAGTCTATGTTAATTACACCTCTCTATATATACTTCTAAATTACACCTCTGTATACATTTCCCAATGAATATTGTACCAAGCATATTTATTAACATACAGGGCACAATCCTAGTCTCATTTAATAGGACATAGTTATGTAGCTTTCCACAGTTGTCTACTCAATTGTGCAATGGGAGCCATAATTTTGAGCTTAATTGTTAAATGGTTGTCAGTTAGTTTTGGGCCCACCCAGTCAAATGTGTGAGAGAAAGCAATGCTAAAATGTTAGTGTCCTAAAAAGAATGTAAAGTTAGTCATGACAAAAAATAAATTGACTATGGTCACCTAATATCCAGATTATGAACATAAGGACCATGTTGAATTAGATCAGAAGCCTCTAAACTTTGACATTTTGGTTATTGAATCACTAGCAATATACCTTTAGGAAACTGACAAGTAGGTGAAAGGTCCAGTAACATCTTCTTTTGGCATTTGCCCCAGCAATTGATATCCAGAAGCCTCTGTTACTGGAAATATACAGTGGGCCCTCCATATCTTTGGTTCTGGGTCCATGGATTCAACAAACTGCAGATCAAAAATAATAACATTTAAAAATCAAAAGATACAATAGTCAGGAAAAAATTTTTTTAAAGCATCATGGGACATCTCATTTTGCTCCACTGGCTTCATGAGAGGACTATGTTAGAAGGTGTTCTGTATTGCTTCATTGATGACAAAGAAGCTCCTGAGATGGGACAAGAAAGGGAATGAGCAGGCGTAAAAGAAATTGTGGGTTGTCATGGTGGGGGGTTCGGAGACTATGGCTCATGTGCACTGCACAGCAGTTAGCTTGAGAGTGCACTTTGTGTGGTGCTTAAGGGGCTTAAGCATCAATCTTTTTTGGTATCCATGGGGGGTCCTGGAACCAATATCTCATGGATATGAAGGGCTAACTGTACCCATCAAGTACTTATTGATTCTCTTCCATACATGCTACATGACTTTTCCTCCCTAAGCTATAAAGGTCTAACCATCATAACTTTCCTTTACATGAAATTTTCCTATTTGTTTTATCCTTTTGGCTGCCTTTTCTAGAATGTTTAATTTCTGCAATATCTTTCTTGAGTTACCAGAACTCTACACAGTATTTCAAGTGAGACCACAACATTCATGAATATAAAGGCATTCCGAAATGGAAGGTTTATTCACAGTTCCTTTCTTAGTTATTCCCAAGGAAAAATATGCCTTTGCTTCTACTTGTGTTTCATTGAATTACATTTATTCTCAACCAAAAATAGCAGAACAGAAGAAATGATTTGTGATCTGCATGTGTATATATTATTCTAGCAGATTTTTTTCACTCTGCTGTGAAGATATATCAAATCTCTGGTGCTATTTTGTTGAAAATCCTGTTGTTTGTGCTCATTCTGAATTGTAAAACTGAAAGATCTCTGTGCATCATTATCACTACTGTGGTAAATGTTGTGTTGAATTTTAATTTTATTATGTTTCTGGTCTTTTTCTATATGTGTCTCCTTGCCTTGTCCAGCTTTTCCATACTTCGTTGTTTGTTTTACTTATTATTTTTGCTCTTTATTTTTCTTTAACTGTGAGTGGAATTATTGTCTTCCTGTCTCCACATTCAGGTAGTATCAGTGGCTGAGTATCACCGCAGGATCGATGCTCTAAATAGTGAAGAACTACGCACACTCTGCAGACGTCTCAAGGTGCTCTCTTCAGTAGCTAACCTCCCTTGTCCAAAGGCTAAAAGATCTTTCTCTCTAATATTCTCCATCAGGACTAGTTCCATATTCAGTGGGTTTATCTTTACCTACAGCACTGCAGGAACGCAACAGAAAATTTCTGCCTTTTGGGTATACAGTGGTATGGTTGAGTGTTATGGTGACATTGTGTGACAAGTTAGTCACTTCTAGAGCTGAGCCAAACTTTTTCAAGTTTTCACGCTTTCAAATTTTGGATGAAGAATATGCACTAGAATAATGTTCTTTTCAGTGTTCCATACAGGTCATGAGTAATAGCGATTAGTCAGATAGAGCTGTAGAAAAAATGAAGGGCTGAGATTAATTTTCCAGGGAACTGTGCAGACTATGAGTATTCATAGGACCCAGCTCAAGGCAGCCCCTGGTCACTGAGAACCAAGGAATCTGTGGAGTTCCTGGAGAAAGTCCGCATCTCAGAATCTCCCTGATAAAACAAGCTTTTCCAGAATCATTTTTATATTCCGTTTCCCATTTTCACTATACTAAATAGAAGGCTGAAAATAGATTTGGTATCTTGTATCAGTAGCATAGGTTCAGGCATTAGCCTTTTCTTTTTCACCTTCTACACAACTTGACAGGGAGTTTGGAAGCTTCCAGTTTTGATTAGTCATCATCTGTTCTATCATCCAGACAAACATGCTATACTTGATGCCAACACAGGCTGGTTTAAAACAAGCCAATTGAAACTGGTTTCAGAAACTGGCAAATTAATCTAAACAATTACCATTAGTTTTATTTCTGTGTGAATATTACTGCAAAAAGCACTTTCCCAGAAGTAAAGGTTTACAGAGTTCTTAACTGATTATACAGAAGACAAAGAAGGGAACATGTAAGCATGAAAGGAGGCTAAATACATTCATATGTGACTAATATAGTTCAGTGCAAATTCCTAATGTGGATGTGCTGTATGTTCTATTAATAGCAATAGGCCAACTTGCTTTTTAATATGTTGTACTGATGATTTTCCATGATCAGAGGATCTCCAGGATGTGTGAAAATGCCATATTTATAGTTCAGTACATAGACAGTGTAGATACGGTATGGTATTCTGTC
This sequence comes from Anolis apletophallus, assembly GCA_030556195.1. Lineage (NCBI taxonomy): Eukaryota > Metazoa > Chordata > Lepidosauria > Squamata > Anolidae > Anolis > Anolis apletophallus. Next base: position 120,988,904 of record JARBWK010000007.1, read on the forward strand.
TGTATTTCATTATAGCATCACTGGAGCTGGATGTTTCTGCAAAGCAGTTGAGCTAAATCTGAGATTATGTGATTGAAACTGTAATTCCATGTTACAAATGCTCAATTGGCAACAATACTATCTACATAAAAGAGCTTTGCAAGCTTTGCGCTGAATGTAAGCTATAGAAAAGGTATGGAAAAATACTGTATGGGCTACATAGAATCTTCAAATCCAGTTGTTGCCACCCTCAACCCTCCAAAGGAAGGAAAACGTTGTATTCACCACCTCTGAGACCTGTAACAACTCCCCAATTTTTAAGGAAGCTAACATTTCCCCCTAAAATGTTCAGAAACCCGAGAACAGAAGTGATTTGTCATTTCTGATGCAGCTGGTATAAATGAATTTATCCACAACTGATGGAAGTACAACAGTTGTCTCTGCTCTGTGCACAGAGACCCAACCTTACTTCAGAGCAAGGAAGTATTTCTATGATTAAAGGAGATTGCAGCATTTCTTTAATTTGTATGTGCATTTCCAAAGAGGCGTTTATAGAAGAGTATATCTTTTTTCATTTATTGCTTCCATGTGAGGTCCTGAATGCCAGTCATCATCATCAAAACTTTATTACGGTCACAGACCAGCACAAAGCAGGCACAAGCACCCTAAGAGGAGAAGGACAACTCCCCAGTCTGATACTGATACTGTATAAAATATGCTGAAGCTCAAACATGCAGAATCCTTGGTGTAGATCAGTGGTTTCAACCTTTTTTGACCTATACTGAAAGGGTTATGAATCAGATTTTGCTCAACTTTAGATTCACTTGGGTTATTTGGGTGCTGATTCAGAAAATTGCATTTGGATAGACCACATCAGTTCTAATTTCTGATACAGAACATATGCCATTCAGTAGTTGCCATCTACTCACCCACAGAAATATCATATTTAATAATCGAGAGGTGATGTGATCTATCAAGTGCAATTTTCTGAATCAGCACCCCAAATAACCCCAGGAACAGGCCTAAAAACAAAGACACCAAGAAATTTTTTTTGGGTTGGGCTGTGTTATTATCCATGGATTTTGTTAACACTCGGCACTATAAGAGATTTTCACTAGACCAGTTGCTCTTGTTGCAACAGTGTAGTAACAGTGAGGCCACAAACCACATTTTATTCTTGCAGACCACTTGTGGTCCACGAACCACAGCTTGGGAACCACTGGTGTAGATTTTGTGGGTTCTGCTTCCATCGTACTAATACAGATTCTAAAAGGGTTTAGTATCAGAAACCCTCTTGAAGTATCTGAAAAATTATTGAGGCCCACAAGTCACCATTATTCCAGATCCCACTTTGGAATTTCTTCACTTCTTTGCCACAATTACATCTTTCTGGCAGGGATAGTATAATTCAACTTTTTTCAAGTTAAGTATTGAAAACTCAAATTAAATTTCTCAAGCAAATTTGTTGGCGTGCTAGACTGCTATGGAGTTACTGAGATCCTACCTTGTGGCCACCTCTCTCCAATTTAAAAATACAATAATCTTTTTAAGCCAAGTGATAGTTCAAGTCCTAAATAGCAAATGTACTTTTAAACTTTCTTATGAAAAAAAGTTTTTATTATTATTAACTAGATTAGATTATGATGACGATAAAAATATCTTTCCAATGTCTTCTGTTATGTAATTCTTTTAGAGTATTTTACCCCACCAAGGCACAAGGCTATTAGAACAGCTTACAAATAATTTCTTTGGCAGTCTTCTGCCTTTAGGGCCACAACCTAAATAAGACAGGACCCCAAGCAAACAGTGACCTAGCCATGGGACCAAGGCAGGACAAAGTTGTGTATGGCTGCTCTTCTTAGAGTAGCAGTCCTTGCAATGTGCTTAGCTGCCCTCTTTTCCCTCAGAGGCCAAAGCAGAGTAAGATCTTCTCCCATTCTTTCTACTTTTCTTCTATTGACGCTTCCCAAATAATGTACACTATTGAAACAGTTGGAATTGTTTAGTAGTTTCTTCCATTAATCATTAGTGTTTAAAACCTGTTGTGGTTGTTGGTTGTAAGGATACTTGCTTTAACATTCCTTTCTGCTTTTTTTAGGATTCCAAAATTATAGAGTTGGTAAGAGAGGAATATAAAAGTTGAACAGTTCCTTGAGGCACAATTCAAATATATAACCAAGTTATTATATATAACCATATTATTCTGGAATCTCGGAGGGGAATATTGTATCACTTTGTAGACTACCTGATAGAAAGATATTGGTCGTATTAAGTTTTCATAGACTTAAGTCTGTTTCCTCAGATGTATAGAATGAAGTGTCTAGGATCAGGCCTTTATAGTCTCAGTCTCTCTCCCTCTCTCTCCCTCCCTCCCTCCCTCTCTCTCTCTCTCTCTCTCTCTCTCTCTCTCGTGTGTGTGTGTGTGTGTGTGTGTGTGTGTGTGTGTGTGTAGACATAGATTATAAAATTTGTGAGTATGGCAATGAGGTGACAAGTTCAGTTCTGAAGAGATTTATTCGGCAACAAAGGGGGGAGAATAGAAGTTGCTTAAAGCCAGGGTGAATATGTAAGTATATGAATAGTAGAGGATGTCATTGAGATGTAGTCTGATATTGCCTGGGAACCAGAAAGGAGATGTGATAAACTGACGAATGGAGCCTTCATGAGGCTGAATTAAAAACACATATTATGTGTCATGTGCCAGGAAACCATTGTCTCTGCTTTAACCCACTGTTGATGGACTGGAGTTTATGAATACATTCCAATTCACTGTTTCTCTTTCCAGTCTTCCTTTGCAGCTGTTCTGAGTCAGAGATGGAATGCCCAGAAAGAGTGAAGTTTTGTGTATTTTTATTCCTAGAGTTTGATTTATTTTCATTTAACCATCAACAATAGATTGAACAGAAACAATGTTGTTTTTAAAATATAACTTTATCATAACATTTTTGGTCCAAGCTTTACAAGTGATACCGGTAAAGCTGCTGTATATTGGTGCTTCTCAGACTATCTGATGTGAAGGATTAACATTTCCCTGACACTCCTGGAAAAAGTACCATATTTATGGCCATTACTACAGTGGTTTATTTCTTATTGGAAACTTTCTGTGGATTGGCAATGGACGACTTCCAGAACAGTGCTGGTTCATGGACTACAATTTTGAGTAGCTATAGTGGAAATCACTTGCCAGCATTTACATTTTTTGAAATAAAGGCATTTTATAGCTTTTTAACTTGAATATCAATGTAGATAATTTCAATGCATACTTTTTGTACATTGCGAGGCTTCAGCTAAATCCGTTAACTTATTTACTTAGTATTAACTGTCCTCAACTGTCACCACCTAGTCATTTTTGTTAATAACGGAGAGAGATAATCTAACTAATATAGCCTTAACACGTTTCAATTGGACTTTTCTTAAGCTTTCATTGTTTTTTAGAATAGTTTCCCAGACTTCATGTCTGTAATATGTGATCACAGTCAAGGGTTATGTAATCATAGTTGGAAAGGACCACAAGGACCATGCAGTCCAACCCACTTCTGCAATACAGGAACACCCAACCAAAGCAATCTCAACAGACACCCATGCAGTCTTTGCTTAAAAACCTCCAAAGAAGGAAACTCCACCACAATCTGAGGCAGTATATTCCAGATTTATTTATTTATTTACTTACTTTGCTTCTAGACCGCCTCTCTCAGCCCAAAGGCGACTCGATGCGGTGTACAAATAGCAGGAACTGCTCAAGACAAACAAATCAACAATTATCAATACAATTTCAACATATACAATTTAACATTTAACGTTAAAAACATAATATTTGAATAGATCTTAGGAAGTTCTTCCAAAAGTTTAGTTGGAATCCCTTTTCTGGCAGTTTGAATCCATAAAGATTTTTGAATGTGCATCCTTTCTGTCCATGTCCTGAACAGAACAACCACAAAATAAAGTTTGAGAGAACTGTTGAAATCATTTCCAAAATATGAAAATGCTTTGAGAAATAATAACAACAGTGGAAATGAAGCTAAAAGGGATATTTTGGCTTGGCTCTAGTTCATTCAAACACAGAGGGATTTTCTGTTTACCTTTTGAAGCTTTGTTTTCACTGCTACATTATTCCAGACTGCTGAGAACTTTGTATTTCACAGCATGGAACGGAAGCTTAGATTGATTAAAAGATTGAAAGGAGATTGCAAAATTGGTTTTAGCCATACTTAAAAAATACTTTAACCATTGCACTCAACTTCTGCAGAGAAATATTGGCAATTAATTTGAAACTATATACAGTATAACTCAGTACCCAGGTGAAGTATTTTCCCCATTTTACTTGGAAAAAACTAGTATTCCTCTATTTTTATAAAATGAATGAAAATAATGGGCAATGTATACTGTTTCGCCTTTTTTCTCCAGTACATTAAGCTTCTTGGGTAACTTGAACTTTGTAAGCTCCTTGGCATGACATTAATTAGAAAATGTAGTTTTGTGTTGGCATATGTACACATGGAGGATAGCTGTGCACATTATTTCTGAAAGCATATCTTTAAAATTGCATGAGCATTTTCTAACACTTGGAGAAATAAATTGTTCTGTTTGGTTAAGTGTTTAGATTTAATCTCTATCTTGCCATTCACTTTAATGTAGCTATATTAAAATAAATACAAATGGTGACTTTTTTTACTTTACAGAGAAATTGTCTAAGGTGAGAGGTTCTTAAATATTTTTGTGTCTTAGTTATATTTACAGTTCACTACACATGGAGGAAAAGACTCCCATGGCTTTGCTTACCAGAATAAATAATATTCTATGTGGTTCCCCATTGGCCTAATTTATACTATCAAATTACGAATTGACAATTAATGACAGAGAATCTATATCTCAGTTTCCATTTCCCCCCTGTTCCAGCAACTGTTAATCTTTGGAGGGTCCAACTGCTTCTGCAGAAGTTTCAGTATTCTAAAAGAAATTTCTTTTTAATTGTAAATATAAGTAAACAAAACAAAAACATGTCAGAAAACAACAACAATATAGTGCTGTTAGTACAAACAGAGTGCGTCAGTAAAATATCTCTTGTCAAAGACTATATGAACTTGCTAATCATTGATGTAGATGCTGAATACCTTGTGTTCTCAAAGCATTGTGTTAATGTAGCAGATTTATCTCGGTGGATAGCTAAAAAGGGGGAAGTGGGGAGGGGGCTTGAAGAAACAGAACAAGGTCTGGAAACATTAATCACACTACATTACTAGTAGACAACTAGATGAAAACTGGCTGCAATAAATATTTCTATTTTCGAAAGTGCAGCTGCTAGACAAGTTGTCATCTTTCAAGCAGGGATATGTACCTACAGATCTGTCAAGAGACATTTTCACCTTTGTGCATACACAGAGCATTATGGTATATGAGCACACCAAAGGAGCCCCCCCCCCCCCTACACACACACACACTTCCTTAATTCTTCTTTTAAAAAGAAATTTCAGGATAATTTATCACTTTCTTTGGTCATGAGAGCAGCCGCCGGTGGCACAGTGTGTTAAAGCTGACCGCCAGGTCACGGGTTCGAATCCAGGGAGCGGGGTGAGCTCCTGCTGTTAGCCCCAGCTTCTGCCAACCTAGCAATTCGAAAACATGCAAATGTGAATAGATCGATAGATACCACTCCCGTGGGAAAGTAATGGCACACCATGCAGTCGTGCCGGCCACATGACCTTGGAGGTGTCTACGGACAACGCCGGCTCTTCGGCTTAGAAATGGAGATGAGCACCAACCCCAAGAGTCGGACAAGACTGGTCTTAATGTCAGGGGAAAACGTTTACTTACCTTGGTCATGAGAGAGGCTCTCGTTTTGTTTTGCAGCAGTTTTGAACCATTTTGAGGAGAAAATACTCAATTACTTTTTGGGGGGGCAGGAGGTTTGGGCCCTTCAGATGGGACTTCAAGGGCCTCATGTGACCCATAGACTGCCCTTTGTCCATCCTTTCCATAAACATGTAAATATTCAGAAAAACATAATTACAGCAATGTCTAACTGATGAGATATTTTCACAGCATAAACTTAAACTGGAATTCCAGTTTGAAACATTCAAGATAGAGGCCCTGGTTTGTTTTACTTATGGTTAATGTTACTATTCAGTAACATTACTTCAGTGAGAGATAGGATCAATAAACTAGAATCAACTGTGGAAATGGAAATAGGAGCCCCCGGTGGAGCAATGGGTTAAACCCTTGTGCTTACAGAACTGAAGACCAACAAGTCAGAGGTTCGAATCCAGGGAGAGCATGGATGAGCTCTCTCTGTTAGCTCCAGCTCCCCATGTGGGGACATGAGAGCAGCTTCCCACAAGGATGGTAAAACATCAAGACCTCCTGGTGTCCCCTGGGCAACATCCTTGCAGACAACCAATTATCTCACACCGGAAGTGACTTATCTATTTTAGTTAAAGAGCTATTATTAGCCCTATAGTGAGGTATGATGAGTGAATTTTCAGATCTGTAATGCTTAGTTGATCATATGTTTTTCATAGTAAATTTATAATATACAGTGTCATACTAATAATTTGCATGTTGGAGCCCCCTGTAGCACAATGGGTCAAAACCTTGTGCCAACCGACAGGTCAGCGGTTTGAATCCGGGGAGAGGGGCGAGCTTCCGTCAGTCAGCTCCAGCCTCTCATGTAGGTACATGAGAGAAGCCTCTCACAGGATGGTAAAACATCCGGGCGTCCCCTGGACAACATCCTTGCAGATGGCTAGTTCTCTCACACCAGAAGCGACTTGCAGTTTCTTAAGTCATTCCAGACACAGTGGGGGGGAAATTGCATGTTTGGCTTTGAATTTTTGCCATTTTATCATATTGTACACTGCTCTGAGTTCTCCCTGGGGTGAGAAGAGTGGTCCAGAAATGCTCATTTGTGTACCCTATTTTCAAAAAAAGGGCATGTTGTTTGCAAAGACTATTTACACTATGCTAACCATACAAAATGTTACATATAGTTATGTTTTATGATTAGCATAGTTTTATAAGACAAATAGGAGTTAGGCATTGTTTGTGAAGAGTATGAGAACAGAAAGGACTTTCTATTTTAAGGTTGGTCCAATTATAAATTGTGCTTCACAAAGCCAAACAATAGTTTACTGCCAGTCCATTGTCGGTGACCAGAGTTGGAAAAGAAAGAGAATATTGGCAAGAACTGTCTATGCTTACTATTGGAAACAAAAATAAATTCCTGCCCAAGGTTTATGGATTACAAAAATGTCAGACATGGCAGAGATGGATAAGATGACTAAGCTTATACAATTGCCAGATCCTTCCAAATGTGAAGAAGAATGGTAGCCCTTTATTGACTATTTAAAAGAAGAAAAGAGTTTTCTATAGCACCAGGGGAAAATTAATAGTACAGAGATGTAGGAATAACAAGAAAAAAAAATAGAGAAGTTAGTGACAAGAATAACAGGATCCTCAGTGATATCCAAGGGATCCTGGAAACTTAATCTACCAGAGATAAGTAGTTTCATGACAAAAATAATAGATTTGTTTATTATGAAGAAGACAGCAGAGACAGAGTAGGAAGCATTAGTTAGAGCTTTCCATTTTCCATTTCTTAACTTTCTATCTCCTTTGTTTCAAAACACTGTACACTTGTTTTTCTATCCTTCTGTTTTAGATTAGAAAAGAAATCCTCTTTTCTCTCTTCTTTTTTAACATCATATAAACCTTTTTAGTGTAGGATAACAATGGAAGAAGACAAAGGTGTAAGATGTTAAAAATGCCCCTGTTCTATATCCATTCTTGTATCCTTCCCCATTTCTCTCTCTCTCTCTCTCTCTCTCTCTCTCTCTCTCTCTCTCTCTCTCTCACACACACACACACACACACACACACACATGTTGTGTGTGTGTGAGTGAATAAAAAATTATTTGGGGAAAATAAGAAAAGGAATATTTTAGTTTAAAAAATAGTGAGAAAGAACCAAACCCCTCTCTTTTTACACTTCATTAAAATCCTTTTCCTACATACCTTCATTTTCTTAACCAAACCTCAAGACCAGAAGTACACCAGTTGAGAGGAGTAGGGAAAATGACTTAAACATCTTCATACAGATTCTTGTTTTATTCTTTTGTTTTTCCTCAGTAACAGATAATTGTGCACAAAGTGCATGCACTAGTAAATATGGACTGCCAGATCAGGAAGGTAAAATTTGAAAAGTGGTCAATAACGTCTGTTTCTTGGAGGTGGGGATTGCAGTGAGTTTTTGGGTATCCGGAACATAGAGTAACTTGAGCAGTAGAACACACTCATCAGTTTGTCTAAATACAAAGCAATTGTCTTCAGAAACCAAACTTAACGAGAAACAAGTTCTGCATATTTACACAGAAGCTGGCTGTACATAGCACTGATTGCTTAATACTATTTTCTTAAGACTAAGTGGATAAATACATTACAGTCAGTAAAATACATTGTAAAGCATGGAAAAATACAGGTGTATTTCTCAGTGTTCTACAAAACTGAGGGAAACTGGTCTTGTTTCTTTAGAGTGGGGAAGTGTTAATGTTTGGCAGTGCCCATTTAGGATAAGTTTCTGTGCACCAATTATATGGAGCAAAAATAAGTACCATTTTAATAGTATCTTACTGAAATACTACTATTTATTAGTCTTCGTTTTAATTCAGATCTAATTTTATAAGTGTAAGCGACAGTCCACATTTAAACACAAATCTTGATCAAAGACTTTAAGAAAAGAGTGAATACCTAAATATGGTATTCACTATTTGGAAGGGAAATCATCAGCAGGAGGAGTTGGTATGATTTCCTTCAACCAGAACTTCTATAGATCTTTTCCTCACCACCTTTATGTGATTTGGGAATATTCTGTACTAAAGAAAGAAAGAAAGAAAGAAAGAAAGAAAGAAATATCCCACTGTTGAATCTAATAGGATTGCATGTGTGATAGATTGTTGTGTTAGTTGCAATACAAGTGAAATAACAGAAACAATATGATATTTTAAGTGGAAAAATTGAGGCAGCTGTTATGTATTATTCAGTATGCCATGTTCTGGAACTTGCTGCAAACAGAAAGAGTACTCTTAAAAAGTCTTGATCAGTTGTATATTCTTTACACTTTGGAATTTCACAAGTTCCATATAGGATAGGTAGTTTTAACAAATCTCACCGTTTCGTAAGTATGTTACATAGCATCTTGAATGCTAACATAATTTTCTCCTACTTTGCAGATCACCACAAGGGAAGATATACATTCAAAGCAGGGAACAACTGTCAAGACGGAACTGGAGCCTGAGGCATTTCGTCCAAATCTTAGTGATCCCAGTGAATTGCTGCAACTGGAACAAATTGAAAAGGTATGGACTAGGAAGAGTATGGCACTCATCATAATGCCATAGCTTTCACGTTGTATTTAAACATTTTTGTAAAAAATGAATTGTAACAGTAAATACACATCTCTTCCTGAAGATGTTGGTATAAGAAAGTGAGGAAAAATAAATTACGCATGACTAATCTGTTCATATGACAATTTAATGTGAAATCATTCACCCCTAGATACCTCTGCTAGCCTGCATTTATAACTATACATTCATACATGGAGGAAAATGTATTTTTCTCTAGGTGGTTAAAGCGTAAAGGAGTAAGTACACTTTTCTCCCAAAAGGACTACGTAATTATTTTCACTTCTTTTTACTTTGTGTTATATGCAATTAAAGTATGGCTTGTCACTAAGTGACTGTGTGCGTGCGAGCGTGTGGGCGTGCACACCTACATGTTTATGTGTATGCTTGTAGGTGCATGTATCTAATCGTTAGACACACATACACATCCACACATGTATGTGTTTAATAGATAGAATATAGTTTTATCTATTATATTGTAGACTTAATTCTTGAAAAACCTGCCTATGTTAGTTGATTGATTGAATACATGCATTGTTTTTATATGTGTTTTACTAGCTGACAAAATACCTTCCACCTCGCACTATTGGCTATCCATGGACTCTTGTCTACAGCACTGCAAAGCATGGAATGAGTATAAAGACCTTATACAGAACGATGATGGGCTTAGACACCCCAGTACTGATGGTTGTCAAAGACAGTGATGGACAGGTATGGAAATAATCTCTCCACACATGCTATGCTACATTCAACCCATGAGAAGTACAGTTAACTTGCAGAGGAGAATAGAATAACTTTATTGTTATTGTACATTGTACAACAAAATTAAATACTTTTTCCAGCATACATCACAAAAACAACACTCCCATTCCTCCACACTCCCATCCACCACTGCACAGCCCCCAATGCCACATCAATGCAAAACCATAGAGTTCAATATAGTTACAGCTCTAGGATAAAAGCTATCTCTCAGTATTTGTCTTTGTCACCCTGTACCATCTGACATGGTAATAATTTTTTTAAAAAGAATATGCCAGGTGAGATGGGTCCTTGAGAATTGTCTGAGTTTTCTTAAGGCTGTGGGTCATATAAAGTTCTTCTAAAGAGGAGAGAGGGCAACCAGTGATTCTCTATACAGTAGTGGTGACACTTTGGAGCGCATTCCTATGAGCCACTGTGCAGTTACCAAACCATGCATAGATGACACTCTCTATAGCTCAGTGGTAAAAAGCCACCAGCAGTTTTTAATTGAGTTGTTGGTTCCTTATAAGTCTCAAGATAGTACCATCCCTGCTGGGCCCTCTTTGTTGGGCGAGTAGGCTTAACAACATAAATGCACAGCAGAGTAACTTGTTAGCAGCAACATGACCCAGCACTAGTAGCCAAAAGTGATAAAAAGAATAAAAACACAGAGACCAATGTCCGATAGGCAAACTCATTCCCTTCAGAGTTAAGCCCTATCACTGTCGTATCATCCACAAATTTGGTAATGGTATTGCTCTGATGGATTGGGGTACAATTATATGTGTACAAAGTATAATCAAGAGGACTCAACACACAGCCCTGTGGCATCCCAGTGTTGAGCGTGAGAGCTGAAGAGGTATGATTACCTCATCTAACCCTCTGGGGATATCCAGACAAGAAGTCCATAAATAGATTGAATATGACAATCCGAAATCCATAAGTTTAGACACCAGTCTATGTGAGAGGGTTGAATTTGCAAAGGCATAATGCTGGTGAAAGAAAAATCTGGTATCCCTCTTTATATGTGTATCATTACATGATCCTTTCTAAATTATTTAATGTGTATCAATTTTTTACTAGTCAGAGGCTGAGTTGTATTGATTATTTGTCCCATGAAGAGTGCAGTATATATCACAGTATTGCACTATAATTGAATCAAATCATTGCCTATATATGCAAGCTGCCTTGAGTCTCGTGCAGAGTGAGAAAGGCAGGGTATAAATATGGTAAATAAAATAAATCATTACATATACTGTATACATACATATGCTTTTTGCGTTATGGCAACAGTCTTATAACATTTTTATAGATTGTCACTTTTTTGTTCTGCGAGGATTGAACTGAATATGGAATGACCATCTCTTATATCAAACACATCCTCAACAAACTTGGCAAATACCACAAGCTTGTAGTGCTTATCATAGGCACAGAAAGTTTAATACGGAATGTTTGAATGCATTGCATCCCTATATGTGTCTGTGGTGAACCATAATGATGATGATGCATTTTATTTGTTACCCACCTCTCCTAATGGTTCCTAACGGCTTGAGACAGGGTACAGCAAAGTTAAAACATAAAATACTTATAATAAAATACATAGATCAAAACACGGCATTATAAAAACATATACAAAACACAGGGTTCAAAAATCAACATGTCAACTATTTAATATGTTGCAGCAAAAGTAATAACAATTTAACAAGGTAACTTGAAGATCAACAAGAAACAAAGCCTAATTTTCATATAACTACCCATTCATACTGCTTTATTTCAGAGAAATGTGAATCTGACTTCTAAATCATGTTAACTTGCAATCTCATAAAGTATTATTTACACCATGAAGTTTCTTTCTTAACTTCAAAGAATATGACTGGATTAGAATTTTATATGTTAAACAGAAGGATGGAAATGTCATTATGTCTTTTTTTCTTCTTTAGATCTTTGGTGCATTAGCTTCAGAGCCCTTTAAAGTCAGTGATGGTTTTTATGGCACTGGAGAAACCTTTCTTTTTACCTTCTGTCCAGAGTTTGAGGTAAGAGTTTAAAAGGATGACTAATGCAAGGTGGCTTCAAAATTCTTGCCGATGAAAAATATTTTATATGCTTGATGTTCATATTCTATCTAAGAAAATAAGTATGGTTAAACAAACTAAGAATGAATGTAGATTAAGTCTGCAAAACAGGATTAATTTATGCTATATGCATGAGATATCTTGAGGTTATGATGGACGTTATGACCTTTTGCAAAGCTATTGCAAATTTGGGGCAGCTTGGTTGGGTGGGATTCAGTTCAACAATTTGGTAAAACACTGAAAATTGTTGGATTTTTTTTGTTTTAAAAAAATGTCTTAGCACTTTGGTAAGGAGAAACCACTGATTTTGTTTCATTTCTTCTTCTTTTTTGACAGTACCAGCACTTAATTTGTGTGTGTGTGTTTTATTTTATTTTATGTATAATTATAGGTCTTCAAGTGGACGGGAGACAATATGTTCTTTCTCAAAGGAGACATGGATGCCTTAGCTTTTGGTGGTGGAGGGTTAGTAATGAATTTGTTTCTTTATTACCAAGAATTGGATGGCAGGCTTATTTGCCGATACCTAAGTAGAATTCTTAGTGGTATCACGTGTGTGTGTGTGTGTGTGTGTGTGTGTGTGTGTGTGTGTGTGTGTAGCCTTGAGAAATTCATTGGATGCATGATTTTCCTTATCAGGGACTTTTTTTTCCAGAGTTGAGGCTGTGTTCTGTGAAGGCTGAGAACAAATATGACTCCTGAAGCTTCATTGCACACCTATCTTAAAGTCTTGGCAGTAAAAGGGGTAGGAGAGAACAAAGGTGGGGAAGTTGGATATCAGTCAATATCTGTCACTGAGAGATAGAAAGAAGGGGTGAGAGAAAGTGAAATTATGCGGAGGAGTACTGCCCAAAAGTAATTTGTCACATTACTTATTTGAAGCTAGCAAACTATGATTCATGAAAATCCTCAATTCTGATGGGCCCATGCAATCCATTCCATTCTTATTAGGTACTTGTTCTACTCCTCATTATTTGAGTTTCAGGTAGAGTTGCCTTTTAATAAAAGGCTGATGTCTTCCCTATATGAGATGACTGGGTGGAAATTTAATCTATTTTTAAATCTCCAAATTGAGGTTCAGTGTCGCAAGACCTTGTTACTCCTTCCATTTTCTAGTAATAACAAGGACTGGGGTAAAATGATGTATTTGAAATTTGGCAGACACAATTGCTGGACAGCCTACGGATCACAATCCAAAGAGTGTTGTTGCCACATTTTGTACTCCATTGTGTAGACTTGTGGAAACTAGAACTGATAATAAAATGTCAGTGGAGACCTCTTTTCCCCATGATAATTCTTTTAGGAGTGAATTTCCCTTCCGAAGGGTAGATTTCTCTCATTTCCTATTGTCTCACTCTCATTCTTAACTATGAATCATTTGTAAGTTGGATGTTTGCAACTCAGAAACTGCTTGTATATTTTTCTTACTACTAAAGGTATCTTGTTTTACATAATACTGTTATCTTTAATGAGTTACTCCCAAGCTGTGAGAGACAGAAAGAGAGCAGGGTCTTCTAGAACAGTGATTCTCAACCTTTTGTCCTTGAGATCAGTGCTTCAAAGTCGAAGTCCAGTTCATAAGCCCTTGATTGCCTGTTTGAAGCAGGTTTCTAGGAATATAGATTCTTGGAGATAGAATCCAAACATTTGGACAGATTTTGAGAACCACTTCTCTGTAACCATAAATGCCCCAATTTTTAAAACTTGACTATCACTGTTGTCTTTTGGTTGGAGAGCTAGTACCGTGTGGTTGCTAGTAAACTGATCAAAGAACTTGAAGGTTTCTCCTTCAAATTCTAGAAAGCCACAGTGTAACCTCAGGTAAGAGTCTATTGTCTCACCTTTCACCCAGTGTGTATTATGGTAATAAAAACAAGAGACCTGCCCTACAGGCTTCTACTACAAATTGCAACAAGATAGTCTGTAAAACACTTTGAACACTCAAAACGCAATATACAAAGACCGTAAATTACGGCCATGTTCAATGGTTTTGAATGCAGTAATTCGTAATGGTGCATATTTACTATTTACACCCCTGATGGATTCTGATAAGTTTTTTTCTCAAATGTTTCACTGCTGACTGAACATGAGAAGTAAGCTTAAAACATCTGCTTTTATTTAGAACATAAAAACCTCATAGGGAGTGATTGCAGTTCATTTATCTGTTTTTACAATGCATCCAGCACACATATAGTGCCACCTTTGTAGGCAGCTGGTCAAAATTCAGTAGCTTCCTGTTTTTTCCCCATTCATCCTTTCGTTTAAATGGAAAGAGACAGAATTTTAACAAAAGATAACAAAATGAAGTTTAGACAAAGTGCCACCTGGATTAATGGGATATGCATGCTTTTTCTTCCATTCCAATTATATTGGCTTTTGTAAATATAAGGAAGAACTTCTACCTTATCTAATTGGGGAACTCATTATTTGCAGTGAGAGGAGCCAACTAATTAGAATCAATTAAGATGTGAATTAAGTTGAAAATGTGCTAACAAAAAGGGGGCAATTTAAATAAATTTATTTATTAAGAAGTGATTGACTTAAATTACAATTTCGGCATTAATGTTTCAGTAGAAGTATATTAATAATTAAACAGACAACAGTAACAAGGAGCTGAAAACCCATAACATTACCGATTGAATTTTTATTCTAAACATCAGGTCTTTTTTCTTTTTAAAAAAAAAATCCTACTTTTTATGAGTCCGTCAAAGTTGATTCATCATGAAGTCAGGTCACAAGACTCAAACCAAGTCAAGTGAGATGAATGGAGTTTTTATTTAATACCATCAGTAGTATTGTGATGTAATATAATGCCTATTCGCAGTGAACCCTGTTGTTACACATGTTTTTCCAAGAAAACATACTTAAATTGGCTTTGTAGCATATTAAAAATGGGTGTGCTAACCCTTTCCCATTTCTGATTCTTTGTTCATATTGCAGAGGTGAATTTGCACTGTGGCTTGATGGGGATCTCTACCATGGAAGAAGTCATTCTTGCAAAACATTTGGGAATCGAACTCTTTCTAAGAAAGAAGACTTCATTATACAGGACATTGAAATTTGGGGCTTTGAATAAATACAAACTGCCATTATGAAAGTTTGTCCCAAACCTGACACTGATCAATGCAGCTCAAAAGCCCTTGAAGCAATATAATGCAGCATAATTGTTTTGCAGTATGCCTTTTGAAATTCTCTGCATGGCCATCTTTATTTTTACATGCAACTGTGGGGTCGGGGTTGTAACTGTCCATTAAGATTCTTTTTTCTTTCTTTCATCTACCAGCTATATTTTGAATCCTACCACACTCTCAAATCATAATTGATTTTTTTTCTTTTTTATGGGGGATACAGATCCGAGTTGTCGTGTAGCTCACACTCTTTTTATCTCCACCAGTTCAGAGCTTATACTTCTTTTTGAGGCTACTTCATTGAGACAATAAAAGTCATACAAACCCTGATGGAGAAATTCTCTGTTGGCCTAAAAACGGGGGAATAGAGATTCAGAATTTATTGGCACTGATAAGTCTGGATTATTGTTTCTAGCTATCAAACAGTGCCACTTACTAGACAGGAAGGATCCATATGTATTCAGCAGTGCCACTTTCTTCATGTAGAGAATTCACATCTGTTGCATTTTACAGTTGAAACATAGCTGCCCTATTGATTGTATTGAAGTATTTTGCACATGCTGTTAAATGATCTGCAGGCTTGGGACAAAAATTGGTCAAGATACATTTTAAAAAGCACCAGGCCATTGGACAAAGTGAGCATAATACAACCAGTAATTCATAGTTGTAGCAGGGCATTATATGTACTAAGACTATGAAACAGATGCATTTTTTCCAAATAGCATATAAGGTGTCTGATATATATACTGTTTTATAGTTCTGTTGTAGCCTTGTACCACATCATCTCCAATAATTGCTCCTGTCCAAAAAGAAAAAAAAGAAAAAATATAGGTGTGATGTTTTCTCTTCTTTTGAGTGGATCTATGTTGTAAACTGCAGTTAGCACCAGCTCTGATGCAATGGGGTAATGTTCTCTAGATAGACATCGTAGATGTGTAATATGCAAACTTACTGTTCTGTGACCTCAAGACAAAAAAAAAACCTTAAAAAGATAAAAGACAGGTTATAATATAGTAAATCAGTAGCTCTTGTCCATTTTTGTAGGGAAACTGAAAAGCCATTGTGGCAATAATCATTCAAAAACAGTTTATTTCAATGCTTATATTCTATGTTTATGCAAAACGAAACAAAAAAATAAAAAATGCTGTTAAGTGTGACAGTGAATGAATTTGTGCTGAAATCTCAGCTTTTCCAGATGAACATTGTATATATATACCTTGTAAATTAATGTTTAAAATAGGTTTTTTGTTATTTTAGAAGGGAAAAAGTCTTGATTGACGGGTTGCTTCTAGCACTTTAAAATTATTCTAGAAATGGAATAAAAAGCCAAATGGCTTGGCTTAAATAACTAACTATAATTGTATAGTATGTTGCTAAAACCAAGTTGTTTCAGAAGTTCAAACACTTACCAAAAGAATGCTTAATGCTGTGTAATGGGAAAGGGGATGTTCTCTCTCTATAATATGCTCATGCTTAATATGGCTAAAACACAGCATTGTTTTCTGTTTCATTGTATAGCTCTCTCAACTCCTGTTAGAATCTAGTACCGTATATGTAGATTCAGTGTTTACAAACAAAAGGAACTGTAAATAAATTAAACATGGCTTTTCTCCCCTTTGGTCTTCCACAGCACTATTATTGTCTTTGTGGGTCAAGACTAAATATAAACAATCCTGTAATGGATTTAAAGTACTATACGGTAATAGTCATATATAGCAAATAAATCTAAATACATGTAACATTGAACTTGAGTTGGATTTTATTTAAGGAGAAAATTGGCGTGGACTCAGATAGCTCCACAAAAACCAGTATAAACTTGGGATGAGGGGGGGGGAGTACAGTGTTCCCTCGCTTCTTTGCGTTTTGCTTTTTGCGAACTCGCTGTTTTGCAGTTTTCCTTCCTTGCTATTCACTGGGCCAAGTCCTGGTTTTGCCACTGGGACGTGCCCTGGTGAGTAGCGAACGAGCAAGGAAGGGAGTAGACCTGTTGAGTAGTGAGCGAGGGTAGGTGAGGAAGGGAAGGAGGGCCATAAAGGTGGAAGCAGGAGCCTGGAAGAGGTCACCAGGCTCCTGCTTCTGCTGCCCTTGCCACCCTTGATCACCCACCCACCCTCGCTTGCTCACTCACTCGGCCCGGTGAGTAGCAAGCGAGGGGGTGAGTGAGCGAGCGAGATATGGCAGCGGCGGGAGCAGCTGTAAGAAGCAGGAGCCTTGCTGCCTCTTCCAGGCTCCTGCATCCCTACCTTGTGGATTTTCACTTTTCGCTGATGGTCCTGGAATGTATTACCCGCAATAAGCGAGGGAACACTGTATGTCAAAAATATGCTTATATGCTTAGATGACCTGTTCTTCAGCTTTTGCGCTGATTACAACATCTTTATTTGCTTCCATTGATATCTATTTTGAGCAATGATTTGACCAGTGTACCATTGTATAACCATGTTGTACACATCATACAACATATGGAATGAATCAAGACCATCAGGTGGGAAGATGACCAAGAAGTCTCATCTATCCCCGCGGGTACCATATTGCTATGGCATTACTTCAAATCATGTGGCCTGCAAAGTGATGTTTGAGTTGGACAATGTGCCATAGAGGACATTTCACTTTTGATATTTTTTAAACATCCTTGTGCAGTTCGTGTTCTCTCTGAGTTTGGAGAGACATCCCAACAAGCCGTCTTTAGAGGGAGGCATGCACAACCCATAGTTCATCTGAGAAAGCCATCATATCTCTGCAACATAGCATAGGGCAGGTAGCACGGTCAAGTCAAACAACTGAGCACATAGAGATGTACTTCCAATTGAGTCCACATGAAATTATAATGAAATTATAAACAGCCCATTCTGCTTTCCTGCATCTGTTCAACTCCAGCTTCAGTTCATTCCTTGATGTTAACAGCCTTCCAAAGTAGATGTATTCCTCTACATTTTTGAGGTTGAAAATATACAAATATAATAACGATTTGTGGACATATTGCACATACACACATTAATTAAGTAAATGTATTCCTAGGCACGACTACTCCAGAAATGCCGGTATTAATTGCAGAAACACAACTGAAAGAGCTGGTATAGGTTGCTACATCAGAAGAAAGAAGAGAAGCTTTAACATGTTTCAGTTAATAATTTATTCAAAACTTAGAATATTCATGTGTGAAATAAAAAGGTACGCAAACAAAAACATATTTTGTTCCTTCTAAAGACCATGCTATGTATTTTAAAATACATCCAGCAATGAATTTGCCCCCTGTTTTGGTGCTTAAACTCACTAATCTCTGATACATTGTTGTTTATGTTTTTAATATGTTGGGAATAGCTGGCAAAATAGACTCATTTGCTCTCTTGCAATTCATGCATCAGTAAGAGATTTGGGAAGTTGGCGCGGTTTACTTTACAAATAGACTATAGTTGGCTAAGGTAGAACTGTGCTCTTTCCTAAAGCCGTATTTAGTTCGTTGCTTACTGCTAACACCCAACAGTGTACGTCTGGTTCTCCTGCCCTCGCATCATTTTCCCAAATTGAAGTTGTTTCCAGTTTATGGCAATTCCAGAACAAACAATAAGATTTTTCTGGCCAAGTTTTACTCAGAGGGGATTGGCCCTTGCCTTTATCTAAAGCTGAAAGAATGTGATGAGCCTAAAATCATCCAGGGAGTTGGTCGCCAGAGTTGACCAATGCTGAAACCACTGATAAATTAAATGAAAAAGCATAGAAATGAAG
The DNA here is from genome assembly GCA_030556195.1 of Anolis apletophallus. NCBI lineage: Eukaryota > Metazoa > Chordata > Lepidosauria > Squamata > Anolidae > Anolis > Anolis apletophallus. The sequence continues at coordinate 121,007,945 of JARBWK010000007.1, forward strand.
GAGAACTACTTCAGATAAGTGCAGTGCGCATAGGAATTTGCTCGTGACTTCAAACTACTCCGGCCCCCCGCGGAGGCCCCAGTAGAGCTGTGGGTTAAACCACTGAGCTGCGGAACTTGCTTTCCGAAAAGTCACAGGTTCATATCCTGCTGTTAGCCCCAGCTTCTACCAACCTAGCAGTTTGAAAGCATGTAAATGTGAATACATCAATAGATACTGCTCCGGCGGGAAGGTAACGGTGCTCAATGCAGTCATGCCGGCCAAATGACCTTGAAGGTGTGTATGGACAATGCTGGCTCTTCGGCTTAGAAATGGAGATGAGCACCAACCTCCAGAGTCAGACAGAACTGGACTTAATGTCAGGGAAAAACCTTTACTAGTCCAGCTCCTCAACAGTTTGAGGGACCGTGAACCTATGTTTTAAAAGTTTGAAGAGCTCTGGTTTAAATAATAGAAGTCTTATTCCAGATCTACTAATGTAGGAATTTATAGATGCTAAATGATTTACAAATTTATGGTTTTATATTATTATTCTAAATGTTTGTACCAAACCATGTTTTGCAACGCCTGCAAAACACTTCTCATAATATCAGATTAATACTGTTATTTATACCAGACTGAAAGAGAGTTAATTATGTCCCAGACAAACAGACAAACATCCCTCTGTATGTGAATATTAAGATAGCTCGGCAATTCTCCAGATAGCATGCTATTTCTCTTTATACAAAATAGGTTTTTTTTACTTCTATAATATAAGAAGATGTGTAATCTTTCAATTTGAAAGGCGACATGTTAAAATAAGGATAGGTACAGTAGTAACATTGAATTGCAAGTTGTTTAGGCAATTCTATACATGTTTCAAGCATGGAAGTTCATAAATACATAATTTTAAATAATAGCGAAAATCTGAATCATAATTAAACCCACAAATCACATATATTATTCATAAGACTGGTTTCAAAATTTTGAAAATATAAATATTCAGTATGTGTATTTGTGTGTGGTCAATACTACACACAAATTAGTCAACTTAAATACTTAACTGAAAAGAGACAGGATATTAATTAAGAAATTATTATTATTTTGCATTATTCGGCAATACATCACACAGTCCTGGACTCTTGGGAAATGTCCAATGTGTAAAATACAAACGCCAGCATAATGATCTTGTTTTCTGTGTACTAATTTTGTTGTGTATTGAATAATAATAATTTCAAGTAATACTATAAAAATGCAGCATAATTTATTATATATAGCATAAAGAGATTTCAAGTTATCAACAATGTTGAAGAAGGGATGTCGGAAACCTCCAGTTCAAACATATTTCCACTTATACTAAAAGGAGTTGATGAATATTATTTCCATATTCTGATAGCAGACGGATTGGTTGCTGCTATTTCATTTAAACTTGATAAGCTTACACTATTCTACCAAGACAAAAACCACTTCAACAGACTAGTGAATTTGTAATTTCATTGCATTCCAAATCTATACTCATTTTATTCCCCTACACAGATCTATTTTGAATACTCCAACCAAACACTGATGTCTGAGGAAATTTAAGAACATGATAACATGTAGAAGTGCACTGACATCTCCATTGGTCTTTGTAAAATAAAAGGCTTTTTAATTGACAATGTTCTCATTCTATAGTTAAAAGAGAAACTATTAGTATTCTTTAGATTATCCTATGAAATGTTACTCCAGCAAAGTTATTATTACGTGGTCATCACGGCCTTGCCACAACATTTCTCCTTCAAAGTCCACCATCCCATGTTTCCTGGCCCGCATGAGTATTCCAACAACCTTATCGGAAATGCGGACATATCTGTCAAAAAGTTCTCCAAAAGTGACTTGGATCTTGCCATCGCGACAGTGGCAGACCATTGTCCTGATGATGAAGCACATGTCTTTCATCTCCCGATGAATGTGGTCCTCTGCTCTCTTTGCCCTTTCTGCAGTTTTTGTCCCCTCTTTAGGACGACCGTAGCCTTTGTCTCCTTTGCGCAGGCGTTTGGACATTGACAACTCATAGTCAAACTCCTCGCTGAAAGGATTGAGTTTTTGCATTATCATATGCTCATCAGACCAATCTTCCCATCGTCCTCTAAGATTGTGTACCGGGCTATATTTCTTAGAAGCGTTGACGTTTCTGTTTGCACTGGAGGAAACAAGAAAGACATGGCTTATGAATTATGCTGTATTTAAGTGCAACACCTAAAGCACAAGCCACTAGGTGGCATGCTATCATTAATTCTTAAGTTGTATGGTTCTCATATCTTTCTGAGCATGTTTTTGACTCGAGACTTGATGCCTTTTAAAATCGAAGAACATCAGCTTTTTTTCTGAGTTGCATTTGTTCTTTTGTTTTCTCCAAAGGAAAATAAACTGCTTTGATCATATCCTTCATGAACTCAGGGCAGCTTACCTCATTTTGTCCTCAGCAATCTTGAAAAAAAGTTTAGTTTGCTGGGTGAACTTTATGACAGAATTGAGAGCTGACGTTTGACTCTAATCATGACACCACATTAAAATTGTAAGATAAAATGTACTGTATATAAACAAAGTTATTGCCAAGATAAATTGTATTCAGTCCAATCATACTCCTGATGAAGACTTAAACTGGCATTACAAAGACCCGAGAAAACGAATCTCATTATTGGGTTGCTCTAAGTTTTTCAGGCTATATGTTCCAGAAACACTCTCTCCTGATGTTTTGCCTGCATCTATGGCAGGCATCCTCAAAACTAGGAAAATTGAAAACTAGGAAAATTGGAAATGGAAACCAGGAAAATTTTCCTAGTTTCCAACAAACTTCATAACCTCAGAGGATGTCTGTAATAGATGCAGACAAAGCATCAGGCGAGAATACTTCTGAAACATGGCCATACAGCCCGAAAAACTTACAGCAATCCACTGATTCCGGACATGAAAGCCTTTGACAATAGATTAATCACATTCTTCTGAAACAAGAAAGCCTCCCTAATATTTTGACCTTGGCACATTTAAAAATGACTGATTCTGGTGGGACATGTTTTCTAGAAAATACAGAAGTATATCTTTTGATGTTGCCAAATTACTTTAATGGTTGATGAGCATGGGATATGAATCAACAAGGAAAATGTAGATGAGAATGTGAAGATGATCTAGACCTGAAAGAAACAGCGGTTTTCACTTCTTTCAGTCATTTAATGAATTAATATTTAATTTCCTGGGACAGTTTATTTTAATGTCTCATATACAAAGGATCTCTTCTGTTCCTATCCTAAAGATGATAATGTATATGATAATGAAGAAACAAATCCCTAAATAAGCAATTCTTGATGGATTTATTGTGTGCAGTCAGAGGGGACTGTTGCAGAAAGACAGGGCAAGAAAACCATAATTTACCAGGGCTATTTGGGATATGAATCATAATCTATTGCTTTAGATGTTTGAATTCAATTTGGAGAGGAAGGCAAGCTGCAAAGAAGAAAAGGAAGAAGAGGAGGAGGAAGCAGCTGTAACAAAAACAGAGATATCAAAAAAATACCAGAAAAGCAGAAGTGATATAGTAGCCTATGAAACCCAGTCCAACTCTTCCCAAAGGCCGCAAGTTGTGTGATAGTCCGAATTCTTTGGCTAACATGCAGCAAAGCCGCGTTCAGATGCCTTTGCCTCATGTTATCCCAAATTAGCCATATGCAGCATATGGCTGTCATGGAGGTAATCCACCTCTAAGTGATCAGTGTAGGTGAAGATTTTGTGTGTTTGTATGTTGTAGTGAGAGATTTCATACCACTGTTGTCTCAGTGTTGAAAGTCATGAAGGTGAAAGTACAGAATATGTTTTTGACTCCTCTGAGTCTGGGGATTAATTGGACCCCGGGATAGGATTATAGCTTCCAAAACCATTTAGTCCTGTTCTGGCTATCAGTATTTACATTATCTCTCCATGCAACATTGGAGAAAAACAACAGCTTGCCAAAGCCCCCTGGTTCTGAACCTTTATTCTGGCATCTTCGCTATCTGCCATGAAGAACAGCACGTAGCAGCTTCTTTCCCTTTTCTATCTGATTCCTACAAAGTTAGAAAGGCAAAAGTGAAGAACGAAAGTAACTACTGTAACAAAAGTAACTACAGCCTTAGGTTCTGTTTTAATTGTTTTGATCTCTTCCCATCCTGGACATGTTGTCCCCTACTATTCTCCCTTCCTTTAATATCGTTAATTGTTTAACATTGTTATCGACTTCCATTTTTAATCTTTACTTTATTGGACTGGATTAGCACCACTTTATTTAGTGATTGGCTTTCTGCAATGATACCAGAATGTAATCTGATGCATAGGCCATCTCCCATAGACCCTTTTCAGCTGTAATTCATATTAATTCTCCCTTCCCCTCTCTCCCCAGCTTTTAGAATCCCAACTTCCATATTAATATCCATTTTTTTATAAATAAATTACCCTCCAACATGAGACCTTTCACATTCAGGAGGGCCCAACACAACCTTGTTAATGACTAGGGGCATTCAGGTGGCTATTGAAGAAAGGGGGGGGGGGCATGGAAATGAACTTTTCCAAGTGCTTTTTAAAGGAGGAAATTGAAACTAAATCTATTCAGATTAGCAAAAAAAATAGCATTGAGGTAAAAACTCTAGTACAGCATTTTTAAACCTGGGGGTCGGGACCCCTGGAGGGGGGTCGCAAGGGTGTTTCAGAGGGGCCACCAAAAATCATTTAAATACACAGTGTTTTCTATTGGTCATAGGGGTTCTGTGTGGGACGTTTGGCCCAATTCTATCATTGGTGGGGTTAAAAATGCTCTTTGATTGTAGGTGAACTATAAAACCCAGCAACTACAACTCCCAATTGTCAAGGTTTATTTTCCCCAAACTCCACCAATGTTCATATTTGGACATGTTGAAGATTCATGCCAAGTTTGGTCCAGATCAATTATTGTTTGAGTCCACAGTGCTCTCTGAAGGTAGATAAACGACAACTCCAAAACTCAAGGGCAATGCCCGCCAAACCCTTCCAGTATTTTCTGTTGGTCATGGGAGTTCTGTGTGCAAAGTTTGGTTCAGTTCTATTGTTGGTGGAGTTCAGAATGCTCTTTGATTTTAGGTTACCTATAAATTTCAGCAACTACAACTCCCAAATGACAAAAATCAACCCCACCCCACCCACAGCCTCACCAGTATTCAAATTGGGACATATCAAGTATTTGTGCCAAATTTGGTCCAGTGAATGAAAATACATCCTGCATACTAGATATTTACATTATGATTCATACCAGCAGCAAAATTACAGTTATGAAGAAGCAACAAAAGTAATTTATGGTTGGGGGTCACCACAACATGAAGAACTGTATTAATGGATTGCGGCATTAGGAAGGTTGAGAAACACTGCACAAATATATGAATACTCTTATGAAAGACTAGGCAAGGCATATACCAAGTATATGAGAAAGTACAAGAAAGTCTCTTAGTTTTGTTCTCTTGTGCAATCCAATATTGCAAACCTTGTGTTATTTCTGTATTAAATATTGCAAACCTCATGTTCTTGAGAATGACAAATGTTTCCCAAAGGAACTGAAATGAAAAGCTCAATCATCTGCACTGGGCAAATTTGATAGGTACCCAGGACATAGTGTACTTGCCTGCTATAAATGTATTAAACATGAAAAACCTCCCAGGGGGGAAAAGTGATAACTTCAATTTAGTATGAGTGAATCAGCAAAGAGTTAAAAGCTACATCTATACTATAGAATTAATGCAGTTCAACATCACTTGTAATTTGAAGCACTCTTTGGCAGAGAAAGCTAAAAAACTAGCAAAACTACAATTCCCATAATTTTAGGCACATTAAAACAGTCATTATGTTTAATAAATAGGATAAAAGCATAGTGTAAAATCAAATGAAATCTTATACTAGGGATGACAAGTAATTTTACCACTTCTGAATAGCTATGTTAAGGTCAGACACTTAATGAAACATATCAGAAGTCCATGTGTCTATGACTAAAGGTTACTTACATCACTGCTACCATTGCATTTTATTTTTAGTGAGTAGCTGGTGTTAATCTGGATTGGCTTCATTTTGAAATGCATGGGCTGTTAGGTGGAAATTATATCTGCAGGGCAAATTTTGAGGCTCTTCTTTTCAATAATATTTTCAAACAATGAACCCAACCTACTTTTATGGGATGTGACAGTCATTAGAACCCCACAGAAGCAATATATGCACCAATTGCTAAAGAAGAATATATGTCTCCACAGTTACACTAGTTTTAAATTGCATTTAAATAAAAATATAAGATCATTTTTCCAAGCATAAAGATAGGCATATAGGAGCCTGGCCTGAGACATTGTGTACAGCACAACCCCCATATCTATGAGGGATAGCTTCCAAGTCTGTGTGAATACCTAAAACTGGATGATAGAGAATTCTATATGTTTACTATACTTAGGCAGGAAGTGTACCATAGAATCACACTGAGTGATTTAGAAAGGCTTACAAATATGGGGCAGGAGTGGACGGGGGGAATAATTTTTGAAGGATGGGTAAGTGCAGCTATGGATATCAGATATGTGGATAAGGGAGTTGTGTATACTACTATTTTAGAGGACATTACTGCATGCATATTGCATTGCAGGATAGGATCAACATACCATTATAGTTACAGAAGACTTCCAGGTGAGTGGTGTAACTCTGCCCTTCATCATACTATTTCATTGCAGAGAGGTGACAGGAAAGCAACAACATTGAGCAATAGTTACCATCACCTTTGGTGACCATCCTGCTGCTGCAACAGTTCCCCACCTTTGTGCAATAAAATCCTTCAACTGCATCCCCCAAATATAGGAACTAAAATGAAAAAGAAATAACCTCTTCTATCCATGCATGGCAGTCTCATCCAGATCAGTGTTGTGCACTCTTACTTGTAAATAAAAAAGACTTAAGTTTGAACTATACACTATGGATTTAATAGAGTCAATAGTGATTAATTTGACTACAACTTCTCTCATGTTCTTGTCCATCCTTCTCTCACGTTATTGTCCATCACTATCTGTCAACTTTATTAAGCCCTGAATATTTGACCTTTGATGTCCATAAACCTCATCCAGTTTGGCATTATCCACCAGTTTTAATTTTAGCTTTCTAGATCAAGTAGATGAGTGGGATGGTCATGATTCTTGACAGCCTGGTAGCTGAGGCAGCTGAGAGTGGGTGCAAAGCTCCTATCCTGCTGTGATACTTTTACACCTTGTTTGAACAGGTGCGAATAACATCACAGCACGACAAAAAAAAGATTAATCAGGTTAGTTTTTTCCATGATGGGAACAGAAGCCAGGATGTTGCTGCAGTAACTTAGATAAGGAGGTTACCAAGTTTCATAAAGTTACCAAAAGAAGCTTGCCTGGATGACTTTGATAATATTTAAGGTGAATAGAAATACCTGGGTGTTGGTGATTGTGTACCTTCATATTTTTTTCATTTATGAAAACTCTAACGTTATCATTGTTGTTGTTTGACATCACATTATTTTTTTATCTGAAGGTGACCCTGTCATGGTTTTTTTTCTGAGGCTAAGCATATGTGACTTCCCCAAGGTCATCCAGTGGATTTGAACCTTGCTCTCCAGAGTTGTACTCCAACACTGAAAACACTACACTATGGCCCAAAACAGACTTCAGATGGCCACAAAGCCCCACAATAGTCTGGAGTTTCCTGGAAACTCCAGAGTATTCTTTAACTTTGCTTAAAGCAGAGCAAAGTTGAGCTAAGGGCAGAAAACTCAGGAAATTCACAAGCAGACAAGCCCTTAGTCTACATAAATATAATATTGTTTTAACTAGTCTGACTCAAAAAAAGAGTTCTCACCTTGAGTCACTGTATAAGACCAGTCAAACATTATTCGTTGAGGGTAGGGAAGACACATTGGTAGGAGGAGGTGGGAATACTTCTGAACAAGGGCTACATTAATTTCAGAGGAAGTATTGTGTGATATTGTGTGCAGTTTTGCAGACTGCAGCCAGGAAATCAGAAAACACTTCTTGGGAGGAAAGCAATGACCAATCTTGATAAAATAGTGAAGAGTAGAGACATCACATTGGCAAAGAAGATCCGCATAGTAAAAGCAATGGTATTCCCCATAGTCACCTATGGATGTGAGAGCTGGACCATAGGGAATGCTGAGCAAAGGAAGATAGATGCTTTTGAATTGTGGTGTTGGAGGAAAGTTCTGAGAGTGCCTTGGACCATGAGAAGATCCAACCAGTCCATACTTCAGGAAATAAAGCCCGACTGCTCACTGGAGGGAAGGATATTAGAGGCAAAGATGAAGTATTTTGGCCACATCATGAGAAGACAGGAAAGCTTAGAGAAGACAATGATGCTGGGGAAAATGGAATGTAAAAGGAAGAGGGACTGACCAATGGCAAGATGGATGGATGGCATCCTTGAAGTGACTGGCTATGAGGTCACAAAGAGTAGGAAGCGACTGAACGAACGAACAACAAAATTGTATGATAACATGTTCAGCCATTGAGGTGAGCAATGAAACATGCACTTCCAAGAATTTTATAAGGTCATTTCCTGTGCTTGCAGAGTTTAGGATGGAGGCTAAGAATATCACATATACTTCGGCATAAATTGCTGTCATCGGTATCTCTGTGTAAAATATCTGATTTACATTTGAGAATGTGGGGAATGCTGTGGACATCTGGCTCACCAAGGAACTCAAATCAGTACTTGATAAATTGTCTGCATGGAAATGACCACTGCTGGAAGGAAAAAAAGTCTTTCGCTTCACAGAAGTCTATATTTTTTTATTTAAAAAATCACAAAGCTCCTGCTCATGATGTCTTCCACTAAAGGGCATTTCAGTTCACAGCAAAAGTGTGTGGAGCATAGAAGTAAATGGGGAAATTACAAAACTGTAGGCGTTTTGAACAATGTACCTTCCCTGCAGATCTCTTTGTCTTTTCTTTCTTGTTATTCTTCTATAATCCTGTTCAATTGCTATTTGACCAGTCTGGTGGCAACTCCCATGGGTTCTGCCAAGCACTTTAAAAAGGAGGCAGAAACAACTAGTATCTTTACGTTTGTACACCAGAAAAGTAATGTGAAGTGGCTGCATACAGCTATATATGCTTTACAGTAGTTGTGTTTGCAAAAAATAGACCAGAAATTGCCTTCTCTGCCAGTATTTCATTGTATATAAGGGCTATTTGTTCATAAAGGCCAGTTATATGAGAAGTGTAGTGTAGACTATTTTATTTCTTTTCCTGGAGCAGTTATCACAAACATTAGTCTGTTGAAATAGCACAAATAACTATCCTAATGGTTGTTTATTACAGATAAGTGGTGTGGCCAGATTTTTGCCCAGAATGTCTTTAATTCCTACTGTCTCAAACTTTTATCTTTCTTTTTCTTTTTAAAATAATCTTTGACTTGGCAGCATCAATATGGAACAGTGGTCTAAGTGCTGGAATATGACTGTATAAGACAGGCATGTAGCCAGGGGGGGGGCTAAGGGGGCTTCAGCCCCCCCCCCCCAAATTCCCAGGGTGGTCTGCGAAAAGGCCTTACTGGTACATTATTTAAACTGTTATGTTTATTCATATCATGATCTGATCACCATGCTCATTATATCCCACATTAATGGGGTTATTGGGATAACAACACAAAAGGTTTGCTAGGGTAGACCCTCTTCCACCCAGTCTCAGCCCCCCCGAACCAAACTCAGCCCCCCCCCCAAATCAAAATCCTGGCTACGGCCCTGGTATAAGACCATTAGCATTGAAAAGAAAGAGGCTGGTTTGCACCTCTCAAGACATACACTTTAATGCCAGGCATATTGAAATGATATTTTCATTTGCGGAGTGGTGGTGGGGGGGGGGGGGGGAGTATATAAATAAGTCTTATTAGAAATAATAGATAGCCGTCCAACTTCATGATGGAAGTGCCTTATGAAGAAATGTTCTAATTAGATTCAGTTTGAAATGTTTTGAAAATTACCAGTTACTGAGGAAGGAAGCTTACTCCTACATGAATGTTATAGTTTTCTTAATTACATGTATTTAAATTGTGTTTTAAGACTCGTTTATATTGTGTTTTTTAATCTAACTCTTTTTAAATTTTGTTCATGCTTTGTGTTTTAATGGTGATCCCTACTAAATAGGATTTGAAGCTGCCTGAAGTCTCATTTTTGGATGAAAAGCAGACTTTAAATCCAAATGAGAAATAAGTAAAGCAGCAACTCCTTACAGTGTTCTTACACAATGCACAGCCACAGGATGTGGTGATGAACATTCAACTCAGTGAATGGCATGGGTGTGACTTTAATATTGCTGGGTGTCTGTAATGTAGGTTGTCCCCCCCCCCCGGGCCGCTTTTAATAACCCAAAGAGCATCCAAAATTGATGCGGGAAAGAAAGCAGCACCCTCCTTAATAGAATGAGCCTATCAAGGTCAGATGAGGAGGAAGGAAGGGATCCACAAAAATTGTGTGGAGGCATCTAGCGTTAAACAAATCTCCATCCATTGTTCATCCTATTTTCGGTTACCTACTTCTAGACTCACATACTAGAGCTCATTCTGTTCAAAAGACTCACACCACTTTCTGAACATTCTCAGTGGATCTAATGGAAGAGGTTGAGCAAGATAATCAGTTCCCACCATCTTCATTCCATCAGTTTGATGTTCAGTATCACATGATGGCTTTAAACATATGACAGAATGAATGGAGAGAAGAGCAAGTCCCATTGAATATGGTGGCTAGAAAAATGCCACATTTAGAAGAAAAAACAGTGCTGGGATAAACTAACAAAAAACATGGGAGAGGGCTACAGCTCCCAAAACCCTCAGTCTGAAAAAGCCAATTTTCCTGGCACTGAAAAACAGAAGTCCTAGTTACCAAGTCTGTCTAAACCAAAGTGGTTGTAGTTTTAGTTGTATGATACAAATACTTCAGAAGCACCTAGCCTTTCTATTTCATAGGGTTACTAGTTTCCCAGAGAAATAAATTTGTCTCTAATAGTATCATGAATTAAGCTGGGCAATGTTTAGAAACTGACTCAATTAAATATATATTTGGGCGATAAATGACTGCCAGTTGTTTAGCTGTGTACTCTGCTTTGACTGCTGCCTTCCCATAAGCTAACAGTAACTACAGAAAGCCATGTCTTTATGTCTGCATTTTCATTATGACTTTAATGCGGTATGACCCATTTATCCATGGGCTCAATATTCAGATATTCACTTTCCGTACTCCAAAAAAAAAATGTTTCCCTGGAAATTTTTCTGGACTTCTCTAGGTCCTCAAGTGTTATTCTTTAGTGTGCTAACAGCTCAAGTATAGTTAAAATATAGGGTTCACATATCTGTATGTATTATAGTTTATTTGAAATGGCTTCTTTGAGGAAAGCTTGTAAAACAGCACGATTCCGGCATGCATTCAATTTGTGACCACTCTTGGTTATAGCAGAATACTGTTAAATTGGTTTTTATTGCTTTGTTTATGTGCCCTGTTGGTTGTCGATATGTTTTATGATGTAATTCGATATGTTGTAAACCGTCCTGAGCCAGTCGGAAAGTACGGTATACAAATAGAAATAATAAATAATAAATAAATAAATTCCTCATTGACCCTTACAGAGGAGGGCACTTGTATCTTCATGTATATCATGTAAACTCACCATCTCCTTTCTTATGCAATACAACTGGCAACACAAGACAGAAATCACTCTTATGATTAACATTCCTATCACAACAGGCACATAGAAAGTACTTCAAGTGAAGCCTAACCTAGCCTATCAGAACAGGACCAAGTCTGGGAACATCAGTTGGAAAAAGCAGTGATTTTACTCACTGTGATGATGTGGACCTCTTTATCCTTACAGGACTCAATAGTTCTTCATGACTGTTTTCTGTATCAAGCCTGTCCTCCGTGTCTCCTCCATAGCCACTGTCCTCAGTCTCCAAGCTTTCACTGTGATGATTCTGTATTTCTTGGTCTGGGGCCTTATCCTCCTGTTCCACTTGCTTCCATCCTTTTGTCAGTTCAGATACTAGGTTAGAGCATTTTCTCCTTCTGGTTGGGGACATTTTGCTCCTAAGGAGTTTATCAATGTCTTTGGGCTCTTTGATACTGCTGCCCGTCTCCGTGCACTCATTGTCTTTTTCATACTTGTCACTGAGGATATTGACACCACTTCCTCTTTCGTAGATTTTGCTCACAATGGTTTTGGTCACTTCTTTGCTTCTAATGTTCAGCTTCTGGAGTGCTTCATCAGATTCACTTGCACCTTGTCCCCCATTATCTTCTGGTATTTGTTGTTTGGATGGAAATGATGTGTCTTTCTTTGGTTGGTCTTTCTTGGAAACTGTCCTGACTTTGGGGGGAGAAAAGCTTGGTGGTGTCACCTCATTGGGTAGCCATCCACTGGGCTCCTGGGCTTGCTTAGTATTGTGGTCTGCAGCCCATTGCTGCCAACCCCGTGCCAAGCTGATGACAAGGCTGGCCGTTCGTATCTTTTTTATGGCCCTTTTAGCTGGTGTGTTCTGGTGTTCTTCTGGAGGCATAATGTTTGCTATCCTTGTTTTAAAACCACTTAGCAAAGACTATCCTGTAGCAAATAACAACCAGAGGGAATGGTGGGGATTTAAATAGATGGTGTTGGGACTTTATGATGTTGGAAAGTATCTGAAGCATTTCTCACATGGGAAGACTATCCTTACTCCGACAGTCTTCTTTTTCTAAAAGAGTCCAGGCTTGCATTTCACCACAGCAGATGGACATTGGATATGGTAAACATGGGTGACGCACGCTGTCCATTTCTTGGCTGCAGCTGTGATGGAAATTAACAGCGTCTTTATATGTTCCCTCTAGAGCAATGGTTTTCAACCTTCCTAATGCCACAAACTCTTAACACAGTTCCTCATGTAACTGTAATTTTGCTACTGTTATGAATTGTAATGTAAATATCTAATATGCAGGATGTATTTTCATTCACTGGACCAAATTTGACACAAATACCTGATATGCCCAAATTTGAAAACTGGTGTTTTTGATTTTGTCATTTGGGAATTGTAGTGGCAGGAATTTATAGTTCACCTACAATCAAAGAGCATTCCAACTTCACCAATGATTGAATTGAACCAAACTTGGCACACAGAACTCCCATGACCAACAGAAAATACTAGAAGGGTTTGGTGGGCACTGACCTTGAGTTTTGGATTTGTAGTTCACCTACATCCAGAGAACACTGTGGACTCAAACAATGATGGTTATGTACCAAACTTGGCACAGACACTCAATATGCCCAAAAGAGAACATTGGTGGAGTTTGGAGAAAATAGACCTTGACATTTGGGAGTTGTAGTTGCTGGGATTTATAGCTCACCTACAATCAAAGAGCATTCTGAACCCCACCAATGATAGAATTGGGACAAACTACCCCCATGACCAACAGAAAATACTATGTCTTTGGCAACCCCTCTGACACCCCCTCATGACCCCCCCCCAGGGGTGACAATCCCCAGATTGAGAAATGCTACCCTAGAGATACCTTGGTCACACAATTTCACATTAAAACAATAAAAGCTTTCTTACTACACTAGGAACTCTTGAGTAGGACTGAAATCACTGCAATCAGAAGATCAAGATCTTTTGGAAATCCCTAGTTTGAAGAATTTCTGCCTGACGGCTACCAGACGAGGGGCGTTGACAATCATTGCCCCTACACTGTGGAATGCCCTCCCTTCCGAGGCCCGAGCACTTCAGGATTTGGTGGCCTTCCGTAGGGCCTGCAAAACTTACCTTTTCCAGCAGGCTTTTGGAAAGTATTACTATAATAAGTTTTTTCCATGGTTTTAACTGTTTAACTATTATGTACCTTTCTTATGTAAACTGCCCTGAGCCTTTGGGAGTGGTGGTCTAGAAATTGGAGAAATAAATAAATAAAAAATATCAGCTCTACCGCTTTCTCAAATGAAACAGAGCTGGAATGAGCCCTGAAATTGGACAGGGACACAAACAGAAAACAAACAATAACTTAGGCCCATCAAGCTCAAGCCCTGCTTTTAGTCCAACCTATTCACAGGACTGGTTGAGGTAGATAAAGTTCATTTCAAGCATCAGTATTTTATAGAATTTCAGAGTATTTGATCATAACTTATGGTTGTTGGCCCTGGGCACAAAATATTGTGGTTACAGCATTTCTAGCATAGCACCAATGACATGGCAAACAATACAGTACATCAGAAGACATCAGCTATTGTCAACATGGAGTTCATTGGGTTCACTTAAATGAATCAGCATTACAGCTGAATTTTTCATTCTTACTTTATGCCGGGGTCCCCAAGCTAAGGCCCGCAGACTGGTTGAGGCCCACCAAAGTCATTTATTTCCCTCCCCCCCCCCCCACACACACACACCTTACACTTTATTTATGTATTATTTATTTATTAACTTCATTTATACCCCACACCCATCTCCCCAAGCCCAATAACACATAATAACAAAGTAATAGGAAATTAGAAAAACAATACAATCAATAAAATGCAAACACAAGCAGTAACAGACAATTTAAAACCATTTCGGGAGGGCCACATTTAACTGTTAAAATTTTAAAATAAATAAGCACTGGGTGTTGACAGAAGTAGCTTGCATTTAGCAGGGAGGGCAATATGGGCAGACACACAATGTATAATTAAAGTGCTTCTGAGGACTTTGCAGAAAATGAACATGGCATTTACTTCATTCCGGGAAGGCACATTGGAACAGACACATCTTTAGGCTCCTCCTAAAGACTGCCAGAGTAGGGGCTTGTCTGTTATCCTTGGGGAGCACATTCCAGAGTCGGGGCGCCACTACAGAGAAGCCCTCTCCCTCGTCCCCACCAATCGTGCCTGCAAGGCCGGTGGGAGCGAGAATAAGGTCTCTCCAGATGATCAGAGAGATCACCTGGGTTCGTACACAGAGGTGCGGTCACGTAGGTAGGTGGGTCCCAAACTGTTCAGGGCTTTGTAGGTCAAAACCTGCACCTTGAATTAGGACTGGAATATGAACGGCAGCCAATGGAGCTCCTTGAACAGGGGGGTTGACCGCTCCCTGTAGGACACTCCATTTAGTAACCTGGCTGCCACCCATTGGACCAATTGAAACTTCCGGGCCACCTTCAAGGGCAGCCCCATGTAGAGTGCATTACAGCAATCCAATCTGGAGGTGACTAAAGCATGGACCACCGTGGCCAGATCCGACTTCAAAAGGTATGGTCGCAGCTGGCACATGAGTTTTAATTGTGCAAAGGCCCTCCCAGCCACCGCCGAAGCCTGTGTCTCAAATGTCAGCGACGGGTCTAGGAGAACACCCAAACTGTGGACCTGTGACTTCAGGAGGAGTGCAACCCCATCAAGCACAGGTTGCCATCCTATACCCCGATCCGGCTTATGATCGACCAAGAGGACCTCTGTCTTGTCAGGATTGATCTACAGCTTATTCATCCTCATCCAGTCATTCACAGCGGCCAGGCAATCGTCCAGTACCCGAGGGGCTTCCTTGGAATTAGGTGGAAAGGAGTAGTAGAGTTGGGTGCCATCTGCAAAGAAATGGCACCCCACTCCAAAACCCCCAATGACCTCTCCCAGCTGTTTCATGTAGATGTTAAAGAGCATAGGGGACAGAATTGAACCTTGCGGGATCCCACAGGTCAAAGGCCAGGGGTCTGAGCAGGTGTCCCCCAGTTTCACCATCGGGGAACGACCCACCAAGAAGGACCGGAGCCATGGCAAAACCATGCCCTCAAGACCCATCCCGGCTAGCCATCCCAGAAGGATGCCATGGTCAATGATATCGAAAGCCGCTGAGATGTCCAAGAGAACCATCAGGGTCACACTCCCCCTGTCCAACTCTCTCCGGAGGTCATCCACCAAGGTGACCAAAGTCATCTCGGTACCGTCACCATGTCTAAAGTCAGACTGTGACTGATTCAGGTAATCGATGTCCTCTAGGAAACCCTGGAGCTGCGAAGTGACCACCCGTTCCAGCACCTTGCCCAACAAAGGGAGGTTGGAGACCAGCCTGTAGTTGTTCAGGACCGTGGAGTCAAGGGATGCCTTTTTCAGGAGTGGTCTGACCACTGCCTACTTCAGTCCCGATGGAAATGTCCCTTGCTCCAAGGAAGCGTTAATGATCCACACAAACCAATTGATCAACCCACCTCTGGCCAATTTAATTAACCAGGAAGGGCAAGGGTCCAGAGCCGATGTGGTCACTCTCACAGCCTTACAGTCACTCTAAATCTGAAATTACTTCAAGGCACACAACAACACCAATTTTAATTAACTTGCCTATCTCATCATCCAAAAGCAGGCCCACCTTCCTATTGAAATACTGGTAAGTTTATGTTAGTTAAAATTGTTCTTCATTTTAAATATTGTATTATTCTTTCATGTTTTTTGCAGTTCAATAAGACATGTGCAGTGTGCATAGGAATTTGTTCATGTTTTTTTCAAATATTATTATTATTATTATTATTATTTCGACTTCTAACCCGCCACTCCCCGGAGGCTCGGGGCAGTTCACAAGAAGCATAAAAGCGAAAAGTACAATACACAAAGGAACACACAATACACTATACAATAACACAAGGAGGGAGGGAGAAAGGGATACAGGGCCGATCAACCACAAGTCCGCCGGCGCTCCAGTCCTCCAGGGGCGGGCTCCTTCCAGCGCTCCAGTCCTCCAGGAGCGGGTGGGCCTCCCAACTGTCTGAGGGACCATGAACTAGTCCTCTGTTTTCAAAGTTTGAGGATCCCTTGCTTTAGGCCAACAAGACCACTCAATAGATGTGGAATTTGTCAAAGCTTCCTGGCTTTCAAACAGCATAGAGACAAAATTTACCATTCTCATTCATTGAGACTTCCATATTTATGATGGTTTTTGGAGGCAATGCTAAAATTGGACATCTAAATTGTTTTATAATGTTTGTCTAATGCATAGCCAAGCCCTAAAGAATTGGCTCATCACAGCTTCTGCTTTTGATGCTAATGGAGATGTCTGTGTATCCTTAGCTGAGGCCGGTCTAGCCTAAAGCTGAACCAGATTTAGTTGCCCTTGCTCAAGGCCCACTGTTCCTTAATTTGATTTATAACTGTTGAGAATGGGTCATTCTTATGGTGTTATTCTTTAGAAATGTCAATGAATGCAAAATTTTAGGAAGCAAAATAACAAGAAAAGGCCTGGAAGACTTTTCAGATAATTATCAGTACCATTTACCTCTTATTTCAGCCATTATCATCACTGAAAGGCTTTCAGAACAGCTTTCTGATCGCAATAGTAAGGTGATCCATGTCCTCGGACTTAGTATTTGGACACAACACAAAAAGAAATATAGATTGGGAGGGAAGAAACAAACTAAAGTGATTTTTGTATGAATAGGTGGAATGGAATGGAAGATAATACATGAACCTGCAAATTGTTGGTGTTTGGATAGAGAAAGCTTTCTCCTGCTACAGACTGATGGAACAGGTGCTCTCAAAGAACCATGGTTGAAGAAGAAGCCCGGTGAAGCTGGAAACTGCAGGGCTGAAGTAGTGTTCTCCTTCCTTTTTCGCCCTTCTCTTGCAGTCTGATAGAATGGCTCGGTAACCTAAGAGGAGAGCTGGTAGAAGAAGTCTTCACATTCTGAAGAAGTTGGCTTATCTTCAAAGCTGAGAAAATTATGTGCAGGTTTCCATTTTTCCATAGTCAAATGAAGTCAAATTTATTTATGCCCCATCCCATCTCTCCTTGGGGACTCTTTCCACTTTCTATGCATGATTGTGCAAGGAGGACATTAAAGAAAACTGACAAAAAGAGAATCAACTCATTTGGAATGTGGTGCTAGAGGAGTATTCTATAGATATCATGGACTGCTAAAATGATGAATGAATGAATCCTACAGCAAATCAAATTTGAACTCTTCTTAGAAGCCAAGATAACTAAATTGTTTTGCTTTGCACATAAGGTGACATAATTTAATGGAAAAATTATATTCAGTAAAGCAGTAGGGGAAAAAGACCACAGTACAAGAGGATTGATTGAGTCAAAGTAGCTGCAGCCCAAGTTTGCAAGCCCTAATTAGGGCGATTGATCACTGGGAAGCTTGGCCTCTCACCATAGGGCCACCATAAGTCAAATAACAACAGCAAACATAAAAGAAGTAGCTGCAGCAAAGGTTTTTGTTAGCCTTTATTTCATTTCCAAGGTGGGAACATATGTGTTTGTGTGTATATATCATTCTCGGGGTATTCTTCACCGTTATCACAGTCTAGTTCAGGTCAAACTAAATGTTAAAGGGAAGAATGTTCACTCATTTGCCCAGAGTTTTGTTCAGAGACCTTGGTTGAGTTGCCATTTCAGCAGTTCATCAGGTACTAATTTACACGGCAGAACTATAATGCTATTTAACTGCTAGGGCTCCCTCCCATGGAAAAAGCCTAGGGGTTCCTGCTTGATGGGACAAGAGTTCTCTGGATGAGAACTCTAGATATCCTTTTTCAAACTGCCAATTCAAAGAGTCCATAGGAGGGGACCATGGCAGTTAAAATGTAAGAATAGTGTGACAGTATAACCCAGCATAGAGTAATGGTATGGATAAAAGTAGGTTTTCCACCACTTAAGCCAGTGTTTCCCAACCAGTGTGCCGGGGCACACTAGTGTGCTGCGAGCGATCATCAGGTGTGCCGTAGGAAATTGGAACCTCCAGGAGGGGGGGGAGTCTCTAGTGTGTTGAAGTATAAAAACCCTTAGAGCCCTACACCGATAACGGCACAAAATTACAAACACCCCCTCCCCACCCGTTGTCTACTTGGTCTCTCCCTCTCCATGCATTGGGAAGGCCCGCCTCCCTTTCCCCAAGTAGAGACCTCCTCTTGCCTCCTGGGGGTTCTGTGTGGGAAGTTTGGCCCAGTTCTATCATTGGTGGGGTTCAGAATGCTCTTTGATTGTAAGGGAACGATAAATCCCAGAAACTACAACTCCCAAATGTCTATTTCCCCTGAACTCCATCTGCGTTCATATTTGGGCATATTGAGTATTCATGCCAAGTTTGGTCCTGATCCAACATTGTTTGAGTCTACAGTGCTCTCTGGATATAGGTGAACTACAACTCCAAAACTCAAGGTCAATGCCCACCAAACTGTTATAGCATTTTCTCTTGGTTATGGGAGTTCTGTGTGGGAAGTTTGTGTCTTTCTGCCATCCCTGCCAGGATATCTATGTTGAGTTCATTGAAACAGGCCCAAGTTTCACACTGAGTGTATAAATACATTTTAAAAACATATTAACTATATGTATTACTGTGTTAGAGTGTCATTTTGTGTCATTTTGGTTGGTGGTGTGCCTCAGGATTTTGTAAATGTAAAAAGTGTGCCGCGGCTCAAAAAAGGTTGGGAAACCCTGACTTAAGCTATATACCACATTTACTCGAGTATAAGCAGAGTTTTTCAGACCCTTTTTGAGCTGTAAAATCCCCCCTCTACTTATACTTGAGTCAAATTTATTTATTATTTTACTCTATTTATTATTAAAATATATTTACATTATTTTAATCTATTATTAATTACATTATTTTACTCTATCATTATTATTCCATTTATTATTTTTTCTCTATTCATAATTATTGTTATTATTCCATGTATTATTTTACTCTATTATTGTTGTTATTATTTCATTATTTCCTCTATTTATTATTGTTACTGTTACATTTATTTTACTCAATTATTACTGTTGTTATTACATTTCCATTATTTTACACTACTTTATTACATTTATTATTTTACTCTCTTCATTATTATTAGAAGGATATGTAAGCACATTTACATTGAAGAAGGTTAGAATAATGGTTTAATCAGAGCTGGACAGTCTTATCTTAAATTACTGTTTTATGTAAATATTCAATAAATGTAATTTTATTGGTATCTATTTTTATTTTAAAATTTGCCAGTAGCTGCTGCGTTTCCTACCCTCGGCTTATAATCATGTCGATGTGTTTTCCCATTTTTTGTGGTAAAATTTGGTGCCTCAGTTTATATTCAGGTCGGCTTATACTTGAGTATATATGGTAAGACTACACTGTAAATGATTAGGTCAGTCTTTATACTTTCTAGGCATGATCTTTGGTGAGGTTATAGTGAGACTATCTAGCCTAATTTACAGAATGAAAATGATAGATTTTCATTAACTGTATAATGAGGAAATATTTCTTATTCTTATTACATTTATTACAGGCTCATAGGGCACAAAATGCTTACTTTGAGGTCACAATTATGCTTCTCCAATGAGGTAAGAACTACCTTTTGCTTTTTTTCTGAATGACATATTTGAGGATTTAAAGAGGATGGGAAGTTATTTCCCACTGACATAAACTGAGAGCTAAAATAGGGCAAGTGAATCATTGGCTGCTTACGAGATGTTTTGTGATCATATCAGAGCTAAATTTACATTTTGCTTACTTACATGAGAATAACCTGGACTGAATGTCTTGTATATAAATGAATGTACTTATATTCTCTATTTGGAGACCTGCCCCTATATCAGGCATGGGCAAACTTTGGTCCTCCAGGTGTTTTGAGATTCAACTTCCAGAAATCCCAACCAACTTACCAGCTTTTAGGAATTATGAATGTTGAAGTCCAAAACACCTAGAGGGCCAAAGTTCACCCATGTCTTCCCTAGAGGCATGAACTTCCAAAGAGGCTTAGAAGATCATTTAAACCAGTTCTCAAACTTTTTCAGCTGCAGAACCCTTTTTGAAGAAAAAATTTCTTGTGGAACCCCAAAAAATGTTTATATATAATATTGTATATTATATATCATGTATGCATACCAGACATGGACAAATCTTTGACCAACATAAACTTAACAGTATTTCAGTGGAAGACCCCAGGGGCCATCCAGTCCAACCCCCCTTCTACGATGCAGGAAAAGTACAATCAAAGCACCCCCTGAGCAGAGGGAGAGAAATAGGGTTTTGGAAGCAAGCAAGGCAAAGGGGAAAGGATCTGGGTGGTGAGAAAAGCTAGCAAAAAAGACTTTTGGTGGCAATTGAGTTGGGTGAGTAGGAAAGAAGCTTGGAGAGGATGAGGAGTAAACCGCAGATCCCTACAGTATTTTTCACAGAGCCCCAAGGACTTAATGACTTTGTTGTGTGATTTTAGCTCCACTAAAATGGTGGGTTCAGGGCCCAGAGTTCCAAGCTTCCAAAGGACTAGATAAAACACAGATGGGCTAAAGGCAAAATCAGAGGTTTTATATTCAATAGCCAGACAGAATGTCAGCAGAGACAGCACAAGAACTGACATGCCACAATTGCGAATAAATAGAATATGTATGTATTTTAATAGCTATTCGATTCAACCATGCTGGCTCCTAGTTGGCTCAAAAAATGCCCAGCTAGGATCCATTCCCTGAGTAATCCAGGGCTCTGTCTGATACATCACTGGTTGTTCTTCGCTGTGGTGGGAAACTGCCATTGGACTATTTGAAGAGTTTGTCTGTTTATCAATCCACCCATGAGAAGGGTGCAATCAGAAAGGAATGTGGAGGGGCAATTTATAATAGGCTTAATATTCCAGTTCCGGTTGATACAATGATGTTAGTCCAGATAAACAAATGTGCTTGAAGTGATTGCCATCTTAATGGGTGTCACAAGGGTGGGCCTCATTTGAGGGCACTGGAGATGGTGTTTCCAGAAATAACGCAGATCATATCAGGTGAAACAGGAAAAGGACCTAGGAGTTTGTATGCAAGTCCATTGTGTGTTTTCCCCTTGAGTCCCCTGGTGATTATAATAATTTGGGGAGTGATTTCCTGAAATCTGAGTGTGATGAGGCAACATTCCAAGGAAATTTATGAGATATT
Source organism: Anolis apletophallus (assembly GCA_030556195.1). Lineage (NCBI taxonomy): Eukaryota > Metazoa > Chordata > Lepidosauria > Squamata > Anolidae > Anolis > Anolis apletophallus. The sequence goes on from JARBWK010000007.1 coordinate 121,029,833, forward strand.
ATTACAGGTCAAAATGGAAAAGGCAATGCACGGACACTGTATGGCATCTAATTTCTGATAACAACTTAATGAGTGGTGGATTTGGTAATTTTATGCTGATTTTATGTAATTGTCTTGTTTCAGTTTACTTGTTTTAATTGTATTTCATGCTGGCTTAAACTGGCTTTAATGTGTTAAGTGTTTTACAAGCTTCCCTGAGTGCATGCCAAGAATGATGGGATGAATATTATAGAATTAAAAAGATACAGGAATGGCAAAAGTGCCATGAAGCAAGTGGCATGGCAATGCAGAAAAAAATCTTTATGCTGACTCAGACCATTATCCATTTTGTTTCTGTACTGACTTGGTACAGCTCTTTAATCTTCAGGCAGATATATCTCCCCATCTTATTTAGAGATGTCACAGGTGCCATGGCCTTTCTTCATGTAAACTAGGTGGCCTGTCACTAATTTTGTCGTTGTGAGCCTTAAAGCCATTTCTAATTGTAGTGACATTAAAGCAAACCTATAAAATGATTTTCTTGGAAGAATTTCTTCAGTTATGGTTTGCTGTTAGCTTTCTCTGTGGCTGAGAGAGTATGACTTATCCAAGGTTACCCATAAGGTTTCTATGGCTAAGCAAGGATTTGAACCATGGTGTCCCAATGTCTAAGTCCAACAACTCAACCACAACACCACAGTGACTCTTTTGCCATTAATCTATGACCTATAAATACTAAATGCATTCAGGGAATGAACAAGATGGAGAGAGAAAGACAGACAAGCAAAGACCACACAGTAGACCTTACTAGAGTTCCAAATACATCCTCTCCATTAGTTGATTAGATTGACAAGCAATAAAAGAACCTGAGTTTCCTCACTGATATAATTGCATATTCACATATTATATCCTGCAAGTCATAGTCTGATTAATATTTTGGACTGATTTAATTAATGACATGTATGTAATCTTACACTACATCAGCATATTTTATTATGGTAGTTTATCATTTTTAAAAATTACATCTTCAAAAAGTGTTAAAGTTAGTATTTGTGTTTATTTTTTAGTTAACTCATGAAGATTAATTTGTTTCTGCAAATACTTTATAAATCTCTATACCTTTATAAAGTGGAATGTTTGTATGTATGTATGTTTGTATGTATGTGTCCGGAGGGCGGAAGGGTGGAAGGAAATGTGGCAGTTTCGGATTGGCTCCCACTGTGGGGTTATTTTAAAGCGGGTTTGGTACTTTTCCGTGCAAAAAGTACAGTCAGAGAGTGATGCTACATGCGTGTTTAGCTTTGAGATGCGGGTTCCTGTGCCAAGAATCAGACAGGCACTTGCAATGTGAAAATAACACTGTGATTGAAGCTTTTTAATACACCCTGTGCCTGACTTGAGATAACATAGGCTAGATGGGTGGAACAGTACAGTTTGAGCTATGGGAGAACTTAATGCGAATAAAGAAAGCACTGCGCATGACAAGAGAGTCTGACCCCCTCCGTTGCTGGCACGGAGCCTGGAAGTCAATGTTTCAAATTAGGGAACATCAGAGACTCAGGATTGATAGCTGTACTGTGAGAAAGAACTAACAGAAATGACTATTGTTCTCATTCATAGGTGTGACTTAAAGATGTGATGCTAATGAAAATGCAATGTTTATTGGATTAATGAAATGTCATGTAAGCAACAGTAATCACCAGCCAATTATGATTGTTTTTATCCATGAAGAAGGGGTGGGCTTAACTGAAATGACTCCATTGGGGTATAAATGTCTTTGTATTGGAAGTGACGGGGTCTTTTGCCCCTGATTGCAGCGTGTTCTGCTGGCAGAAGCCCACCAGCTGGTGCCAAAAATAAATCTTTTGATTTTCACCTATTTCACAGTTGCCGTGTGTTCTCCCTCATCCTTGTACCCGCACGTTCAGGTAGCTTGGTAAAGTTAACTTGGTACTCGGAGTTCCATAACTCCTAGATTTGGCTGCTTCAATTTGCATAAACAACTCCCACTGGCCAGCCAACACGAACATTCCGAGACTCAAAAGTGCCAGAGGGAGGTAAAGAAAAGGCCTGAGCCAGTCAGGCATGGTGGGAGTTTAAGTCCAAAACACTTTGCAGCCCCCAACAATGAGACAACAAAACCAAACTTGGCACACAGAACCCCCAAGACCCACTTTACGTCTTGGTGCAGTTTGAGGGAGGCTGGGCCATGGATTGGCCAGCATTCCAACATCCCAAATCTCAAAGGTGCCAGACAGAGTTCTTTACAAAAAGGCTTCCTTCAGCTGATTTTAAAAACTAGCCCTCAGCCTGAATTGACAGTAAGGCTTCCTCAACTTGATTCTCCTGACTAGGCCTCAGCCAGACCTGAACCAAACTGAGTGAACATTTGCTACACCGGCTCTGATTGGCCACCATTCTTGCTTCCCTATTCTCAAAGCTCTCACAGACACTACTTTACAAACAGGCTTCCTTTAGCTACTTTTACCAACTAGGCCTCGCCCTCCACACACAGCAGCACTTCCTCCACTTGATTCTCCTGGCTAGGCCTCAGCCTGATTTCATAGTAACACTTACTTTTCTTATTTCTCCTGACTACGCCTCTTAAAACACACACAAAAAACCCCACACTTGCCGCACACACACACCCCCAACACCCACTCTACATCCTGGTGCAGTTTGAGGGGGGGGGGATGGATGATGGGACTTCCTGTACCTTCAATAACTTCCTAAGACCACTGTGACCCTCATTCAATAACCAATACACACCCAACTGCCCACGCAGAGCCTCCATGACCTGCTGCACTTTGGAGAATGGTACACCACGCATGATGGGACTTGCAGTGCTTTCACTACTTCCATAATACCATGTCAACACCTTATGATGAAGGAGCAAGACCACACTTGGCAGACAGAGCCTCCATTGTAGCAGATTACCATACTCCCACAAGGCAGGCTGCTCGTGCAGACGCAGTAGAAGGAGAAGACAGACAACAGGATTTCTCAGAAAGCTCAGTTTACTTTGTTTTCACAGCTGCGAGTCCGTCCCTGCACAACATGGTGCTTCAAGGGAGCGGCCCCTCCCCCTTGTGAGGCACATATTTATACAAGCATCAGGGTTCAACTTATGGTTGCCCAAAATCTTATTATTGGTTAAAAGTTACGTCGCAGCTAAAATTGCAGCCTATAATAATGTAACACGGACTGTCCATGCTTCATTCTTGGAGATACAGTGTTTCTTATCTTTTGCATTCTTGCACATGCCCAGTTTGATTCCCTTAGTATGGCTCCTTCTCTGTTCTGCTGTCTCTGGGCAGATTATTGCTAACATACGGGCACTTGGAGCATCTCCTCTCTGTAACCCCCTTCACCATGACCCACTCTACATCCTGGTGCTGTTTGGAGGAGGGTGGGCCACAGATGATGGGACTTGCAGTACCTTCAGTAATTTCATTGTACCACTGCAACTCCCAATAATGATGGATCAAGGCTAAACTTGGCACACAGACCCTCCATGACCCACTCTACATACTGGTGCTGTTAGAGGAGGGTGGCCCATGGATGATGGGACTTGTAGTACCTTCAGTAATTTCATGATCACACTGCAACTCCCAATAATGATGGATCAAGGCCAAACTTGGCAGGCAGACCCTCCATGACCCACCCCAAGTCCTGGTGCTGTTTGGAGGTGGGTGGACCACGGATGATGGAACTTGCAGTACTTTCAGTAATTTCATGATCCCACTGCAACTCCCAATAATGATATGGTAAAAGAGAAAAGCTTAAGCCTGTCATAAGGAAGAGGGAGCAGGCTTGTTTTCTGCTGCCCTGGAGACTAGAACTTGGAGTAATGGGTTCAAATTACAGGAAAGGAAATTCCACCTGAACATTCCTGACCCTTTCCCTCATCATAGTAGAGAATGAATCTACCTTAAATCCAATTGCTGCCTCCTGCAGAATTCCGGGGTTTGTAGTTTGGGGAAGAGGCTTTAACAGCCTCACTAAACTACAGGAGGCAGAACTTGGATTTAAAGTGGATTCATTCTCTAGTGTAATGAAGTAGCATATAAGCTGTTCAACAGTAGAACTCTCTGCTTCAAAGTGTGGTGAAAGCTCATTTTTGGAGACTTTTAAACAGAGGCTGTATGGCCATCTGTTGTAGGTTCGTTGGTTGTGCTTTTCCTGCATGGCAATAGGTTGGACCAGATAGCCCATGTGGTCTCTACCAACTCTATCTTTCTATGGGTCTATGATTAAACATGATAAATACTCAAAGAGCGCATGCATGTGAATCATGGATAAAACATGCATAGTATTGAACATATGCAGCTCTACAATGGATCTCAGCCTGTCTTCATAGCTTTCAATTATCTACATTCAGAACTTAGAAACTAGAAATTAATTGCATTTAGGGGAGGGAAGGAGCAGTGATTAAAAGCATAAATGTTCAAAGGGTTTTTAAAAAAAATAAAATAAAAACAATCAGAGAAGGATGAGTCTAAACTGATAAGAAGATGACAGCCATCTTCTGGTTTTCAACACCGTCTTCCTTTTAATGAAGATGTATCTTGTTTGTTCGTTGCCACTATATGCCTCTTCCACAAAATCTGTCTTTTCTAGCATTTAGGACAAATCAACCTCTGGTTCAGAAAGATGGGCAATCGATGGTGAATTGCTGCATCATTATTCCTGCTGTCTTTTGAACTTTGCAGTCATCCACAGATATGCAGGATGAAAGGATGAATTGCCTATGTTATGTGATGTAAGTGTAATAATTATGCCTCTTCTGCTCAGATAATGTTTATTTCAGAGAGTTCTCTTTTAACCCTTGGCTTCCTTCTCCCTAGCACCAATTTTCAAAAGGGGATCCATATTACTTTCCTGCAACAAACCAAATGCAAAAAGGAGTCTTATGGCACCTTTACAATTCAGATAATTCTTATTGGCACAATATTTTGTGGATTTTAATTCACATTATCATATTGTCATATTCATAGTCTTAGAAGTTCAGTTAGATATGCATAGTGTATTTCGCTGGATAAAGGACTTGTATAGAGTGGCATATCAGAATTACAATTATATTGTTTATAATTTAGTATAACATCTTGGTAATAACTAAAGCAGTTAACACATGTATAGTGCAGTGTAGCATAGTACTTCTGCATGTACAGTGAGAGGAGGAAATCAGTCAGAAGTTACCACAGAATTACTCTGGAGGAACCTCTAGAAATTTGCTAGGTCCTCCAGAGCAACTCTGTGGTGATGTTCAATGGAAGTTGCTCATTTGAATAGGATCTGCTATTACTCACAATTTCCTGTTTGTGTGTTACATTCAATATCAAATCTTCAATAGATATAAGGGATTGTACTATACATGCAGACATATACAAATAGGGGTGGTAAGGCAGGCTTGTGAGATTGAGGTGCATTTCACAATAACTCATGAACATAGAACAGATGAACTTTTCCTCTTAGAGGTCATAAATGAAAAGAGCTACTGACTTAGCAGCTGACATAGATGGATTTAGCTTCATAGATAAATAAATAAATTACTGATTCAGCCTCATTGAATTTGAGCTGATTCCAAATTCTTTGGTGACTTGGCCGTAATTGAGCTGTAGGGTTAATAAGGTCAGACCACATCAGGATCTGTAGTTGGCTTGAGGTAGCACATGTGAGACCTTAGGCTAGCTTAAAAAAAAATCACGTTTTGCAAATCGAGGATAGCAGTGACCTACCAGTGTGCTCAGTAACCCAAAACCATTACTTATTTTTTTAGCCAACTGCTATCTTGGCATTTAGACCACTGGAAGACATACTGTGCTCTCTTACATGTGAAACCACTTAAGCAGCCTTGCTTTAAATTCCTTCCAAAGTCATCTGTCGAGAAGCAAGATTTACAAGTGGAATTGTTCCTTTCCAAACCAGGAGACGCGGTGTCCATGCAGAAATGTTTTCACAGGGGAATGGTAAGCTGGTGACACCAGCCCTGATTAAAATTTATTTTCTCTTCCCATTCAAGTTATATATATACAACCTGCATATGTGTGTGCATATACAAACTAATGAAATGATCAACAGGATGGAAAGTTCCTTTCAATAGTTCATTCTGCCACCTAGTATCATGGCTTATTGTTGGATGCCTTTCATCCCCAGCTCCTCCTCTTCATGGCATTATACTTATGATGAAAAATATCACTTTAACACAAAGCCATAGTCAAAGCTGTGCTGCTACGCAATTTCTAAATGTAGTCTGTAGTGCCAAAAGCAACCCATGTAGTGTGTTTGCCTGGGTTATTCAGATCTCAAAGGAGTGGCTATGTTGAAATGTGATCTGAAAAGCAAAATAGAAACCAATGAGTGCAATATAATCTGACCTCAACAGAGCAGGTAGCTGAGCTGCTGGAAGGCCTGCTTCCTCAGCCCACTTTGCATTCTTATCTTCTTGTGTGCAGCTTCTGTTGGGCCGCAGTATTGACCTGGCACATCAACATATGGGTGGCACAGAATGGGCTTTCTGGTGAGATCTGAGTAACTTGACAGAACGTTCAAGATACTTGTAGATGGTACCAACTAGGCATGGGCAATCCATGGTTCTAAATGGTTCTAAAGTATTTACAAAACTAAAGTTCTGGTGGTGAAAACTAGGGGGCGCTGGTGCTTTGCTTCTACAGTGTTGCTAAAGTTCTGGTAGTGAAAATTTCCTTATTAGTTCATTATTGGCGATTTTTATGACAAACAATTAGGAACTATCATTTATAACAAAACCACCAGAACTTCAGTTTTGTAAGTACTTTAGAACCATTTAGTACCATGGATTGCAAATGCCTAAACCTATGTGGATAATAGTGTCATGGCTATGAGAAAAAAGACAGACATTAGAGCAATGAAGTTTTATTTGAAATAAGAGCACTGTTGGGTACACACAACTGTAAAGCTCAGAATTTTCAACAGCAAACAGCAGATTGAATTGATTTCTCATCTCAATAGTCCTGAAGACAGGATCAGGATTTAAGATGAAAACTGGGACAAAACTGACAGGATCAACTTCAGCAAGGAAAGTGTCAGATTTTACATTTAGGTTGGAAAAACTAGATGCACAACTCTTGGCTGTACAAAAGCAAGTGGGAAAAGGATCTGTGTATCTGCATATATTACAAGTTGAAAATATGCAGCAGTATGATTCAATAGCCCTAAAGCTAATGCAATTCTAAATTCTTCATCTGTTCGAAAGCCAGTGAGGTGTAGTGGTTTGAGTGTTGGACTAGAACTCTGGCAGAACAGGGTTTGGATCCCTGCCCAACCATGGAAACCCACAGAAAGTTGCTCTTTCAGCTTCAGTAGAACAGGCATGGGCAAACCTTCTAACTTGGGGGCCAAATGGCGAGCCAGAAAGGGGTAGGTGGGTTGGCAGGGAGGGGGTTTCCCCAAGCACCCTCCCTGCCCTTTCCTCCCATTCTTCTTCTCTTTTGGAGGCAGAAAGTGAAGGAAAGACAGGAAACATTTGGACCCCAGAAGGGTTGACCTTGGTTAGGATGAGATGGTGGATGAGAGAGAAAAAGTCTATCAATGAGACCCCGTATTACTTACTCGTGATATAGAATCCTAGAGCTGGAAGAGACCCCCAAGGGCCATCCAGTCCAACCCCCTGCCATGAAGGAAGGCACAACCAAAGCACTCCCAATAGACTATCTATGCCTCAAGGCAGGGTACATGGTGGTTAAAACATACAAATACAACACCATTAAAATATAATACACACAACACAGAATGACACCAATACCAATAAAATGCAGGTTACATTTTAATATCTTACTGTTACAATTTGTAAAAATTTGTGTGTATGAATATGAAAAAACAGCTGTTCCCTCCTTAATTTATCCTTCGCTGTTGATAAGTTTAAAAGGTCATTGATTGGTTCATACACCACAGTTAGCTCAAAATGGTATAAGTATGGTATAACTATGGTTTGTAAATAACGATTAGTAAATCTAATGAGAACAGATATAAAATAATAGCTGTGGTCTTCAGAAAACAAGACATTCTCACATGAAAATGGAGAAGATAAGAGAGGAATCAGCAGCTAGTGAAGCTGCAATAACTCTTTTCTCTGTCAACTATAGCTGGGAGATGAGGCAGCATTATTCTTGCAAGGATTGAAAATAGCAGTGGAAAGCTTCGGGCTGTCCTTGTGGGAAAGCAAACTTAAGGACAGAGAATGACTTCACCACTGCAAATAATGTCTGTGAAATCAGAGCTATAGTTTGACTTCACTCAATCATGTGACCTTCAGAATATTTAGTGCTGCTGCGTCAGAAGCTGAGCCAAAGTTCACAGGCGCTTGGCACCCACATTGTCATTGCTTTTCTGGCAATTACTCAGAAGCTCTGAATACCAGCTGCCAGTAATCATCCCCTCTTCTTAATCAAATGCATTCCAAAGCTATGATACTCTGGGGGCCAAATCCTCAATGGCTGGGTTTTGGGGGGGGGGGGTTGCATACATGAAGAATAATGGGGCATGATTTACTTTGATGGGATTTTCCTTTGGCTGCACTGAGAATATCCAACAATGTTCCATTACTTTTCTTTTACATTTGGTCACTGGCCCTCTAGTTTTTGGGGTTTTTTTGACATGTAGACAATGTACGCTTGGATTGAACAGTGTATTCCATAAAGGATCAGACTGTCCTTATATGTAACAATTTCGTTTAAGCAGCAGAAGCCAATGAACCAAAGAGTTACACTTCCCAGTCCACACATTTACCAACATTTCAGAATTTAGCAGAGCGAGAGGCCTGGTTTGCTGATAATGCATGTGAAGTCTTGGTTCCATCTTTTCTTCTCCTCTGCTTTAGTTCCCACTGTCCATGGATTTTCCCAGTAGTGTAGATACCTTCTTTTGTATTAGTTTTGGGTGGACCTTAAAATCTCCCCAGACACCAGGCTTAGTAGGTCTATTCCATTTCCCTGCTGGACTCCTCCTTTTCTATAGCAGAGCTTCTGTGATTTAGGCTTGGGGTTGTCTGGTAATCCTAGACCCAAGCAATTCAAACAGGTACCCTTAGTATATTAAGACCTGGCTCTTCCGCTGTGCCTTCGAAGATTAATTTGTATAATCTCATACCACAATTCACCCTCAATATCTGCGTTGGGTGTACACCCCCTCCACCCTTTTATACGATTGTCCTTTCTCGACCTCTCTCTGAAAGTGCTTTTTCCCTCACAAATAATTTGCCCTACAGCTATCTCACCCCCCTGTTTTATCTTTCTATTATTATTATTATTATTAGTTCAAACTTATTATACCGCCACTCCCCGAGGGCTCGGAGCGGTTTACAGTTTGACATGAAAAAATACATAGGATACAAACAGAACAAACAACATCAAGGAGGGATGACTACATCTAACAGGGAAGGGGGAAGCCAGGCTCAAGCCACATGGGTCAGAGCTATCCAAGGTCAAGCTATCAGGCTCGACCATCGAACGAGGGAAGCCTAGGAGGATCCCACAAGTCCAGCAGCGTCCTTAGGGCCTCAAGTTCCATACGATGGCGGTCACCACAAGCCTGTGGCTCCGGTCTTCCCATCGTCGGATTATCAAGCCTCCTGGGTCGGGGGTTCGCCAACAGGGGAACCCGACGCCTGGGGTTGGCACTCCAGAAGGTCCTAGAACGGAACCCTCTGGGTGCCCCAGGTGCAGGCGACGCAAACCTCCCTCGCTCCAGAGGTCCAGGGGGAGGTTGTGAGGTCTGTATGGTTCCAGAGGTGTTGAAGGTCACCCTCCGTAAGCCAGCAGATGTAAGAAGGGGTGTTGCAGAGCAGAGCTGGGATTTCCTCCGGCCCCGCCCCCTGCCCCGTCCTCGGCCCCGCCTCTGTTTCGTCTGCAGTGGCGAAGGATTCTTCCGCTGTTGGCTAATCCTCCCGCCATGTCCCTGGCCATGCCCCGCGGCAGCCAACGACTGTCCGTGGCCTCTGGGCGTACCATCAGGGCATTGGGGAGGAGGACCGGCCTCAGAGCCTCCTGTGTTGGCAATGTTCCCAGTTCCAGGGCCACCCCTGACAGCAGAACCTCCAGACTGGTAGCAGGCGAGCTGTAGCCCAATCTCAACCTGGGGGATCGCAGACAGCCGACAGGCTCGGCATCGGGGTCGTTGCCCAGGGACCCCTGCTAGCACCTCAGAGACATTCAGCGCCTCTGTCAGGGATCCCGGAAGCAGCGGCTGCTCCAACTCGCAGGCCGAGGGGGGCGTCGACACAGTCCTCGGGGTGGACATGGAGGTGGGGCCAAGGACGCCGAGCAGCTCGAGCTCGGCGCCATGTTGGAACAAGCAGCCCCCGCCCCTCCCGCAGGGGGCCCCAGAGCCCCAGCGTCCTCACCAGGCTTCTCCGCAGCTTGCCCATGGCTCCATCTGCGGTGACCCCCCTCGAAGGAGCCTCAGCTCTAGTCACTGAGCCTGGCGGGTGTGGCGAGCCCGAGCGGGGCCCGCTCAAGGAGCCAGCAGCAGTCGCCCCACTCGCCTCTGCCTCGCCGCTCTCCTCTCTCTCCTCTGGGCCCGGGCGGTGGGTGGTAGTGGACCAAACCTCGCCCCAACTCACCCCCAAGAGTTCAACTGATGGGTCCGGGAGCGGCTCACCCAGCACCTCAGCAGGCGCAGCAGCGGCGGCGGTCGCCTCACCACCGGGCCGTCTCCCATCCGGGGCTAGGGGGCAGTCACCGCGATGATCCTCGTCGTGGAGGGGGGCAAGCAGCTCTCCCACCCCAGCCAACAGCACAGTCAGCCGCCTCAACAGGACGGCAAGGTCGCAGCAAAGGCAGGTAGGATGGCTCTCAAGCTTGGGAACAGCAGAGGGGGGGGGGCGGATGGAGCTGCCGACCGGAGAAGTCTGCTCGCCGCTGGGCCTGTTGGCTCCCCGCAGGCCTCCAGCTCATGGCGCCCTCCCAATTCCTCCTCTTCCTCCTCCTCTTCCTGGATGAGGCCGAGGGGCTCCAGGGGCTCCATGAGCTCCATGAGCCCCAAGGGTTCCCAGAAGGCTGCGGCGCCGCCCGCCGCTGCACCCCCGGAGAATCCCAATAGAGCCTCGACCTCCACTTCAAGAGCGTCCAGAAGAAAGGGAGGACTCGACACCATCCCTCAAGCACCAGGGGCTCAGTCCTGAACCCCTGGGAGTTGTATAGTCTGGCCCCCCTAAAGGGGGTTAGTGGTCTCTCGCAGGGGGTGCTGCTCGGCGTGGTTCAGAGAACCTCTGGCGGAGCTCAGCCGCCTTGCGACCGCACAGCGCCGCCATCTTGCGTGATTCTAGGTCATTAAGCAAGGATAATATGTCAGAGGTGGTGCCAGGTCTGTCCAGGAACTGAGCAAACAAGCCCTGTTAGGCTTCAATCTCCTTTTAATCTGTACATGCGGCTCACTCATTGTCCTGCATCACAAATGGTTTTATTTTGATGTAATTTTATATTGATCATAGTATCTTATAGTTTGTGTTCTATGTAATTGATTATATTGTTTTGTTTGATTTTATTGTGTTGTTGTGTTGATGGGCTTGGCCTCATGTAAACTGCCCCGAGTCCCCATTGGGGAGATGTTGGCGGGGTACAAATAAAGATTACTATTATTATTATTATTATTCAGCAGTATTTTTATACAACCAGTCCAAAGGACAACAGAAGCTTATGACTAGTTTAAGCTTCGCAAGAAAGAAGATTAAGACAGTTTATAGCCGTCACTTTGCACCAGAGGCAAGAGACTTTTAAAGATCCCAGAGAGATATCTACAACCAGCAAAATTTCAATGTGCAATGTATTGTTTTAAGTTACGCTATGATAGTCCCGGGTCGAGTTAACCCTTTATTTGTCTTGTTTGCAGTAAACTCATTTTGGTTATATTTTCACCTTGCCTAAAGTGACTCTGTTTGCTAAGGGTCTTAATCTTCACAGGAGGTATACAGATAGCCCCCGAGTAAAGCCAGACACTATAGTTTTCCCATAGGCTCGAGCATGCCATCACAATGCAGTGACTAAATTCTTCCTAGAATTTATGGTTGACAAAGAGCAAATGAATTCTGTTCCATATTAAAACATTGGACTTTATTGTATGAAGCCGCTATCTGACAGCAATTGTGCAATTACAAATCACAGCCATATCTTAATATGAGCACTCTCACTATCACATACCTCTGCATTCACAGAACTATACTGATTCACAGATCTGTCTTCCTGCACTCCTACTTCTACATAACATCATAGCCCTTCTCTCCTGAACTTCCATTTCTCTGTAGTTTTTGAAACAGCTTTAAAAGAAATTTTACAATTTCAGCTACGAGTTTAATTTTAAAAATTAAGTCAGACTTTAAATCCTACAATTTGGATTTGACTATCCAAGAGGAATTTCCAAGGAGAAGAGACAGAATGGAAAAGGAGGAGGAGAATTCAACCCTCTGACATAACTTCAGTAATGATCTGTCAACACAGAAACAGAATGGCTCTATTGCACTATTTCACAGGAACATGGCAGGATATGTGTCTATTAACAGGTCTTCTCACTAACAGCAGGGGCAGGTTTATCACAGGCAAACTGACAACAAGATGTGCACAGTATTGTGTAATAGGGACCACCACCAAAGGTGCTTCAATGCCAGTTTTGCCTCCTTTATGGGATCAAGTCCAATAATATAAGCACTCTGTCCCAGTGGGAATTACATGATCTGATTTAGCTATTGACTTGTACTTTATGTCTGGGTACCCTGGAAAAGTGTTTGGAAATTGTTGGTGATAAAGTAGAATGCTCTCCTACTTTAGAGATTGCTCTCTCATGTATGTTGTCTAGACCACATTGTATTCATCTTGTTAAATACATGGCTTTCTGTTCTATTTCTGGACCCAGATGAATATGATACTGCTGAACTGTGCAGTCCTATGTAATGTAAAGCTTGGGGAATCTGAAACAGCACATCCTTCCCATTTTATCTTCCAATTTATATGTCCCATTACTCCGAACCCTGCCCCACCCCCCAAAAGCAAGTTTGCTTGGTAATAACAGTTCTGTGGTTATACAATTCCTCCCTCCAGAGATGAAATGAAAGCAATTCATCTCTGAATGTATTTAGATGGAGAGGCTAAATATATTTTTAGTTTTAGTTTGCAATGTGATGTTGTTTTGTCCTTGTAAGCCATTTTAGGAGCTTCTTCTAGCTGCAAGTAGTATAAAATCATGTGTATGCATCTACCGTGTTTCCCCGATAGTAAGACACCCCCGATTGTAAGACGTATCGGGGGTGTCAGAGGGGTCGGCTAATATAAGCCATACCCCGAAAGTAAGCCGTACCCGCCGCCGCGTCACTCGGTCCCGCCTCTTCCTCCTCCGCCACCGCCGCCCTCCCTGCGGCCGCCTCTTCTCTGATCGGAAGAGAGCTGGCTGAGGAGAGCCCTCAGCCGCCTCTGTTCCGTTCCCCGAAGAGGGGGCTGCAGGGGAACCGCCGATCGCTCTCCTTGCAGCCCCTCTTCGGGAATGGAAGAGAGGTGCAGAGGGCTCCTCTGTGCCTCTGTTCCCTTCCCGAAAAGGGGGCTGCAAGGAGAGCGATCGATCACCCCCTTGCAGCCCCTCTTCGGGAAGGGAACAGAGGCGCAGAGGAGAGCCCTCTGCACCTCTCTTCCATTCCCCGAAAAGGGGCTGCAAGGAGAGTGATCGATCGCCTGCAGCCCCTCTTCGGGAAGGGAAACAGAGGCGCAGAGGAGAGCCCTCTGCACCTCTCTTCCATTCCCCGAAAGGGGGCTGCAAGGAGAGCGATCGATCGCTCTTGCAGCCCCCTCTTCGGGGAGGGAACAGAGGCGCAGAGGAGAGCCCTCTGCACCTCTCTTCCATTCCCCGAAAAGGGGGGCTGCAAGGAGAGCGATCGATCGCCCCCTTGAAGCCCCCTCTTCGAGGAAGGGAACAGAGGCGCAGAGGAGAGCCCTCTGCACCTCTCTTCCATTCCCCGAAAAGGGGGCTGCAAGGAGAGCGATCGATCGCCCCCTTGCAGCCCCCTCTTCAGGAAGGGAACAGAGGCGCAGAGGAGAGCCCTCTGCACCTCTCTTCCATTCCCCAAAAAGGGGCTGCAAGAAAACCGCACGATCGCCCCCTCGCAGCCCCCTCTTCGGGGAACAGAGGCGCAGAGGAGAGCCCTCTGCACCTCTCTTCCATTCCCCGAAAAGGGGGCTGCAAGGAGAGCGATCGATCGCCCCCTTGCAGCCCCCTCTTCGGGGAAGGGAACAGAGGCGCAGAGGAGAGCCCTCTGCACCTCTCTTCCATTCCCCGAAAAGGGGGCTGCAAGGAAACCGCGCGATCGCCCCCTTGCAGCCCCTCTTTGGGGAACAGAGGCGCAGAGGAGAGCCCTCTGCACCTCTCTTCCATTCCCGAAAAGGGGGCTGCAAGGAGAGCGATCGATCGCAGCAGCCCCTCTCGGGAAGGGAACAGAGGCGCAGAGGAGAGCCCTCTGCACCTCTCTTCCATTCCCCGAAAAGGGGCTGCAAGAAAACCGTGTGATCGCCCCTTGCAGCCCCCTCTTCGGAACAGAGGCGCAGAGGAGAGCCCTCTGCACCTCTCTTCCATTCCCGAAGAGGGGGCTGCAAGGAAACAGCGTGATCGCCCCTCTTCGGGGAACGGAACAGAGGCGGCAGAGGGCTCTCCTCAGCCGGCTCTCTTCCGATCAGAGAAGAGGCGGCCGCAGGGAGGGCGGCAGCGGAGGAGGAGGCGGGACCGAGTGATGCGGCGGCCGGGGGTACGGCTTACCGTCGCCCAATGTAAGCCGTACCCCGAAAGTAAGGCGTAGTGGGACTTTTCGGGGGGAAAAGAAAGTAAGACGCTGTCTTACTTTCGGGGAAACACGGTATGTATCTATATACACATATGCATGTATACACACACACACACATATATACAGAGAGAGGGGGGAGGGAGGGGGAGTCATACAGATAGAGATGATAGATAGTAGATATGATAGAAGTCCCTGTTGATGATGATATATCTGAAAAAAATTGTAAATAGTTTCCTCACTATATTTGGCACAATTGTATCTGCTCCCCTTGTTTGCTGATTTTGGAGCATTAAAAATATAGACTGTTGTAGATATTGGAAGGAAGATGTAAAAGTGATACTGATATGAAATAAACATATCAAACATTCAGTGCTAAATTCAGTATCTCCCACAAACAAAAGATGATGGATTTGGATGCCAACCTAAAATTCCACAGCCCTGCCATTTCTTTCCTGTATGTGTTAAGACAAAGCACTTGTGCTTGTTTATCTGTTCTCTTCTTGCTTTCCTGAAAGCCTTTTAAAAGTTGCAGGCTACTAGTAATTTTCCATCTCTGTTTATTATTTTTTCCTTCCTGTCCATATTGTACTATGTTTGATGTCATCAGCAGTTGCCAAGGAAACACAGAATTCTGAACTCTGGCAATTCAGTTAAAATGATGCAGGAATATATTTCTGAAACGTTGTATGTGTATTTCCACTAATAATGATGTAGTTCAAGGCAATCACACTAAAACAAAGGCATTAGAGACAATGGGAAAAAATAAAAGAAGCAAAATAAGAGAGATTTTTAAAACATTAATTTGATGGATTTCTTCAACTGAGAAGTTGAATGATTTTCAAGACTGTCAAAATATAAAACGAATAAAATGAGGTCCAGAGTGGCGCTAGTATTGGATTAGAGATGCATTTACACTGTAGAATTAATGTAGTTCGATACTACTTTAACCTGGATGGCTCAACATTATAGAAGCTTGGTATTCTTAGATTAGTGAAACACAAGCACTCTGCCAGACAATATTAATAATAATCTTTATATCACACCCCCTCTTCCCGAAAGGACTTGGGGCGACTTATGTTACGATCAAGATTATGTGTGAATGAAAATGCTATGTATGCTATGTATGTAATAATGCTGTGCACCTGGGTTAACAGGCAATCAGCAACCTAGTGCCACATCCAAGGGCCTATAACTGCTTGTGTTATTTTCTGTGTGGTGTGGGGTGGTGATAGAGTAAAGGTCAAGAGTAAAGATTTGTTTTCTTCAATTTTACCTCTGCTGGTCTGGCGTATTTCTTGAGCTTATGGACATGAGCGTTAGGCGGACCATACCGCTGCGTAACAGGTTATGGGCCCAGACACCCAGACAGACGGATGGTCTAAAGCCTAGCCTCAGTCAGCATTGACGCTGCATGGTCCATATTTTGCTTTTGGAAAAGACCAGGTTTGACTTTACTCTTTTATTTTGGAATTTTGTGCTGGAAAGATGGATCCAGGAGTGAATTTGGCAGCATTTCCCATTGCCAGGTTGAATGGCAGTAACTACTCTATGTGGAAGGTGCGTATGGAGAGTTACCTGAGGAGGGAATCCCTGTGGGAATGTATTTCGAACCCACCACCACAAGCCCCTAATGCTGAACAGCAGAAAGCCCAGGAGAAGGCCAAGGCAACCCTCATCCTCGGAGTGGATGATGAGCAGCTGGTCCACGTTTGCAGTTTGCCCTCTGCAGATGCTATTTGGGAGCAGTTGAAAGCGGTGCATGTCTCTGACTCTGCGGCAACTGTGGCTGTACTAGCCAGGAGGCTGTACAGAAAGCGTCTTCAGGCTGGAGAGGAGCTGAAGGACCATTTGCAGTGTTTGCAAAGCCTGTTCATGGATTTGGAGCAGAGAGACTTCAGACTTACTGAAGCAAACAAATGCTTTATTGTTCTGTCTTCAATGGATGATTCCTTTGACGGAATAGTAAATTCCTTGGAGTCACTCCCACAGGCTCAGCTTAATTTGCAGTATATTTGTGCCAGGTTAATTGCAGACTGGGATCGACGGAAGGACCGCAGTATGGAGGCTGCAAGCACAGCTGGGATTGCTCAGCAGAGACAGCCGGTTGTAAATACAGCGGAGCAAGAGAAGGAGACTGTTTGTGCTGTAAGGAGATGTTTTGTCTGTAATTCTCCAAAACATCTTAAACGAGAATGCCCAAGGTTACAGGACAAACAAAAGGTACAGCAACATGTGAGGAGGGGGTCATCGCATGTGAAAATTGTGCAAACAGACAAAAGACCTGAGCAGAAAGACATTTTTTATGTTGACTCAGGGTGCTCAAAACACATTGTGAATGATAAGACTTTGTTTAAAAAGTTTCATAAGCTGGATGGTTTGAATGTAAGTCTTGCTGATGGGAAGCATTATTCTGTTCAAGTAAAAGGAGAAGTTTATGTTAAATGTTTGGGCATAACACTAAAGGATGTATATTTTGTACCACAGGTTGAGTTTAATCTATCAGTGAGTAAACTTGATAGTGAAGGGTTTGATGTTATTTTTTCAGAAGGCAAAGTTAAAATCCTGAAAGGGACCAAACTGTATGGTACAGGAAGAATACAGAATGGTATATATGTGTTGGAACAAAAGGATGCATGCAGTGTGAATATAGTTGGCAAAAACACTCCATTGCATAACAAGTGTATACATGAACTGCACAGAGTTTTGGGACATCCAAGTTTTAAAGTATTGAGCAAAATGCAGGAATGCAGTGAAGGTTTAAAGTTGAATAACTGCAAGCATTTTCTTGATTGTATTGTTTGTAAAAGAACAAAGGTTCAGTCTGCACCAATAAGTAAAAAGAGCTTAAGAATGTCAGAAAAGCCTTTTCAGGTGGTACATAATTGGACCATTTTCTCCTAGTAAAGGAGGGGCTGTGTATTGTTTATGTATTTTGGGTGATTTTTCTAATTTTTCATGGTGTTTTCTGTTAAAACACAAAAGTGAAGTGTTTGAAATATTCAAGAACTGGGTGGCCTATGTTAAGAGACAATTTGAAGTGAATGTGAAAGCCTTGCAATCAGATAGAGGAGGAGAATTCACATCACATAATTTGGCAGATTTCTTGAAGAAGGAGGGATAAAACACCGGCTCACTTGCCCATACCAAAGTGCTGAGAATGGGAAAATTGAGAGGTTTGTGAGGAAGATACAAACTGTGAAGGATTCTCTGTTGGCAGATTCTGGTTTACCAGCCAACTTACGGGGAGAGGCAATGAATACAGCCAATTATTTAATTAACAGATTGTGGTCTGAACCTATTCAGGAAACCCCTTATTTTCTTTTGTATGGTAAGAGACCTCCACTGGATCATTTGAGAGCGTTTGGGACTCAAGCTTGGGTTCTAGTGCCCAAAGCAATTAGAAGAAAAGGCCAGGATAAATCCAGGAAGCTGATCATGGTGGGATATGCTCAGGGGGCAAAAGCATGGAGATTCTTAGATGATGACGGGTCAATGGTCATTTCAAGGTCAGGTAATTTTGCATGTCCACAGAATTGGGACAAAATCCATGCTAACCATGAGGTATTTCTTCCTATCGCAAATGAGAGTACTCATGAGGCGGCACAAGCCTCAATAAGAGAGGAAGAAAGTGTTGCAACAACTTCTGAACGTATGAGTAGACCTCAGATAAAAGGAATGAAGAGATCTAAGTCATCGGATGAGGAGGAGGAACAAGATCCTGGGGTAGGAACTAGCCAAAACATGGGCTTGAGAAGATCAACTAGGAAAAGAAAAGCACCTGACTGGTTACAAATTCGGCAGGTCTGGGTGTGTTTGGTTAACAACGAGCCTCAAACTTATGAGGAAGTTGAGAGTTTGCCTGATGAAGAGAAAGAAAAGAGGCAACAGGCCAAAGATAAAGAATTAGTCGATTATTGTTTATTAGCACTTACACTCGTGTTGACATTGCTGATGTTGTACATGTACAGCTTTTCATTAACACAAGGAGCGGTGTTACGATAAGTCCTTGCAGGACCAAGATTATGTGTGAATGAAAATGCTATGTATGCTATGTATGTAATAATGCTGTGCACCTGGGTTAACAGGCAATCAGCAACCTAGTGCCACACCCAAGGGCCTATAACTGCTTGTGTTATTTTCTGTGTGGTGTGGGGTGGTGATAGAGTAAAGGTCAAGAGTAAAGATTTGTTTTCTTCAATTTTACCTCTGCTGGTCTGGCGTATTTCTTGAGCTTATGGACATGAGCGTTAGGTGGACCACACCGCTGCGTAACAACTTACACTACATCTTCTGTGATTACATAGCATTGACCAAGGCACTAACAACAACAACAACAACAACACTTTATTTATATTCCGCCCTATCTCTCCAAGAGGACTCAGGGCAGATCACAGTACACATTCACGGCAAATATTGAATGCCATTTGGACAGACAGGACAGAACAGACAGAAAGGAGGTACAACCTATAGATGTGAGAGCTGGACCATTAGAAAGGCTGAGTGAAGGAGGATAGACGTTTTTGAACTATGGTATTGGAGGAAAATTCTGAGAGTGCCTTGGACCACGAGAAGATCCAACCAGTCCATACCGACTGCTCTTTGGAGGGAAGGATATTAGAGGCAAAGATGAAGTACTTTGGCTACATCATGAGAAGACAGGAAAGCCCAGAGAAGACAATTTTTATTTATTTATTGTTCGTGCTTATATACTGCTCCCTCCCAGAGGCTCGGGGCGGTTTCAACATAGCAACATTTATAGTAAAATCAATAAAATAACAGTTTAAAAATAAAACAGTAAAACAGAGACACAACAGAACAGTCGACCCCAGTTGCAGTTTAACAGCCATGCTACTATAATATGAAACGTTCATGGGCATTAGGTATTGAAGGCCTGTAGAAACAATGTTGTTTTACAGGCTTTTTGGAATGTTGGAAGCTCCCTAAGAGCCCGAACATTGTCAGGTAACGCATTCCAAAGCATGGGGGCTACTACAGGGAAGGCTCTCTGTCGGGTTGCAGACAAATGGTAGGTTCTGATGGAGGGAACCTCTAGTAGGTTTTGGTCTTTTGATCATAGTGATCTCTGGGGAACGTACGAGGACAATGATGCTGGGGAAAATGGACGCAAAAGCAGGATGGATGGATGGTATCCTTGAAGTGACTGGCTTGACTCTAAAGGAGCTGGGGTTGGTAACGACTGACAGGAAGTTCTGGCATGGGCTGGTCCATGAGATCAGGAAGAGTTGGAAGTTCTGGCATGGGCTGGTCCATGAGATCAAGAAGAGTTGGAAGCAACTGAATGAATAAACAACATGTTGTGTTGACGTCCAGCTTTCAGTGCCATTGGAGGTTGTGCTCAAATCTAGCCACAGGGGGTGCTGTCACTCCATCCTTTGGCACTTAGTGATGCCAAACTGCATTAATTCTACACTGTAGATGCTCCCAAGGACACTGGGAGACCTGGGTTTCCATACCATTATGAAAACCCATTTTCTGTCATTGGGAAATCACATACTCTCAAACATAGAGGAAGATCTCTGAATAAACCTTGCCAAGAAAACTCCATGATAAGGTCACCTTAAATTAGAGTTGACTCAAAGGTACATTAGAACAGCAAAGAGAAGATTCTGTTCGTGCCATGCTAGCATTATTTATACCAGAGGTAGGTAACTGTAGCTGTAATATGAAATTTTAGGGACCCTCGAGGCTACCCATGCTTATAAAATTGTCCAAAAGAATACTGGGAGTCACTAGAAGTTAACTGTTGAGCTTAAAAACTAGCATTTTCCATGCAGAGAAAGTCATTATGAGGAAGTGGTTTGAACATTATTGTTATTCACCTATGTTTCCAATTTATAGCAACCCCATCATGGGTTTTCTGGGGCCTAGTGTGTTACCCACAATCATCCAGTAGTTTCTGCGGTCAAGTAGGGAATGAAACCCTGGTCTCCAAAGTCATAATCCAATGCTTAAACTTCTATATCACATTGACTTTTACAACAGCAATCAGGAAGACTTATTTAGAGTTAGAAAGGTGGAAGTGAAGAAGAGAGGGATAGGAGTCAGTTAAGGATAGGAATTAAGGACAGTGAGTTGGGTTCACCTAGGGTTAAGAGAAGATAGTGAAAGGATTAGTGAGAAGTGTTAGAGCCAATTAAGATATAGATCTGGCTGTTGAACTTCTGTTTAATGAGCAAAGGAATCTTGTAGCACTTCTGTGACTAGGTGAAAGAAAGAAGCCAATAGCATAGGTTTTTGTAGGCTTAAATCTATTTCTTCAGATGCACCTGATGTTTAGTCTTTATTTATTTATTATTCTTTTATTATTCTTTCCAAAGAAGAGAAGAAATAAACGTAACTACAATATCTGATATAAAGTTCAACAATGCATCATTAATTCACATAATATTCCATACATCAAAATCTTCCATACTAATGTAATTTTATTTTCTCACATTGTAGAACATTTTCCCCCTCAGAAACAGCCTAGGTATTTATTGTAACATCCATTGCATTTCATACAGATACTTTCATTTGTAACTTTCAGTTCCTTGTCATCCGCTATCCCATTTACACAATCACTTTCCCCCATTTTATTTATTTATTTTGTTTATTTCCAATATTTCTATCCCGCCCTTCTCAACCACCAAGGAGGGACTCAATATAAACACAAATAGCAACAGTTTAAAACAGTAAATAAAACATTAAGTTAAAAACACATTAAAAACATTGTCATCAATGATATAGCCAATTTCAGTCCGGTTCAACATCCAAGGTGCTATCATGCTTGCTGTCCAAAAGCCTAGTCCCAGAGCCATGTTTTAACCTTCTTCCTAAAAGAAAGGAGGGAAGAAGCTGATTTGATCTTGCTGGGGAGCGAGTTCCACAGGCATGGAGCCACCACCGAGAAGGCCCTGTCCCTCGTCCCCCGCCAAGTGCACTTGCGAGGCTGGCGTGACCGAGAGTAGGGCCTCTCTGGACCATCTTAAGCTATGAGGTGGGATGTTTTCTATGAGGATGGGACATGTTCTAATCCACACATCTTCATTTTTCTAACTATTAAATGTAGCTTTTCTTTCTCTCATAAAATCTAACATCATACCTGCTAGCTATGATTTCCATTTACATAAATTGCAATATTATGCCTCTTTCTAAGCATATCCTATTTTGTAGTAATAGTGCGTAGTTATGTTTTGTTAAATATTCTTATTCCCAAATTCCATATTTTTATATTTTGCATGGTACTTTTTAAATATTCTGAACCAGATATTTCCCCAATATTCTATTAATTTCTTATATTATTTCTGATCAAAATATTTTAATGTATCACATTCCCACCATATATGGACAGTGGACATATGTTCCTTTAACTCTACATCACTGCCGACATTTTGAGGCTATAGTTTTATTGATATGGGAAATGTGGCACAGTCTTTATTCCATTTTCTTATTACCTTTATTTTCTATTCTCTGATGTTTAGTCTCAAAGGTTCTACAACAGTGCTTCCCAACCCATAAGTTGTGGTGTTGCTGGACAGTGGTGAGCTATCAAAATTTTAAAAATGGGGGAAAAAACCCCCACAACATTCTACACAAAGATTTGTTTGTGTAAATGTGCTACCATCTTTCATTTGTTGGGTTAGCTTGTTGGCCAGGTTTATATGCAGTTTGAGGATTGGCTCTACAGAATGCTAGTGGTGCTCGGCTTTGATGGATTATTAGTGATACATGCGTGCTGAGTGCCTAGCCTAGCCTTGTTTCTTGTGGGCAGCAACAGTTTTTCTTTGATACCAAATTCTGTGAAATATAATATATTATATGTCAACACGAATTGAATGATCCTGCTTCCACCTAGCACATCATGTTATTTCCTTTCTTTGGCCAGCCAAGCAGTCAGCCAAGAGCAATCAACCACAAGCTGAGCAGTGCTATAAGGCCCAGACACCATAATTGTCACTGTAGCAGGACCAACAACCCTAATTTTTAATGTATCGGGGTCATGGCTCATCTATTTTTAATGTTTCTGGGTTGTGGTCACTTTGTTCCTATAAAATGGGATCATAACTCGAAAAAGATTGGAAGCTACTGTTCTACAAGTTTCTTTTGTGTACAGATCCAGACTAACATGGCTATGTCTTTCATAAACTTCTCTAATAATGCGCGTGTGTGCACGCGCACACACACACACGTCTCTGAGCAGTACTACTAGAGTAGAGCTATTGGTAGTGCTATTGGAGTGATTGAGTTAAAATATATAGACCTTGTGGGGGGAGCAGTGTTTTAAAGGTGAGAGTGTCTATTATTGGAATCTCATATAGAAATGGAAAGGCCATAGAGAAAGTTCCCACATTTTAGAAAAATAGGTCCCATAGATGAGTGGTGGGATAGGTGGAAGTTCACATGAATAAGCCTGAGATAATCTTAACAGCAGAAATGGCATGGAATTCTATATGGGTAGCAAGGTTTTGGAGGTCCCTTGCTGTGAGAAATGTCTCTTACTCTCTTAAGGATCAGAAAACCTGCCCCTTATCAAATTAACAAACCCCTCGTGGTGTAGTGGGTTAAACCCTTGTGCTTACATGACTGCTGACCAGTAGGTCAGCAGTTCAAATCTGGGGAGAGCAGGTAGAGTTCCTTCTGTCAGCTCCAGCTCTCCATGTGGGGACATGAGAGAAGCCTCCCACAAGGATGGCAAAACATCAGACATCTGGGCATCCCCTGAGCAATTGCAGACGGCTAATTCTCTGACACCAGAAACCTCTTGCAGTTTCTGAAGACGCTCCTCACAGGTGTCCCTTAAAAGGTTTGAAGTTTGGAAAGCTTTTCCCTTGTAGATTCCCTATAATCAGGCATGTAGCTGGGGGGCTTGAGAGGCTTCAGCCCCCCCCAGCAAAATTCTCAGGGTAGTCCGCGAGAAGGCCTTACTGGTACATTATTTAAACTGTTGTGTGTATTCATATCATGATCTGATCACCATGCTCAATATATCCCATATACATGGGAGTATTGGGATAACGGTACAAATGGTTTGCTAGGGTAGATCCTCTCTCACTCAGACTCACCCCGAATCAAAATCCTGGCTCCGGGCCTGCCTATAATTGTGGGCCCTTTATAAAGATGGAAATGTGTGCCTCATACATGGCTTTGTTAACTTACATCAATACTTTGATTTTTCGTTCATGTAAAACATTAACGTGTTAATAGCCTCTTACAGATTGCTAGCCCTACATGTCCTGAATTTTGACTATTATTACTCTTTTGCAAACCTGGCAACATTATCCAGGGTCACAAAGATGACCCTGAGGGCAATATACTGCATTGCTGGAGTATATCATAAAGACCGTGTTTATAACATAGTATAGTATAGAGGAGATACCAGAGAATGTGACTGATGGAATACCTATATGCCATCACACAAATTTGAGAACTGGTGTGATGGCATATAGGTAGAAATATGTGAAATTTTGGTGAAAATCTGATCAACATCTTATCTGTATTGAAACTTGCACCCATCCTTTTAAAAGACAAATGCTTCTTCTGAGCAGGAGAAAGGGAAACAGGAGGACAATAAACTGTCAATATTGCTGGGTCCAGCAGCTCTCTTCAACATGAAAAACTAAATATATAATTAGAAAAGTTTCAGCTATACCTTGAGGGGAAAAAAACTCACTGTGTATATACACTGTGAGGATTTGTATCCACCCACTCTGATAGGATCTTTTCAGTGTATTCTCTTTTTATCTTTCCACTTGACGTGTTTGCTGCTTGCAATTGTAAAAGGCTTTTGGAATTACCAAGTTGTGTAGGAGTCGTAAAGTGTATTTTCATTCCCTTGTTAATTGGAGAAACCTCAACAAGGTGAAAGTAATGCAAATGGCCAGATATCAGATTAGAATCCTAATTTTATGTAGGACTAGCCACCCCCTGCCACGCGTTGCTGTGGCCCAGTCTGTGTATATGTGTTTTGTGTGTGTATATATTTGTCTATATGTGTATAAATGTGGTTTTGTGCATGCGTTATAATATATATTTTTGGGCTTTTAAAGTCTCTTCCATTGTGTTTTTCAGTGGTTTTATGAGTGATGGTCACTTGTTGGTCTGTTAGGGGTGTAGTGTCCAAATTTGGTGAAAATTCATCCAGTTGTTTTTGATTTATGTTAATCCCACAAGCGAACATTACATTGCTGGAATTCAATGATCACTCCTTTAAAGGTATCCAAAGAATTTCTTATTAGTTCATGGGGGAACATTTGTATTCGTTTTGGTTCATCTCTCTTCTGACATCAAACTCTACCACTCTAATCTTTGAAATGTAATTAAAAGCAAACAGTTTGTAGATGCTTGCCTTGTGTGCTAACTTTTAATCGTCCACAACTCCTCTTGCTTCTACCAGGGGATCATGGTGTGAGAGACATTATTGGTTGCATGAAATGATTTTTATCATGATAGATTTATTTAGATACTGTACTTCTTAAAATGTTTGTTTTATTGTCTCTTAGGACCCCAAATGATATGTACATAAGAACATAAGAAGAGCCATGCTGAATCGGGCCTCAGCCCATCTAGTCCAGCATTCTGTGTCACACAGTGGCCTACTAGTTGTACACAGGGATCTCTAGCAGAAAGGAGGGCAAAACCCTCACCTGCTCCCAACCCCCCACAACCAGTACCCGGGGAAAATCCTGCCTGCCTCCATCAACACAGAGGTGGCACTTGGATGTCCATTTCAGTAACTACTGATTCCCTAGGTATCCATGAATCTGTCTAATCCTGCCTTGAAGCTGTCCAGGCTGACAGCTGTCACAACCTCCTCTGGAAGTGAGTTCCATAACCAATTGACCCTCTGGGTGAAGAAATATTTCCCTTTATTAGTCCTAACTCTCCTACCTTGGAGCTTTAGGGAGTGCCCCCTAGTACTAGTGTTGTGTGACAGAGAAAATATTTTTCTCTATTCACCTTTTCTATCCCATGCATGATTTTATACACTTCGATCAAGTCACCTCTTAAACGCCGTCTTTCAAGGCTGAAAAGACCAAGGCGTTGCAACCAGATTTCATAAGGGAGCTGCTCCATCCCTTGGATCATTTTTGTTGCCCTTCTTTGTACCTTTTCCAGTTCCGTTATATCCTTCTTGAGGTGCGGAGACCAGAATTGTACACAGTACTCCAGATGTGGCCTCACCATAGATTTGTAGAGAGGCAATACAACATTTGCCGACCTATTTTCGATTCCCTTCCTGATCATGCCAAGCATAGAATTTGCTTTTTTCACTGGTGCAGCGCACTGGGTTGACATCTTCATTGAGCTGTCCACCAAGATCCCTTTCCTGGTTTGTCTCAGAAAGCTTTGATCCCATCAGTTGATAAGTGTATTTGGGGTTCTTTGCCCTGATGTGCATGACTTTACACTTGTTTAGGTTAAAATGCATTTGCCACTTTGTTGCCCATTCACTCAATTTCGAGATATCTTTCTGGAGCTCTTTACAATCAGTTTCATTTTTAACTACCCTGAACAGTTTAGTGTCATCTGCAAACTTTGCTACCTCACAATTTACTTCTACATCCAGATCATTTATGAATAAATTAAAAGTAACGGTCCTAAAACTGAACCTTGGGGTACGCCACTTCTCACCTCTTTCCATCCAGAGAAATGTCCGTTTATTACCACCCTTTGTTTCCTACAGTTTAGCCAGGTTCCAATCCAGGACAAGACCTGTCCTCTGATTCCATGGCTGAAGAGCTTATTTAGGAGCCTTTGGTGAGGGACTTTGTCAAAAGCCTTTTGAAAGTAAAGGTAAACAATATCGACTGGGTCCCCTTTATCTAATTATTTACACCCTCAAATAATTCTATCAAGTTAGTAAGACATGATTTGCCTTTGCAGAAACCATGTTGATTTTCCTTCAGCAATGCCTGTTCTTCTATGTGCTTAGTAATTTTTTCTTTAATAATGGTTTCCATCACTTTGCCTGGAACTGAGGTTAGACTAACTGGCCTATAATTTCCTGGATCACCCCTGGATCCTTTCTTGAAGATCGGAGTTACATTTGCCTCCCTCCAGTCCTCGGGTACAGTGCCTGATCTTAGAGAAAGGTTATATATTTTGGCTAGAATTTCAGCAATTTCACACTTGAGTTCCTTAAGAACTCTGGGGTGGATGCCATCTGGCCCTGGTGATTTGTTGACATTTAGTTTAGTAAGGCATGTGAGAACCTCTTCCTCGTTTATCTCTATCTGGTTGAATTCATTTAATTCCCTCCCTGAAAAAACTGACTCAGCTGCAGGCATATGTTGTCTGTCCTCCTGTGTGAAAACGGAGGCAAAGAAGTCATTTAGCCGCTCAGCAATCTCCTTGTCTTCACTTATTGTCCCTTTCTTACCATTTTCGTCAAGTGGCCCAACTGCTTTTCTAGTTGGGTTTCTGCTTCTGATGTACTTTAAGGATTTTTTTGCTATTTTTTTAATGTTCTTAGCTATATGTGCCTCAAAATCTCTCTTGGCTTTCCTGACAGTTGCTTTGCATTTAGTTTGCCAGTGCTTGTGTTCCTTTCTGTTCTCCTCAGTAGGAAGAGCCTTCCATTTCTTAAATGAGTTTTTCTTCTTTCCAATCACATCTTTTACTTCATTTGTAAGCCATACCGATGTCCTCTTGGACTTTCCCAGCCTCTTTCTTATTTTAGGAATGCATTTTAGTTCGGCTTGTTTTAAAGTATTTTTAAACAGTTTCCAAGCATTTTGGAAGGATTTGTTTTTTTTTACTGTTCCTTTTAGTTTGTTCTTTACTATTTTTCTCATTTTGGTGAAATTCCCTTTGTGAAAATTTAAGGTCTCTGTGTTAGTTTTCACTGACAGTTTGCTATCCAAACTTAAGTTGAAGGTTATTGTGTTGTGGTCACTGGTACCTATGGGCTCAGTTACAAGGAATTCTTGAACGAGATCTTGTTCATTAGTTAGCACCAAGTCCAGGATCCCCTTTCCCCTGGTTGGTTCCATGACCATCTGCTCAAGGGAATAATCAGCTAGCATGTCGAGGAACCTTGTCTCTCTTTCATGCGTAGAACAAGAATTTAGCCAATCTATTCGGGGATAGTTGAAGTCCCCCATTATGACTAATTTATTGCTTTTTGAGGCCTGTTTAATTTCATTTTCCAGATAGCAGTCTGCCTCTGGAGTTTGGTTGGGAGGGCGATAGCAGATCCCTAATGCTAGATTAGTTTTTGTCCTGGGACTTTTACCCACAATGTTTCTGTAGGTGAGTTTGAATTTTCTTGAAATTCTAATTCATGAGATTCTAGCTGTTCATTTATGTACAAGGCCACACCGCCACCGTTTTTCCCTCTCCTGTCTTTCCTGTACAGTTTATAATCTGGAATTTTTGTGTCCCAATTGTTTTCCTCTGTCCACCAGGTTTCTGTTATGCCAATAATATCAATATTTTTTTCTTTTGCCAAACATTCCAACTCTTCTATTTTTGTTTGAAGGCTTCTAGCGTTTGCGTACAGACATTTATATTTATTGCTCTGATGCCCTTTCAACTTTGGCTGTTTATGAGAATTTGTAGAAGGCCTACCATGTCCTACCTCTTGACTACTTTCAATCTTTTCTGTTGACTCAGCCATTTGTGCGTAAATTTCATCCTCCATACTTGGCGTTTCACCCTCTCGAACCGGAAGCTGCCCAGCTCCTGTCGACTTTCCCCTAGGAATCAGTTTAAAAGCTGCTCTGAAGCCTTTTTAATATTAATTGCCAGCAGTCTGGTTCCATTTTCGTTCAAGTGTAACCCGTCCCTTTTGTAAAGGTTTGGCTTTCCCAAAAATGTCCCCCACTTCCTAACAAATCTAAACCCTTCCTCTCGACACCACTGCCTCATCCACGCATTGAAGCTCCTGAGCTCTGCTTGTCTGGCTGTCCCTGCGCGTGGAACCGGTAGAATTTCTGAGAATGCTACCTTTGAGGTCCTGGACCTTAATCTTCTACCTAGCAACCTAAATTTAGCTTCCAGGACCATCCGTTTGGCCTTCCCAATGTCATTGGTACCGACGTGTACCACGACTGCTGGTTCTACCCCGGCACTGTCTGCCAGCCTATCTAGATGCCTCGTGATGTCCGCAACCTTTGCACCCGGCAGGCAATTTACCATGCGGTCATCATATCCATCACAAACCCAGCTTTCTATGTTCCTGACAATCGAATCGCCCACTACAAGAAGCCCCCCTCTGGACAAAATATTGGAAAAAAATACAAAAAGACCCCACTATGGTTGTCCCCAATAGAGGCGTTCAGGATCAGAGAATTAGGAAGTAAAAGGTGGGCTTAATATAGGGAACTGATAGAGTGGGATGGGCAAAAATATGTGCTTAAAAACATGGATCAGTTGAAACTAGAAGGGATAGTACTGGGCTGGCTCCCTTACCTTCAAATAAAAGAGAAATTCAAAACAGACATAAAAAAGGGATTTGAGGAAGACAGCAACAAATTAGAGGAAATTCTGCTAGGTAAGAATCAGAAAATAGTGGGAAGAATCTATAAGGTGTTATTAAAATGGGAAACAGAAGACAACCAGGATAGGGAATATATGAAGAGCTGGTCTAGAAACTTAGGTTATAAAATTAACAAAGAAACATGGGCAAAAATATGGAAAGAGAACGTGGGTAGTGTTTCCAACTATGCATATCAAGAAAATTGGATAAAAATGATATACAGGTGGCACCTAACCCCAGCCAAACTAGCCAAGATATATAAGAATCTAAGCCCGAAATGCAGAAGATGCTCATGTTCAAATGGCACCTTTTTCCATGTATGGTGGACTTGTGGTAAAACAATCAGCTATTGGAAAATGATCCAGGTAGAAATAAACAAAATCTTGGGGTGGAAGGTAGAAAGAAAACCGGACCTCTTTTTGCTGGGGATATAGGACAATGGCTTCCCTAAAGAGGATTGGAAAATCTTCACACTATGCACCACCGCAGCGAGAATGGCTTTTGCTCAGCAATGGAAGGAGACGGAACCCCCGACGAAAGAAGCTTGGTTCTCCAAACTCTGGGGAGCCACCCAGATGCTGGCCTTAAGTGAAAAACTGCGCCAAGAGATCAAAGAGGAGAAAGAGACATTGGACTGGTCAAAAATAAGAAACTATTGTAAAGGGTAATTTAATGTAGAGTTAAATCTGTTATAGAGATAAGATGACTGAACGCTCTCCCCCCTCCCTCTCTATACCCCCTCGCAGGACACAAAAGAGCAACAAGAAAGTTAGAACAGGAAAGAGCGGGCCTGGAACCAAACCCCTCGACCTCCGAACACGAGCACGCTTCTCACACCCTTTTCTACCTTTGTTTCGTGCACTCAGCAGGAGGAAAGAGCTCTTGGGCTCTCCCCTCGCGGCTGACTCTATCTCTTCTCTACTCTCTTGAATATCTTCTTTCAGCTTTCTGCTTTCTTTTTCTCCTTGCTCTTCCGAACCTTTCGGAACAACCGTCTTGACTGGAGACGGTCCTTCTGTTGTTTTTGTTTGTTTGTTGTTTGTCTGTTTTATCTGATGAAAATTCAATAAACTTCTATTTTTTTTTAAAAAAATGAAGCCCCCCTCCTACCACTTGTTGAGAAGTATCCTCGGTGCAAGAGGATATGGGCACATCCTCCGAGGAAGGGGTCCCAACTAAGGGAGCCGGTCCCTCTTCCTCAGACTGATGTCCTCCCTCCCCAAGACCCCCATTTTCCAAAGCAGCTGGAGGGCTGCTCAGAACGGAGTGGGATGCTCCTATTTCTTCCCTGGAGATCTCTTCCTCCTGCCTCACTTCCTCTCTGTGCTTCTCCAGGTCTGCTACCTTGGCTTCAAGGGAAAGAACACGTTCCCTGAGAGCCAGGAGCTCACTGCAGCGAATGCACACCCAAGACTTCTGCCCAGCAGGCAGATAGTCATACATGTTACACTCAATGCAAAACACTGGTAAGCCCCCCTCCCACTGCTGGCTGACTACCTCCATTTCTTGTTAATATGTTTTTATAATTTGACTCCTTTATTCTAGATAATTTGACTTTTTTTCCTTTTATAATTTGACTCCTTTATTCTAGATAATTTGACCTTTTTTTCCTTTTTGTAGATTTACTGTTTGTTATGGTCTTGATTAACTTTTTTACAAGTCTTTGGATATTTCTTTTTTTTTACTTGTTACAGGTTTATGTTGTATCGCGTGCCGATAGGCGCGCGGGCTGCTAAAAATACCTACTAGCAGCTGATACTAGAAGCTAAACAACAAATTTACCCAGGAACTTACCAGTGCTCCTTATTTTCTTATTTGCAAGTAGTCTGCTTTAAACTGCTCCTCACAGAGACAGTTGGCTGACTGATTTAAAAAACAGGAGCTAGGCTAATTGCTTAAAAACAGGAAATAGGCTAACTCCTCCCACCTGGCAGGAGGGCTGCTGTAGCAAGCCCCACCCTTTCAAGGAATGTGCTTAAGGCAATTTGGAAGGGAAAAAGAACCTCTTTTGGCTGCTGCTAAAAATACCTACTAGCAGCTGATACTAGAAGTACAACTGGGGATGTGGGGGAGAGACCGCTAAAGGCTATTAAAATAATAAATCAGAAGAATTTTAAAAACTTATTTTTACACACACAACAACCTAATACCAATTCTGGCTTTATTAACAAATAAAAGAGCAGTCTCGAGTGCCCACAGGAAGATCAGATGGATGAAGTCTGTCTGATTTTCTATGGAAGGGAATTCAGCTACTGAGGCACTGCTGCTGATAATGCACGTTCAGGCACTCACTAACTTAGAATCTTGGGGTAGCAGGACATGCGGTGGTCTCAAATTCCTTGTAGGAGGATGTTTTTCAACCATCCTGTCCACAAACTGCTTAACACTTTGTAGATTAAAACTGACACCTTGAATTAAATTCAGAAGTAAACCTTAATCCACTGCAGTTCTTTCTACATTGATGTGTGGTCCACAGAGTGCACATCAGATAGCAATGTAGCTGAAGATTACTTTATTATATCCAGCTATTCACATTCACTGGAGTTAGAGGCATAGGTCACCTGCAGAAGTGGAAAATTCATGAATAAAAACTCTGCTATTTACTTACCGGAGATTATACCTCTTTAGGAATCTCTAGGTCCTCCAGGATGACTCTACAGTAAACTTACTGCAGAAGAGAAACATAAAATTGCAGTGGCAGATCTAGAGATTCCTAGCAATAATAAATTCACTAACAATTAAACCCACCAAAGTCAAATTCACAAATGTGGTTCACAAATGTTGTAACTTCTGGACAGTCTACAGCAGTAGCCACAAACCTATGGCAAGCCACTGCATGCCCCCTCTCCTAGTACACACACTGTTGCCTGCCTCCTGCTCACTTGCCTGCTCCCCCCCACTTGCCATTCTGCCCCCACTTTCCTGCTTGCCTGCCTGCTTTCTCCGCTTGTCTGCACCCCCACTTGTCTGTCATCACTCACTCGCACCACTGTTTTCCCTCCTGACTGTCACCCACTTGCTCTCTTGCCCTGCCTGCCTCTCCACTTGCTTTTCCTTTGCTCACTCCTCATGCTTGCCACTCGCTGCTTAGCCCCCCCCCCATGTCCCCTCCCAGTGCCCCCTCCCAGTTTGGGCATTCAGTCTCAAAGAGGTTTACAATCATTGCTCTACAGGGAGCACATTACAGTAATCTAACTAGTAAGTAATTGACAGGTAAACCATTGTGTCAAAATCCATCCTCTATAGGAAGGGGTATAACTGGCAGAACAATGGAATCTGAGCAAAGGGGCTCCTAGTCATAGAAGTAACATTTTCAATATATGTCATTGGCGTATAGACCTTCTTTATCTAATACTACAATAGAACTGTAGACACCATGTATTTGAACTGGGTGCATATCATTCTACTCTGGTTGTGTGAAACTGCTATTTTATTGTGGTTAATCCATGTGGTTAGAAAGTCCATCGCCAAACAGACATTGGCTTCACTCAAATTGTTAACTAAGGCTAGATTTACACTGTCTTATATCCCATGATCTGACCACAGATTATTTGCTTTGAATTGGATTATATAAATATCCATTGCCATATAATCTGGGATAAACAGATAATCTGTAATCTGATTCTGGAATATAGGGCAGCATTAGAAGAGGCCTAAAATGGCATCTTAATGGTGCACCTCTCCAAAAATCATGCCACCAGGAGAATACACCAATGACCAATCAATGAAAACTTTCCCAAAATCTAGTATAATGTCCTGCCCTCACTTTTGAACTGGACCAAGTGATGTGTGAAGCTCTTTATTGGACAGAATGAAAAGGCAATTCATTCTCAGAAGTGTACATGGTTCCTCAAGGATCCATCTGCTCCATTCATACCAAAGACACATACAAAAGTACATACGGTAATAAGAAATGACTTCAAAAGTGGAAAATGAATTGATTGGAGACTACTTTCAGTCTTCACACTGCTTCTAAATCAGCATTGATTTCCATTATGGGTTCACCACTTACTCATGTACTCGGGAAAAGACATTTGAAAAAGATTGTAGCAGTGTGGCTATGGATTAAGAGCCTTGTTTGCAGTTGGATTGACAGTTACTGTTTCTTTTTTTAAGTTGCAGCTTTAAACATGTGTATTTAAATCTCTTTCTTTCCACCACCCATTTGATTGAAGGCCCAATTTGTGTTCTTAATCTGCCAATTATTGTGTCAGTCATTCCCATTTCCAACAGTCCCAGGAGAAATTACAGAGATTTCTGTATTTTCTGTCTTACACTGACACCTAGTGGATTGTACTTTCCATAGAACAGTACAATCACTTGTTCTTTCTGATTTTAGAAGTTGTGTCTATTTTACAAATGCAATTCTGTTCTTTTTGTAGTTATTATATCTGAAGTATATTGTGACCTAAATCCTAGTTATTTTAAACAAGAGTTAACATGAGATTTAATGAGATTTATTTATGTACAGACTTACAATTGATTCAATGGGTCTACTAGCCAACAGGATTCTATGTGAGTAGAAAAATGAAAAATGGCATGTGATTTACTATTTATTAAAATGATTTTACACTCTCAATATCACTGTCTGCCAAGTGTCACTTTTAGAGTGTAGGACCACCAATGGTTTAGATTTTGTAGAAGAATCTAGGAAAATAGAGTTGGAAGAAACCACAAAGGCCATTGATTCCAACTCATCTGGCATCTAGGAATGAACAATGAAAGCAAGATCTCACAATCTGTGAGGCATTGTGAGATAATATGATATGTTCCAAGTTGTGCTACTTCCTATAATAATTCTATGGTATGCCAATCTGTTGTGTCTATTTGAACTTTCTTCTGGAACACCTGCCACTATTACAATTACAGTTGCTGTCTTTGTCCAGAGGCACTGATACTCAGTTTGAAAATAAAAATAAACATCCAGTTTGAAAACCTGAACACCTAAGAAATAATGCTCCTTTGGCTGTATGCTGTGAATTTTGCAAGGAGGATACAGTTCAACTAAAAAGGAAGATTTCTTTTTTTTTTGTTTTGTTTCAGGGGTGACTTGAGAAACTGCAAGTTGATTCTAGTGTGAGAGAACTGGCCATCTGCAAGGACATTGCCCAGGGGATGCTTGGGTGTTTGATGTTTTACCATCAAAACATGTCCCTGCATGGGGAGCTGGAGTTGACAGAGAAAGCTCATGTGCACTCTCCTCGGATTCAAACATCTGCCCTCTCAGTCTTAAGTCCTGCTGGTACAAGGGTTTGGCCCATTGTGCCACTGGGGGTTCCTAGAAATGAAAATGGCATGCGGTTACAGAGAAAGCCCTATTTTTTTATATTCGTCAGTCCACCCCTAAGAATGGTGGCTGTCCCCCAAATATCTGATTCTGGCTAAGACACAACAGCTGTCTTTCACCCATCATGGTGACAACATGCAAAGACAACATGAAGATTTTGAACTGAGTTCAAATATAGCTGGTTCGCACTGATGATGTAAAAAAACCCACACACCTTAAATTTTCCAGGAATGAGCTAAAGAAATGTAAGGTTAATTCGGGTAAAATTGGCTCATGCTTATCATTTGTATGTAGAATTTGAAGAATGACTACTAGAGGTATGCAAAATTTCAAAAGGCAATTAGTAATTCATATAAATTTGTACAAATGTATACCAACGAACTGTACTTACAATTCAAAATGGAGCCCCTCTGAATTGAAACAAAACCAAACAGTCCCCTTGAGATTCCAGAAAAAAAAGTTATATTTTGTTAATATTTCATTATTTTTTTTCCAAAGTAGAATGAGACTCTATTGAAGGAGACTCATTGAGTTGCAGAAGAAACGTCAGGAGAGAATGCTACCCAAGCATAGGCTAGGCATAGAGAAGAAGGCAGAGTTAGCAAGCACGCTAGAGAACAGCAGTGATTGGTTTAGAAGGGACGCCATCTCATTGGTTGTCCTGGTGCATTACAATTGGTTTAGAGAAACACCATGTGCTCTTTGTTTACTAGACAGTGATTGGTCTAGGAGACAACACATGTGTTCGCCTAATGAAACACCCACTTGGCCGGTCCGTGGGAAAGCTTATCAGAAAAGTAACAATATAGGGACAATCTACGCACATAGACAAAGCTTTAATCACTGGTCAGGAAAATAAACTGCGCAATGTCTGTTAGCCAATGGATTATTAGATTACATAATGCATTGCTAATTGGTTAGAATCAGAGCACACCATAAGTGTTAGCCAGTGAAATGAATGAACGAGGCGGTGCTTAAACCGACCCTGATGCTTGTATAAATATGTGC
Source organism: Anolis apletophallus (assembly GCA_030556195.1). Classification (NCBI taxonomy): domain Eukaryota; kingdom Metazoa; phylum Chordata; class Lepidosauria; order Squamata; family Anolidae; genus Anolis; species Anolis apletophallus. Next base: position 121,065,377 of record JARBWK010000007.1, read on the forward strand.
CTCACAAGGAGGAGGGCCGCCCCTTGAAGCACCATGTTGTGCCGGGACGGACCCGCAGCTGTGGAAACAAAGTAAACTGAGCTTTCTGAGAAATCCTGTTGTCTGTCTCCTCCTTCTACTGCGTCTGCACGAGCAGCCTGCCTTGTGGGGATATGGTAATCTGCTACACTATGGGATAAAAGGGAAAGGTGAGGGAACTGCATCACATACTCTTTCTCAGCCAAATACAGTTTGGATTTCAAATCCCAAGATTCCCTGAGCTGACTGGGAATGGCAGCTGCATCTGTCTCCCCCATAAGCTCAGTCTCCTCTCCTCCTCTCAGTAGAAAAGTAAAATTTTTAAAAATTCTTAAAAATTGGTGGATGAGTGGATCTTTCTGAAATATGGCACTAATGCGGCCCAGGTCTTCTTCTCTCACTGTTGAAAAATTCCAGGAGGTACCTCTTTGGGTTTTCTTTAAAAATTAGGGCAAGACTTAAAAAATTCAGTGGATCAGTGGATGAGCAAAATGTTCTTAAACTTGGGGGGGGGGGGAGTTAGAAGGGTAAATGTGTGCTACAATTGTAGCAAGTTAAGTCCCAATAGACATGAAATTGAGGGAGAGAGGGAGGAGCCCTATTAATGTCCCCATTGGCACAAATGGGCAAATAACCCAATGGAAAACTAACAAAACTTCCAGAACTCTATAATAGATCTGACATGGACCCCTTATAAAATTTTGAAAACACTTTAGAATCAAAATGGGTGTTGCATGAATTTTGCTAAGACAAACAAAGCAGGGTTTGTTTGTTTGCTTGTTTTTTGTCATGCACACCATTAATGACTACTATGGAATTGAATTTAATTGAAATTAATGAAAAATTGATACAGTCTGATTCCAAAAAAAGATATTTTGTCACTAGCAAAAAGGTGGGGTTAGTGATGAATGATTATTACAATAGATGCTGAAGCAAAGCTTAGAAAAAAATCATTTTCAGACATCATCATCATAGAGCCTTTTCTCCAAAATTAGCATTCAAAGTTCAATTTTAATTTTCAAACAACAAAAAGCACAGTATTAAAAACATTCTTTAAAATGTTCGGTTTTGAAAGATGTTGGGTTAGAATGGTCTTGTCTGCCAATAGAAAGGCAGCAAGGAAGGGGTCATTCTGGCTTTCCTGGGAAGGGAGTTCCACATTCTGAGAGTAGCCACCAAGAAGGCTCTGTTTCATGTCCCCATGAATTGTGCCAGTGAAAACGTGAATCATCCAAGTCTCCAAACAAAGGTCATTCAAACAATTGAATATTTTCTGATAGCCATCCAGAGATAGAGGGAGGGAGGGGTGAGTTGTCTTAGAATGTGACTAATGAATATGACTACCGTATTTGGCAATAACATCACATCAATTAAAATGGGACTTACACGATGAGTTCTATGTGACCAGAATGATATATTTACTATGAACTTCGAAACAACTATTTGAGGTAGAGAACCTTATCCCCCAAATAGATCCAGCATATTTAATAGCTCCTTTCAAAGTCAGACTAAAGCCTGGCATAGTTTCAGCACCTAATGAACATGGGAGGCATCCACTACCACTAGACTGATTTCTGAGTAAATACCGTCAGCCCCCCACAATTACTGGGGTTAGGAACTGCTATTAGGAATTGTGGGAGTTGAAATCCACAACACCTGGAGGGCCAAAGTGGCCTATGCTTGGGTTAGGAGAAAAGGACCTTCAGGAAAGTTATCTATCTATCTATCATCTATCTATCTATCTATCTATCATCTATCTATCTATTAGGGCTGTTTGATCAAAAAAAGTTTCAAAACTCGTTTCAGATCTAGTTATAGATTGCATTTCGGATTATTAAGACTTCCGAAAAAAATTCCGATAAATTTCGAAATTGATTTGGAAGTATTTCCGAAATTCGGAAGTCTTCAGAAGTCTTCAAAAATGGCATCCACTTTAAAAAAAATGGGCAAAAAATCAGCAAAAGGGAGAGTCAGCTGTTCCCGAAATTGCTGAAAAAGTCGGAAGTATCCGAAAAACTTCTGAAATTCGGGCGTATCCGAAATTCGAAAACAGCCCTACTATCTATCACATCAGGAGCGAACCAAGGGTACAGTTGTAATGTATTTTTAAAAAACACAAATTTTAAAACTTGGCATTATACTAAAAACTCTTTGACCAGTAGCTGGCCACTTAGTGTGCCTGTGGTGTTGCTATAAGAAGGCCCTCCATTGTGCATGTGGCAGGCCTCAGACTGCATTGTAATAGGTAGCCTGGGTTTGCTCTTCTCCACACTCGCTTGTCGTGGACTCCACTTTGTGGCCTCATTTCTTAAGGTTGGCTCTGAATCTTGTGGTGCCAGAGTGCACTCTGTTCAATGCCTTCCAAGTCACCTAGTCTTCTGTGTGCCCGGAGGGAGTCTCTCATTCGATATCAGCCATGGCTTGAGGTTCTGGGTTTTAGCCTGCCACTTTTGGACTCTCACTTGCTGTGGTGTTCCTGCAAGTATTTCTGTAGATATTTAAAAACTATTTCTTGATTTAAGGTATTGGCGTGCTGGTTTATATTCAAACAGAGCGTGCGCTGGAGATGTCACTGCCTTGGTCCTTTTATTATTGGCTGTTATTTCCTGTCAGATGTCAGGTGGTGCAATACTGGCTAAACAGTATAATTTCTCTAGTTGTGTAGGGCGTAGATATGCTGTGACAGGCCCGTAACCAGGATTTTGATTCGGGGGTTTAAATAATAAATGTTATTTATTTACTTTCATTAACAAAATATTTAGAATACATTTGACTTTTTAAAAAACTTTACAGCAACTTTTTTCTGGTTTGATAGTGATGTCCCGATGGATGGAAATCATTGCTAGTTCACTTAGTCTCTGGTTTGTCATTAAACTTCTAGATACACTTTTCACTCTCTTCATGGTTGAAAATGATCTTTCCACACTGCATGTTGTTACTGGTAGAGTAGCGAACACAGTCAAAAAGAAATTTATTGACTGATAGTAGGTTTTGTCACACAGTTCCAACACTTTAAGTACCTCAGTATCTTTCTTAATTGATGGTGTAATATTGCACCAAATTATGTACTCAGCCTTAACAGAAGCAAGTGCTGTGTCATTTTCAAAGTATTCTGACAGTTGTTCCAAATGGTGAACTTTGTCTAGACCTGAAAACCCAGGGAGGAGAACCTGGAAACTGATTAAAATGCTTTCATTTGACATGAACCTTTCAGTAATGTTCTTTATGAGTGAATCGACACATGATATGAACACCGCAACTCTGAAATAATCTTCTACAGAATTAGTCCCTGGATTTGCCCGATGCACCTGACTTGAATTTTGCCTTGGAATAGTCAAGTTGCTTTGAAATAGTTTTTCAGATGTTATTCTTGCTAAGTCAAAGAGTTTTACAAAGTGATCTTTTGCACCTGCTCTCAAAATTTCTAAAGACTTTAACAGTGACTTAGTGTGGTTTATGGCAGATGCCATATCAGGACTTTTTTCCTGAAGAAAAAATGATAGAGACAAAGAAAGGATGAAGAGTTGTTCACAAAAAAACAGGCTAACCATGAAATCACTTTTTAAAATTGCAGTCAAAAAGTTTGAAGCTGAAGAAGAGATTTTCCATGATTTCGCTGAGATTTCTTCTAAGGCAACTACAATCGGCTTAAATCGTTCAACAAATGTCAATACAATGTCATGCCTCTCAATGAAACAAGTCTCACATAAACGTGTCAGTCCTTTTTTCTTTGTTTCTGGCGCATGAACACTAATATTGATCTGCAAAATATTGTTAGCACTTGAACTGTTTCTGAAGAAATTTGTTATTCTTTTATTGTTCCAAGACAATTTCTGACAGAAGAGTTTGAAAATGTATCACTCAATGCAGGGTTCAGTCGATGACTTGCACAATGAAAATATCTTGCTTTGGGGATTGTTTCTTGAATTCTTGTTTGAAATCCAGTTAGATGGCCAGCCATGGTGGCAACTCCATCGTAGCTCTGCCCTACACACTTGTTCATGTCCAATTTCACGTGACATGCTTCTATATATTTCTAATACTCCGTCTTGATGTGGATTTTTATGCTCTACCAATAACCCTTTGCTTCCTTTCAAGCCTAATCTTAAACTTAAACTGAACAGAAATCCCTAATCAACTATCATTCTAATTGTCATTCCCAGAGTTCTAAAGCTAGAGATTCTTACCCCTCCCCTTCTCTTAAAGATATAGGCTCTAAATTACATATTCTGCCTTTGGAGGCAGCATATTAGTAGCATAACTAACTTCATTTTAATGTAGAACTGTTTAATAATAATAATAATAATAGGCATTGAACCAAGCCAATGCTGGATCTTGGCACATAGAGCCAATGTGCCCAACAGTGCATACAGGCAGGAATTGGGGAATGATTGCCCTTTTCATATTGTAGTTGTTTTTTCCTGGATCCAGAAAGCACTGAAGGCAGCCAACATCATATCTGGACCAAACATGGCCAACTGTACATACAGGACAGGCGGGGATTGGGGGTGATTGACCTTGGATCTGGGAGTTACAGTGCGCCCTTATCCAGAAGGCATTGAACCAAGCCAATGCTGGATCTGGACTAAACTTGGCACATAGAGCCAATGTGCTCAACTGTGCATAGAAGCAGGGATTGGGGGAATTATTGCCCTTTTTCAAATGGGATTTGTTGTTTACCTGGATCCAGAGAGTCCCAGAAGGCAGCCAACGGGATCGATGCACTTCACTCCCAGCCACGAGTGTGGCGAGACTTCAATGCACAGGTGCGAGGGCCTGCCGAGTGCACGAGTGCAAAGGCCTATTGCGGCCTCCAAATGGTCTGTGGTGCGGCAACATCCTCTTTGGCGCCTGGGCTGTCGGCGCACTCCTCTTCCTCTCCCGGCACTGAAGGCTGAAACCAGGGACACCGAAAAGGATAGAGAGTGCGCTGAGGGCCCAGGCATGGACAAGGACACCACTGTAGCATGTACCAGTAGGCATTCTTGCGGACCACCCTGAGAATTGGGGGGGGGGGGCTGAAGCCTGTGATAATGTGGCATGTCTCATTAAGAGCCACATCTACTGTTTTAGGGTGGTGAGGAAAGTGAAGAATAATGAATAAAGACATTCTGATAAATAACAACTCTCTAGGCATTTCTAGATGTTGCAGCATGACTATGGCGAACTTCAACTGGAAGCTGGTCATAGAATTGCATTGGAAGCCCTGCAGATTCCAAGAGAACTGATCTTTCTACAAATTTTCAGGTCCTTCAGCATGACTGGAGGAAGTTGACAATAGAGTCGCACTAGAGGATCTAGAACAGTGGTTCTCAACCTGTGAGTCCCCAGATGTTTTGGCCTTCAACTCCCAGAAATCCTAACAGCTAGAAGTTAGCTAGAACATTTTAAATCAAACCCATGAATAACAAAATCTGCAAATATCAAACTTGCAATTATGGAGAGATGTTTATACACATAAGGCTATAATGTTTGGCCTTTACTATAGTAGGTGAAACTTTTATCGGTTACAGTCATTCAATTTAGTGCAACCTTATTCTTCTTCTGCACATGAAGTAGGATATGCTTTTGTGCTGCAGTTTTCCTGTCTCCGTTTTTGTGATAATCATGTTTTGCACTGACAAAGCACTTTCTGTGCTGTAATTTAAATAGTCTGTTCTGGGTGGGCTGTGTGATGTTATTCATGCTTATTAACCTCTCAGTTCTGTTTGGAAAAGAAACTTTATAAAAGCACCAGAATAACAGATGTGGCTTCAGGGTTAAATGCATCTTCGGTATCTCTTGCTCTCACTGGTAAATTTGGGAAGAATTTTTGGAGAGTGCTTATCAAAAAATTACTCAAACATAATTCTTTTTTTCTTGAATGTGAGCTTACCCAATTTCAAAGGAAAGGGCTGGCCAAACCACCTCTGTGTATTTTTTGCCTAAAGAAACCCCATGAAATTTATGCACTACTATCTTGGTCCTGTCTGCCATAAAAGGATTAAAGATCAGAAATAAGTGTGAGAGAAAACTATTTAACTGTCACCATCATCATGTCCCCTCTGCTTCTCCTCCACCTTGATATTTAGGGTAGGAGAGTGCTTATTGAAAAGATAACATTCTTCCAGGGAAGCTTCAGTAATACATGTTTGCCACTGTGGGGCACTGTTTCAAACCATATGCTTGAAGTTTTAGCAATCCTAGTCCTTGATACCACCTTCCAATAATGTATATTTGACAAATTCAGGCCTCAGGTGAGAGAGCCAAACATTGTCAGCCTTAGATCATTCTGCTTTCAATAATTCAGGGGCTCGGGGAGCATATAGCTCTGCTGTTTAACTCTCCAAATATAGTAAGTTGCATGTGTTGGGGATTTCAGATAGATGTCCTCAGCATCAGCAATGCAACAGCTATAAAATGCAAGGTTTTTTTTAAAAAAAATTTATATAGGCAGAATATATAAAGTTCTGAAGATGCATTGTGGGAATGTAATAAAACCATTACCACAAGTTTGAATGTATAACCGCCATAATCATATCTCAGACTTTTTGTGGCGGAGAAACAAATTGCGTGAACTTGGAAAAATATACATTTTGGACTAAAGTTTCCAGAGTGACTGGCTAACATTTCCCTTCCCTTTCTTTCTTTCTTTTTTTTTTGTAAAAGTTACTTTTCACTATAACACCCAGAATTCCCAAGTAGCATGGCTTGTAGACATATTGGCTGGGGAATATTGATAATAGTTTTAACATAAAAATAAAATAACTTTAAAGTAAAGGTAAACGTTTTCCCCTGACATAAAGTCCAGTCGTATCCGACTCTGCGGGTTGGTGCTCATCTCCATTTCTAAGTCGAAGAGCCAGCGTTGTCTATAGACACCTCCAAGGCATGGAGGTGGCTGGCATGACTGCATGGAGTGCCGTTACCTTCCCGCTGGAGTGGTACCTATTGATCTATTCACATTTGCATGTTTTTGAACTGCTAGGTTGGCAGAAGCTGTGGCTAACAGCGGGAGCTTACGTTGCTTCCCAGGTTCGAACCTGCGACCTTTCGGTCAGCAAGTCCAGCAGCTCAGTACTTTAAAACCCTGCGCCATCGGAGGCTCCAATAAAGTAACTTCATAAAGTAACTTTATGAAACTTTATTTTTTGATAGAACTGATGGATGTATTTGTTCCTGTTGAATTGTATCACATTCTTTATTTATCTTAACATATTTATCTTTATTTCATTTCCAGAGTATAGAAATGAATGTGGACCAGATGTACTTTGTACTAGAAAACTGATATATTAAAGGACTTAAAAAAAGAATCCAATCATGCCCCCCTCCCCAAATGCATAGAAACAACCTTTAGTCAGATGACAGATGAATGAAAACATGTGCATATTTTAAATATGGTGACCTTCCCTTAGGTAGAAAAAAACCCTCCCAAAATACAGATAGAGAGCCACTATAGTGATGTGAATGTTGGACTAAGGCCCCTCAGATATTCGAGTTCAAAGCAGATGTTGTGGGTTTTTCTGCCTTGATATTCGGGGTTATATGGCTAGGAGACCAAAGATTCAAATCCCTTCTCAGTCATTGAACCCTTTTGGGCAAATCACATTTTCCCAGGCTTGGGCAAACTCCTAGGAAGCAATTTTGCCAAGAAAACTGAGAAGCCTTGCCTTAGAGTTGCCATAAGTAAGAGTTAACTTCAAGCATTTAACAGAAATGACAAAATAGGTTTTTTTTTAGGGAAACAGAAACAAAGAAATTGAAGAAGAGATGCTTCTCCACTCACCCTCTCATTTACTGAGTATTGTAGAGCAAGTAGGAGGGCACTCTTTAGTGGTATAACATTAACGACAAAACAGTTAGAGCTGAGTTTCTCATAATTTGACATGCCTATTATGACAGAATCGCATTTTAAATTGCATTTCATTTAAAATACTATTTTGTGCAATATTTGTATTTTTAATTTTTTTGGTTATATTTTATTGATTTTCAGAAAAAAGAGAGCAAATACAACACCATACAAAGAAGAAAATACACACACAAGCCTAGCAAGCATAGCATAAGTCAAATAAACAATAAACACAAAGACATGACTTCCTTGCCCACCTTTGAAGTAGAGGTTCTTCCTAGGGCTCCTTCCACACAGCTATATATGAATCCAGGACCCAGGTGGAATGGGAGGGGAAAGGAAGGGGGGAAACTCATCCAGGCTGATTTAACACGGATTTCCAGGACCCAGGCAGAATGGGATGGGAAAGGAAGGGGGGAAACTCATCCAGGCTGATTTAACACGGATTTCCAGGACCCAGGCAGAATGGGATGGGAAAGGAAGGAGGGAAATTCATCCAGGCTGCTTTAACACTGCTTTTCAGGCAGAATCGGAGGGAAAGGGGGGGGGGATTCATACAGGCTGCTTTAACATGGCTTTCCAGGATCCAGGTAGAATGGGAGGGGAAAGGAGGGTGGGAAATTCATCCACTCTGCTTTAACACGGCTTCCTAGGCTTGAGCCAAGGCCAAGGAAGAGATACATAGCACAATTAATAGTATAGATAGTATAAATAAGGATTGGGTATTTAAGTTCCCCCTTTTTTTACTAAATGGAATGGCAGAACACTTAGGCCCCTTTCATATGGCCATCTAACCCAGAATATCAAGGCAGATAATCCACAAGATCTGCTTTGAACTGGATTATCTGACTCCACACTGCCATATAATCCAGTTCAACGTAGATAATCTGGATTTTATACAGCTGTGTAGAAGGGACCTGAGAAACCCTTGAATCTAGAGTGTATATGTGCCTTTAAGTCACCTATTGGATTAAGGCAGGATTTTTGTTCTTTTGTAGGGTTTTCTTAGGCAAGGAATACTGAAAGGTGGTTATGTCAATTCCTTTCTCTGACATATAGCCTAATAGGACAAGGAAATATCAAAGTAACTTTCAGCTTTTCATTTAAAAGAGATAATTTTCAATCAGGAATTAATTGGGAAAATTATTATATGGAATTAAAATGTTATCTCTCCTCACCTCCCAATCCCCTGGCTTTCAATTCTCTTCCATGTTTTGTTGACTGTTGGGAGAAATGGTAAAGATTTTCTGAATGTGTATTCAAAAATGATCCCATTTACCCATTTCACTAAGTAATTACTCTCTCCCTTGTTGTCTGCAGGAATGTAAATGAATGGCTCTATTTCATTCAGGAATGTGCATTTACACGCAAACAAAGGTATTCACTCTACTGTGATCAAGTGCATTTCTTGCTTCCTTTTGGGCTGTTTGCTGTGTTGTTTTCACATGTCAGTCATTATTTGTCTGCATTAAGGAGGTTCTCACAGGAACCAAAAGCAATAGAGGAGACCATTCACAGAGCCAAATATGGTACAAAGTGGAGGCGGCAGGACACAGGACTCTCTCTCTCTCTCTCTTGGTTCCAGCTTTAACTAGTCAATTTCTTTCTCCTAAACAGACCTGACCATAAATGGTGCAAGGCCAATTCAGGTCATTAACTGAGGAAACAGTCTCCCTAAGAAACTACATCTGTCTGTCTGTCTGTCTGTCTGTCTGTCTGTCTATCTGTCTATCTGTCTATCTATCTATCTATCTATCTATCTATCTATCTATCTATCTAGCCAGCTAGCCAGCTAGCCAGCTAGTTTGCTAGTTTGCTAGGTGTCTAAATCCTACCTCCAGTAAAGGACAGCTTAAAACTATAAATTTTTTCTCTATAAAGACAGAAAAATATGACAAACCCAATTCCTGAACCTCTCGGCATTACTTCGCGAACGAAGATTCTTAGGAAGGACTCATCCCACGCTTTTTACAAGCGCGTTGATGCTTTGTTTGACCACATCAGAAGATGCACGTTGGCCACAGCTAGCCAACTGGGTAGATGGAGATGAGCTTTCATTAGACCACCTTTTCTAGGCCCCTCTCCATATGGAGCAAGCAGTCCTCGCCTTTAAAAAGGCTGCTTGGTCGTTCAGGATGCTGCCGAACAAGACTCCCGGTTCAGTCTCAATCGACCAAAGTCCTGAACCGCCTGCATGCAGGGTTGGGTCTGCAGCTTCCAGTGCATCTTTACACCTGCTGTTTCGTCCCTTGCCTATCGCTACAGGGCTTGTTTGGAAGTTGGATGTGTCCTTCGAGCCTGTGCAATGGATTTTTCTGGTGGAGCGCAGCGTGCACAGAACTGGCCTCACCCTTTAAACCAAAAGTTTGTCTGCCGGGGCCTAGCAAGCTTGGACGGTGGCAGCGAGGTCCTCAGGTCATAGGTTTGATTTGAGTTTCCTTCTCTAGTTGGTTGACCTTACAAGGTTAGACGAGCATCATCTGCCTGGGTTTGAAATTAGAGCTTTCCTTCACTTAGGATGGTTGCCAAATGTTAGAGAGCCCATCCTGTCCGTTGACACTCTTTGTCAGGCCCTTTGGTTGTGACCTGTCTGGCATGGGAGGCTCTACCGGTGACTATTATGCCACCGCCAGCATATCTCACAACTTCATTAGGGTACACAAGCTTCTCCCCCACTTCGTGGGGGTGCCAATGGAGAGGAATTCTTGAACACCAATAAGAATAAGTCCCCTTCTACACTGACATATAACCTAGATTATCAAAGAAGATAATCTACATTATCTGCTTTGAACTGGATTTTCTGAGTCAACACTGCCATATAATCCAGTTCAAAGCAAATAATCTGGATTTTATCTGGCAGGGTAGGAGGGGTCTAAGATGACCAGGAGTGCACCAACACTGTAAACATAATGCAGATCTTGCCAAAGTACAACTCACATGATTTCATAGCACTGAGCCATGACAGTTAAAGTTGTGTCAAACTGCAGTAATTCTCCAGCTTGGAAAACCCCCAGGACATTAAAATGTAATCTGAGGCTCCTTGCACCATTCTGGGCTAAGCTCCCATTTGTGCCATTTTAGGGCAAGCCCCTACTTCGGTTCAATAAGAACCATTAAAAACCTGTCAGAATGAAAAGGTCTCCATTCCTCATCTAAAAGCCACCACCGATTGAGTCAACTAGATAGCTGCCCAAAATTCCTTGTCTTATGCCACCACCAAACAAGCTTCTTATCACAGGACCTCCTCACTATTACCATAGCTAAAGGTTTGGTTCATACAGGATTGTACAAACCTTCTGATATCCTACTATGAAGCCATTTACACTTTTGGCTGACTGTCTCCACTACTTTCTTGTATTTGTTTTATGCCACTGTCTTTACTTACACACTATTTGCTTCTTGCTCACATTTCTCTGGGGATAAATATTATTGTATAATCTTTTGCCATTGAACAGTTTAAGTTTGGACAGACCAATCTTCCACAGTGCTTTGAACCTTCTCCCAATGACATCACGTGTGGTTTGGTAACAGTCTGCAACTGAAGTTTCTGAAGTAGGTACATATACTGGAACCAGAATAGATGTGATATTAAAGTATTGCCTCTAATGCAGACCTGGGCAATTACCAGCCCTCCTGGTGTTTTGGACTTCAACTCCCAGAAATCCTAGCCAGTTTACCAGCTGTTAGGATTTCTGGGATTTGAAGTCGAAAACACCTGGAGGACCGGTCATTGCCCAGGTCTGCTCTAATGGGTCTAATTTGGTAAGCAAGAAGGGGTTTATTCTGGACTAGCTGTACCCGGCACGCGTTGCTGTGCCCTATTTAGGAGATGCGAGAAAGTCTGAGTATGTAAGGGTTGGAATTGATGTTACTTATGGTCTTGGTGGGGTCATGTTTTGGGTGTTTGTGTGTGTTTGTAGAGTATCAGTGCAGTGTTGTGTTGTGTTGTGGTTGGAGTATAGGTGGAGTTGGTTTTTGTTTTTGGTGTTGGTAGGTGTTGTGTATGTGGGGTCCCGTAAGGTTGGGGGGATGGGTTGTGATAGGAAGTTGTGTTGTGTTGTGTGGGTAGGAATTGCTGGAGTATTGTGCCTGGGACGTGTGTGTATTTGGAGGTGTGTGTGGTGGCGAGTAGTGAGTGCAGTCCTGCTTTTTGTGTTGGGGAAGTTGTCAGGTATTTGTGGGGTGTATTTTCGTGTGTGTTGTGGTGACATAGTTGTCTCAGTCTGGTTGTGTGCTGGTTGTGATGTGGAGGGGGTGTTGCTTTTGCCAGTGGTGTTTGTTGTGAATTTTGGTTGGGGTGGGGTTTTGTGTTGCAGGATTGTTTTTCCTTGTGGGTTTTGCAAGTTTGTGTTATTCCGGCGGTATGTGTTTGTCAGTGGTGCCTGTGTCCCTGGTGCCCTATTTGTGTTAGTGTTATGTCCTCCTGGTAGTTGTTATGTCCTCCTGTGTTAGTTGGTTGTACTGTGTAGGTTTCTGTTTAGCAATGGTATGTATGCGTTGTGTGTGTTGTGTGTCTGTTGTGTTGTGGGTCTGTAGAGTTAGGCATCGCGAGTTGTGTGGCTGTCATGTTGTGGGTGTGGTGTTTGTTAAGTGGTTGTCTTTTGTTGTGGGTGTCTTTTGCCCTGTGAGTGGTATGTATGTGCTCTGTGCACATAGTTGTGTATCTTCTGCATATTGGCGTTGTGTGGTATTGTGTTGTGTGTAGGTATTACTTTTTTGGTGTGTGTAGTTTTTTGGTGTGTGTTTGGGATGGTGGTTGGAGAAGAGTGTGTGGTATTGAGTGTGTAGTTTGTTGTTGTGAATGTGCAGTGGTAGTGTGGTGTGGATTTATGGTGTGTATGTGGGATGTGCTAGTTGGTTGTACAGTGCAGTGTTGTGTTGTGGTTGGACTATAGGTGGAGTTGGTTTTTGTTTGTGGTGGTGGTAGATGTTGTGTGTGCGGGGTCCCGTAAGGTTGGGGGATGGGTTGTGATAGGAAGTTGTGTTGTGTTGTGTGGGTAGGAATTGCTGGAGTATTGTGCCTGGGACGTGTGTGTATTTGGAGGTGTGTGTGGTGGTGATTAGTGAGTGCGGTCCTGGGTTTTGTGTTGTGGAACTTGTCAGGAATTTGTGGGGTGTATTTTGTGTCTGGCTGTGTGCTGGTTGTGAGGTGGAGGGGGTGTTGCTTTTGCTAGTGGTGTTTGTTGTGAATTTTGGTTGGGGTGGGTTTTTGTGTTGCAGGTTTTTTGGTCTTGACAGTTTAACTCACAAACACTAACTGACTAAATTCAAATCACTCAGCATTCTAACTTAGCCTTGGCTGTCTCAGCCCACCGTTACTATGGGAACTCAGCCTCCCTGCATTTTGTGTGTGGGCCGTTGTTGGCCAATGGGATTCGTTGGCGGCCGCAGAGGACGCTGGGAAATGTAGGTTTTTTTTGTATCATTGTTTTGGGGGCCTTCTTGGTTTTTTGGGGGAGTTTCTTTGCTAAAAACCTTCCTTGCCTGAGGCCTATTTTTGTTGCCAAATTTGGTGTTTCTGCCTTGGATGGTTTCTCTGTCTATGGCAGTCGTTCCATGACGGGACCTCCTTTATATAATAGATTAGCACTGAAGCCTTTTTTGTACTGCAGCTTCCAACAACTGATCCATTTCCTCCTTTCCATCTTTCACACATACCAGAATGAATTGTCAGAGGGAAGCTTCCATTGGTGTCACTGAACGTTCTCCTGGGAGTAGAGTGTCCAATTGTTTTCATAGCAGGTGGCGGTGGCTTCTAAGTCAATGGGGCAGTGCAAGTGCTATAGGTTCTAGTCAAAAACTGTAAAGGAACAGTCCAAGGCACTGTATCTATTTAGGGGATGGTATTTAGTGGCTAGGATAACTTCTTTACAGTTTGGACTAAAATCATGAGCAGATTCACTACGCTAATGATATGGAAGCCACCAGCCTTCACTGAATATTTCAAAAGAAACATATGTCTTAGCCTGTGTGCGTCTTTCAACTGGTTACTAAAACATTATTTTGGGCCCTTCAACGCTGCCCCAGGATCTGATCCCAGGTTATCTGTTTAACCCAGGTTATCTGGTAGTGAGGACCCATATATTCCAGTTTAAAGCAGATAATCTGGGACTTGGCCATGGTGGTCCATGCTCTTGTTACATTCCAAATAGATTAATGCAATGTGCTCTACATGGGTTTTCCTCTGAAGATTGTTCGGAAGTTTCAAGTAGTCCAATGGGCAGCAGCCAGGTTGCTTACCAGAGTAGGGAACAGGGAGCATACAACTCCCCTGTTATGTCAGCTCCACTGACTGCCTGTCGGCTACCGAGCACAATTCAAAGTGCTGGTCTTAGCCTATAAAGCCTTAAACAGTTCTGGCCCAGTTTACCTGGCCCTCCTATGAGCCAGTTAGGAGATTAAGATCTCCTGGGGAGGCCCTGCTATTGGCCCTATCTTCCTCGCCGGAGTGGTTGGTTGGGACGAGAGACAGGGACTTCTCAGTGGTGGTCTCTCGGCTATGGAACTCCCTCCCTAGTAAAATTCGATCAGCCCCCCTCCCCCTAACCTTCAGGAAAAAGCTAAAAAAAAAAGGATGTTGGACCAAGCATTCAGTTAGTAATCTACCAGTGCAATAAGAGAACATAGAATAGTGCAATGACAATCAGGAATGGCCACGGACTATGATATTGGATTGCATGATCTTAAATAAGTGGGTTTTTAAAATGTTTTGTATGCTTTTAATGATTGTTTAAATATATGTTTATTTTATTGATGTATGTTTGTATGGCATCGAATCATTAGTTATATATATGAGCCTCCCTGAGTCCCCTACGGGGTGAGAAGGGCAAGGTATAAATGTGGTAAATAAATAAAAATAAATAAATAAAGGGCAGTGTGGAAGGACCCTTAGTCAAACTGCAATGTTCTCCTGCAGGCCAATATTGAAAAACACCACTTTCCCTCTAATTGCTGTTTGCTCCTTGCAGTGATGGGGTACATCCAACTTGTCACAGCTTTGCTCTGAGGTATGCACATAAACACAAAACCTGATTAACATGAAATATCATCCTCTTTATTCAGAAATTAGAATGGTCTCAATAAAAAAACAGGATGAAAGACTACTTCCCAGCGGACATATTTAAATGACACATTTGGAAACAAATAAAATTGTTATAGAAATTTAAGCTCTCTATTGGAAAAGAAAGTTAGGAGAAATAAAAGGACGACGTCTGGGTAATGATAACAGATCAATTAGGAACTGGTGGGGGTTTCTTTCGGTATAACATAGAACAAAATGTGAACTCCCAACTGCCTCACTTGGGCTTGTTTCCCAGCTGCTGTAAATTGTAGCTACAGTCAAGTTAGAGATTTTGGCTGTGTTACATCAGCAGAAAAGCAGGAGAGCTTTTATAACTTGTCTCTTATTAGGAAAGATTTTAATGAAGACTCCAATTTACTTATGCAGACTGTAAGCATCAGGGATTTGAACTATGGTATAATGTCAGAACTAGGATTTCCTTGTCAATTTCTCTGAGCCCTTGTTTGATGAGATAAGAAGTTCATCTTTTGTTCTTTGAAGATATGCTGTAGTTTATTGAAAAAAATTCTGACTGAAAATATTGAAAGATAAAGCTATTTCACATGTTTTAATGATGAGAAATATCTATTTTCCTGAATGTGAAATAATTTTGTTCTTTTAACACAGAGGGAAAGAGTCTGGTAGCATAAACTCTCATGGGCTCAAGAATCCGATGCAGTAAGACTTAGATCTGTGAAAATTTATGATACCAGCTAACAAAATCTTCTTCAATAGCTAACATTGTCTTTGTATCCCAGGATCTGATCCCAGGTTATCTGCTTTCACCTGGATCATATGAGTCTCCATTGCCATATAATCTAGGATAAGAACATAATCTGGATTGGATTTTGGAACATAAGGACTGTGTAGAAGAGGCTTGAGAGAAAGATCAGAGCTCAAGGATATGGCCATCTCTAGAATTTACAATTAGGACAAAGATACAGATTTTGGGAATCAATTACTTTTTGGTGCTTTAAATAGCCATTAAAAGATTTCTGACTGTTAGGAGATTGACAAATAGCCCACCTGAAAGCATATTTCTATATTCCTAGCAAAGGGATTTAGCCGTCTTTTTGTTGTAACAAAAATAAAATAAAACAATAAAAATTAAATTAAAATAAATGGAGCCCCTGGTGGCACAGTGGGTTAAACCGCTGAGCTGCTAAACTTGCTAACTGAAAGGTCGCAGATTTGAATCCGGGGAGTAGTGTGAGCTTCTGCTGTTAGCTGCAGCTTCTGCCAACCTAGCAGTTTGAAAACATGCAAATCTGAGTAGATCAATAGGTACTGTTCCGGTGGGAAGGTAATGGCGCTCCATGCAGTCATGCCAGTCACATGACTTTGGAGGTGTCTATGGACAACACTGGCTCTTCAGTTTAGAAGTGAAGATGAGCACCACCCCTAGAGTTGGACACGACTGGACTTAATGTCAGGGGGAAACCTTTACCTTGTTGCAACAATGCAGAAGAATTTGATAATAGATCACTTGCATTATCTCAAGCTTGGCTAAAGCAAATGGTGTCCTGATCACTGGCCTGGAGAAAAAAAACCCCTTGTGTTTAGCATCAGTCAGCACAGATAACTGAAGACTGTAGTCAGTGTTTTCAGGAGAAAACATTTGATAGCATTTGTGGGATTAAGCCTAAACAGCGCAAAGGAAGCTAGACAGAATCATCACTTTAGGCTACGTTTCAGAGGAGGGAATTGGAATTGAGGATTTCTTGCCTGAGAAATTCATTGAATCACCATAAATTAACAGGTGATGAACTCTCTCTCTCTCTCTCTCTCTCTCTCTCTCTCTCTCTCTCTCTCTCTCTCTCACACACACACACACACACACACACACACACACACTGTGGGATTAGGAAACCAGTGTATGCAAATATTGTATACATACTAGGAGACTCACTCTTGTACAAGAATAACACCATGCCAAGTAAATGGAAATCTGCTTAAGTCTATAAATCATGACATATGTGAGATATTAGAACTTGGGGGTCATCCATCTGTCTTCCCCTACTATGAAGGGTGGAAAGCTGATCCCCTCCTACTGTTAGGTCATCAAATATGGGAAATATGTTCAATGTAGACAAACTTTGTGCCATGCACAACATTATTAAAAATACTAAATAAAATTATCATCAAGCTATGGGTATAAGGTGTATATGAAACATAAATGAATTTTGTGTTCAGACTTCAAGGCATCTCATTATGTGTATAGATGTGAATACAGGTAATGCAAAATCTAAAATACTTTTGGTTCCAAACATTTTGGATAATGGACACTCGACCTACAATATATTAAACAAAAGTCCAACATACAGTTAAAGATTATGGTTAAAAGAATTTCAGGATTTAGCTGTGTATTGGTAACTTTTTATAATCCTAGTTGAACCAAACTGTCTAACCAATTATTTTCTCTGCTGGACCCATATTTCTCATTCTGATTGACTATCCTCCCCACCAGCCATTTAATATACCTCCAAACATTCACTGAATCATCAGTCATTCCCAACATGCCATAGTTTCACCTTACCTTATTATATATACACTATACAACACATACATAACCATGTTTCAGCTTAACTTGTAAACAATTTTTTTTAAAAAAAACCCCAAAGTCCATAACATTACAACATTTATTAAGGCAGAACTGAAAATGAGTTTGGCAGAGAAAAGACAGATGTTTAGTGCATAACAATAATCCAAACAAATAGGAATGCCTGGCCTTCATAAAAGGACTGTTTTGGAGTAGAGAGGTTCTCTAGGTAGATGTTAAATTTAGCCAAAGCAAAGACCTTCACATAAACATAGTCTGGCTCTTCTGGAATGTGGTTAATAAAGGAAGACTTCTCTTCTCTTTTGCACATCTGCAATAAATCCTCTTGTACACAGACAAGAGCCCTTGCCCAAAAGTAGCTTAACACATGACTTGTGGACAGAGAAAAATGAAGTTGAGGTGATTCATACATAGGTTTTTTGTGTGTGTCTCCAGTGCTTTTAAGGCTGTTTTCTAAAGAAGGGGCTGAAAGACAAGTGATTCATAACTATGAACTCTTTCGCCCTAAACAATTATAGCACCATCATTCCACTTTATTTGGCATGGCTACATCCTATGAAATCCCGGGACGTGCACTTTAGGGACGAGTCCTTAGAATTCTCTGGACCAAACTGCAAAAACTAGGATTCCATGGTATGGAGCCATGAGCCATGGCAGTTGGAGTGGGATCATAATGCAACAATTGTGTAGCATATTGATGTCTCCCAGCATTGCATTTGCTTTTCTTAACTGCTGCATTACACTGCTTCATTACACTTGTGATATGAGAAGATCCCTGGATTATAACTTGGAGGGTGTGATCAACTTTGTACAGAGCTCCTTGCTCATTTTTTCTGATGGAGAACATATCTGTTTGGACACACTGGTTAAGAAACTCTGGGATTTGTAGTTCAAAAAGTTACTTTTCCTAACTCTCCATGTAGCCTGTCATTTACCCCTAAGCTGATATTTTAATGTTCTTTCATGGCCATTATTCAATATGGAAGTCATTCAGCTTCAGAATGTGGAAAGTGGGAGACATGCCATCTTGTCTTTTGCTCCAGGCAGTGAAATATCTAAGGCCAACTTTGTGATAAAGGGGTTTGGGGAGGGGGGTGTGGAAGCTGTGAGTTCAATTTCTCTCCACTATTTTTGGTAAAATAAAAACCATATCTTCACTCAAGAAGTTGCAAAAGCTCATTAAAGTGCTTGTTTTCTTCAATAACCAGCTTGTAAAGCATTGACCATCCACTATAAACAATTACGTTGAACAGTTGTAAAATAAATTAAATACAATTTTCCTTAGAAGATGCTGTCTTGTAAAAGTCCATACTATTAGCTAAATATCATCTTACATTAATCTTGTGAAGCCTATTTAAAACATTTTACCTGAATTTAATTTTGAAAAGTAGTAAGTTTTTTTTCAAAAAGTAAAGTTACATCATTTTTTAAATTTTTGCAAATGTATACCTGCAATTAATGATCCACTTCATTGTCCTGATCATGCCACTTTCTATTCATGCTGATGACTACCAATTTGCACAATAGTAAATGGAAGAATGAGCTTCTGCATTTTAAAAATGGTAATAAACTTATGGATATTGTTGAGTTGCTATATTAGAAATGCACATCTGCTGAAAGTATAAATGTGTAAATGTGCTGCAACCATTGTCTTGAGGACTGCATTTTGCCTTTGGAGTGATAAGCCTTGATGTGGTTTGCAATGGATTTTATTATCTGTTTATTTCTTACAACAGCTTCTGTTCTTGCTTTTTTGCCTACTCAAAGAAGCACATTATAAAATTGGAAATAATAGTTAGCAAGGGCTTGGGAAAGTCATTGCAACATTCCAGAAAGTGCCAGGGTGATAATTTTTGCAGAACTGTAGGCAATAAATTTCAACTTGTTTATTTAATTTTTTATTTAAAAAACCAACAGTTCAGATTAATTATGCCCTGCATCTGATTATTTAGCCACAACTAGAGTAAACCTTCTCAATCATTATTGACTACTGAATCAACATAGGATTTGGGCTACAGTTTTCTGGAAGTGGTTATGGTTATCTCCTCTTGTCCTTGGAACAAAATGTTGAATCTCTCACACAAATTCAGATAATACCTATATTTGGGAGACCACAAGCAGCTGTATAACCTAAACAAAGGGGTAAGGTGATTACAACAGAGCGAACCAAAGACAGAGAACAGTACATGAAAAGGAGATGTGGAGGTGGCTGATTTGCAACTGGGCTGAAATAAACTTCAGAAGTAGATCAGTTTCTTAGATGTTCAGTACACCCCAGAAAATGTGTACCAGTTTCATCTTTACACTATCTCACAAGATTGGCACCACATTGTGAACCATCAAATAAATGTAACAGGTGCCTGTTTAGTTTAGTGGAACAGGAGAAGAGTAGCACTAGAAGAGACAGATGCACCCTCTCTTCATCCTTTGTATGTTTTTCTGTAATCTGGACAGCACAACCAAGAAGATGTATTCTGGTGCATTGGACCTTATACCAAGAAATCTCCCACAGAGGTTGGCCTTGTTGAAGAGCATCTCTCTCTCTCTCTCTCTCTCTCTCTCTCTCTCTATATATATATATATATATATATATATATATATCAGACTAGGCTCAGGGCTTTTGCGATTGTAGCGCCAACTCTCTGGAATGCTCTGGCATCAGAAGTTCGCACCCTGCGGGACCTATCAACTTTCCGTAGGGCATGCAAGACATACCTGTTTCGGCAGACATTTGAATTTCATCAGCTAGTTTTTAACTTGGTTTTATTGTGTTCATTTGTATATTGTGAGCCCTCAGGGAGTGGCAGCATATAAATTTGAATAATAAATAAATAAAGATGCTGAGTTTTGGCCAATATTTTAGTAATGCCAAAGATTGTGGGTAGAAGGCCTTGACAAAGTGATTTTGGAACTACAGAAAACTAAGTTGCCTTTAAGTTTCATTTGGTAGTAGCAACTCCAATACTAATTGAAAGCAAGGTCAACGATGCTAATGGGTTTGGGATATGAGAAACAGGGTGTGATGATAGCCTTCAGAACAGATCATAGCAGTGTGATGGAAAACCACTACATCAGATTTCCCAAATTTGCTCATAATAGCTAAACAGAATTGTGGAAAAAGCAAAAACGGGAGTGCATGCAATAAAATCTAGAGAAAAAACAAGGTATTTATCTGACAATGGTAAAAAGAAATGCTATTTTATTAGCAGGTAATCCTGATTGGTATTCTTAACTCCTTCTTCAGGGAGGCTATTTAGAATCATGTTTTGGAAATTTCTGAACCGGAAATTCTCAGTACTAAAGATGCAACTATACTGTAAAATTAATGGAGTTTGACACCACTTTAACTACTATGGTTCAATAGTTCTCAATACCAATCTTCAGTTGTGGGCATGATTAGTCAAATGCTCTTAGAAAGAAAGGGTTTTGTGATATTCTCTTGTGGATGTTAAGCAAATTCTACAAACTAAGAAATCTGCCTGAAGAAACACTTGGTGGATAAAACACCGGATAGTCAAATTCTTCCCCTGTCCCTGTTCCATATTTCGAAGTATAGTGTTGTCAAGCATGAACTGATCACCGCTGACTGACTGCAGTTTGTTTGATCTCATCTATCCCCATTGGATTTATAAGAGTAGGAATCTATATCTAAGTCATAAGTGGTTTAGCCCTCCTCTAACTGTCCTCTCACTGGTAGTATCATGGCCAATTTTCAATTTCATAAATCATGGTATTCCCTGTAGTTAAATTCACAGGGAAAATATGTTGCTTCAACCATACTTCTACATGTCAGGGTGAATATATGCACCAAAGGTAAAAATAGGGTCATGGACAAGAAAAAGAGTCTGTCTCTGGGAAACAAAGAAAGTTAGTCTGTAGGGAAGTCAGCAAGCTAACTATTAACTATTAAGTTAATTGCATACAGCAGGACCTATAAAAATCTGAGTTTGAGTAATATTTATAGCATCACTGATTCTTCTAACTAGTACAGATGAGACATTTTTCTCTTAAACTGTCTTTGTGGTACAAACACAAAGGACAAGATATTTTATTTTCTGTCAGTTCTGCTTTTGCTGAAATCTATATATAAGAAAAAAATAACAGTGGACTTTGCATTTGAAGTAACTTTATCCCTAGACTTTAAACTACAGTTAATGAACCAAATAAACTAAATTGTCAACTACATGAAATGTTTCAGTTAGAGTAGAAATCAGGTCATTTGGCTAAGCTTTGTTAATTGTGCAAAAATATACCTCTTTATTACTTTAAGAATACAATTCGCAAAACATTATCAAGCATAAAATTATCAAGCAAAAGATCCCAGAAAACATGGGTGTTTGAAAAATGCAGGATTTGCTCAACTTATTGATTACCCTAAAAGTGTTATATATTTAAAAATTAATGGAAAACCAGATGCTTAGTTAATAGTTACTTAACATGTAAACAAAAATGTATTCTCATTTACAGTTATGTATTATTTGTGGAAATATGTCACAGTTTTGGATTACTTGTGACAAGCATATTTGTAGCTGTGCTCATCTAGTCTGACAACTAGTGCTGATTTATCGTGTTCCATTAACATCACAGCTAGAGATAGAAATAATATTTAAAATGTTCAAAAAATGGACCCAAGCAAGATTTCTCAAGTGTTAGGAGAAAAACCCAAGATTATTATGAAACTTTACATCTCAAAATGATTGTGCTTTAAACTGTCAAAACTTTGCACAGAAAATGACACTTCAAAACTGATTACTACAGAATGAAATCTGGGACTTGTATAGACCCTTCTCTTTCAGAGAGAGGCCCACGAACCACAAAAATATGTATGCAGGCATAATTTAGGACTTTATCACACAAGGAAGGAACTGAGGCTGAACATTTGGTGACAGTCCCTATCATATGACACTGTCTTCATTCAGCTGCTTGCTTACCTCTTCCTTGTGATTATCCTGCCATTAGCTATTGATGAGTGGACTCAATACCTCCCAATCTTTCAATGAGCCCCTTCTGCTTCTATGCTGGCATGCTGGCAGTAAAATTATATCAGGGGTGAGATTCTCTTTTCCCCGCTTGCTATTCCAAATTTATCCACCTCCCATTTATTGTATACTTTATGGTTATATTTGTTTTTTGTTTTAGTTTTTCAAAGTTGAAATTGTAAACTTGATCCCAAATAAAAATAAAAATAAATTTTGGAGCCATAATTTTGATGCAAAACAGGGTTAGAAGGGAGTGCAGAAATACAATCATGGGGCCACAAACCGCCAGATTGATGCCATTGAGCAAGTGAAGAGAAATGTGATATTGAAGGGGTTCAACCTAGTATATGTACCCAGTATCAATAATAGCTCAGCTATAGTGGAATAGTGGGCTCATGTGAGAAAGTCCTTAGAATTATGTTTGGCTTTTATTTACCTCTTTTATTACCCTCACACAAATTTCTGGGGAGAATACATGTATATTTTTCCTTTTTTCATTGCAAGAGCCCACTGCACTCTACTTAGCATCAATACCAAACACTTCTCCAGATAGTTTGCACCCAAATCAGCAAACAAATTGAACTGACACAGCAATAAAGCAGCCTGATAAAATATACCAATGGACATTGTGTGTATTTTGATCCAGCAATTTGTCTATCTCATTATCAACCAGGATCTGTGTTTTCTCTTCCTTAAAACGGCTCTCATGTGCTAGAAAAACAGAAGCTAGTTTGGAATACACTTCTGAGAAGTGTAAATGTTTGAAACATAATGTTACAAGGAGTGAAGGAAGGGTTTGTTATTGCTGAAAAGATAACAATTTGGAATGTGTCTACCACAACACCCTACATGAGAGGAACAGGCTTTGGTGAGGTTAGGTCAGTAGGCACATGTTTTAAATTAGTACTTTCTAAACAGGGAAGTGACAATTATTTGTTATGATTATTTGTCAAATAATCACATCTGTCCTTAATTATCACATATATCCAGTGTTTGCATTTCTCACTAGTCAAAATTCAAGAGCTGTAGATTTTAAAGGGGTAGAACATTGAGTTTCTGCTTCATGGCACAAACAAAATTATTTTGATAGTACTCCAACAATGTCTCAGATTAAACATTCTAAATAAAATAGTCTCCTGCTGATACCAGAATGGAACACCCACACAATCAGTAGGAAGGAAGTGGTTCATGTCCTCTCTTTCTTGCTGACCATGTGGTCAACCCTTTCTGACAAGCAGCAGAGGCAAATGTGGCAGCCAGGAGCCCAGATGAAGCCTTGTGCTCAGTTAGGAGCTGCAGTAGTGACATGGCACAATTCGTCCTTCCCTGCAGAAATGATAATGGTTGTGGTGTCTGTCTGAATAGTAGATCAGATTTAATCTGATCTCATCTGACTGTTCAGAATACTGCTAAAATCTGGGATACTCCAAAGTTTCATGTAAATCCTGAGATATGCCTCAGCTTCGTAAAAGTGATGCAAAACTGTTTAAAGTGACCTAACTGTGATACTCTCTAGAAGCCAGTGTGCATTGTGATGATTGTCACTGGCCCATTTGTAGTGAGAATGGGTTTTTGGTCCAGTGTAGACAATAGGGCTGGTTGATAAAAAAAAATAAAGGTTCAAAAATCGCTTCGGATCTAGGGAGCGCTGGTGCTTTGGAATACTCCAAAAGTCATTATAAATTCAGAATTAATTGACTTCCGAAGCAGTTTTGAAGTTATGTAAGCAACCAGGAAGTCAATTCCCTATTTCGAAGCTACCACCACTATATTCGGAAAGGCTTCAGGGCCCTTCAGATCTGGAGGGAAGGCATAGGCTTCCAAACTGGGTTTGGAAGCTCACGCCTTTCCTCTGGATCTGGACGGCCCTGGGCGTTCAAATGCGGAGGGAAGGCATGGTCATCCAAACCAGGTTGGGAAGCCCATGCCTTCCTTCCAGATCTGGGCGTGGATCTGGACACTCCAGATCTGATGGCTATCCCCCCACATCCTTCTCACCTGCGAGAAGGTCGTGGGGGGAGAGGTGTGTTAACTCAGTTTCCAAGCGGATTTCTTCCATCCCGTATCAGACTGATGCGGGATGGAAGAAACCCGCTTGAAAACCGAGTTAACATGCCTCTCTCATGGGAGAGAAGGACTTGGTGGGAAAGCTATGTTAACTCAGTTTCCAAGCAGATTTCTACAACAGGATATAATTGGTTATATTATTGGATCTTGATCCACAAGCTGCTTAAATGCAAAGTCTGTCATTTGTTAAACTGCTTCATGGCCACTTTGAACCACTTTTCCTCAGAGAAAGAATCTCAAACTTTATTGTGTATTGTCTTTAAAAATAAAACAGGCATGTCCAACAATTGTACAGTTATAATGATCTGGCTAATCACAGAGTTACTGAAAGTCCTTGCTTTCCTCCCATATACCACTCATTAGCCTCAAAGAGAGCAAGGAGATAATACTTTTACAAGTTAATAAGAATGTTTGCACAATGTAGCACTGCATTTAATACATGCCATGGCTGCCTGCCACAATTTTCATTATTAAAAATTGATAAATCCCAGTCTCTCCTTTTAAGACTTTATTATTACTGCCATGTAATAAATAGTGACGATGGTCCCTACCATCCCAAACAATGACGATCGGGCCCTTACTGCCGAGGTTTTTCAGAGTCATTTTGCAGACAAGATTGCGGCGCTCCGCCGGGATCTCCCTGCCACAGTTGATACAGTACATGAGCTTGAGGCTCCATGTCCCTCCGCCGGGTCCACCTTCGACCGGTTTCGACCACTGGACGCAGAGGATGTCGACAGGATTGTCTCAGCTCTTAGACCTACCACCTGCTCCCTCGACCCGTGCCCCTCCACGCTGATTCAAGCTTGCGTGGAGGGGTTACGTGGCCCTCTGTTGAATATAGTTAACTGCTCCCTTGAGCAAGGAGCTTTTCCAGCTGAGTTGAAAGAGGCGGTGGTAACTCCATTGCTGAAGAAGCCAGGGTTAAACCCCGCGGCTCCCTCCAATTACCGCCCAGTGTCCTATCTACCATACCTGGGCAAGGTAATTGAGAGGGCAGCAATGGAGCAGCTGCAGGCATTCCTGGATGACGCATCCTGGCTAGACCCCTTCCAGTCCGGCTTCCGTTCTGGGCATGGGACAGAGACCATCCTGGTCTCCATCACCTACTCCGCTGCCATTTGGACCGAGGCAGATTGGTGCTGCTCGTGTTATTGGACCTCACGGCAGCGTTTGATACTGTCGATCACCAACTTTTGACACACTGCCTGGCAGTGGTGAGGGGGACAGCCCTCAATTGGCTGTCCCCCTTCCTCCAAAACCGCCTGCAGTGAGTGAAGTGGGGAGGGGTGGTCTCCGAGGGCACCCCCTTACGTTGTGGTGTCCCTCAGGGGGCCATTCTCTCCCCGCTGTTATTTAACATCTACATGCGACCACTCACCCAACTGGTGCCTAGTTTCGGGCTGGAGGTCCACCCTCAGCTCATTCTGAGGGTGGACCCCAGGGCGGATTCTGTACCCGATAATTTCCAACTTTGCTTAGAGGCTGTAACTGGATGGCTGCAAGCCAGTAAGTTGAAGGTGAACCTGGCGAAGACAGAGATCTTGTGGCTGGGCTGCCCGGGGGGGGGGGGGGGATATAGCTGCTGACATTTGATGGCATGGCATTATGCCCGCAGTCCATAGTTGAGAGCCTTGGGGTCCGGCTGGACTCCCAACTGTCTATGGAGGCACAAATTGCTTGTGCCTGCAAGACAGCTTTTTACCACCTGTGGCAAGCAAAACGCCTGGCTCCCTATCTCTCCCGCTGCGACCACGGTGATCCAAGCCACGGTCATCTTGAGCTCAATTACTGTAACACGCTGTACATTAGCCTACCTTTGTCAGCGATCCGGAAACTCAAACTGGTGCAGAATGCGGCAGCTCGTCTGCTGCTGGGAGCCACTAGATCATCCCACATAACACCGCTCCTGCGCGAGCTGCACTAGTTGCCTATTGAATTCCGGGTCTCCTTCAAAGTGTTAGTTTTGACTTTTAAGGCCTTATATGGTTTGGGGCCAGTGTACTTGAGGGAGCGTCTTACCCCATACGTACCCAGAAGATCACTGCGTTCAGAGGGCCTTAACATGCTCGAGGTCCCAGGACTGAAAACCTGCAGGCTGTCTAGCACACGGCAGAGGGCGTTCTCGGTAGCTGCCCCGGTACTATCAAACTCGCTGCCAGCTGAGACCTGAGCCCTGCGGGATCTGATGGCCTTCCGCAGGTCATGTAAGACCTGGCTGTTCAGGCAGGCATTTGGCCTGACCAGTGCCTGAACTGCCAACCCCTATCCGTGCTGCTACTGCTACTTGAATTTGCTGTCTTGACTAGTGTGTAACTGACCAGGACTGTCATGGTATTTTCAAATGTTTTTAGGGTGGTTTTAGATGTTATTATCTGTATGTGTTTTTTTATCTCGATGTATTTGTATATATGCTTGGAAACCGCCCTGAGCCTTAGGGAGGGCGGGTTAGCAAGTTGAAATAATAAATAAATAAATAAATAAATAAATAGTGTTAGGATTGTAGTCTTCAAAACTTAATCGATATCTTCCAACATTTTACAAACGAAAGCTGGGACACTAGTGGTCATTAAACACTGAAGTGCAAATAAGATGATAAAAGTATCAATGAGAAAGAAAACCCAGGCTAGGAAAAACTGCAGCAGTTTGCTTTTGTTTGAATCTACTGGGAAGGGTAAGACTCTGATCCCCCTTCTGACTTCTTCTTACTGCTCAGTTAATTGATTGGAAACAATTTTTGCAACTTTTTATTTCACAAAGCTGCTATTCCACCGCAGTCATACAATCACTGATAGCGCCAACATACCTAAATGAACATCCTCGCTGTCATGTTTTTCTGCATTTGTGACAATTCACTGATCCATGGTGCCATGGTTATACTTCTGCATAACCCTATAACTTGGTCCTTCCACACTTCTGTTGCTCTGTAAATGTTTAAATAATCTTAAAGTTTGTATTTCCAGCTAATGTAATTAAAATATTTCAAACAAAACTTAAAATTATAAAGTTACTACTGAGCAGGAGTGAGAGATATAACTGGCAAATAGAGGGAGAAAACATGGAGGCAATGGCATACTTTGTATTTCTAGATACAAAGATTACTGCAGACGCAAGCTGTAGTCAGGAAATCAGAAGACGTTTACTTCTTGGGAGGAGAGCAATGACCAATCTTGATAAAATAGTGAAGAATAGAGACATCACACTGACAATGAAGATCCGCACAGTTAAAGCAATGCTATTCCCTCTAGTAATCTATAGATGTGAGAGCTGGACCATAAGGAAGACTGAGTGAAGGAAGATAGACACTTTTTAACTGTGGTGCTGGAGGAAAATTCTGAGAGTGCCTTGGACCACGAGAAGATCCAACCAGTCCATATTTCAGGAAATAAAGCCCGACTGCTCACTGGAGGGAAGGATATTAGAGGTCACAAAAAGTCAGAAGCGACTGAACAAATAAACAACAACAACAAGAGTGTGAAAAAAAAAGAGAATCACAGGAATGGAATGACTCCATTGTACCAAAGAGGGGACTGGAACACCACATGATATATACAACTACTAGCTGTACCCGGCATGTGTTGCTGTGCCCTATTTAGGGGATGCGAGAAAGTCTGAGTATGTAAGAGTTGGAATTGATGTTACTTATGGTCTTGGTGGGGTCATGGCTGTGTCGTTGTGGGTTGTTCTGGTGGGTGGGATGTTGAAGTCCTGTGGAGTTGTCGGTGAGTTAGTGGGTGCGTGGTGGCATTGTGGGTGGTAGTATGTTGTGGAATGCTTGTGTGGGTGGGGTGTTTTTGGTGTTTGTGTGTGTTTATAGAGTATCAGTGCAGTGTTGTGTTGTGTTGTCGTTGGAGTATAGGTGGAGTTGTTTTTTGTTTGTGGTTGTCACGATGCAGGGTCTTGGCCCAGCCCCTTAATCACACACACAGAGACGGTAATCAGCTAACTATTTATTGAATAATAAAGAACAGGTGAAAAGGTAAATTGTCCATAAAAAGTATCAAAAAGTAAATCCAAAAGGTAAAGAGTCCGTAAGTAGAATCCCAAGGCAAACGTGTCAAAGGCTCCGCAAAACAAGGCGGATCAAGGACTTGGTCCGTGGCAAAGAACAAAGCAAAGTTCATGAACAAACCCAAGAAACTTCTTGGCAAGGCTTGAGCCGGTAACTTGGCTCCGTGGGCTCCGCTCGCTTCACTCCGCTTAGAATAGAAGTGGCCGAGCTACTGAGGATCCGTTTTCACGGATCCTATACTTAATCCCCTTGGCGAGGCCCCCGACGCTCTAGGCTTCTCCGCCAATCTGTGCTACGGGACCTAGCGTTTCTCTGGCGCTCTAGGCTACGGTGCCAATCCCTCCTGCTGGACTCAATGCTCCGTCTCCTATCAAAGCTGCACCCTTGCCTCCCAGCACCTGGCTCGTTATCTTCGTGAGAGCCGAACTCCCTTTCGGCTTCCATGGCCTCATCCTCCACTGTTTCCCTGATCCTTTCCTGCGACCCGAAACCACCTGGGTTCTCATACTGATCGGAATCATCACTCTCAGGGTCAGCCTGACTTTCCCAATTTTCATAGCTGTCAGGCCATTCATCATCCCAGGCCAGGCTCTCTGTGGGAGAGGAAGGCCCAGCTAACTCACCAGCCCCTTCCTCCATTTCCTCATCATCTGCATCTGGCCCTAATGCAAGTGGGACCCCCGGTGCCGCCCCCTGCCCCCCAGGCACGAAAGGGAACTGGGTTGCTACAGTGGTGGTGGTAGGTGTTGTGTATGTGGGGTCCCGTAAGGTTGGGGGGATGGGTTGTGATAGGAAGTTGTGTTGTGTGGGTAGGAATTGCTGGAGTATTGTGCCTGGGACGTGTGTGTAATTGGAGGTGTGTGTGGTGGTGAGTAGTGAGTGCAGTTCTGGGTTTTGTGTTGGGGAAGTTGTCAGGTATTTTTGGGGTGTATTTTGTGTGTGTTGTGGTGACATAGTTGTCTCAGTCTGGCTGTGTGCTGGTTGTGATGTGGAGGGGGTGTTGCTTTTGCCAGTGGTGTTTGTTGTGGATTTTGGTTGGGGTGGGGTTTTGTGTTGCAGGATTGTTTTTATTTTTTGTGGGTTTTGCAAGTTTGTGTTATTCCAGTGGTATGTGTTTGTCAGTGGTGCCTGTGTCCCTGGTGCCCTATTTGTGTTAGTGTTATGTCCTCCTGGTAGTTGTTATGTCCTCCTGTGTTAGTTGGTTGTACTGTGTAGGTTTCTGTTTAGCAGTGGTATGTATGTGTTGTGTGTGTTGTGTGTGAGTTGTGTTGTGGGTCTGTAGAGGTAGGCATCATGAGTTGTGTGGCTGTCATGTTGTGGGTGTGGTGTTTGTTAAGTGGTTGTCTTTTGTTGTGGGTGTCTTTTGTCCTGTGAGTGGTATGTATGTGCTCTGTGCACATAGTTGTGTATCTTCTGCATATTGGCGTTGTGTGGTATTTTGTGCTGGCTTGGTCTTTTGGATTGTGTTTCTCGAGTGTGGTTGTGAGAGTTGTAGTGTCTGGAGGAGTGTGTGATGTTTTTTATTTATTTTGTTGTTGTGATTGTGTGGCTGATCGTACCGTGGTCAGTGGTTTGTGGTGATTATCAGTGGTTAGTTTTACTGGTTTGGCCAGTGTGGGCGAGGCTGAAGGAGCCTGTCCTTTAGGCACTGTGTGTCCTCGGCAGTCTGACTGGCTGTGGTGTGTGGGAGGCTGTCCTGAGGTGATTTGTTTTGGCGGCAGTTATTTTTAAGAAATTGTCATGCACAGGGGGCGGGGGGTGGGGCCAGGCCAGGGGAAGGGGGTGGAGTGGTTGTGGGGATGGCAGGGGGTGGGGCCAGGCCGGGGGAAGGAGGTGGAGAGGTTGTGGGGATGGCAGGGGTGGGGCCAGGCCAGGGGAAGGGGGTGGAGTGGTTGTGGGGATGGCAGGGAGTGTGGCCTGCGTTGGGAAGCGGCGCCGGCATTTTGTGTGGGCCGATGTCGGCCAATGGGATTCACTGGCGGCCGCGGAGGATGCTGGGAAATGTCGGTTTTTTCATCGCTGTTTTGGGGCCTTCTAGGTTTGGGGGGGGGGGGAAGTTTCTTTGCTAAAAACCTTCCTTGCCTGAGGCCTATTTTTGTTGCCAAGTTTGGTGTCTCTGCCTTGGAAGGTTTCTCTGCCTATGGCAGTCTTTGGATGACGGGTCCTCCTTTATATATATAGATTGAGGGGGAACAGATTTATCATAGAGAGAAGCGGATCAACAATGGGAGCAGATGTGCAACAGGGATAATCAAATGCTGATTTGCCTCCTTCATTTGAGAAAGTTCTTTGAACTCAATTTGGAGCAATGGATGCAAACTGAGGATAGGGGGGAGAAGTATTATTATATTTATATTTCAGGAGTTTACCCCGCTCTTCTCAACCCTCGAAGGGGGACTCAGTGCGGCTTACAGTACGGCACAATTCGATGCCTACATAATAACAATATAAAAACCCCCAAAACCCCTTCAACAGTTAAGATACATTAAAATACATTAAAACAGTTGCCTTAGCATCATGCACATTCATTCCAGATTAAAACCATGTTCAGTCCATAAAAGCATTGGTCCTCTTCATCTACTTTTTATTTAAAATCCAGTCCTAAAATGCTGCCTAGTGCTGGGAGGAGGAGAGAGAAATTGGGATGTTTTAAAAGCAATGGAAAAATTGGACAACAGAGGATGAATCAAATTCTGTCATTTCCTATATTTTCTTAACCCTTATTCCCTAAAGTCTTTCAGCTGACACACCTAACCAAACACACATAGTATAGGTATTGTCTTTCTAAGATCTTGGAAAAGTGCTGTACTACAACTCGGCTTTATGAAAACATAAATTTTTGAGAACCTTCTTGAGAAGCTTGTGCCTTCTTGGGCCATATATTTTTACATGTTCAACCCCCACATTCTAAGCTTCTTCAGATCTTGTAGAATTTTTCTCCCCAGTCCTTCCAAAGCTCAATCTGTGAGGTCACTGAGTTTCCCAAAGAAAATAGTGTTAAAGCCAGCTCTATTTAAGAGTGACTGGATGCTATTAAAGTTGGAATTTATCATGTTTTATGATAGCATTGACAGTTTAATGTCAGGAATAGAAAAATAAAAAAATTGCATTTCATTTGTTTTTATTTCTTACTCTGGCTTTACTCTGATCATTTTCACAAAATCACCTACAGTTCTAATGTTGTCAGCAAGGACATGTTACCCAAATAAATCTCTGAGAATGTTAAGTATATTGCGACCTGCATGCTTTTCATCTATGTCCATGATGACCTTGTGGCTGATTTTGGCAATATCACTTGCGGGTTGTAAAGAACGGATAGATCTAGCTCCAGATGTTGTTAGACAAGCCAATTCCCATTATTGCTAATTGTTGGCTATGCCACAAACATTTTCTAGGGATGTGAAATCCGTAGGATTAAGAATGTGAAGAATCTGAGCAACACGTTGGCTTTTTCATAAACATACCCTCATGCTTATCCCATCCTACTTCTGTATTTTCCCCGCCCCCCATCCCAACATGGATATTCACATGTACTTTGCATTTTCTCCATGTATGTATTTAGGTATACCTGCAATAGTGCAGGTATTTTACATACATTTCATTGGCTATGGTACAATTCCTATTTTTAGAAAAAATAAAATTTTTAGTCATGCAACTTTTCCGGGGTTTTGTACACTCCACCACCTCCTGCCCCAAATACATCACAAAACTTTATAAATGTTCAGATATCTAAGCAAAATGTGTCCATTCTATTATCTCTGCTATACTATATAAATATTTTCTTATGGAAATGTGAACATATTGATTTTTGTTTCCATCACTATGGTAGCTAGGACTGCTAGAGGTTGCAGTCCAACAACATTAAGTGCTGGCTTTAGCCATAAAGCTCTAAAGCAGGGGTGCTCAGAATGGTGATCACGATCACCAGGGTGATCTTTGGGCCTCATCCTGGTGATCTTCAGGCCCCTGACCAGGTTTTTTGCTGTTGGTCTTCTTCACGCGCCCCTGCACGCTGCAAAGAAGTCCTCCGTCGTTGCTCGTCCCCGCTCCCTGCTCGCGCGCTGCCTCCAAAAGCTCCAGAGTGCAAGAAGCAGAATGGGCCCCCTCTTTTGGATTCCTCCTCCCTCCGTCCTTCTCCAGCCACTCAGAGTCGTAGGAGACCAAAGGGGGCGGGCCTGGATGACGCGATGCATGGCTGGCCCCGCGTGCATGCGCAGAAGCACCCATTCTGCCTCTCGGACTTCTTGTGAGCTCTTGGAAGCGGCACGCATGCTGGTGGCATGGAAATAGGAGCAACGACGGAGGAGAAGAAGGACGCTTTGGGGTCATTTCCTTACCGCATCTCAAAGGTCGGTCTTTTTACTTTGGGGTGGGTGCTTGATTGTTCTGTGGCATGTCTCTTTGTTTATTTTTAATGTTTAAAAATGGCCTTTTAGCTCCAAAGCCTCTCTGCTTGCTTTGTTCCTTGAGAAATATATGTTGGGGAATATGGAAATGTGGGAGAAATGGGGTGGTTGGATGTATTTCTGCATGCCCCTTTGTTTACCTTGCTGTGTATTAAATGGCCTTGCAGTTCAGCAGCCTCTCTTCTTACTTTCTGGCTGATAATATGTGTGGTAATATGGCAGTGTGGGAGAAATGGGGTGGTTGGATGTATTTTTATGCTCTGTTTTATATTGTTGTTATTAAATTGAAATGTTGATGTTTTATAACTTCATTTTATGTAAACTGCCTCGAGCCTGCTGGAAGGAGCAGTACATAAAAATGAATAATAAATATAAATAAATAAATAAGAAAATAGTTATACGTT
Source organism: Anolis apletophallus (assembly GCA_030556195.1). Taxonomy (NCBI): domain Eukaryota; kingdom Metazoa; phylum Chordata; class Lepidosauria; order Squamata; family Anolidae; genus Anolis; species Anolis apletophallus. Next base: position 121,098,711 of record JARBWK010000007.1, read on the forward strand.
TTACATTTCTGGGCAGGTGATCTTTGGGACTTGGTTTTTTAATCAGCAGATCCCACGCGGAAAAAGTGTGAGCACCCCTGCTCTAAAGGGTTCTGTCCCAGCTTATCTGTCTAAATGTATGATCTCACAACCTCTGAGGATGCTTGCCATATATGCAGGCCAAATGTCAAGAGAAAATGCTTCTAGAACATGGCCATATAGCTCGAAAAACCTACAACAACCCAGTGATTCTGGCCATGAAAGCCTTCAACAACACATAGACTGTTTTTAGAATAGTTTTAACACCAGATGGAACCATTCTTTGCTTGCTTGGTGGGTTATTTACAATGACACTAATAGAGCTCAATCCTTTGCAATTGATTTGGACAAATTAAGTTGCGGGTAAACTGGCTTATTTACTGATCGAAAGCAATACAATTGTGTCAGTCTCCTGCTCTGATATTCCATCTTCAAGAGTGGTCTACATGCAAATGATGGTGTACTACCTTTGGATTTGTAGTACAGTCTTCTGGAATACTTTAAAAGGCAATTATCGTGAGATCCAAAATTAAAAGAGTTCCTCCTTCCCATTGTAAAAATAAAGGCTACAAAAGTACTTGACAATAAATAGCACTATTATGAGTCCAAACTCTGGAATGTCTACCTCCAGCATAGCATAACTAATCTGTTAATTATTGTGCTTTTCTGCTTGTTGCCACACTTGATTTAATATGATAGCTTGCTGTAATGTGGCTACAAAGGGGAAGAAATTGGAATATTACAACTCTATTTATGAACATATTGGGAAATGTGCATGGTAGTAATGGTCTTAGCTACAGTATGTGACTTTTGCCCATACTCTTAACACCCCCAAGATTGGTTGAAGCCTTATTCCAAATATTTTGCCTAAGAAGTGGTTGTGTTTTTTTAAATAACTTCTCCCAAATTCACTCATTTATTCACAATTTTGATGGAAATGATTTAAGGCTAAACAAAAGGATATGAGAATAGTGGCTCATCTGAAGGGCCTGTTCCCATTTGGGGTCTCATCTTTTCTCACCAGCCATGACAGTAACTTCAGAGACTGGTGTTTCAAGTGGCAATATTAAGAAATCAACATAAACATTGTGCTTTATTTAATATCATTCATAAATGGTTGTTACTGTGCCTATTGGATTATTCCTCCATTCTTCTTTCCTACTCCATTACTCTGATTGTTGTGAACAAACTGTCTACAAGAAGCCAAGCCCAATGTAGTTAGTAATAAAAGTTTATTAGCAGTGTCACAAACTCAAAAAACGGTCAAACTTGACCAAACATACTGAAACTAGTGCGAAAATGCAGTAAACTCAAAAACCGCAGTTTAAGCAAAAAAGAGTCAAACACACAAAATGCAGATTAAATCTCCGGAAAATCCACAGCAATCACAAAACCCCACAGGAACACAGGAGAAAGAAGCAATGCGTTGTCAGCCAGTCCATTGTCATCACACCAAAGAGAGCAGGCAGTAAAGGTCATCATACAAAGGGAGAAGGCAGCAGTGAATCACGGAAGCAGCCCCAGGTCAAACCGAAAGAGCAGTCAGTGTCCGGGAGAAGCCAGGAGCGGCCTGGAGTCAAAATGGGAAACCAGAAGAATCTAGCACACGGGGATTTAAATCAGTGTCACCGGTGAAAGAGTACAAGTTGCGGACCACACCCGATATGATACCAGAGTCCAGGAGGAAGTCCAAGGTCCAGAATCCACAGCAAAGCAGTAACACAGGCAGAGCATGGATAGCCAGAATGACTCCTTGCCAGCGGTAAAGAATCGTTATTCCCGACCTTCCTTTATTCAAAGCTCTTCCTCAGAACTAGATTGAGCCAACGCCCCATCATTGTTCCTCTCAGCCGCCATAACTTCTTCTTGTGCTGCCGTTTGCCCTTCAGGCCAAGCCATTTGTCTTCTGTGATGACTTAGATCATCCCAAGGTAAAGCCTGCTCTTCGGTACTCCAATTCCCATCCCCAGCAAACCCCACAAATGAATCACTACTAGTAGGCTCTTCACAAACATCCCGTATCTGCTATACTTTAGTCCAATCCATATCACTGGACACTTCTTCAGAATCCCCATTCCCATCTCTCATAGCTTGCTCCCCATCATCTCATCCATCATCCCTTTAAAAGCCCAGAAATGTATCATGATCAGAGGACTCATTAAGTATTTGCCTTATCCCTTTCCTCTCTTGTTCTTTGTCTGACTCAGACTCACGAGTAACCTGTTTTGCGTTCCTGGCCCCAATCCCCTCTTTCTCAGCCTCAGTCTCAACTACAACATTGATACTGTTGGCTTTACTGCAGGGATCCATATATATTGTAAAAGCTAGTATAGCCTCTTGTGTTTTAAAAACATGCTTTAGAAAACATCTATCACAATGCGAGTGGTACTATGTTTCAGGAAGATGTTCTACTGAGGCCTGCACACAAGGATGCTTGCTACTTTTAAATCCTATTAATTTAAATCAGATGTCTTTGGGTCAATTGGAGTCCCATTGATTAGTTCCAGCTAGAGTTGATCCATTGAATCCGTTGTTGAATTGTGAGTCAACATGTAGATGTATCTGATTGATTCAATGGATCTATTGTTGTTGAGACTAAAATACAATTTAGGTCTGAAGTATGTTTTGCTTGTCTTGACCTGTGAGATGCCATCAGTATTCAGTTTGATCATAAAACCTAAACCTAAAATCCTTTGCATATTTTCTTGAGAATAAGCCCCATTAAACTCAATTTATGTCCAGGTAAACATGAAGCTTGCAAAACTACAAAAAAAACCCCTTGCTTAAACATACAAGATTCTTTTGACTGACTCAATTACGTCTGCAATTGCATCATCCTACAATCTTCTTGAGGTATTTGCATTCAGCTACTGGCCAAAGTAATCACTTTGATATAATCCTAGACTGAATTTCATACATTTTTGACCTATACATAATCCATTTGGGGCTTAGATGCTTGCTACGTGGAAACACTCACACCACATCTATGACCTTAGACATTCTTCACTTTCAGCACAGGAAGCAACCAGGGCTTCTTGTCAGTGTTTTTCATAGAAGTGTGCGTTTCTGAGTTATATATCTATACGGTGGAAAATTAAGAGGCAAATATTGTGCTACAGTATAGTGCTGGCTTTAGCCTATAAAGCTCTAAACGGTTCTGGCCCAGCTTATCTGTACAAATGTATCTCCCTCTATGAACCACAGTACATATTTAGATCAGCAAATCTCACAGTCTCAGGCAGACAGACAGGGACCACAACACAGCTGGAGAGTGGATTTCTTTATTTGCAAGGAGGCAGCGGATGCTGTGGCAAACTATGGCAGGTATGTCTTTATTCCAGCACCAGAGACAGCACTGCAGCTTTGAAACCTGACCTACTGATCGTAGAAGTTTCAGAGTGTCATGGAATTCTTAAATCTATAAAAACAACCATTCCCTTTTCTTTTACTGCTTCTCTCGTTCAGGAATGAATCTAACACAATTCATTTCAGCCATATGATTCTGGTTGCCTCATCTCAAAAAGAATTTTGTAGACTGTGCACCCAGCATTTCCAATTTGGAAAAACAAAACCATTTTTGTGAAAAACCTGATCTAGTATTCTATGTCTTTGGATAGTATATTTCAGTTATTTAGTTAAGTATATGTAAGTAACGATTAAATGTAATTAAGTAACATCTAAGTAATGATTGTTCTTAAGTAGTAACTAAGTAGCTATTAAATGTACTTAAGCTACTGCTAAGTAGTGATTAAATATACTTAAGAAGCACCTAAATAGTGACCATGATTATAGAACAGTTATGGATGAGTAAATCTAGTTAACTGTTCCATATTTGTGATCACTAGTTGGTCATGATCAGAACGCAACTGCTGTGATCATAACCCCCTCGATTCACCCTATTTTAACAGGCAAATGCTGCATGGGAAGAAGGAGATCCAGTCTGCCAACAATCAGAGCATGAATGAATAATGTTCACTTCCAGATTGGGTGTTGCCTGGGCCAGAAAAGGATGTTGAATACATGTCTAGATTTGTGGGGTGAGGGTGTTGGGTGAAAAAGACCCAAAATGAGAAAAGTTGAGCTTTTTTTTTTTTTAAAAAAAAGGTTATGAAACATCAATAAAGAAGAAAACTTGAAATTAGTTGTGCTTGCTTTATTATAATGTCACAGTTACCTAATGCTGTAAATTGCAAATGGGAAGGGCACAATTTTCTCACTGAATGGGCTGCACCAGTGCGTTTTTGCTTGTCCAAATGTGGCATGGTACATCTTCCAGCTTTCAGTTTGACTCCTTTCAAGAGGTTCAGGAAGGTTAGGGGAAATAGGTTGCTGTTTGGATAATTTTGGAGTCAAAACAAAATCAGTATTCTCATTTTTTTTAAAAGTCTGGGGTTTGAGGGAGATTTTTCAGGGACTTCAGCAGCTACATTTAAGAGTCCCTGTGGACCACACTTCACTTCAGCCACCCCTGTTGCAAATCCAAAATGCAGAGAAGTCTCTCTCTGGCCATCTGAAATAGTTAAGGTGAATAGGATACCTCCCAACTAACAAGCACAATGATTTACACATTGGTTGAGATCCTGCATTGAGAAATGTAGCTATGTGTGCATCTACACTGTAGAATGAACGTAATTTGATACCACTTTAACTGCCATGGATCAATTCTATGGAATTATGGAAGTTGTCATTTTACAAGTTCGTAAGCCTTCCCTGCCAAAGACTGCTGGTGCTTCACCAAACTACAACTCCTATAATTCTATAGCATTGAGCCATGGCAGTTAAACTGGTGTCAAACTGCATTCATTCTACAGTGTAGATGCATCCTGTCTCCATAGGTACGTCTCCCCATACTACCCCACTTTCAATGCATTTTTTAATCTGTGCAAACCTCTCCATGCAACAATTTCTGTGTTGACTGAGAGCAGGATGATGAGAATGAAATAAGAAGATTCACACCCCACTGTCCAGTGGACTATGTTGGCCATCAACAGAGCTCCACATAGCTAACTAACCTATGTTACCATTGCATAATTGGAAACACTCAAGGATGTATATTGACTACTTGAAGGAAAGGGTATGTTTTACAGCTGTGTAAGTCCAAGTGAGCAAGAAAGCTACAGTGGACAAAGGTTTCCAATAAATCCCTCTATTTGGAATGTAATTTTATTTGGCACCAGAATTCTCTGCAGATGGTAACCATTTCAGCATCAGATGGCAGAAAGCACCATATCTAAACAATTACAATGAAAAACCAAGAAAACAAGCTGGCAAATCCTGGACCTCTTGTAATTTCCCCCAAATGAGAGACACCTGGCTTCGAAGAAGGCAGGACAGATTGTGTTGAATTGGGGCACTTTGTCAACAGTGTCAATGTTGATGCCATCCCAGTCATTTGATGGCTTCCAACAAGAGTAATAATGTAAAAAATGTGCTCCTTTTCACATTCTGATTGTAATGAGGTGTTGAAAATAAATGGGTCAAGGCATTTTAAGAAGAATTTAATAAGCTTCTTTGTATTGGTGCTTTATTCATTTCTAATTACCAAAATATTTTTACTACTTGTTTTTGGAGGAATGCTTTATAACCTGGAGTCCCTCTATAATGCTTCTTGTGCTTTTGGGCTTGTGCTTGAACTCACTGCAAGAGGTTACCCTTGTTAAGCAATCTGTTTAGGTTTTTACTTCATGTAGATTTGTCATGTTTTGAAATACTTTTCACCAAAATGCCTGATTATAGTATAATGAAAACAACACATTGGAATGGAATTTGTTTACCTCCCCATAATATGGGTTCTATTAGTAACCTAACCATATTCTACTTTTACTCACATGAAAAGGAAAAACAGTGCCGTTAGCCTGTCCTTATATTTAATGACTTCTTACAAGGTACTCTTTTTTGTCTAAATGAGAATTTGAAAAAGTTATATTGGGGGGGCTATAACTCTCATAATGGCCACTAGCAGAAAATTGTTATCTTCCCCCCAAAAATATGAAATTTTATGCGCTCTAATTTCAGGATAGAATATGTTGAATATTTATAGGTTTCTCATTCAATTTTGAACCTTGGTTTAATTTGCATGGAGAGAATATACCAGAGCCTGGAGCAATTATTGTTTTCAACCTCCATAACTTAACAGGATCCTGGAACTATAGTCCTAAAATTACCATTTTAAAGTTCAGAACAAGTATGGCAATATTCTGAGTATAGACCTTTATGTTTATTCATCTATGGAAATTTCTACATTGGCCAGAGCAACACCTATGATAAAGGGAGGAAGTTCCAATCCAGTTCAAGCACCATGTTGAGCAGCTTGAACCAGGCCCTAGAAAAAAAGATATACTTTTTGGACAGAGGCTCATAGAATCCCTAAGCATGATTGGAGGATTCTGTCACTTGTAGTAGGAAATGCAACTTTTTCAACCTATGGTTTGAAAGAACACTGGATGGGCCTCAGCTTCCCAAAGCTTGGGTTTTTTATAAATAGGAGTTGCGAACCAAAGAGACAAGATTATGTTGGCTTGTAATTTTTTTATCTGTGTCAATGGCCAGTTCTTTTCTCTTGTGGCTAATTTTGTACTTATCTCATTCTTTATTCCCCCCTCTTCCCCCATCTTGCCTGGTTTTTTTTTCTTGTTTGGAATCAGATTTTAATTTCGGGAAAACAACATTCAGAATAATTCCTATACAAAAACAATACAAATGTAGCAGAGTTGTCCATTGCATTTCTGGCTTTTCTTACCCGAATTATATTTGACTTACCTGATTTTATGTTATTGTGTAAATGAGCCTTTTACAATATATACATGGCAGAAAGCTCCATCAGCATGCATACAAGAAACCATATAATGTAATAAGTTGGGGGGGGGGTGTTTGAGATTTGGGCATTAAAGCATAATTGATTCAACGGCTAGGTTTTGGATATTCCATGTAGCCTGGAACAAACCCAAGAAATGAAATACATTTGTGTTTAGAATGTGTAACTTGATCTATGCATTATAGTTTTAATCCCAGTGTCACGATCACGAACCTGGCGGGCCCCTTAATCACACACACAGAGACGTACTGAAGGCTAACTACTTTATTGAGTATATAAAAACAGTTCCAAAGAGTAAATAGTCCAATAATATGCAAATGTCCAAGGTGTTAAGCAAGTAGTCCAAAGTAACGTAGCAAATAAGCTGGAAACGTGGCAAGGCTTCGCAATTCAATGCGAATCAGGAAACAGGGGAAGGTTTCGCAATCCCATGCGAATCAGGAAACAGGGCAAGGTGCCGCAAACCGCTGCAGCTCAAGAAACAAGGCAAAGGCAAGGCAAGGCTTGATGACCACTGCTGGCTTGTGGTCCCACTCCGCTCGCGTCTATTCAGGAAGACGTGGCCGGAGAACTGACGATCAGTTCCCACGGGGCCGTTCTTAATCCCTCGGCCTGGAACCCCGGCGATCTAGGGCCCGGCGTCTCAGTCTCTACTTTCCGAACGGTGACGGTCTAGGGACAGATGCCAGCTCCTCCTGCCCTCCTCTATGTCCCTGCGCCTGTTGTGAGAACGGCCCCGCTCTTCCAGTCCAGTATCGCTATCTTCCTGAGAAGCAGCCTCCCCGGAGTTTCCCAGCCGCTAGCCTCCATCTGCTGCTCGGCCAGCTCTTGGGAACCTCGGCCATTCGGGAATTCATAACTATCTCCGCTATCTGCTTCGCTGCCTCCCATCTCCACCTGGTCCGCTCCTTCCCCGGGAGAATGCTCCCACTCAAGATCCCAGGCTAAACTCTCTACAGGTGAACTGGGCAAAGGCACGGCTGACCAATCTTGCTCTGGGCCTTCCAACTCATCCTCCGAGTCCCCTTCCAGCCTGTGCGGGTCCCAATGCCAACGGGACCCCCGGCGCGTCACCCCCCCTCAGTGGCACGAGCGGGCCCATGGGTGCTACACTATCCCCCCCTCAGGGCCCCCCCTGGGCCGCCCCCGGGGCTTGGGCTTGTCAGGATACTTGCGGTGGAAGCGAGCCACCAACTCCGTGGCGTGAACATCTCGAGCCTTGACCAAAGCACGTTCTTCCGGGCCAAAACCCTTCCAGTCAATAAAGTACTCCAACTTCCTGTAACGGAGGCGGGCATCAAAGATGTCCTGCACCTCGACCTCCTCTCCGCCCTCCCGCATCACGGGGGAGGGGAGCGGCTGCGTCACGTCAGGCCGCACCCCTTCGCCGGCGCGAGCAACGAACGATGAAACACCGGGTGGAGCTTCATGTCCGCTGGGAGTTGTAGTTTGAAGGACACGGGCCCCACCTTCTCCAAAACTTTGTAGGGACCCAAAAATCTTGCGTCCAGCTTGCGGCTGGGTCGCTGCGTAGGCAAATTCTTGGTGGACAGCCAAACTTTGTCCCCCACAAGGATGTCAGGACCCTCCTGGCGCCGCCCGATCAGCCATCCGCTTGTAGTCAGCTTTCGCCTGGTCCAATTGAGTGCGTAGCAAGTCTTGGAGTGCAGTGAGCTCTCGAAGCCAATCCTTAGCCTCGGAAACGTCGCGGACGGGTCCACCGGCGGGTAGAACCGAGGTGGTGTCCATAGTTAGCAAAGAAAGGAGTCTCTTTGATGGATTCCTGCGTCGCATTGTTGTAAGCAAACTCTGCCAGGGACAACAAGGACGCCCAGTTGTTCTGCTGATAGTTGACATAGCAGCGCAGGTACTGTTCCAAGGTGGCATTGACCCTTTCGGTCTGGCCATCGGTCTGCGGGTGATGAGCCGTGGACATCCGCACATCAATCCCCAACAACTTCTGGACAGCCTTCCAGAACTGGGAAGTGAATTGAGTGCCCCGGTCAGTCACCAGGCTCTGTGGAAGTCCATGCAGCCGAAACACATGTTGCACAAACATATCAGCAGTCTCTTTGGCAGTGGGCACCCCCACACAGGGACTGAAGTGTCCCATCTTGGTGAAACAATCCACCACGACCAATATCGTGGTGAAGCCCTTGGACTTGGGGAGGTCGGTGATGAAATCGGCCGAAATCATCTTCCAAGGGGCAGAGGGGGTCGGAAGCGGCTGGAGCAAACCGGCCGGCTTGCCCCCCTGGTTCTTAGCCCGATGACACACAGGGCAAGATCCCACATAGTCCTCCACATCCCTCCGCACTTTAAGCCACCAAAAGTCCCGTAGGACCAGTTGCAGAGTCTTGAAAAGCCCAAAATGGCCTGCGGCCCGACTATCGTGGCAAAGCTTGAGAATGTCCGCCCGCTCGGGCCCAGGGGAAACATAGACAGAGTCCCGGTGGTAAAGCACCCGTTCTTTACCTGGAAAGGGGCTTGAGGCCCCTGGTCAGTTGCTCCTGTACCCACGGATCGGTCCGCTGGCGAGCCTGGACACGCACACTCAAGGGTCTCTTGTCGCCAGGGGCCGGGCGGGGCCACTGGAGGGTTGACAGGAAGCGCCCGAGCAGCCGCAAAGTTCTCTGCTTTAAGCAACCGAGCCTCGGACGGCCCGTCGCCCTCACGAACATACTCCGGCTTTCGGGACAGTGCATCAGCTTGCTTGGTCTGCTTGGGGGTCACATAGTGAATGCGGAAATTGAATCACTCAAAGAACAGGGACCATCTCTGTTGCCTCTGGTTCAATTTGCGCTGGGACTTCAGATGCTCCAAGTTCCGGTGGTCGGTGTGAACCTCCACCGGGAACTTGGCCCCTTCAAGCAGGTGTCTCCAGACTTCAAACGCCACCTTGATGGCCAAAAGTTCCTTCTCCCAAATGGTGTAGTTCTTTTCCGAGCCGTCAGCTGCCGGGAATAGTAGGCACAGGGCAACAAGTCCGTCCCCTGAGGCTGTAGCAGGATCGCTCCCACCGCCACATCCGAAGCATCGGCCTGGACGATGAAAGGGGTGCGGGGGTTGGGGTGTTGCAAAAGCGGCTGAGTGGTGAACAGCCGCTTCAACTGGCGGAACCCCACATCCGCCTCCGGAGTCCACCGGAACGGCACCTTTCCCCGCAAACACTGGGTGATCGGATCAGCCCACTTGGCAAAGTCAGGAATGAACTTTCTGTAGTAGTTGGCAAAGCCCAGGAATCTTTGAATGTCTTTTTTGCTAGCAGGGGTGCCCAGTCGACCACGGCTTGGACCTTGTGTCATCCATGGCAATGCCCGTAGGAGAGATACGGTAGCCCAGAAAGTCCACCTCACGCAAGTCGAAAGCACATTTCTCCAGCTTGGCATAGAGCCCGTGGGCCCTCAGTCTCTGGAGCACCTCCTTGACATGGCGATCATGGGTCGCCTGATCCGGAGAAAAAATCAGCAGGTCGTCAAGGTAGACCGCCAGATAGCGGTCCAACAGGTCTCGGAAAATGTCATTCATGAAATGTTGGAAACAGGCCGGGGCGTTGCACAAACCGAATCCCATCACCAGGTATTCGAAACTGCCCCACTTGGTCTGGAAGGCCGTCTTCCATTCGTCACCCTGGCGAATCCGGACAAGGTTGTAAGCTCCCTCAGGTCCAGTTTAGTGAACACCTTGGCTCCCGCATCCGCTCCAAGAGCTCGGGGATCAAGGGCAGGGGATAGCGATTCCGGATCGTGATCTTGTTGAGTTCCCTGTAGTCATTGCAAAGCCGCAACTCCCGATTTCTTCTTGACGAAAAGAATCGGAGCCCGGCCGGGATTGGGAGGGCGAATGAACCCCTTCCGCAGATTCTCATCCAGGAAATCTCGGAGAGCCTGTTGCTCTGGTTCCAAGAGAGGATAGAGTCTCCCCATGTGGGATTGGGGCCCCCGGTTGCAGTTCAATGGCACAGTCATAGGGCCGGTGGGGAGGCAAGCGTTCCGCCTCCTTTTCACTGAAGACATCCCAAAATCCGGCATACTTCTTGGGCAGGGTGGCCACATTCTCCACTTCTTGGGCCAGGCATGCCCTAGCCGTCATGCAGTGGCCCTGGCAATGGTCCGAAGAAAAAATTAGCTGTCTCTTAGCCCAGGAGATCTGGGGGTCGTGGAGCGCGAGCCACACAATGCCCAGGACAATGGGAAAATCTGGGAGCTTGGTCACAAGAAAAGAAATGTCCTCTTTATGGGAGCTAGTCCACATCCTGGTAGGAGCTGTATACTGAGTTACAGCCCCGTTTTCAGAACTCTCCCATCGATAGTCTGGACACCCTTGGGCTCTTGGAGATCAAGAAATTTTAATCCAGCGGACTTGGCATAGTCTGCATCGATGAAGTTGTTGGTGGCCCCGGAGTCTATCATGGCATGGACCATCATCGGCCCCTTCTCGGGAGACCACAAACTGACCATTACAAGGAACAATTGTCCAGTCTTGGGTTCAGGGGGGAGGTTGGCGACATCGGCCGAGTGAGCGAACCCTCTTACACCCGGCCGGTCCCTTCCCCCGCCGCCTGAAGGGCTTCTTCGGCCTCTGGGGCCCCTCCGAGGGCGGCAGAGGCCCGAGGAGTCCTTCCACGCGGTTTCTGGGGGCACTCCTTAGAAAAATGTCCAGGCCCCCCGCAGTACCAGCATAAGTTGAGGCGCTGACACCGTGCCTTCTCCGCTTGATCCACTTTGGGCGAACTGTCCCCAACTGCATGGGCTCCGGGTCATCCGGGCCGGCCGGCACTGGCAATTGCCGGGGTTGAAACTGTCCAGCCCCTTCCTTCCGTGCCACCGGTTTCTCCATCACGCCCTTGTCCCACCGCCTCCTGGTCTGCAGTCCTGCTTCCATACGAAGGCTCAAGGTGATGGCGGCCTCCAGATCCGCGGGCCGGGGTGTTTTAACATCTCTTGTTGCAGTTCGAAGGCAGCCCGCAATGTAGTGATACCGCAACGCCCGGCAGACCCCACTGCGTCTGGGAAGCCAGAACTTCAAAACGGGAGATGTACTGGGACAGGGATAGATCCTTGCTCGTCAGCCGAGCCAAATCCCTCTCGGCGAGTTCTTCATTGACAGGAGCCCCCCATGTTGCCCTGATTGCATCTAGGAAAGCCCGCAGCGTGTTGGTATGGGGGGACTGCGCCCGGATCAACGCGGTGGCCCACGTTGCCGCTGTCCCTTCCATCAGGTTATAAACAAAAACCACCTGGGCTCGATCGTTGGCGAACTCGTTGGGGCGTTGCTCCAAATAAAGTTCCACTTGGCAAACAAAAACCTCCACCTGAGCCGGATTTCCACCAAAGCGGCCAGGTGGGCTCACCCCCGTGCCGTCCGGCCCGGGTCCGCAGCTCGCCCAATTCTCGTTGCATCTCATGCACCTGGGCAACGGTCAGATTAGCCATGGCGACCACGGGCGTGGGCGCTTCTTGCGGCGTCCGAGCGGCGTCCGTGGTGTGATAAGGGGTTCTAGGAGTTCTCCGGCCAGCTGTCACGATCACGAACCTGGCGGGCCCCTTAATCACACACACAGAGACGTACTGAAGGCTAACTACTTTATTGAGTATATAAAAACAGTTCCAAAGAGTAAATAGTCCAATAATATGCAAATGTCCAAGGTGTTAAGCAAGTAGTCCAAAGTAACGTAGCAAATAAGCTGGAAACGTGGCAAGGCTTCGCAATTCAATGCGAATCAGGAAACAGGGCAAGGTTTCGCAATCCCATGCGAATCAGGAAACAGGGCAAGCGGCCGCAAACCGCTGCGGCTCAAGAAACAAGGCAAAGGCAAGGCAAGGCTTGATGACCACTGCTGGCTTGTGGTCCCACTCCGCCGCGCGTCTATTCAGGAAGACGTGGCCGGAGAACTGACGATCAGTTCCCACGGGGCCGTTCTTAATCCCTCGGCCTGGAACCCCGACGATCTAGGGCCCGGCGTCTCCAGTCTCTACTTTCCGAACGGTGACGGTCTAGGGACAGATGCCAGCTCCTCCTGCCCTCCTCTATGTCCCTGCGCCTGTTGTGAGAACGGCCCCGCTCTTCCAGTCCAGTATCGCTATCTTCCTGAGAAGCAGCCTCCCCCGGAGTTTCCCAGCCGCTAGCCTCCATCTGCTGCTCGGCCAGCTCTTGGGAACCTCGGCCATTCGGGAATTCATAACTATCTCCGCTATCTGCTTCGCTGCCTCCCATCTCCACCTGGTCCGCTCCTTCCCCGGGAGAATGCTCCCACTCAAGATCCCAGGCTAAACTCTCTACAGGTGAACTGGGCAAAGGTACGGCTGACCAATCTTGCTCTGGGCCTTCCAACTCATCCTCCGAGTCCCTTCCAGCCTGTGCGGGTCCCAATGCCAACGGGACCCCCGGCGCGTCACCCCCCCCCCAGTGGCACGAGCGGGCCCATGGGTGCTACACCCAGAAAGAAAGCAATAATAGCAGATGCATTTCTATATACCTTTAAATAATTACATTAAGAGGAGGTGCCGAACTGTATCTATGGCACAGCTGGAGTATAATAAAAAGATTTTGTATAACTCTAATATGTAGGTTTCTTTTCTGGGAGGTTCACACATAGAAGAAATGAATGACAATAAATCAGTACCTACACCATGTCCCTTGCTTTAAAGGTATGTGTAGGGAATACTTTTCCAATTCAGTACTTTTTAAACTTTGTTGAAACATATTAGAGTCCATGTTGTAACACTACATATGATGAGAGCCATCAATGGGTTTGTTCAAGGGAAAAATGGGCTGCACTTGAATGGAAGACTGCCAATAAATGACAAGTGACAGTTGTAGACTGACCAAAGTGTCAGCTTGCCTGATGGCAAGTGGGCCCTCTTAAATATTAGACAACATGTTTAAAAAGTTAAAGACCTTTTTAATAGCTTAAAAATATAATCGAACTTCCAGTATTGTTTTATGACACTTAAATTTACATTGTATTAATATTTTGATTATTTTGATTAAAGGATTGATACATTAATTTTGAGGATACTTTAGATAAATAAATAAATAAATCAAAATAATAATAACTCTGAAAAATAATTCATGCATTATATAGTCCTGTATCTTTACTATTTCTTATAAAAATTATATTTATTTTATTTACTGTATTTACAGTATATATCACCTTTCTCACCCCTGAGGGAACTCAAGGTGGTTTATACCGCAATAATGGCAAAAATTCAATGTCAACATCCAATAATCATAATAATTCATCACTAATATGTACAACAGACTGGTTCAAGATTGGGAAAGGAGTACGGCAGTGATGTATACTCTCACCCGACCAAATCAACTTGTATGCAGAACACATCATGTGACATGCGGGGCTTGATGTATCCAAGGTTGGAGTTAAAATTGCTGGAAGAAACATTAACAATCTTAGATATGCAGATGATACCACTTTGATGGTGAAAGCTAGGAGGAGCTGAGGAGCCTTTTAACCAAGGTGAAAGAAGAAAGTGCAAAAGCTGGGTTGCAGTTAAACATTAAAAAGCAAGATTATGGCAACCAGACTGATTGATAACTGGCAAATAGAGGGAGAAAATGTGGAGGCAGTGACAGACTTTGTATTTCTAGATGCAAAGATTACTGCAGAAGCAGATGGCAGTCAGGAAATCAGAAAACGTTTACTTCTTGGGAAGAGAGCAATGACCAATCTCGATAAAATAGTGAAAAGTAGAGACATCACACTGACAACAAAGATCGGCATAGTTAAAACAATGGTATTGCCCGTAGTAACCTATGGATGTGAGAGCTGGACCGTAAGGAAGACTGAGTGAAGGAAGATACATGCTTTTGAACTGTGGTGCTGAGATCAAACCAGTCCATACTCCAGGAAATAAAGCCCAACTGGTCACTGGAGGGAAGGATATTAAAGGCAAAGATAAGAACATAAGAACATAAGAAGAGCCATGCTGAATCGGACCTCAGCCCATCTAGTCCAGCATTCTGTATCACACAGTGGCCCACCAGTTGTACACGGGGATCTCGAGCAGAAGGGAGGGCAAAACCCTGACCTGCTCCCGACCCCCCACAACCAGTACCCAGGGAAATCCTGCCTACCTCAACCAACTCCGAGGTGGCACTTGAATGTTCTTTTCAGATGAAGTCCTTTGGCCACATAATGAGAAAACAGGAAATCTTGGAGAAAACAATGATGCTGAGGGAAATGGAAGTAAAAAGGAAGAGGGGCCAACCAAGGGCAAGATGGATAGATGGTATCCTTGAAGTGACTGGCTTGACTTTGAAGGAGCTGGGGTTGGCCACAGCTGGCAGGGAGCTCTGGCATGGGCTCTTCCACGAGGTCACAAAGAGTCGGAAGTGACTGGACAAATAAACAACAACAAAATACGTAGTAATTAGTTATTATGATTTCTTTATGATACTGTATGTTGACATTGAATTTTTGACAGAAAATCATTAATAGCCTTAAAATCAATGATAGCCTTCTAGTTGTGGGTGGGTGTCATTTGTCTCCTGACAACCAATATTTTCAGACCCAGTCTGTCACTGCCAAATGATACTATATTTCAGTGGAAGGAACTGGGAAAACTACATCTGAGGATTTTTTTGCCTAAGAAACGCTTAGTAAAATTCATAGAGTAATTGTAAGTCAATGGGTGACTTGAACACACACACACACACACACACACACATATACACACCCATGTTGCTGAGAAGGAATTCCAGTGTGTTGCAAAGAAAGTGGGATGATGGTCACATTGGGAGTGAAGGCTCTTCTGAACTCTTGGACCAGTTCTTAAACACGATTCTAGACTGAGCTTCGTGTATTCTGGAACGTACTTAGTCCTAATAGTTTTTATACTGGTTTTAAACCACTTCATTGGATATGTTGCAATAGCAGATTCCTAGATTAGTTTAGTGTTTACACTTTATTTTATTTTTCTAGTTATTTAATATTTAATGTTTATTTCACTTAAGTGATATCTGTCTTTACTGTTCTAATGTAGCACAAATCCTATGTAAAATCATACTACGTATTTTTGACATTAATATTGAAATCTGTAATATATACAGATAATCTTTACTTTCTGTATATATTTAAGATGCTTATACACTGATACACTGGGGACTGGTTTGGGTGGAATTGGTTGTCCCATGTGTGCGATCAGATTGCCGTTCTTGGAACTGGTTTGATGCCAGGAGGGTGATTACATTTAGTAGACTTGGGCCTGGATCAGTTTGACAAAAAGTGTAATATTCGGTGGTTCATTTCGTGTAATCCCCCAAAAACAGAAAGGGGAGGAGGGACCCCAAAAGCTGGGCAAAATGGATAAGGAGAGCCAGATTCATCAGATGGAGTTAAGTCTGCAATATACCTGAGGCAGGGGCCTGTCATGGTGCTCCTGGAGAAGATGAGATTACCTGCAGCATCTTTTCTCCCTCCCCGGCAGTGAAGTGTTCATTTCTTTTGGAAACGTTCCCTATTCTCCTCCTCCAGACAGGGCCCTGCTGGAAACTTGCTTTCCAGAAACACTTGCATGGGACAGGCATTGAAAAGTCTCTGAGTTCTGCTCGGAGCATGATGGGAGTTGAAGTTTTCCCAAGGTTGGGTCCATGCTCTGGTTAGCTGAGAATGGATACAACTGGCAACTACAATGCCCAGAACCCTCTTTTGTGGTTTGTCTTATTAAAAATGTTATGGTAAAAAGTTAAAATAATTCTTAAAAATCAGTAGATTGGTGACTTGAGTTGCCTGTGGGTTGAGAAAGGAAGCATAGAAATACTGTAAATAACTAATAAATCAATCAATTGTTCTGAAACTTTGCAGGCCTGCAGTTGTAAATAGGATCCAAAACTAAGGTAGGTTTCATGCAGATATGCCTTAAGAAGACTGAGGCTTTAGCCTTTAATTTTTCCCATTGTAGCCAATGGGAAAACCTTTGTCAAATGAAAACAGCAACATTCCTTCCAATTCGAGTAACTTTCTGGGAAACATTATGAGGTGTGAGCTGAAAATGGTCCCTGAAATGGCATGTTTTTTTGGCTAAATTGCACAAGCCTAATATTTAGCATGAAACCTGTCCCCAAACCGCTTTGCAGGACCCCCCTCCCCACCACACACATTTACTGCAGATATGTGCATCAGTGCACCAGAAACATAAGGGAAATGTTGCACTTAAAATGGAAGTAATGGATTACTTCCCCCGAGGGAGCCAATTAGCCCCCCTGCTGCCCAGCTATGCCCTTGAGGCATTTTTGGCAGCTTTGTACTAGATTATTTACTGCGCTTCAGCAGAGGTGGATGTCAACAATGCACATGTGGAGCCGATTTTGCTTGGTATCTGGGATATACTGGCATCTGCTGTAACACATTTCTGGCTGAACTTTCCTGAGTGCTTTTTAAATGCATGTACACTGTATACCTTTGGATGTACTGTATGCTGCAGCACATATTCATGGCATGCATTTTGTGGCCTTCAGTCATCTTCCACCTGCATTGTATGGTTAGTGTATAAGACTTAAATTGTACTTCTCAATTGTTTAGATCTTTTCAGTTTTAGTATCTTTACTAGAATCTGCTAGCTATAGATAGAGATCTTTAAGGACCAATGTAAGATTGTCAGTTCAGTATAGACATACCTGTTAACACTGTGTAGTCGAGCCAGGAAGCCCCAAATCCAGGAGATCTAACCGCAGAGAGTCCCCAGTATTCCTCTTGGCCCATGGCCCAAGTTGCACCAGTACCAAGCCTTTTTTCCTTTTCTGCCTCACCTGGTCCCATACACCACTACATCAACCTTGTCCCTCCCAGGAAACCCAGCCACCATTACCTCCCATCTCCACATTTACAACACTTCATACAGCACATAGTATGGAAGACATTTTGGCCACACGTTACAAAACAATAAATAAACACTCTGCCATTTCTCCCATCATTTCCTCTGCTTCCTTCCTCTCTCCCTATCCTTTCTCCGGCCTGGGGGAAGCATATCCCAGCTCAAAAACGACAGCTTTTGGGGCAGTTCGGCCCAAAGAGATCTCTTCAGGGGGGTGGGTGATGGGCAGAGATTGATGCCGAAAGAAGATCTAGTTCTCCCAAGTACTGTGCCTCTATTTGCCTTTTTCTGATTGTTTTTCTTCTCCTGGACTGCTCCTGACGCTTCTCCCTGGCTGATTGAGCCAAGAAGCCTCGCTATTCATCATGGACCCTCCCTGCCCTGGGAAAGATAGTTTCATCAGGGACCCTGAAGCGAACTCAAGATCCCTTCCTGGCTGGAAGCAGCCAGAGAGCCAAAAAGTACATCTATGGGTTTTTGAGAGGTTTTAAACCTGCAGCCCAAGCCTTTGCAGGCTGGGATATGTAGTTCGCCCAAGGACACGGATCATAGACTCATTTCTGTACCCCTGTATCCCTGTACATACAGTGTGGCTTCATATGTTTTCCCTTTGACTCTTTGTAACACTTCTTCCACCCCATCCCACCTTTGTTAGTTAAGAAAGGAGGATTGCTTTGGAATGTTTACTTTGTTGCTGAGAGGAAATGTTGCCAAGCCCTTTCCACACCTCTTTGTTGACCACCATTTCATATTGCATGCGTTGCCCGGTCAGAATCTTGTTATGGAAATTGAACTCTTGTTTCAACTCCACGTCTGACCGGATCCGGAGGCAGTTTCGCCGGTCTGAGTCGTCAAGCTTAACTTGCCTTTGGAAATTGGACAAAAGATGATTGAATTGCATAACGAATGACACATCTGGCCTCGGAACCCAGGTGTGCTTCACAATAGAACTTTTTGCCACCCAGGATCCAAATGAATTATCTTCGTTGGATCTCTTCCTTTTCTTCTCCTTCTTCCTCATTCACATATGAGGGGAAGCACATAGACTCAGTAATCGCATCATCAAAAACAATAGCAAAATCAGATTCTGTTGCCTTGGGCTATCACCTGGCCAAAGGCCTCTTTGTCCTCTTTCATAATCCTTTCTTGATGACAGCTTCACCTAAGCCTTCCTTCCTGGAACTCCATATATGGCCACAGACCTCTGATTGGCCGAAGTCGGTAAGTGGGAGCGAGCGCTGATAGGCTCCCTGGAACTGACCGGCCTCCCGCCCATCAGCTGGCCTCAACGTTCCAACCAATCACCAGCAGAGCCAGCCAGGAGGAAGTGGGCGGGAAATTCAATTGTTTTGACAGTTCTGTAACCTTTAAAAACCAATGTTTTGAATGTATATGCATGCGTTCTTTGCGGGAATCAGGGTATTGCGGTTCGCATCCTCTCAGCTGAGCAGAATAAACAATTTCATGGCATCTACCTTGCAGCATTGGTGAGCATAATTGGATCTACGGGAGGCGGGTAGACTACGAGGACCTAGTCGCTCCGGGCTCGCCAGGTTAACCGAACCCTCGCGGCCTCTGTCCCGCAGTCGGTCTGTGGGACTTGTCCGGTTGTTCGACAACCGGTCTGTGGGATTGTCTGGTTGTTCGACAACACTGTGGCTACTGAACAACAAGTAGTAATAATGATAATCATATCAGGCATCTCAGAGGAAAGTCTCACATAAAGTTGCAGCATTACTACTGTTTGGATGACTTGGTCAGGCTCTCCTTGTTCATGTTCCAATGTATTATAAAATCTCTGTTTCTTCCTATTGCCACTGCTTACTAAATCCAAATTTCATGGGAGTCCAAATAAGCAAACAATTTAGAAAACCTGAAACAGAAGTGAGGTGCTAGCATTTCTTCTCAATCTTAAAAAAGAAGAAAAAAACAACAACTCAGTTGTTGACTTGCTACTTCTACATTCCATGGATTTACTTTCAATCCTGCAGTTGTTTGAGATAAGATAAAATGATTTGATTTCTGTCTCTCAGGATTAGACATCAGAACATTGTGCGTTGTCCAGGCCTGGATGATGTTAACTGTTTTGTACTGTGATTAAGTGTTACGATATGATTGAGCCCAGGATTTAACTACAAATGCCTGGGCTTCCTGATGCTGAGAAGATAGCTTTGCTGAAAGAAAAACATTTGGAAATCCCTGTTAAGGGAGAAGAGATTAAAAAGCTATCCCATAGTTTCTACCTGAAATGGGGTGTAGTTAATGCTGCATATAAACTACAAGGATCTGCAATGCCTTTTGTGAATGAAGTGTTTGCTACAATCCCAGAGAAAAAGATTGAAGGAAAGGAGGTCTGAGGACTTAATTAGCAGATCTCTTTTTTCCTAGGTGGTCCAGACAGATAGAAAAGGTGATCAAGAATGACAGGTTTAGATAGGTATTAGAGGTTGCTAGGATCAATTTCTTCATTGGCAAAATGCAATTGAGGTTGTTCTCTGGTTTTGAAGGGTTAGTAAAGAAAGAGGAGAATGAGGTGAGTAAGGACACAGGAGAATGAGGTGAAATCTAGCAATATCCCAACCATAAAAGCTTGGCGTTGTAATACCCATTGGACTATTCTAGGCAGAAAAGTCATTCTATAGAAGACTTAATCCTGTGTTTACACCAGCTATAGAGGGAAACCAGGCTGTAGCAACAGGTGGGCAGAAAAGGAGGAGATAGTTAGTTTCATGGAACATGAAGTGAAGCAATGCGAAGACTTGCGCAGGCTGAAAAACCATACTCTGTGCAATTCAGAGCTAACCACTTGACTCATGGCTATCAAAACAATGTCAGATATAAGAAGGTATAGAAACTAACAAAGAATCCACAAGAAAACAGGCTAAGAGAGAGGAGGAAAAGTTGGCACCAAGCAAATGAGTTGTGAGTGAGTAGGGATGCTCATTCATTTTAATGGCCACAGTTGGGTCATAGGTATGTTAAAAAAACCCACTTATACAGTTGTGTAACTCTCTCAGCAGATGGCAAATGAGGGGACATTATCACTATTTGAGGAGGTGGGAAAATGAACTTCAAGGATGGGTGTAAATTCTCATGAATATGTTTGCTGTTTCTGATTAGTGGCTTAGTTCCTACCTCTATATAAATAAAAAAGTAATGTTTGTTTGTGGGATTAACATAACTCTAAAAGCACTGGATGAATTGACATCAAATTCGGACACTATACCCCTAACAGACCAACAAGTGACCATCACTGATACCCCCCCCCCCAAGCAGAAAGGACTTAAAAAACACCAAAAGCTGAATGATGATATAGTGCAGGGCTGTCCAACTGGCGGCCCCCGGGCCGTATACGGCCCCCCAGCCCCTTCCCCACAGCCCCCTACCCTCCTGCAAGATATCTGCCTTTTAAGATTTTAAAAAAATGTTTTTAAATATTTTTTGGAATATTTTTTTGGAATATTTTTCGGAATATTTTTTTTTTTTTTTTCGCGGGGGGGGGAGAGGGGCGGGGCAGGGAGGAGGAGCAGGCTCTCTTCCTCCTCCTCCTACTTCCTTCCCTCCCTCCCCCCTCTCCCTCCCTCCTTCTTTCTCTCCCCCTTTCATTCCTTCCCCCTTCCACCACCTGAAGGAAAGAGGGAAGGAGAGAGAGAGTGCACAAGTGAGAGGGGGCGTGGCCAGAGCGAAAAGGGGGCGGGGCCGAGTTCGGAGCATGGGGGGGTGCTCATTCATTCCCTTTCCGGCTTCCTCCTCTCCTGAGGCTTCGTGCCAAGTTTGGTCCTGATCCATCATTATTTGAGTCCACAGTGCTCTCTGGATGGAGGAGAACTACAACTCCCAAACTCAAGGTTCAGTACTTTCTGTTGCTCTCATGAGAGTTTAGGTTTGATTCAACATGGCTGAGGAATGCTTTGATTGTGTTTTCCCCTTATGGCAGAAGGAGATTGGACTGGATGGCCCTTGGAGGTCTCCTGTTCTAGGAACCCATTGTAATTATTATTATTATTATCATTAGAGGCTGAATGGCCATCTGTGAGGAATGCTTTGATTGTGTTTTCCCCTTATGGCAGAAGGAGATTGGACTGGATGGCCCTTGGAGGTCTCCTATTCTAGGAACCCATTGTAATTATTATTATTATTATTATCATTAGAGGCTGAATGGCCATCTGTGAGGAATGCTTTGATTGTGTTTTCCCCTTATGGCAGAAGGAGATTGGACTGGATGGCCCTTGGAGGTCTCCTATTCTAGGAACCCATTGTAATTATTATTATTATTATTATTATTATTATTATCATTAGAGGCTGAATGGCCATCTGTGAGGAATGCTTTGATTGTGTTTTCCCCTTATGGCAGAAGGAGATTGGACTGGATGGCCCTTGGAGGTCTCCTATTCTAGGAACCCATTGTAATTATTATTATTATTATTATTATTATTTTAGAGGCTGAATGGCCATCTGTGAGGAATGCTTTGATTGTGTTTTCCCCTTATGGCAGAAGGAGATTGGACTGGATGGCCCTTGGAGGTCTCCTATTCTAGGAACCCATTGTAATTATTATTATTATTATTATTATTATTATTATCATCAGAGGCTGAATGGCCATCTGTGAGGAATGCTTTGATTGTGTTTTCCCCTTATGGCAGAAGGAGATTGGACTGGATGGCCCCTGGAGGTCTCCTATTCTAGGAACCCATTGTAATTATTATTATTATAATATTATTATTATCATCAGAGGCTGAATGGCCATCTGTGAGGAATGCTTTGATTGTGTTTTCCCCTTATGGCAGAAGGAGATTGGACTGGATGGCCCTGGATGGCCCTTGGAGGTCTCCTACTCCAGGAACCTGTTGTTGTTGTTATTATTATTATTATTATTATTATTATTATTAGCAGAGGCAGAATGAATATTATGCCTTATCATTCAGGGTTATAGGCCTGTGTGGAAGGGCCCTGGCTTCTTATTTGCCTTCCTTTCCACACATCTGAATAAAATCCCATGTTATTTGCTTTAAACCAGATTATATGAGTGTGGACTCCGATAATCCAGTTCAAAGCAGGTATTCTGGGTTATATGGCTGTGTGAAGGGCCCTGAGTCCACACTGCAATATAATCCAGTTCAAAGCAGGTTTTGTGGGGTTTCCTGCCTGGATATTCTGTGTTATATGGCTGTGTGAAGGGCCCTGAGTCCACATTGCAATATAATCCAGTTCAAAGCTGGTTTTGTGGGGTTTCCTGCCTGGATATTCTGAGTTATATGGCTGTGTGAAGGGCCCTGAGTCCACACTACAATATAATCCAGTTCAAAGCTGGTTTTGTGGGGTTTCCTGCCTGGATATTCTGCGTTATATGGCTGTGTGAAGGGCCCTGAGTCCACACTGCAATATAATCCAGTTCAAAGCAGGTTATGTGGGGTTTCCTGCCTGGATATTATGCGTTATATGGCTGTGTGAAGGGCCCTGAGTCCACATTGCAATATAATCCAGTTCAAAGCAGGTTTTGTGGGGTTTCCTGCCTGGATATTCTGAGTTATATGGCTGTGTGAAGGGCCCTGAGTCCACACTACAATATAATCCAGTTCAAAGCTGGTTTTGTGGGGTTTCCTGCCTGGATATTCTGAGTTATATGGCTGTGTGAAGGGCCCTGAGTCCACACTGCAATATAATCCAGTTCAAAGCAGGTTATGTGGGGTTTCCTGCCTGGATATTCTGCGTTATATGGCTGTGTGAAGGGCCCTGAGTCCACATTGCAATATAATTCAGTTCAAAGCAGGTTTTGTGGGGTTTCCTGCCTGGATATTCTGCGTTATATGGCTGTGTGAAGGGCCCTGAGTCCACACTACAATATAATCCAGTTCAAAGCAGGGACTGGGACTTGAGACTGGGATTTTGGTGTTCATCTCTATCTCCAAGTCAAAGCCCCGGTGTTCTCCACAGACACCTCCAAGGCGGGGAGAGGGTGGAGCCGGGAAGGGGGCGGGGCAGGGGTGGAGCCAGGGAGGGGGCAGAGCCTGGGTGGAGCCGGGGAGGGGGCAGAGCCGGGGGCTGAGGCAGACCCTTCGGCCCCCCAGGTCATCAGTAACTGGAATTCCGGCCACAGGTCCGGTAGAAGTTGGACAGCCCTGATATAGTGTATGCGCACTATTCACTTCCCAGTTCTGGCGGGCTGTCCAGAAGTTGCTGGGGATTGATGTCCGGATGTCAACGGCCCATCACCCCCAGTCCGATGGGCAAACCGAAAGGGTTAACGCCACGTTGGAACAGTATCTGCGGTGCTATGTCAACTATCAGCAAAACAACTGGGCGTCCTTGTTGTCTTTGGCAGAGTTTGCTTACAACAATGCGACGCAGGAATCCATCAAAGAGACTCCTTTCTTTGCTAACTATGGACACCACCCTCGGTTCTACCCTCCGGTGGCTCCGTCGGGCGAAGTGCCTGCGGCTGAAGATTGGCTTCAGGAGCTCACCGCGCTTCAAGACTTGCTACGTACTCAATTGGACCAGGCGAAGGCGGATTACAAGTGGATGGCTGATCGGCGGCACCAGGAGGGTCCTGAGATTCAAGTGGGGGACAAAGTTTGGCTGTCTACCAAGAACCTGCCTACACAGCGACCTAGCTGCAAACTGGATGCGAGATTCCTGGGTCCCTACAAGGTGTTGGAGAAGGTGGGCCCTGT
The DNA here is from genome assembly GCA_030556195.1 of Anolis apletophallus. Classification (NCBI taxonomy): domain Eukaryota; kingdom Metazoa; phylum Chordata; class Lepidosauria; order Squamata; family Anolidae; genus Anolis; species Anolis apletophallus. The sequence goes on from JARBWK010000007.1 coordinate 121,123,049, forward strand.
GGCTTTTAAACTACAACTCCCAGCGGACATGAAGATTCACCCTGTGTTTCACCGTTCCTTGCTCCGCCCGGCGAAGGGGGTGCGGCCTGATGTGATGCAGCCGCCCCCTCCTCCTGTGATGCGTGATGGAGAGGAGGAGTTCGAGGTGCAGGACATCCTGGATGCGCGCATCAGATACTGGAAGCTGGAGTACTTGTTTGACTGGAAAGGCTTCGGACCGGAAGAGCGCTCTTGGACGCCGGCTCGAGATGTTCACGCCCTGGACATTGTTGCTCGGTTTCACCGCAAGTACCCTGATAAGCCCAAGCCTCGAGGGAGGCCTCGGAGGGGCCCTGAGGGGGGGGGGGATAGTGTAGCAACCCAGTTCTCGTTCGTGCCTGGGGGGCAAGGGGCAGCACCAGGGGTCCCACTTGCATTAGAGCCAGCTGGAGCTGAGGTGGATTCAGAGGAGGATTTGGAGGGGCTGGAAGAAGGGGATTTTGAGTTAGCTGGGCCTTCTTCCCCCACAGAGAGCCTGGCGTGGGATAATGGCTGGCCTGATCCTTACGAGAATCTGGAAGGCCAGATGGATTCTGTAAGCAGTGATAGTGAAGATTATGAACGGCCGGGGGGGGGGGGGGAGGATCGCAAGAAAGAATGTGGGAAACTACGGAGGAGGAGGCCCGGGAAGTTGATAGGGAGTCAGACTCTCATGGAGATAGGGAAGCAGGTGCTGGGAGGCAAGGACGAACCTTTGATAGGAGATGGAACATTGAGGCTAGCAGGAGGGGCTGGTTTCACAGCCTAGACCGGCTGCGGTCCCGCAGCACAGATTGGAGGAGGAGAAGCCTAGAGTGTCGGGGGCCTCGCCAAGGGGATTAAGTATAGGATCCGTGGGAACGGATCCTCAGTACCTCGGCCACGTCTATTCTATGCAGACGTGTAGCGAGCCAAGACCACGTAGCTAAGTTTGGGCTAGTGGCCTGCCAAGGAGAACCTTGGATCTTGCAACCTTGCTTTGTTCCTTGATCCGCTTTGGCTAAGCGGAGCCCTGCCAAGTCTTTGGAAACTTCCATGCCAAGTTTGCTTTTGGACATTACCTTTTACCTTTTGGATTACTTTGGATATTTTTATGGACAATTACCTTTTTACTGTTTCTTATTCTTTCAATGAAGTAGTTAGCTGATTACCGTCTCTGTGTGTGTGATTAAGGGGCCGGCCAAGGTCTTGCATCGTGACAACTACCTCCCTTTTAAATCCATTAATTGTGTTGAGTTTTGATATACTCTTGTCTTGGGCTCTTGTCCATGATTTTACACACACACACACACACACAGAGAGAGAGAGAGAGAGAGAGAGAGAGAGAGAGAGAGAGAGAGAGAATGATTTTCGATGTGCTTTTTCCTTGGAAATGCATTGCAAACTTCACAAATGTATGAATGTGTTCCATTCCACTGGTAATCTCCGGAGGTGCAAAGAGAGAGAGAGAGAGAGAGAGAGAGAGAGAGAGAGAGAGAGAGAATATGTGTGTGTGTGTGTAAAATCATGGACAAGAGCCCACTGCATCAGATATAAGTTGTGGCATCTGACAGAGTCGGTTGTCATCTATAAGCATATATCATACCAAATTTTCATAGCAAATCCATTTAAAAGGATTTTATTTTCCTAATGACACGTATGCTTGTACAACCAACGCGTTTGTCTCTATTTCTTCTGAGGAATATTTTTGGGTCGTGATAGTGGTGGCAGAATTGAATAAATCCATCCATTTTAAATGAATTAAATCCATCCATTTTTAAATAAAAATTCAATCAAAGTTAAAACACACTTATTGTATGTTTTTATACAATGGTATCATATGCCATTAAGTAACTAAAAAGGGCTGACTTGAAATGGCTTCCTTTAAAAACAATGAAAGATGAGTAATATTTTCATGATAACGTATAATAACATTTGTACTCTAAAACCAAAATTTTGACATAAAAAGTCAGCCCGTATTTTATGAGAAGCAAAGAGCGGGAAAGAGAACAGCTTGTAAGCAGCTTGTCTTCCTTAAATCTATGTGCTGTCTAACAATATAAATCTTCATCAGATGCTTGCCTTTTATTCTTAGAGACAGCATTTGTCAGTATCCACAGCAAAGTGAAATCAAAAATATTTTAATTATTTCTTTCCATGCAATGAGATCTGTATTGGCTCTGGATTTATCTGCCCATAAATCTTTCAGTGGTTTTGATTGTGAATTAAATAAGCATATAAATGCCTTGTCCCTACAACCTTGCCCATATAATTTATATTGTGTCATTTTGTAAATATACATGAATAAGGCCAGAATTCATTATGTGTGAATGATGGTTATAGTGCAATGATATTTCCTTTCGAGACTGGAACAAGGAATAATCATTTCTCTCTCTCTCTCTCTCTCTCTCTCTCTCTCTCTCTCTCTCTCTCTCATATATATATATATATATATATATATATTAGGCCTTGCAATGCTGATGGTTCTAACTACACACACACACACACACACACACATATATATATATATATATATGAAACAAAAAGAAAGAAAGATACCACAAAAAGAAAACTTCAAGAATATAAAGCTTAAAAATGAGAAAAATAAAAATGGAGGGTGGAGTGTCTTCTGATCTTATAGTCAGTGGTTACATAAACATGCAATCATTTATGCCTTTTCAGCAAAATTTCCCTATAATCCCCTTTCAATAACCCCTTCTTTCTAATTATCAAAAACAACAGTTGCAAAATCTTTTTTATTTCTGCAAAATATCAAAAATTTTCAGTTTTTGAGAAATATCTCTACTGATCTTTCTCTTATCAAATGAATCATTTGTCCATTTCTGCTAAACCAATCAATTTTACCCATGGTTCTCCCATGGTAAGTAAGTACAGTAGACATGGTAAGTACAGTAGAGTCTCACTTATCCAACCTTCGCTCATCCAACATTCTGTATTATCCAATGCAGTCTGCCTCCTGCCCAGATCCACAGCTGTTTCAATACATTGCAATGTTTTGGTGCTAAATTTATAAATACAGTAATTACTACAAAACATTACTGTGTATTGAACTGCTTTTTCTATCAATTTGTTGTAAAACATGATGTTTTGGTGCTTAATTTGTAAAACCATAAGATAATTTGGTGTTTAATAGGCTTTTCCTTAATCCGTCCCTATTATCCAACATTTTTGCTTGTCCAACATTCTGTTGGCCCATTTATGTTTGGATAAGCAAGACTCTACTGAATACTAATGAATCACCAACAAAGAGTTTTGCATTATATTGCAAACTTTGAAATAGAAATAAGCAGAAATTTTACAATATGCAGAAACACTGGTTCCAGTTGGCCAGAATGGTTCCAGTTGGCCAATTCAGTCTACTGGCCAGAGGGTGACCAATTTTTGGCAGTTTAAAGCCCTCCTCCTATTCCCCCTTCTTTTTAAAACATACTCTAAACCACACTTGTACTGCTTGAAGATTCAAATAAAGCACTATTTCTTGACAGCAATTCAAACATAACTGGGACTCTTTTATATTGCAAGGTTTTAGCACTGTGATTACATCTTAACAGCCATAGTAATCCCAATCTCAAGGTTTGGCAACTGGGAGTTTAGCCAGGCAGGAGGCAGCCACCACTCAACATCATCAAGCCAATGCTGTATTTTAAAAAAGGAAAGGGGAGGTGGGAGAAAATGGGGAAGGGAGGAAGGCGATGGTGCTTTCCGTCCTAGATCAGCTGCACTAAAGGTGGATTGGGATATTGGTTAAAGCGACCAATTTTGGAAAGGAAGGAGAACCTGTCAGAATCACCTCCCTCCCCCCCTCCCTTCCTTCCTTCCTTTCTTCCATTCTTCCTCCCTCCCTCCCTCCCTCCCTCCCTCCCTCCTTCCTTCCTTCCTTCCTTCCTTCCTTCCTTCCTTCCTTCATCCTTCCTTCCTTCCCTTCAACCCCAGGTCTTGGCAGTGGCCAGGGGAGCTTTTGCACAATTAAAACTTGTCCGCTGGCTGCACCCATATCTTGGAAAGTCTGACTTGGCCATGGTGGTCCATGCTCTGATTACATCCCATATAGATTACTGCAATGTGCTCTACGTGGGGTTGCCTTTGAAGACTCTTTGGAAGCTTCAACTGGTCCAATGGGCAGCAGCCAGGTTGCTTAATGGAGCAGCATACAGGAAGATTGTCTGGGGAGGCCGTGCTCTTGGTTCCATCTTTTTGCAAGTGTGGCTGGTGGAGATGAGAGACAGGGCCTCTAGTGATATCAGGGAAGCCCCATCCCTCCTAGTGTTCAGAAGGAGAGTCAAAACCTGGCTCTGGGAACAGGCTTTTGAAAAATAGAGCAGTGCAGAAATGTTAATATGGAAAATGTGCAATATGACTATGGAATGGTCTTGGAATCTGACTCTGGATGACGTGATTCATTGAAATGTGTTTTAATTATGTTTATTATGTTTTTAATTTTAAACCATGTTTTTTGTTGGAGATTGTATGTAGTCAGCCACCTTGAGTCCCCCTCGAGGTAGACAAAGCCGAGATATAAATAAGGTAAGCAATTTCTAGCTTTTTTTCTCTCCTGGGAGCATCAGGAGGGTTAAAGGGGGCCACAAAAACAATATATCCTTGAGATAATAGATGTTTTCAATCAGAGGACTGTCTGCCCTTCATATAGTACTGTCCTTGGTAGGTCATCCTCAGACAGTAAGGAAAATGCAGGAAAGTAGTTTAAATGGTAGGCTGAAGATGATCATGCACTCTACATCTTCAGCCTCAACTGGTGGTTGGATGGTCTGATTTTGGAAGGTTCTAGACGGGACATGGAAGCTTTATGTGTAGCTTGAGCCTCTTGTTTTATGCTCATCAACTTCCACATGATGACAATGGAGGGGGAGGTAATATCCTGCTCAAATGTTAACTCCTGTACGTATGGATGGGAATCAGTTCTAGCTTATACAGAGAGTCAGTCCTAAGTTAAACAAGGGTTGAATCTCCTCCAGATTCTAGTACAGTATATCTAAAATAAATGGAAAACAAGAAGTGGAGTTATAAACATTACCATTATAAGCTCAGGAAAGTTTTGACTAGGTGAAAATGTAATCAAACATCCATCCAGCACTGAGCCTGCACTCTGTAACCCTTTGTTTCACATGCCTTTTCTACAATACAGGCAGTGAATTGTGTGACATAACTTCTAGGAGGTTTTATATCAGCTCACGACAAAGATATAGACTTGCTTTCTCAAGGAACACATTTCATAGGCTTGCCAATGCATAGAGTTTAGTATATGAATACTAAACCAAAGATATATAAAACTGCCATCTGGATGTCCCAGATAAGCTTGTTCATGGAAATCATCATTCTCATCCAACAAATATCTAATGTCTGGCAGAATTCAAACTTCTATGTGAAGCTTGCTGTGTTGGATGTATAATTCTGATAGTATTCCCTCTCTGGTGGTTACCAATTTGTAAAATCATAGCCCCTTCCTTGATTATATATGCATTTATAATCATCATCATCATCTTTATTTATATCCTGCCCTATCTCCCCATAAGGACTCAGAGCAGTTTCCAATAAACAAAGGCAAACATTCAATGTCAATATCAAAAGACAATAACTGTAAAATTTTAAAAAGAAAATCACAAAACTTTGCTTTTTTCCCTTCTAAGAATAGTTAAGCAGAAGAGGGATCTTTTACTGGAATGTGCTATATTTTGTTTTGAATATGTTTTGAATGCATTTTCAACTTATTTAACACTTTTAATCAGTACTTTCTATTCATTTTTCACACACACACACACACACGCAAGCTGTCTCTTGCCATGCGTTGCTATGGCCCAGTCTGGTGATCTGGAAAATAAAGTAATGTAAAAATGTTGGTTCCTAATATATGTCATTTCTTTATGCTTGTGGGTAAACAGTATTTCTTCTTGTTTCTTTGTCTGTGTTGATGTAGAGATTGTCTGGTTTGCCTACTCTGGAACATGCAACATAGAATTGTCCTTCTTTAGGGGTCCCTTTCAAATCTATGATACTATAACTGTCATATACATGTGTGTGTGTGTGAATCATATCTATCTATCTATCTATCTATCTATCTATCTACATCTATGGCTGGATGGCTCTTTGTCAGGAGGGCTTTGATTTTCTTGATGTTTTCTTGCCCTGGTGAGGGGAATTGGACTGGATGACCTTAGGGCAGCATTTCTCAACCTGAGGGGGGGTCACAAGGGGGTGTCGGAAAGGTTACCAGTATTTTCTGTTGGTCATGGGAGTTCTATGTGGGAAGTTTGGTCGAATTCTATCATTGGTGGGGTTCAGAATGCTCTTTGATTGTAGGTGAACTATAATTCCCAGTAACTACCATCTCTGTTCATATTTGGGCATATAGAGAGTATTCGGGCCAAGTTTGCTCTTGATCCTTCAGCGTTTCAGTCCTCCATGCTCTCTGGATGTGAGATAAAACTCCAAAACTCAAGGTTAATGCCCATCAAACCCTTCTAGTGTTTTCTGTTGGCCATGGGAGTCCTGTGTGCCAAGTTTGGTTTAATTCCATCGTTGTTAGAGTTCAGAATGCTCTTTGATTGTAGGTGAACTATAAACCCCAGCAACTACAACTCCCAAATGACAAAAACAATTTTTGAGTGATGCCCAGTCCTTGGGTTAGTAGGTGTTTTGTGGCCAAATTTGACAACAATTCATTCAGCGGATTTTGAGTTATGATGTAACTCAAAACGAACAGAGCATATATATATATATATATATATATATATATAGATAGATAGATAGATAGATATATAGAGAGAGAGGGAGGGAGGGAGGGAGGGAGAGAGGAGAGAGATTTTGTTTTAATTCTTATTGTAAGCCTCCTAGGGTCCCATATTAGGAGAAAGGTGAATAATAAATCAATTAAATAAATGAATGAATTATGCATTATGTGTGCTATATTTTTTCAGGGGTGCTCCATGCCGTGGATGTGAAGGTGAATAAGAAGCTGAGGATTGAGATATATTGTCCAAAATCACTGAATCTTATAATACCCTTTTATCTATCAGAAGTGGCCCATGGTATGTAATTAGCATAACTGGGGTAACAACATTGCACACATAAGGAGAACAGATGTTTCCTCTGACACAAGCATGAAAAGCTACCAGTAATTAAACATTAGTCAAGAAATCTGAAAAATAGTCTCTACAATCTCAATAAAATTGCAAAATTCCCCAAAGTTATCTGGCAACTAATTACCTTAACAGGTGGGTGCCAGAAGGCGGCATGTCAAGCTATATACAATCTTAGTAGGTTTACATGTTGCAGCAATTGCCTTTTAATTGCAATGGTTATCTAACAATATTTAAAATATAAATCTTGTCATCTCTGCATGCTCTGTTTATTACCCAATTAAAATCAAGATGTAGGCACATTTTCCATATTTGACTTGCCTTCCTGACACCCAGTTCTCCAAAGTGGAGTGCTGTTTTTGACCAGGAACATCTTGTGCAGAAATCCCAAAAGAGATTAGATAAAGTAGCTTCCTCTGAGCAAGGAAGTGCTCAACTAAGATTCCATCCTGCAGTGAGAGAATTATTAATAATTTTATAAGATGATCATCTAAAATTGTTGTTGTTGTTAAATTTATTTCTATCTCTTTTTTATTTGTTGGAAGCCACTTCCATTCTCTGGGTGTTATGATCTCATGACAAATAGTGGGATTCAAAGTATTCCACGTCACATGGGGTATATCAAGTGGATCCCACCAAATAACGTTTGTCCTCTGGTGGGATCAACTTGATATATTCAGTGCGTCATGGGATCCACTTTGAATCCCATTCTATATCAGAGCAGAGAAGAGGTGGCCCTCCAGATATTGTTGGGGGACAACTACCATTGGTTTGGGTCAGTGGTAGTTTTCATATAAATTGGACAGCTTCAGATTCTGTATTCTTGCTCTATTTGATTCTTCTTCTCTTTTCTTTTTCTGTTGACTATATTGTGTCTTCTAATTGTGTCTTTTGAAAATCTGAAGCAAGCTAACAGCAGAATGTGATTTCATGCCACTGGCCAATCTAGTAGATGTTCCAAAGAGACAAAAGGGAGTTCAGCACTGGGCTGCCATTTTCTCTGGCAGCTGCATATTTTAGTATAATGTCTCTTTTGGCTGTGACATTTGGTATTCAGTTTCTCATGCTGCTGTTTTACTGTAAGCCTTTTGTCTGGGGCTGCAAACGTTGGGTAGCTTGGAGCGCTTTCAGGCACTCACCTTTGAAAACCTACTCATCAGCTGTTTGTTGTTTCAGGCCTCAAATCTACAAATAGAACCTAATGTAATTACAGCTTCTGGTCTTTCATCTTTGTTGATGTGCCAAGTGTTTTATTACTGTCTTAGTGGCCTTATTTTGTGAAGATCCTTATCGTCAGAAATGTTAGACCAAGGTCAAGAAATGAATTGCACCAATAAAAACATTTAGTCTGAAATGCATTTTTAAAAAACCCAAAATATTCTGTTTAGTTTTTTACTTTAGATTTACAAAACCTTGAGGTTTCAAAACACGCAATGGTTGAATTGCCATTTTGAGTATACAAAAGACCTCCGTCTCATCTCTCTCCCACTAATCTCCAGTTAAAATAGCTGTATCTGTCTGTAGCCCTGATGTTCAACTTTTCCTCTTGATTAAAAAATAACAGAGTCCGGATACCTCAAATATTTAGGCATTTATTATATTTATTGTATTTTCTGGGGAGTTTCCATAAAAAGATGATAAAACTAGTAAAACAGAAATGCAAACAAGCACAATGGATGAAAACAGTGTGAAGATCTCAAAAGACCATAATAGAACAACTATCAGAGTTGAAAACTGTAGCTGAAAAGCTGAGGAAAATAAAGCGGCTGTGTGAAGCTTTATCTAAAACAGAGAAGGCAACATGGCAGACAGTTCTGGAGAGAGTTTTCCATACTTCGAGTGCCACCATTAAGAATGTTCTAATAGCCAACTAACTCATTTCACCTCAAAGGGAAATGTTCTTTGCAAGAGTCCCTCTGCTGAAACTCTGAATGGGCAGACAGGACACTATGGAGTCAGGAATTCTGTCATGTAACTTGGTTCTAATCTGTGCAGGGCTTTAAAACTAGCATCTTGAACGGGACTATTGTAACACAGAATTAAAGGATTATAGAGTTGGAAGAGACCACAACGACCATCCAAGTCCAGCCCCATGCTAAGCAGAGATACACAAATGTTTAGCAAGTCTATTTTGCATTTAACAGTGCTAATCTAGCATGCTTTGCAACCTGAGCCAAAAAGCAAATGGCACATTACCCATTTTATGTAAAAAAAACAAAACCCAACCTATCAGTAACTTGATTGGGCCAGCACTTGATTGGGCTCAACACTGTAAACAGGAAAAGACCACTGGTAGGGCCTCTCCAATGCCCTGAGCTCTTTATGAACAATCTTTGTTACTTTTCATCCTATAATACTTCATTGTGATGATTTTGAGTGGGCCTCCTATCTGATCCTCAGGAGAAGGGGGAGGAATCTTAGGGTGAGAATACTGAGTGTCTTGACCAGCATATCTCTCTCTCTCTCTCTCTCTCTTTCTCTCTCTCTCTCTATATATATATATATATATATATCTTCCTGTGGTTGATGTTTAATGACAATTGTGGTTGATGTTCAGTATGCCATACTCAATAATATCACTAGGATTCAATTTCTGTAACTTTACAATGATTCATTCATTCACAATGATTCAGATATTGAAATTTGAGCATTATGCATAGTCCTGACCTGGGAATCCTAATCTAGGGAAACAACGAAGATTATGGTTTCCATACATTTAAACATTCTAGATAACATGTATTATTTATAAAATTTATAATTTTTATATATTTTTAGAATGCCTCCTTTTGGTCAAATTTCAATAGTCCTTGCTTTCCCCAACTCTTGGGTTATTATTTATGAATTTTGTTTGTTTATTTATTTATTTTGAGCATTTATATCCCATCCTTCCCACCTTCAAAGAGGGATTTTGGACTCATACACAAGTGTTCAAAATAATGACAGAGCTCAAACTGAAGTAATGTTTTTAGTAGCAAACTATTACAATACTAATAACAAAACTTGAAACTCTCTCAATGTTTAATTTGCTAATAAAATTAATGATTGTTGGCAATGACCAGTTACAGATTTTATAGTCCTGGCATGGTGCTGTCAAAAATCCTCCCAGTTCTCCAGTGTATTGACTTTTGAGTACTGGATGCAACATTCCAAAGACTTAGAAATGGTGATGCTTCCACTTAATTTTTGTTAGTTTGTTAGTTTTTACTTGTATAAAATTACATTAACCAATTTTCTAGGAATGAGGTGAGAAATCTAAAATGCACTGAATGACTGCCAGCTGCCGTAGACATGCAGCAATGAATCATGACAGGGACAGCCAGACAAGCAGAGCTCCGGAGCTTCAAGGCGTGGATGAGGCAGTGGTGTCGAGAGAAAGGCTTTAGATTTGTTAGGAACTGGGGAACATTTTCGGTAAAGCCAAACCTTTACAAAAGGGACGGGTTACACCTGAACGAAAATGGAACCAGACTGCTGGCAATTAATATTAAAAAGGCTTCAGAGCAGCTTTTAAACTGATTCCTAGGGGAAAGTCGACAGGAGCTGGGCAGCTTCCGGTTCGAGAGGGTGAAACGCCAAGTATGGAGGATGAAATTTACGCACAAATGGCCGAGTCAACAGAAAAGATAGAAAGTAGTCAAGAGGTAGGACATGGTAGGCCTTCTACAAATTCTCATAAACAGCCAAAGTTGAAAGGGCATCAGAGCAATAAATATAAATGTCTGTACGCAAACGCTAGAAGCCTTCGAACAAAAATAGGAGAGTTGGAATGTTTGGCAAAAGAAAAAAATATTGATATTATTGGCATAACAGAAACATGGTGGACAGAGGAAAACAATTGGGACACAAAAATTCCAGGTTATAAACTGTACAGGAAAGACAGGAGAGGGAAAAATGGTGGCGGTGTGGCCTTGTACATAAATGAAGAGCTAGAATCTCATGAATTAGAACTTCAAGAAAATTCAAACTCACCTACAGAAACATTGTGGGTAAAAATCCCAGGACAAAAACTAATCTAGCATTAGGGATCTGCTATCGCCCTCCCAACCAAACTCCAGAGGCAGACTGCTATCTGGAAAATAAAATTAAACAGGCCTCAAAAAGCAATAAATTAGTCATAATGGGGGACTTCAACTATCCCCGAATAGATTGGCTAAATTCTTGTTCTACGCATGAAAGAGAGACAAGGTTCCTCGACATGCTAGCTGATTATTCCCTTGAGCAGATGGTCATGGAACCAACCAGGGAAAGGGATCCTGGACTTGGTGCTAACTAATGAACAAGATCTCGTTCAAGATGTCCTTGTAACTGAGCCCATAGGTACCAGTGACCAACACACAATAACCTTCAACTTAAGTTTGGATAGCAAACTGTCAGTGAAAACTAACACAGAGACCTTAAATTTTCAAAAAGGGAATTTCACCAAAATGAGAAAAATAGTAAAGAACAAACTAAAAGGAACAGTAACAAAAATCAAATCCCTCCAAAATGCTTGGCAACTGTTTAAAAATACTTTAAAACAAGCCAACTAAAATGCATTCCTAAAATAAGAAAGAGGCCGGAAAGTCCAAGAGGACATCGGCATGGCTTACAAATGAAGTAAAAGATGTGATTGGAAAGAAGAAAAACTCATTTAAGAAATGGAAGGCTCTTCCTACTGAGGAGAACAGAAAGGAACACAAGCTCTGGCAAACTAAATGCAAAGCAACCGTCAGGAAAGCAAAGAGAGATTTTGAGGCACATATAGCTAAGAACATTAAAAAAAATAACAAAAACTTCTTTAAGTACATCAGAAGTAGAAACCCAACTAGAAAAGCAGTTGGGCAACTTGATGAAAATGGTAAGAAAGGGACAATAAGTGAAGACAAGGAGATTGCCGAGCAGCTAAACAACTTCTTTGCCTCCGTTTTCACACAGGAGGACAGACAACATATGCCTGCAGCTGAGTCAGTTTTTTCAGGGAGGGAATTAAATGAATTAAACCAGATAGAGATAAACAAGGAAGATGTTCTCACATGCCTTACTAAACTAAATGTCAACAAATCACCAGGGCCAGATGGCATCCACCCCAGAGTTCTTAAGGAACTCAAGTGTGAAATTGCTGAAATTCTAGCCAAAATATATAACCTTTCTCTAAGATCAGGCACTGTACCCGAGGACTGGAGGAGGCAAATGTAACTCCGATCTTCAAGAAAGGTTCCAGGGGTGATCCAGGAAATTATAGGCCAGTTAGTCTAACCTCAGTTCCAGGCAACGTGATGGAAACCATTATTAAAGAAAAAATTACTAAGCACATAGAAGAACAGGCATTGCTGAAGGAAAATCAACATGGTTTCTGCAAAGGCAAATCATGTCTTACTAACTTGTTAGAATTCTTTGAGGGTGTAAATAAACACATAGATAAAGGGGACCCAGTCGATATTGTTTACCTTGACTTTCAAAAGGCTTTTGACAAAGTCCCTCACCAAAGGCTCCTAAATAAGCTCTTCAGCCATGGAATCAGAGGACAGGTCTTGTCCTGGATTGGAACCTGGCTAAACTGTAGGAAACAAAGGGTGGTAATAAATGGACATTTCTCCGGTTGGAAAGAGGTGAGAAGTGGCGTACCCCAAGGTTCAGTTTTGGGTCCGTTACTTTTTAATTTATTCATTAATGACCTGGATGTAGGAGTAAATTCTGAGGTAGCAAAGTTTGCAGACGACACTAAATTGTTCAGGTTTAGTTAAAAATGAAACTGATTGTAAAGAGCTCCAGAAAGATCTCTCGAAATTGAGTGAATGGGCAACAAAGTGGCAAATGCATTTTAACCTAAACAAGTGTAAAGTCATGCACATCGGGGCAAAGAACCCCAACTACACCTACCAATTGACGGGGTCAAAGCTTTCCGAGACAAACCAGGAAAGGGATCTTGGGGTTTTGGTGGATAGCTCAATGAAGATGTCAACCCAGTGCGCAGCAGCAGTAAAAAAAGCAAATTCTATGCTTGGCATGATCAGGAAGGGAATCGAAAATAGGTCGTCAAATGTTGTATTGCCTCTCTACAAATCTATGGTGAGGCCACATCTGGAGTACTGTGTACAATTCTGGTCACCGCACCTCTAGAAGGATATAACGGAACTGGAAAAGGTACAGAAAAGGGCAACAAGAATGATCCAAGGGATGGAGCAGCTCCCTTACGAAATCAGGTTGCAACGCCTTGGTCTTTTCAGCCTTGAAAGACGGCGTTTAAGAGGTGACTTGATCGAAGTGTATAAAATCATGCATGGGATAGAAAGGGTGAATAGAGAAAAAATATTTTCTCTGTCACACAACACTAGGACTAGGGGGCACTCCCTAAAGCTCCAAGGTAGGAAAGTTAGGACTAATAAAGGGAAATATTTCTTCACCCAGAGGGTCATTGGGTTATGGAACTCACTTCCAGAGGAGGTTGTGACAGCGGTTAGCCTGGACAGCTTCAAGGCAGGATTAGACAGATTCATGGATACCAAGGGAATCAATAGCTACTGAAATGGACATCCAAGTGCCACCTCTGTGTTGATGGAGGCAGGCAGGATTTCCCCGGGTACTGGTTGTGGGGGGTCGGGAGCAGGTGAGGGTTTTGCCCTCCTTTCTGCTAGAGATCCCTGTGTACAACTAGTGGGCCACTGTGTGACACAGAATGCTGGACTAGATGGGCTGAGGCCCGATTCAGCATGGCTCTTCTTATGTTCTTATGAGTTGTTTTGAGCACATTAACTGATGAATGTGGGCTAAGACCTTTTGGAAAGCATGGAAGACAGAAGGTGGGTCCAACTATGTTCATTTTATGTTCATTTTATAAATATAGAGAGTGCCTACTACTTTATCACGGATTGTTTTACAGATGGAAGAAGGGAAGGACCTTCTTTTGCTGCCTGATAGACAGGGCTGGCCCTAGGCAATTTTAAATGGCAAGCAAACAGTATTTTGGTGCCCCCCCACCCTACCAATCACTGAAAAATAAAAGGTAGAAGATAGAGGTAAATAAAAGAATTACCTTACAAACCAAAAGTTTACTTACTACATTATGTTCATATAGTTACATTATATAGAATTAACACAAATTAACTTTTTAAGAATGCAAATATTTTATTAAACTTCACAACAATTTTAAGTTTTTGTTGTTATTTTTGGTCTACAAGTACTACACAAAGATTTCCTGGTCATGCTGTCTCTTCAGAAGATTTTTCAGATTTTGGGCTTGCTAATAATAGAGAAGTGCAGTGCAGAAGGGGCCTCAGGGTGCATCTACACTGTAGTATGAATGCAGTTTGGCACCACTTGAACAGCCATAGCTCAATGATATATAACCAAGCAAGTAGTCTTTTTTACAAATCCCAGGATTCCATAGCATGCAGCAATGGCAGGTGAAGTTCCAAACTACTTCAACCTGACACTGGATTGAACCACCACAACTCAATGCTCTGGAATCATGGCCCCTTGTAGTTTGAGTAGGCACCAGCATTCTTTGGCAGAAAAAGGCCAAAGATCTTATAAAACTACAACTCCTGTCATGCCATACCACTGAACAATGACAGTGAAAAGACCTTATCTGGGCTCTTCCACACAGCTATATAACCCAGAACATCAAGGTGGAAAATCCCAAAATATTTGCTTTTAACTGTGTTATCCGAGTCCACACTGCCATATATTCCAGTTTAAAGCAGAAAATGTGGGATTTTATTCAGCTGTATGGAAGGGGCCTGTGTTATCTGAGGCCCCTTACATACAGCTGTAAAAAATCCAAATTGAAGTGAATTATCTGGCAGTGTGGACTCAGATAGCCCAGTTCAAAGATGATATTTTTGGATTTTCTGCCCTGATATTCTGGGTTATATTGCTGTGTGGAAGGGCCCTGAGTATACACTGCCATATATTCTAGTTCAAAACAGAAAATGTGAGATTTTGTCCAGTTGTGTGGAAGGGGCCCCAGCTCAAAGCAGATATTGTAGGATTTTCTGCCTTGATATTCTGGATATAGAGATGTGTGGATGGGCCCAGAGTCCAAACAGGGAGAAGAGAGGGCAAAAGGTCCCCACCCTTTGCTCTTCTGGGTGTTTAGATTTCAGGGCCGCTTTCCAGCAACTCCTTGGGCAGGGAGGGGCCAGATGCTGGGCCGCAGGCCTCACCCCGCCAAAGTAGTTGCCGAAAAGCAGTCCGCGTGGCGGGCCTGGCCTGCTCCGGTGCCCGCAGCAAGGGAGGTGGGGAGGACTGGGGCAGGCCGGGTCTGCCACACGGCGTTTTCCGCAGCCCAGGGCTGCTTTCCAGCAACTCCTTGGGTAGGGAGAGGCTGGATGCTGGGCCTCAGGCCCCACCCTGCCCAAGGAGTTGCTGTAAAATGACCCTAGGCCATGGAAAACACCATGTGGCAGGCCCTGCCGGGCCCGAAACACATAGCGTGGGAGGCGGGGAGGGCCGGGGCAGGCCGGGCCCTGCGTGGACAGCGGGCTGAAACCTTTCCCCACCCATCCGGATGCCAAGCCAGGGTTAGCGGTGAGAAGGGGGGGAGGTGGCAGGTGCAGCCCTCCCCCATAAGCCCCCCCCCCTTAACAGAGAAAAAGACAGCCTAAAACAGAGAGGCCGGATGCATGGCGGGCCACCGACGAACCCGGTGCAATGGTGGAGGAGGAGGGAAGAGTGCGGGAGGAGAGCTTCCCTGAACAAAGGAAGGAGCAGAAGCCATGCAGGTAAAGGTCGCTGCTGATGGGCACGGGGGAATCCTCTTCTCATAGTATATATGTATATACCCACATTTAGTTGAATTCAGTGTTAAAATATATATTATATATTATATGGCTCTCACTGAAATAAATTTCCAAATATTTTGCTTTTTTGGCTCTCTGAGTCAAAAAGGTTCCCAATCCCTGCTCTAGACTCTTCTGATCCAGCAATAGAGTGGCAGAGGGAGGCTAACATAGCTCAATGCTGAGTCTTAAAGATGACAGAGGAAACTGTAATGTGCCCTACATGCAGAACTTCTATAGTAAGCTTAACCATGTTGGATCACAACTATTCTGGATAATTTTTTTGCAGAGGTTTTCCCTGAAGCAATAAAAAAATCTGTCTCTGATTAATGTCATGTATCTTATCTCTCCGGCAGCTCCTTGGGTGGAGGAGGTAATTGGTGTGAGTAAATTATTTGTCTTCTTTAAAGACCGAGAAATGCCACATAAAGAATACTATTTCCCCTGCTTTCTCCTGTTTCCTCCACTTCCATCTGAAAAGGTCCATAATGGTTTGGAAGGAAAAATGGATTAATTCTAAGGTATACACATTCTTCCCTATGTGGAATTTAACTTTCTTTCTGAAGCCTTGGATAGGGAGATCCAGTTTTCCTATAGACTTCCATAGTGACTTTTTTCTTTAAAGTTTAATTTAGCTAAAATAAAAATGTGTTTGAAGTCTACTTAAAACCAAGTAAAGAGGATGCTGACTGGACTTTGTAGAAGAAAAAATTGTGAACTTATCTCTAATATCCAAGATCTTATCTCTAATATCCAAGATCCTAAATACCTGCACAGTACCTATACGTGAGCTTAATGCCCATACAAGTGTTCAGGCTCTTCAGTGGTCCTTTACATTGTTTGATCTTGAATAATATAGGTCTTTGAAGGAGAATACGAATTTTTGAATTGGTTTTGGAAGCACATATTGGGTGCAGCATGGTCTAAGCCCCTTGCTATTTAGCAGCCTTAACATGTTTGGTTTCTTTATATGATGAATAAATGAACCAAGACTTGAAATGTTTATTTAATACCTCGGGGCAACTTTATAGTTAAATGTGGAAATAAATTCTTTTGTGGCTAATCTTCGTACTTGTTGCTGAATAGAAGGAAAACTGATCAGGGTTTCTTTCTCAGAGTGCCTTTGTGACTTGGGAATTCTGCTTCACTGTGGCAACTGTCCTATCTTTCCTTCTTTCATTTCACATTTTGCCTCTGGAAATATAAAAAATATTTACCTTAAGGCATGGGTTAAGTAACTTTCCCATGAGGAAAGGGGCTTGTTTCCAGCTGTATTTTGACTGAATTTTACCCATGGGTCATTAACATTGTTTGAAGCATAACTTTATCTTCCTAAAGTCAGAATTTATTGCATTTTAGAAGAAGAGGAAAAAGTGGGTGTGTTCAGAATAAAACATTTTTATTTGGATGGGAGTGGTGGGAGTCAGGACTGCTGTTCTAACATGCTGTCTTTGAAAGCTTTGGTTCCTTTTTAAAAAACAGATGTTGTCTGATTTTTTTCAAGAACAAGGCAGTTCGCATGACCCAATGCAAATTCCAGTTTTAAAAGGTTCCTTTGCTTTCAAGGATAATAAGTGCTCCAATCCCTAAAACTGTTTTAGGTGCTCCATATGTTTTGAAATGGGTATTGAATGTGTTCAGAATCTCTGATCCTATCCTCTGCCAACTATTGCTGATTTTTGTTTTCAGGCTTTCAATAAGACCTAAGACTAAAATCTGGTGGCCCATATCCAGTTTTAATGATGTGTAGGACTACTTACAATATCTCAAATTAGTAGCCTAGATGTCTTCTGCAGAAAAAAATGTATGATAAGGTCCCAAGAGAGCTAGTTTAATGCCAACCTACTAGATACCTACTGAGAGTGGATCTGAATCCAGGATATTGATTTAAGTCCAGAGGTTCCTCCATTGCAATACAATAACTAAGATTCCATCATGGCTTTGTGTAACACAAAACTCTGCCTATGATGTTAACCATTGATTGTGGTAGAAATAAATGTGAAACCAAATTACAGTTGAATGCACAGTGCGCTTACCCAATTTGTAGAATGGCCAACAAATACACAATCAAATGAGCAACTGAAGGAAGACAATGGAGTTCATTAAGAATAAATAGATGTTCATTAGTCAAAAATGTGCATTTTGTGCAATAGCATGATACACACAACTCTGCTCCGTAACCTCCAACTGTATGGAGATATTTCACATTGTACAAATACATGTAAATGTTTCAATAGGGAAACTTACAAGTCTGTAAAATAGCAATAGGATTCCAAACACTGCTTCAGAGGGATGAACATATGGAGGCTAAAACAAAGAGCAAAGTCTGTGAGAGCCTCTTCACAGCACTTTTTATGAACTTCACTCAGCAAATTGATTTCTTTATTAGCCTTGGGATGAACAAAGTCGCTTCAAACAAGATTTTGAATAACCTTCATAAAATAGTCATGTCTAGTGCTGCATGGGTCCTTATGGAGCTTTGAGGTTTAGGCTCTGTTGGATCTATTGCTAGCTGCAGAGTTATGCAATGAGAAGAAATTCTGATATTCTACCCTGTAGTTTTCAAATATGAGCATTTGGCATTGGAAGTGTAACCCTATATTCAAAAAGGAAATTCAAGCCTCCAGTTTGGATTCCTATCCTGTACAGGATCTCTCATGCCTAAAGCATCTCATCGGCAGTCATAGAAAATCATTTACCATTCCAAGAGGCTTAAAACAACAAAGAGAAGTTCGTTTGTAGAAAAAAGAAAGAGGGGAAAGACGGAATGGTGGGGGGAATGATCCATACCTCTCCATTATCTTGGTTTAGTTAGTTAAGGGTAAATCATTAATGCTCCTTTTTAAAAAACCTATATTAGACGAAAATTTCTGAGCATAAGCACTGTTCACGGTCTTTCTGTTTTATTTGTGTTGCCATGATTGATTTGCTTGCCTTATAATAAGCTGGTTTTAAATTTCCTGGAATGTGGATCAAGTTTATAATCTAATTTGAAATTTATCCTTTGTGAGTTCTGGTCCAAATCAGATAGCAGATAACATTTGATCCTACATTTGTCATGATGAGAGGCAAAGGTTTTTTTTAAAGGCACTCAATCCTTCATTTTCTAGCTTAAGAAGATATTTTAAAGTAAATTTCATGGGACTCCTGGGGTTGCCTTTTCCTAGAATCAAAAGGCCTATGTTGTCCTCATTCTCATGTTCTGTAATTCAGCCATTTTCTACCTTTGTGCAATATTTTTTGGTGTTCAATTTTCACAAAACAAAACTTAACAAAATTCCTAGCCTTTCAATATGCTTAGCTTGAGGTTTTGCATCAAAACTGTAGCATGTGATATTTAATGTTTCACATCATTTTAAATGGAGATCTCCGTCAAGAGAGAAGCTGATGTTTGACTCTATTGTTGAATTTCTCTGCCTATCAAGTTTTCCTTCAACTTAATCCTTTGATATCTTGATCAAAATGCTCTTGGTAGCTTCTGCTTTCACAACCTTTGTTTGTGGATATGTAGCTACTTTTTGTAACATTGTGCATAGAGGTAGCCAGGAGCTCCTTGTACAATGACTTTTCCAAGGCTGTAAAGTAGAAATTTGATGTCTTTCAAGTCTAGATCTGTTCTCTGACACAAAAGGTCATTGGTTGGCCTTGGGGAAACAGCAGGAATTACCCCGCTATGCATCCTTCTTTCCAGACCTTCACCCTTCTCAAGGAAACTGGGTAACTTTATTCGGAATCTTAGAACATATGCTGACTTTGGGGGTAACAATACTTTCTGTTATGTAATTGGCCTTGAAATGCTTTATTTTCTACCAGACTAAGCATATCTGGTGTCCTTAACATTTCCTTGCAGAATTTGTTTACTATACACCTGATCATTCTTTTTGACCTCTTAACACAGGGCTAAATTCAGTGGAATGCACCAATTTAGCCCTGGTCACCCACCAAACTTGATGGCTCCCATCACATGATGCTGGTGCGGCTCTGTGTGTGAAGGAGGGTGGAGATGGTGCATGCTGCTACCAGAGCAACGGGGGGGGGGGGGGGCCATGTCTGATCCTCAGACAGATTCCAGTGAGCTATATAAAGAACAAATTAACTAACCGAAGTCCATACGTTTTTACAAAACATCACCCATGGGCCTATGCCCTATCAAAGACATTTCCTAATATGCTGGAAAAATTAGGACCTCGTCAGATGGTCGGTGGCAGTGATCGTTTTGCCTTGCCTCCTTTCATTCCACTTCACTGGTTGTCCTACTGATCCCACAGAGGGAAGCAATGTGTGTGCAGTGAACACAGCTTCCCTCCACCCCCCAGGCAACACGAGAGGCTTCCCATGCTGCCAGATTCAGGCTGCCTCCATGGGGAGAAGACACACACTCCTCGCTTCCTTCCATTGGATGACAATGGCAACCTAGTGAAATGAGGTGAGGTGGGGCAAAGAGAGATGAGAGCCCCAGGCCTCGCCATTAAGGAGAGTTCACGCTGGTGGCTTCTGTTGCTGCCATGTGTGTAACAAGGTCCTTAGGCCAGTGTCTGAGATTTTAAAATAAATGTAGTATATGAATAAATAAATTAAAATTTAAATAAATTCTTAAATGCCATCAGAAGTTTTAGAATTTCTTTAAATGTTGTACCTACCTGGGTGCAAAATCATTCCCTTTCCCCACCACTTTCAAGCCACCTAACTTTAAACCCACTTAGCCCTTTAATGTTCAAACATTTATCTTTCATTTGTTACCCATTGTGATCCAGTAAGCTATGAGACACTGCTGTATTAAACATCTGGATTTGATTGCACACATTCTTTTAACTGCATTCACTTTGATCCATTCCAGATGTGTGATAACTAAAATTACATTTGAATTGTTAATGGTTTTGGGGAAAAGGCCAATCTCAGACTTCACATCTTAGAAAGAGAAAGGTATGATTTGGAACATATTCTATCTAAAGTTTAAACTTCAAGTTGAAATGACTTCAATGTGTTGTGTAGCATAAGCACATATGAATAACCAAGGAGCATTTCTTTATACCTCATGTAATACTTAAATAACCTTGGCCACATGTGTGTATATATGTTCCTTCAAGTTGCCTGTTGACTTATGACGATCCCATGAATTTCATAAGGCTTTGTTAGGGAAGAAACACTCAGAGCCTACAGCACCTGGGATTCATTGGCAGTTTCTCATCCAAGTACTAATCAGAGCTGATCTTGATTAGCTTCTAATCTCATTGGGGATCTGGGCCCTTTCGGGTATTTAGGTGGTTTTTGGACATGAGAAGAGTTCTAAAAGGTACACAACAACCTTATTGCAAGAGCTCAACTGGCTATGATCCATTTCTAGGCACAATTCAAAGTGTTGGTGATAACACAGAAAGCCTTATAAAGCTTGAATCCAAGTTATTTAAAAGCCTTTATGGAAACATTAGAGTTGTAAAACCTTCTGGAGAGGGCCTTCTCTTTGTTTCACTGTCTTGTTAAATTTGCTTGATGGGAACAAGGGAGAGGACTTTCTTGGTGGCTGCATCCAGACTTTGGAACTTCTCTAGAGAAACCAGGGTGGCTCTATCATTGTCAGCAAGTCAAAACATTTTTTCATGCAGACAGATTT
This sequence comes from Anolis apletophallus, assembly GCA_030556195.1. Lineage (NCBI taxonomy): Eukaryota > Metazoa > Chordata > Lepidosauria > Squamata > Anolidae > Anolis > Anolis apletophallus. The sequence continues at coordinate 121,144,531 of JARBWK010000007.1, forward strand.
AGAAACTACCCAGGATGGGCTTTTCGTGTATATTAATTTTAATGATTTTTAATGTTTTTAACTTCATAAACTTTTTAAATATATGTGAAACAATGAAGGCAGAACACCATCTTGCAGCCTGATACAACCTTGCTGAGAAAAAGGTGTGTTTGTATGTGTGTGGTTTAAAAAAAAGAAATATTGGCTTCATTCTAATCAAGGTTCAAAAAAAATTAAACAGATAAATAAATAGATATAGAATAAGAAAATAAAAAGCAAGCATGTTTGGCATAGGTCAGGTGATTTATTTATCATATCAGGAGTGAAACAAACAGTTGTACTGTATCCCCCCCCCCCCAAAAAAACCCCTGGTATTCTATTAAATGTTCTTTGACCAGTAGCTGACCACTTGGAGTGCCCCTGGTGTTGCTATAAGAAGGTCCTCCATTGTGCATGTAGCAGGGCTTAGGTTGCATTGCAGTAGGTGGTCTATGGTTTGCTCTTCTCCACACTCGCATGTCGTGGACTCCACTTTGTAGCCCCATTTCTTAAGGTTTGCTCTGCATCTCGTGGTGCCAGAGCGCAGCTTGTTCAGCGCCTTCCAAATTGCCCAGTTTTGTGTGTGCCCAGGAGGGAGTTTCTCATTTGCTATCAGCCAATGATTGAGGGTTTTATCCTGCCACTTTTGGACTCTCATGCTGATGTGTTCCAGCAAGTGTCTGTATAGATCTTAGCAAACTATTTCTTGATTTAAGTCGTTGGCATGCTGGCTGATATCCAAACAGGGGATGGGCTGGAGATGTCACTGCCTTGGTCCTTTCACTATTGGTTGCTACTTCCTGGTGGGTGTCAGGTGGTGCAATACTGGCTAAACAGTGTAATTTCTCCAGTAGTGTGGGGCGCAGACACCCGTGATAATGTGGCATGTCTCATTAAGAGCCACGCCCACTGTTTTAGCGTGGTGAGATGTGTTCCACACTGGGCATGCGTGCTCAGCAGCAGAGTAGCAAAGCGCAAGGGCAGATGCCTTCATTGTATCTGGTTGTGATCCCCAGGTTGTGCCAGTCAGCTTTCATATGATATTGTCTCTAGCACCCACTTTTTGCTTGAAGGTCAGGTGATAAAAGGAAATTATTTTCTGGACATCCAAGTCCATGGCTCGCAGGTTGGCAATACAACAGCATTCTAAAGGAAATCTAAATTTGAACTCCACCAATGCTGCTGTCGTCACTTTTTGGTCATTCATAAAATGTAATCACCCATCTTTGTTCTTTTCCCTCAGAAAAGTATTTCCTACTGCAAATGACAGTATAGAGTACAGGTGGAGTCCTACATACAATGGTTTGGGATTCCGGTACATTCCATAAATATCATATAAATTGTATAACTGTCTGCTGGTTTTCATATCTATCTATGAAGTACAGTGATTTCTTGAGACCTACTAAGTTTGACTCTAGGCTTTCCTGGATAACAAAATATGTGGATGTTGAAGTGGTAGCAAAATGGTATCTTTTGTATAACATGCCAGAATTGAAGTTTGATTTTTAAATTTTTCTTTGAATAATTTCATGCTGTGGATGGTTGAATCTATAAATATAGAATCCATGGATACATCAATCAGGGTATTCATATACATCTGTATCACGCTATAGAACTGATTTCCACAATCTTGACACCCCTTTTTGAGATGGCTCATAAACTGAAACTAGAGTTTGGGAAGGTTCCTTTTATGGACTAGAGTTCTCAGAATCCTATTTCTAGCCTAGCTAGTGCTCAGAGATTGTTTCATCCAATTATCCATCCAAAACATGAATACCTTATACATTATGTCTCTGGGTGAGGGATTTTGGGCAGGTATAATTCAAAAGATCATGCTGCCAGTTTGATTCTGTGGTAAAAAGTAATAAATCCAAACTTTGAGTGAATTATTTTTTCAACATGCATGCATATATGTGTATTTCATATTGGTACTTCCATTCTAAATAAATTCATGAACAGGATTGTGTCAATAGGCAATGTTATATAAATATTTAATATCAGCGTTGGACTAATGCACAGCTGTACATCCAATAGATAAATATGCTGTGAAGTAGAAGGAAGCAGTATACGTAATTTCACATTACATTTTATCCACAGGAGAGTGACAGCAAATGACAAATGAATTTAATAAAGTATAAGCATGATTGATTCAATGCCCTGTGGTGCATGTTTGCTATATCAATTAGGACACAGCAGAGGTGAACATGTGAGCCATTTATCAAAATCGATGTCAAGAGTCTAAGGACAAATGCTTAACTGAAGATGGATACCATCCATTCTGGTAATCTATATGTGGCTCTCCTATATGCATGCTTTTCTAGGTCACAGCCAAATCAAGTGATAGGATTAGGGAACGTGTTGACTTAGATGATGTTGTACTACAACTCTCATTCATTCTATCCAACAGAGCTGATGGGAGTTGTCATCAATATCATTTAAATAAAGAACTACACATTCCCCTTCTGTAAGGATAACACCTTTTTGAACTATAATATAGTGTCACAGATGAATGCACTGATTCAGGTTTCATAAATTGTAGAAGTAATCCAGTTAAATGGATAAATGGTTGGGGAGGAACCTATAGAGATATTGAACTCACAACTTATATGGTGTGAGTACAAGGAGCAGTACAAGAATTTACCATGGAAAAACAGTTCCCATGTCAAACATATGGAAAAAGAAAGAAGCCATGTCTGTGCATGAAAGCAGTGGACTTCCGTTAATGTGCCTGTGGTAAAAGATGGTCACATGTTGCAGCAAGTCCATTTTTGCTCCCACTGATGCCCAGGTGGGGCCAAAAGCTTTAAATCATCTGCACACTCAAGGCTCTTTAGGAGAAGTGTGGATTTTGTGTATTAGGGCTGTTAGTTGCATAAGCATATGTACATTTCTCTTACACCTCTGTACCGTATATCTTTTTTGAAGGGTGCTGTGGAACCTGGTATTCCTTTCCTTCTTCCACTCACCCAAATTCCTCTGGAATTACCTTTTCCACATGATTGTTCCATGCTTCATAAGGAGTGGACAGGATGAAGAAGCATCTATGTTCCATTCGCCAGACACAAAGCAATTAAGTTGAACACTAAAAACAGAATTCTTGTTTTCTTGCATACATTGATTTGCTGAAATCTCCAGAGGACTTGATTCAATCTTAGAACTTATATAATCATTTCATTTTTGGCTACATAAACTTCAGGCATTTCAGCAAACCTGCCTCTTCTCCATGAAGCACAGAATAGCCATGTTGTGAGGTGTGTGTGTCATAAACCCTGTTCTTTTGCCCTTCCGTAAGGCGGTGAAGACCTGGCTCTTCAGGAAGGCATTCGGCCCTTAGCTCAATCCCATTGTGCGCCAGATCGCCTATGGTTCCCAGATGTTCATCATGCCCTCTAGCCTTCGTTGAGGGCCATTGCCTCATCATGTTTTAACTGTTTTAATGTTTTAATGTTTAATGTGTTTTAACTGCCTAACTTGTTTCATCATATTCATTGTGTCTATGCTTCCTTGTAAACCGCTCTGAGCTCCGGAGTGAGCGGTATACTAAATCGAAGTTAATAAATAATAATAATAAATAATAATAATTAAAATATATGGCATAATCTGGCAAAGGTCCATATGCGGAATAACTGTACTATACCAAACAATGTAGGATTACAGCCTAGATGTTTCAAGCCCATTAAATCTTCTCAAAGCCTCAAAATAAAAAACAGCTGTATCACTTTTGAATTTTTGTAATTTCTGGGTATAGCAGAACAACGCATGCCAGGTGCTACTACCCATCCTGTCTTTTTGGCATGTTTACAACTCTCAGTAATTTCTCCCATGCACTCTGAGGATAAGAAGAAAAATTATTTTGAGTCTAAGGAAGGAAGGATTTAAGGAATCTGAAGATGGTTTAGCCTTAGCTTGTGCTATCTTTTGTTGATAACGTGTGAGAGATAAGCAGAAATAAAGGGGCCCATCTTTTAGCTTCTGCTGCTCTGCGTGGAGATCATTGTGTGCAAGAGAACTAAAGAAAACAAAAATTCCGTTTTTAGTGTTCAACTTGGTGCCGCTTTCAGAAAACAGTGAAACCACCTCACTGAAAGAGCACTGAACTAATCAGATCAAGTGATTGCTAAGTCTGCTGTGGAATGCCTCACAAAATTGGAGGAATGTGGTGCTAATGTGACAGCTTGTGTTACAAGCAAAGCAATGGCTACTCAGGCCTTTGAGTGTGTTACAGCCTAGTGCAAATAATTCCTTTGCCACAGAAATGGGAAGGATTTATTATTAGGGTTACTTAAAATTGAAATTTTACTCTTTTAGGGATTACTTCTTAGTAAGCTGAAGGACCTGGCTTTGTGCTAAACAATATGTTTATTTTCCCCATTATTTGGTTAAGTTGACTTTGAAATGAAGGTGGTGGGGCTATGCTGGATCAGGGTGGAAGAAACGTAATCAAAATGCCATTTGGCTTCCCATCTTCCCCTCTGCTTTCAAGGACAAAGAGGCATGGAGCCCCTTACATGGCATTTTCCTACTTCCGACTGTCATCCGTTGCCCCTCATCCTTGAAATGGAAATTAAACATGATGAAAAGAAGAAGCTCAGAACATTGGTGAGTAATCATGTTCTTAGCTCCTGGGATATGCCAGAATCATCGTTAATGCCAAAAAACACATGTGATGGGATCTGACAGATTCATGTTAAATTGTTTCAGTGATGTGGAGAAATGGGTGTTCCTCACCACTTTTTCACTGCATTTTCTCCTTAATAGTTGGGTTCAAAATTGTGCTTTTGCTAGCTTTATAACATAACTCTAATGGAGGGATAGAAAGCCTAGCAGGAGGGGATCATGGCAAATGAATTTAAAATTACACTGATATAATAAAAGGAAGCACAACCTTTCAAGAGGGGATTGTGGCAAAGCGGTTTAGAATTACACTGGTATAATGAAGGGAAGGAAGGCATAGGAAAAACTTATCATGGCAAAGGGGTTAAAAATTCCCCTACTCCCCCTCCCCAAATGGGATGGATTCCATAGTAATCTTGGTAATAGTAATCTCCATGTAATTGCTTAAATATGAGCAACAACCGGGGGGGGGGGGGGCACTGAAAAATGAAACACATATGACAGAACTGGAAACAGGACGATTGGGGATCGAAAGGTATGATTCCTTTCAGTAGACAGATCATCCCTCATGCTTATCAAGGTCAATGTGATGAGATTCCTAGTAGATAGTCACTGTTATTATGCTAATCTGGAGTAGCTACATCATTTGTGTGCCACAGGTACATGAAGGCATTGCTTTCAAAGTAAAAAGTTCTTCCCCTCCTCATGAAATGTAACTTCAAACTTTCAATGCCTAGGTTTGCAATCACTAAATATTTCAGTTGAGTATTTAGAATTAGAGTTTAGGCATCCTAAGAAAGGGGCAAGCAAAGTTTCCAAGGGAATTCTAACACAGTTTTGGGGGGAAATGACTGTCAATGTCTCAATCTCTGCAATGAGTCTTCAAAAAGAAAAATTCTTTCTATCTCTAGTTGTGATCTTTGCAAATCAGTTGGAAATGATAAAAAATGAGTCTTTTAGAATGTTTAAATAATAATAAAACTTTCTTTGTATTCCGTCCTATCTCCCTATGTCCCAGAATTTTCATCCCAGAAAGTGTGTGTCCTTCGTATGGTATTTGCTGGACAAAGCAAACATTTTTAGGGTTTGCATGTTCAGAATTGTTCATCTTCTTACTATGCTAAAGTAACAGTAGTTGTACTCCAATAAGCTAATAAACTCATTCCAGGCACCCCAAATTATTATGAATGTATGTTTAATTAACAACAGGATACACTGAAGCAGTTCTTTGTCAACACCAGTTCCCCTAAGTGGCAAATCTTTTAAAATCCAAATTCAAATATCCGTTTGAGATCTGCAATTAGATGCCTTCTGTTCAAAAAAAAGGGGGGGGGGAACCAAGCCCCTACCAAGTACCCTTGGATATGCCTCAAGTTACTTTTTGGAGCCAGGGCAATAGGATTTATTTGCACCTTAGAGAGTTAGATGACATCATTATAAAGCTGTGTGAGAAATAATTGAGTTTAACTGAGAATGGAAATATCCAATATTCTTATCAGCCCTTAAGTAGTATTATTATATTGGGGAAAATATGTTGCCAAAATTTAGGGAAATGTCTATTGACTTATAGGCATAGAGGAATTAGTCACATTTTTCTAATCTTTTAAAGATATAGGTTAAAAGGGAAAGGTAAGAATGATGGTGTAGCTACAATTCACCTTCTGGTTCAGTCCTCGAAAAATAATGTCAGACATCAGAAAGCTGCACATAGTCACTTAGGTTGCTGAAGTGTAATATGCCCAGCTTCCTCCCACCAGGAAGCAGTGGCATAATAACCTCATTGCACTGCACTTCAATGATGGAAAGGTTCTGGTTGCATCATTGTTCAGTGCCCTGCTTGCCAGTAACTTTGAACCCTTTCCACTGGTTCAGCTGCCTAGCAATCCAGCCCTATTGGTATTGAGATAAGCAAACAGGGATAAAAATATGAATGGTCAAAACAATGGCTAGTTGTTATGAAACAAAAACTGGTGACCTCATCATATTAGCCAGGGGAAGCAATTGGGAAGCAAGAGGGAGTAGCTCCCTCTTGGCAATGCTTTCCCCATCACATGAAGAAAATGTCGCCTTCTCACGTTGAGAAGGAAGCGTCGTATGACACTTTCCCTCCAGTTAGAGGAGGCGCTTCCACATGAAGCTCCCTTACATTGTCTGATGGGCAGCAGGCCCATTAGTCCTCCAGCTGAAGTTGGAGTGTCATCGAATGCTTCCCAAAGTAAATGTGGTGGTAAGGTCCCGTGTTGTTTATTCAGTCACTTCCAACACTTTGTGACCTCATGGACCAGCTCACGCCCGAGTTCCCCATCGACTGTCACCTCCCCCAGCTCCTTCAGGGTCAAGCCAGTCACTTCGAGGATACTATCCATCCATCCATCTTGCCCTTGGTCAGCCCCTCTTCCATTTTCCTTCCATTTTCCACAGCATAATTGTCTTCTCTAAGCTTTCCTGTCTTCTCATTATGTAGCCAAAGTATTTCATCTTTGCCTGTACTATCCTTCCTTCCAATGAGCAGTTGACTAGTTGGATGTTCTCACGGTCCAAGGTCCTGTCTACCCTGCCATATAATCCAGTTCAATCTGCATTATACTGGCAGTGTAGATGGGGCCTAAGAATTGTAGGCAATTCAGGCAGGAAAACTATCCATTAGAAGCATATCAGAATAACATTGACATTGTCTACAGTACACAAGGAAAAAATTGCTCCAGAAGACCACCCCATACATTTTGAGTAGGGACCACTTGACCAGGGACTGCGCTCCAACATTAGTACCAACTTTAGATTTGGTTTGGTTATTTTGGGTGCGGATTCAGAAAATTGCATTGGATAGACCACATCAGCTCCAGTTTCTGATACAGAACATATGCCGTTCAGTAGTAGCTGTCTGCTTGCCCACAGAAAACCATATTTAATAATCTAGAGCTGATGTGGTCTATCAAATACAATTTTCTGAATCAGTATCCCAAATAACCCCAGGGACAGGCCTAAAAAAGAAATACACCAAGGTGCCCCTGCTTCCAGGCACCACATGGAATAGCTCCATTGGGGGGGGGGGGGGAGGAAAAGCAGCAGCAGTGAGGAGGCTTGTTGTCACTCCTTTTTTGGGTAGTCAGTCTCTCCCCTCCCAACATCCCACTTGCCTTGGCACTGTAAGAGGTTTCACAAGACCAGTTGCTCTCATTGCAATGGTGTAGTGATGGTGGGGCTGCGAAGCATATTTTAGTTCTTGAGGACCACTGGTGGTTCATGGACCACATACTGCCAGACATCCTTTTAAATCAAGGTGAGATCCGATCAGCTACTGATTTCCCATATGTAACTTTGGTTAGTTCCTAGGGTAGTTATATGTGTACTATATATATATATATATATATATATATATATATATATATATATTAATTTTGGCCATATAACCTTGATTGCTTCATCCCCTCCCCCCATGCAAACACAGATATGTCTGCATTTTATATGTATGGCATTTGGGCATCCTATTAAGTGAAGTGGCTGGCATTTAAATTCTGATAGAGGTGTGCTAACAGTGATATGCAATTATATGCACAAACATACATTGGTTTTTGTTTTTTGTTTTTGTTTTTTTAAAAAAGGCAATGGCAAATCAGCAAGATGGAACCAAGAAGCATTTCATAGGTGAAAGATCAGGAGATCACACATTTATCTGTGCCACCCACTGCCAGGTAAATGGAAAAATCAAGATGGATGTATGTTAAGCAAATGTACCCGTTGAGAGCACTACACAACTGCACATTACTACCCAGAAATACATTCCTGTATCTGTTACCATTGTCTTATTGTAAAAGATGTGGTACCTAAACTTCAGCCCCCTGACACAGAACAGAAAGGAAATACGGTGAACACTGCATATACTGCCATTGTGGGAAGCAAATCCAAAGACACTCTGAGAACAATATCAGTCAAACATGATATGTAAACATGGGGTAAAACTGCTGAAACTTTATTTCACTATCCTGTGGTAAGGAAGAATGTTAAGAGTTGAGGTGAAAGCTTGGATATCTCTAATCGCAGGAAGATTCAGTCGAGAAGAGGGTAAAAATGTTAGTTCAGGTGTTTTGCCGAATAAAGAGTCTTTAGCAGTGGAGGCATGTGGAGTTGCTACATCTCCTTCCTGTTTACCATATCCAACCACCTGAAAATCCAAAGGGCAAATCATTATTCAAGAAGTCAGCCAATATCTAGATTCTAAAGATGTAAACAAACTCTAATTTCCTTAAGACACCAACCATCATATTAGTTATGACTTTTCTGTCTTAAGTTCCTATCAACAGCAGATATTTGAGAATGGAGCGAAACCATTTCTCAGCATCATAAATGGTCCATAGGTGATTATTTTAATGATGTCCAAATAGAATCAAAACAGGCACAAATATAGAAAAAGGAGTCAGTTTAGATACAATATATAATCAAAAATAATCAGTAAAAAGGAAATGGGAGAGAGGGAGAAAGCCATAAACTTATATATTGGTATGCTCAGACCCTCCAGTTCTGTTTCCAGCACAAAAATTAAAAGGGGAAAATTGTATTCTGTGATTACAGATACTACATAATAATTCCTGACAACCATAGCCACATATTTTACATTGTTAGATTTCTTATTACTAAAAAAATCCTGGAACAGTTTATAATCTTTCCAAAAAAAAGTTTAATGGGCTTAACTATTAGAACTCATGGTAATTTAGCCACTTGAGTTAATTCAGTTTAATAATTTATTCATCCATTGTAGGTACTCCATTCCATTTCCAAATTTGAGCAAACAATATTCTTGCTGCTGTCTTGTATCAAAGAAGCATTAAAACTGAACACATTTTCTCTAAGCTGTATGCTTGTATTTTTTGCTGAAATTAAATTTATATTTAAAAACATGTAAAGAAAATATTTAAGGTATCTGCCTTCATTAAAAGTAATCCCTTTTAATATAACATTTCAGGTTTCTTTTTCACAATACAAAAACTCAACATAGATCAACCATCTCCATTATTTAACAATTAATTTCTATTTTAAAAGCTTCTTCATATGAGGTAAAGGAAAGGAAACACATATTGCAGATCATTTATTTTATTTTATTTTATTTGCTGTATTTGTATAGCGCCCTTCTCAGCCCTCAAAGATTTTAATACAAAAGATGTTAAAATTCAACATGCACCATAAACTATAATACCAAAACCATGCTCACCGAATCTTAAATAACAATAAACCAGAGTATAGCTTTCACCTGTTTAGGATCCTGGTTCTGTGATTCCATTAGGCTGCACCTGTTTCTTAGCTCTAATCAATTTAGGCTGATCCTGGTTCTGTGATTCCATGTTTCCTCCAGCAACTAGGCTGCCAGGGTTAGTTAGTACTGGCTAATACCTTGCTCACTCAGGTAAACTTTCCAGCTACTATTCTTGTTTTCTTAGCTCTAATCAATAATGATGTGGCCTGCTTATTCCAAGTTGGTGCACTCAGCTCTGCTTTGTAGCTGAGCTGATCTCTCAGATAATACAAATATAAAAATATGGATGCAAATAATTTATCCTCCTCCTCCATCACTAACATACCTATGAGAGAGGGAATGTTAATTTTGTATTTACTCACATGAGTGCTTAAGACTCGTTTGTGCTTGCCCCTGTGCATTAAGAACCAGTTCAGCAAGTGTGTTCTGGTAAAGCTTTTCAGTGCTACAATCTATAAGCAACAGGGAAGAGAAAAATATCAGACTTGCTAACAATATGAGAACTATGGTATAAATCAATTGATCTTTCACATACTATTCTTGTTCTTTCATAAGAACAAAAAAAAGGAAAGCCAGTTTTAAAAGGTTTTGAATAACCAACAGTGAAAATCAAAATACAATCCATATATTATGCGGGTAAGAATACTAATAAATGTACTATCATTGCCCCCTTTGGCATGGGTTACTACTGGGTGTGTGTGTGTGTGTGTGTGTGTGTGTGTGTGTGGGGGGGGGGGTGTTAATTCTACTCTCACTGAGATCTACGTCTAGCAGTGTATGCTGACAAGATGCTGTGAATTCTGTTAGCATGTATAGACATAATATAGTGCCAAAGATCAACCTCAGTTGTGTTCAATCCTGTGCAGAGTTATGTGGAAATACCTTCAAATAAAACAGTTTGCCTACAGTAGTAGTAGTTTACCTAATGGGAATTGAAGGGCAAAGCATCTAGAGGTCCAAACATTCCCCAACTTGCTGTAAACAAAGATTACTGTTATAGGGATTCTTATTTTGTGATTCTTCCATGGCAAAAATAGCAGTAGGCTTGTGCACCTGCCATATTGTATAATCCTATTAATAGATAAACCCAGTTAATTGAAACACTTCTTCCACAAATGACAATTTTTGATATTTAACAAAAATGTATGAATGTGTGGATAAATGCAGCAGCTGGCATCAGGGCAATATCCTTGATCTGATGAAAAGAATAGACGTACTTGAGGCCTTCCTACAACTTTGATGTGAGAGAAAATCTGTCACATTTAAGGAATTTTCTTCAGCAACTACATGAGATGCTGAAGACTTCAGTTACAGTTGCCTCATCCATGACTTCCAATAATAGAAAAATCTTAGGTAAAGCAAATTGATCATTTTCATCATAGATTGCTGAGTGTTAATTTTTCTTGATTCAGAAGGTTTAACATGTTTTATTATGTCTTCACCATGTAGAAAATCACTTATAGCAGAACACTGAAATCTAAGTCAGCTCAGTCTCATGATGGCAATGGGCTCAAGCCACCACTTTCCAATTTACATGGCTTGTGGACTAGTGTCAAAGTCAAATAATGATTATAGTAGAACAATAAGACATGTCTGTATTTAGTATGAATCAGATGCAACACGAATTATGTGAACAGAATGTGTAGCATTTTTACCTCTCGGGCCAGTCTGTCAAACAAATACTGTTGAGTAACCACTTCGTTCCAGTTTCTGTCCACTTCTTCACCAAGATGGGAGTCATCAGTTCGTTTAAGCTTTATTAGAGCTGAAGTCTGTAATGCACATTGTTTCTTTATTGCTATCGTAGGAAACTCATGTATTAATAAAAAAATATGTTCAAGTTGCCCAACAAAGCATGTATCTTGAAAGCAAAATTACTGTGTTGCTACCTAATGTACATTCTAAGTTTGCAGAATCTATTCTCTCTCTCTCTCTCTCTTGAGAGAGAGAGATAGAGAATCCTGAGACCCTAATAGTGATGAGACCAGGTGACCCAACATAGTTTTATGTCAAGTGAATGACTTCACAACCAGTAATAAGAGTTGGGTTGCCTCTTAGCACATAGCAGTTACACAAATAGTGGCACAGCTGGCAGTTTTAAAAGAGTGTCTAGAATGATCAGCTAGTGAGCTGAAGGGTCTTCATAAACTGCTCTCGAATCAACCTTGACTTATGGTCACCCATGAATAAGAGATCTCCAAGTCCTCCTATCCTCAACAGATCTTGCAAACTCAGGATCATGACTTCTTTGATTGAATCTATCCATCTGGAATAGGGACTTCCCCTTTTTCTACCACCTTTTACCTTATTAAACATTATTGTCTTCTCTACTGAGTAATGTTTTTGTATGATATTGCCAAAGCAGTTTAGTTATCTCAGACTCCAGGGAGAGTTCAGGTTTGATTTGCTCTATGATCCATTTATTGATTTTTTTAACCATCCATGGTATCAGTGGACTCTTCTTCTTCCTATCAGCTTTCTTCAGTGTCCAGTTTTCCCAGCCATACATAGGAATGGTAAATACAACAGCCTGTGTTTAGTATCCATCTCTTTCCATCACAGGATCTTGACTAGTTTTGCTGCAGCTGCCTCCCCAATTCTTATTGTTCTGATCACTTGACTGCAATCTCTAGTCTAATTAATGACTGAGCCAAGGTATGGAAATTCTTGATTTTTTTCCTATTAACGTACAAACCCCATTATTATACAAAATGCAGTATGGCAGCTAAAATGGATTCATAGTCCTGCAATTCTATAGTGTAAAAGGACTCTAGTTGCACAAGAACTAGAGAGCCCAAGGATTGCAAAAACAACTGCGAAGGAGCCCCTAGTAGTTCAATGGGTTAAACCCTTGTACTGGCAGGACTGCTGACCAAAAGATCAATGGTTAGAATCTGGGAAGCAGGGTGAGCTCCTGTCTGTTGGCTACAACTTCTTATGTGGAGACATGAGAGAAGCCTCCCACATGATGGGAAAACATCTGGGCGTTCCATGGGTAACATCCTTGCAGACTGCCAATTCTCTCTTTTAGTTTCTCAAGTTTCTCCTGACGTGGAAAAAAAACAACTGGGAAAAGACCAGTTGGCATGGGTTAGAATCTCTGGTGCTTGGCTAGCAATGTAGCTGGAGTGGAGGTCCAGCTGGTCTAACAATAAATTGTCCCACTATAGAGATCTAACCAATCACAACATCAGAATTGCAATCCCACAGAGAATAATGTATTCTCTACCCAGAAGAGACATAATCACTTCTTGCATACAGATGGAACCTAGAGAACCACTGCCAGTCTAAGCACATGATATTGAGCTAATTTGATAAATGGTTTGATCTGAAATTAGGCAGTGTCCATTATTACTAAGCAATAAAGCTTGAGTCACAGGAACACATCATTAGATGGGAAACAGCTGATTCTGGATGGTTAATGACCTCCATCAGCTTCAGCTTAATTTAGTGCCCCATGTAAAGTTATTGTTCTTGCCTGAGCAAAGAATTCTTCTTCAGATAAATTTCGGAGTTTTGCCTCAAAGAGTACCATGAAGTCTTCTATTTTTCTATCGACGAATTCAGTACTAAAGGAATAAAAGAATAAACAATTGTTTAGTATTTATTAAAATAGAAGGGAAGTATGATGTGGTTTAAATGTTCAAATAGGACACTAAAAAAACCAGGATTTGAATCCACATTCAGTCATGGAAATGTGTTGCGCAGCAAGCGGATTCTAGCCAATATCCCATGCAAAAGTCATACAGACAAGGGGAAAAATGATCAGAAAAACTTTAACTCTTATTAGCAGAGATTAAACATAAATTTGCAGTATTGCAAACAAAAATACAACATTGCAACAAATTTACATAGTCCTTCTATGTAACACAGAATAAGGCATCTTCATCTTCAATCAAATGAGTAAGCAAAACATAAACCTTGAGTAAATAGCTATTTCACCATATCCTCCTTCAGAGTAGTGCCTCCAAACTGCTCCCCAGAGCAAAGCCTTTGAACATAGAGCTCCTCAGAGCAAAAGCTGAACTGTATTCTAAAATCCATACAGGTATACCCCACCAGGTGTGGCCCAAACATGCTGGCTGACCTACATTACCAGCTGCACATGATAATTAACATGATAAGGTTTTTCTTCAACACACACTTGATCCTGCTGCAACTTACTGTAGCAAAATGTACCAGTGATCTTGGGTAAATAATAATCTCCCTACCTCAAAGGAAGGAAAGGCAACTTACCTGTACAAATCCTGCCAAGAAAACCCAATGAGAGGGTCACCATAAAGCATGAGACAATGTAAACACTGTTTCCCAGGATGCATCCCCTGGCTGTCACTTCAAAAAGCCCCAGTGAAAAGCAGTGGTCTCTGGACCCAGTGCCCACGTATGCCTTTCTCTTTCTTTCTCCCCCTTCGACAATTCCATATAAAATCCAGATAATCTACTTTGAAATGGATTATATGGCAGTGTAGATTCATATAATCCAGTCCAAAGCAGATAATGTGGATTATATGCTCTAATAATCTGAATTATTTGGCAATGAAGAAGGGGCCTCAGAAGCCCTGAGCATGGTGTTGGGTGATTGTGGTCATGGACTCTCGGTTTATCTGCTGCCATAAAAAAGGAAGGGGCATATCCAAGGAGCCATTAATTGCTTAACTCTGAGGGTATTACATCATCAAGTCTTGGTCAGCTTTTCAGGAAGCCACATAGGCCCCTTCTACGTAGGCAGTCATATAAAATCTAGTTGATCTGCTTTGAACTGAGTGATATGGTAGTGCAGATTTATATAACCTAGTTCAAAGCAGACAATGTGGATTAATTTCTTTGATAATCTGGAATATATAGCAGTGTAGGCACCTTCCTTCTGAGGCAAAATCATTCCAGGAAACCTGCCAGCCCAGCTCTCTAAAGAGCCATACCTTGTTTGAAAAAAAAAAGCCTTCATACATTGTTTGGAAAAAAAAGCCTTTCTAAAGCCCCTTCTAATCCAATTCAAAGCAAGATAATCTGGATTTATATGGCAGTGTTAATGGGGGCCTTACGACCCTTCCACACAGCCTCCGTATTTTGGGAGGTCTGACTTGGCCACAGTGGTCCATGCTCTGGTTACATCCTGTATAGATTACTGCAATGCACTTTACGTGGAGTTGTCTCTGAAGACTGCTCAAAAGCTTCAGCTAGTCCAATGCTTGGCAGCCAGGTTGCTCACTGGAGCGGGATACAGGGAGCAAACAACTCCACTGTTATGCCAGCTCCACTGGATCCCTATTAGCTTTTGAGTACAATTCAAAGTACTGGCTTTGGCCTATAAAGCACTAAACAGTTCTGGCCCAGTTTACCTGTCCGAATGTATCTCCCCCTACGAAACTCCAAGGATCTTAAGATCATCTGGGGAGACCCTGCTCTCAGTTCCACCACCATATCAGGCGCGTTGGTGAGGACGAGAGACAGGGCCTTTGGCTGTGAAACTCCCTCCCTAATTAGATTAAATCTGCTGCCTCCCTCCTGACCTTCCACCTAAGACCCAGTTCAATCAAAAGACACCATTCATTTGAATTAATGTATAATCCCAAGGAGAGGATACTCTAGCAAAGAAGACAGATGGAAACTTCAGGGACCTGTGGCATGTTTTATTTTCTGTTAGGGAAGTTGGGGAAAACTTTTTGTTTTTAGGGATGGAAAGTGTAATGCCTTGGATTAAGAATGGGCGAATCCAACAGTTTCTGGTTAGGGATTATGTCCAGTATGGAAAAAAACCCAGTATGTTAGAATTGCTGTATGCAACAATGTGATTATACCTTTAAAATTAATCTGTTGGAAATGGGCTGGGCTTTAGCTCAGCAGGTTAACCATCATCAGCTGCTGTAAATCTTGTTAATCGAAAGGTTGGCAGTTCAAAGCCTGGGTCAGGGTAAGCTCCTGGCCCTTCAGCCCAGCTCCTGCCAACCTAGCAGATAAAAAACAGCAATTGTGAGTAGATAAATTGGTACTTCTTTAAACAAAGCAGGTGGTATTTAGGCATCCATAAGGAAACGCCAGCGATTCGATCAAAGGAGGAAGTTCATGAACAAAAGCTCTTCAGCAGGAAAGATGGAGCGAAGCACCCCCCTCCCCATGGCAGGAACTGGGCACAACCGCCAAGATGCGGAAATGCCTAAGCATACTTCTAACTATGTATAATTCTATTTGTATAACGGCATTGAATGTTTGCCGTATGTGTGTTCTGTGATCAGCCCTGAGTGCCCTTTGGGGTGAGAAGAGTAGAATATAAATACTGTAAATACATATATAAACTATTCCACAGATTTTATTGCACAAATTCCCAGCAGTTTAAGCATAGCAAATATAGATTCAGAAAGTATTTTGAAAGAAAATGTACATTATGATCAGAAGAATTAGGATTTAGAAAATGCAAAAATAATAGAAACTGGAAACAAACCAATTATGTTTATCTTTATATCTGACTTTTGTTACTTTTTGCATGGCTTTACCTGGTAGCCTACTCCATTTCTACATTAATTCATATTCTCTTCAATGCCCACATTAGTTACACATTTTAAAAGTCCTCTTGAAACAATCTTTGAAAGCTACTTACATTTCCAAATGTGTATTAATAGCGAAACTGCTGAGAATTGCATCACAAATACTGAGAGATGTGTGAAACCTAGCACACTGCTGAGATCAATTCTTTGGTGCTTGGTGCATTCAAGTCAATTTAGACTTATGGTGACCTTAAGGTGAACCTTGTGCTTGTATGCCTTCAAGTCTTTTCTGACTTATCGCAACCCTAACATTGTACTTTCTTGACAAGATTTGTTCAGAGGAGGTTTTCCATTTCCTTTCTCTGAGGATGAAAGAGTATGAACTCTGAAGTGTACTGGTCTCAAACCAGTGCACCACAGCAGCTCTCATGATTTCATATAAAAGTTTGCAAATACACATTCTCAGGCATTTCATCCTAGCAAAGAAAGAAAGATGTTGCTAGGCCTGGAAATCAGAATTTAAAATGCTTTATTGACTCTACATGTATGATAAACAGTCATGTTTATCTGGAATGCATGATATGCAATTAAAGTAACATTTTAGAGCTGGCTAATTAAGATAAGAGTTTCTCAAATCAACAATAAAGAACCAATTTGTTGCTTGAAGGATTACCTTAAAGACACTGAATGAATATAAAGATGTCCATGTTCTTTATATTCCCAACAGTTTTTGTGAGTAAGATGTTCAATTATAAACCCACACTATTCACATTGGTTTGGTTATAATTGAATAATTATGACAAATATCCAATTAAGGCTTTAAAGGCAAATAATCATTCTGACAATATATATAAAAGACAGGTGTTTTGGATTTTGGAGCTGACAGTGCTAAATAGGTAAAAAAGCAGAGGTTTTAGCAGGTTATGGAATATTGACAGAAGCTGGCAAACAAGCAAAAATGTGAATTATCCAAGTTTTTTTGTTACAAGAGCATCACTCGGTTCTTTGTGAACTCAGGCTGTAACAAGACTATGTAAAGACATTAAAGATCAAAGCACTTTCCCTCTTGCTGACTCCATATAGTTTGGTGCTTTGTTCTGATACCAGAATGTGAAACTTCATCATTTGGGCTCTGGGGAGGTCTTTTGTCAGTAATAGAGCAGTAGTAGTCCCAAGGAGGAACCAACAGTTTCTTCCACCATTTTCAGTGGTTAACACTACACAATAATGTTAATTGCCTATTGCCAATATGTCCCTGTTCCTCTTCCCCAATAATCCAACCCAATTCGAGATGGTCAACATGTCATAAACACTGGATTTTATAGAAAAATCTGGAGCAATTGGTGAGTTTCATTAAAGAAGCAGTTACACAATGGAAATGTCCATACATTGTGTGTCTTTGTCACATTGGATTCAAAGTGGGCACGTTTTAGATCCATATGTGGGCAAGTCTTTTGCTTGATTCTGAGAAACACTGGTTGAACTGGTATCTGAATGGATTAGGAAGACAGGATGGCCAATTGGAGAAGGGAGGTTCGGCTATCCTGGTGCTGCTTGACCTCACATGCACGTTCGACATGGTGGACCATGACTTGCTGTTGCGGCGACTATCAGCCATTGGGATTCAAGGCACAGCTTTGGCCTGGTTCGATTCCTTCCTGCGGGGCCGTTCACAGCGTGTTGAGTGGCGAGGCCAAGTGTCCAAGAAATCCACCCTGGACTGTGGAGTCCCCCAAGGCGCCATTTTGTCACCAACGCTTTTTAACATCTACGTCCAACCCTTGGCAAGCATAGCCAGAAGTTTTGGATTTGGGTGCTACCAATATGCAGATGACACCCAGCTTCTGCTGAAGCTTGAGCCAGGTGTAACATCGGTGCCTGAGAATTTCAGACAAGGACTAGAGGCAGTGACCAGATGGCTCCGCTCATACAAACTCAAGATCAATCCATCAAAGACTGAGATTCTATGGCCGGGACGCCCAGAGCCACCCATTCCGCTGCCTCTCTTTGAGGGAGAGCCGCTGATCCCGGCCCCATCGGTGAAGAGTCTCGGTGTGATACTAGACTCGAGACTCTCACTGGAGGCCCAGGTTGCTGCGACAAGTAAGGGAGCTTTTTCCACCTATGCCAGGCACGTCAACTGGCACCTTACCTTCCATCAGATGCGCTGGCTACGGTGGTCCATGCCACAGTGACATCACGGCTGGACTACTGTAATGCCTTGTACGTGGGGTTGCCGCAGTCAACCACTCGTAAAATCCAGCTAGTGCAGAATGCAGCCGCCAGACTCCTCACCGGGACATGCCCCAGTTCCTGACCGCACTGAAGACCTGGCTCTTCCGAAAGGCTTACGGCTAAGGACACCTTCCAGACTTAGCCTGAGTTACTGGAACTATTTTAATTAATTTTCCTATTCTTTAGCTTTTAACTATTGAACTCTTTTATGTGTTTTATGTGTAAGTCGCCCGGAGCACTGACGTGGAGGGCGACTCATAAATAATAAAATCAATCAATCAAAAATCAATCAATAATATGTTTACCTGGATCGAGGCCAATAATACATGTCACACACATGTCTCTTATATATCACACAATGCACACAAGAACGTTTACACACAGAGGAATATAAGTTTCTCACTCGCTTTGGAACATCGCAACCAAAATATTATTAATGGAGAATTATGGGAAATATTATTCATTACATTATATATTCTAAATATGTTACATATTTATTTCTCAAGAAACACAAGAGCCTGAACTATAAACACTCTTAGGGTTCAGAGAGTCCTATGACCGAAACAACTGTATTAAATTTAATTGCTCTTTGGAAAAAAATTAATAGTATACTTACTTATATTTGGTTGCTTGTGTTGTTACGGTAACAGAGAAACCCAGGATCCCAGATGTATTTCTTGTGGAAGGGTAGACCTGGTAGCTAAAACCAAAGGAGAAGAATAACACTCCACACACAAGAGTCATTTCATTTCGACCATTAACAAGTGCTAACCAATATATAGCAGCTATCCGTCAAACCTTGCTCTCCCGTATGTGCACTTAAAATGTGTGGAAGGAATACTTTGTGGATTGTTAAACTGCTTGCATTAGAATTCCTACTTTATATTAAATGCATTGCTACTGCTCCATCTGCCAAAGAGGGAGAAGACCATAATAATAATAATAATAATAATATTTATATCCCACCCGATCTCCCTGTAGGGACACAGGGTAGTTCAACTATGGCTTCTTCAATATGGATTGGAATCTAGCTGCTGCCTCTTTCTATTCCAATGATTGGCAAAGTTATTTTTTGAAGTACAACTTGTGTTTCAAACAACATCATCAACTTTGGAAAGCTCTGCTTTATTCTAAACTCTATGTCATTGGTGGCCAATCCCTTCTGGTGGTTTCCAATGTTAGGGTTTTTGGACTTTGTGAATGATCTTGCAATGGTTTCCCTTGTACTAGGAACTGGAGGATTTCAAGCGTGTACACAGGGACAACATATAATTTCTGTGTGGGTAGAAATAATATTTGAAAGAAAATGTCAAAAAATCATTTCTTTAAAGTCAGGGACCTCTGATAAGAAGAATCCCAATGAGTGAGAAGTTTTGCAGTTAGGGACTTATTTTGTACAAATAATACATATGGGGACTTTTGCACAGAAAATGGCATTTTATGTGGAGAAAATAACATTTCTAGCCTGAAGCTAGACTGCAATTTTCAAAAATGGTTATTGAACTATTATGGCCAAAATAGTATGTCAGGGTTTCTGTTGCTTAGAGAACAACATATTCTGTGCAGAATATTTGTTCTTTTCTGCACAGATAACTTGTTTCAGTCTAGATATGTTATTTTCTCCACATAAAATGTCATTTTCTGTGCAAAAGGCCCCATATTTATTATTTTAAATGTGTATTTGAGAGTTCTCATGCTGGCTAGTTCCACGGTGATGGAAAAAATGTTTGGAAGTTCATTATTCCTTCTAATACTTGCTCTCCTATCCACATCACATTATGAATGTATGCTCTTCACAAACAATTTATTTACACTTATTAAAACTAGGTGATGGTGGGAATATTTTTCTGTCAAGGGTAGCACTGCATTAGAGTTAATCTGCCAGGCTCACATTCTGGTTGTCGGTGTGGCCGGAACAATAAAAAAAAGATTTCTTTCCTACCACTTTCTTCCACATCTCTTCCTTTCTTTCAAACTCTACCTTCTCTCTTTCTTTCTCTTCCCTTCCTTCTCCTTGCCTGGGGCAGGGGCAGCTTGATTTTGTTTGAGGTCTGAAATGCTTGTTTGTAGAGGATTTTTGAAATTAGTCTAAAGACCATATGTAACCACAAGACCGAAATTAGCCCACCACAATTGTGGCATAAATGGCATTCACTCTTAGTTGAATCCAGCTGTATTGTGCAGTTTAATTTTTTTCTTCAATTTAGGAGGGGTTTTTTTACCCTCTCCAGATTCATTTTGGTGAAGAAAGTAAGGATCATAGTATAGAAATTATTAAATGATACAGTGGTAAATAAACAACATACCAAGGGCTTCATGTATATAATGAAGCATTTACTGCAAGACTTTCTGGAGGCTGCCAACTCACCCCAAGGTATTCTTGGTTCTCAGGAAGTCAAAGCATGGCTCTTCCATGTGCATCTGAAATCAGCATGATTTCTAGGTGAACATTACACACTCAAACAAAGCACATTCAAAAGACAATGGGCTGGATCTTGATTTTTTGATATTTAGAGGGGAGACTTTGAAATTAACGGGACTTCAATCCTGACTTACTAAATTCCCACTTAATTTATGATGAAATTTGGATCTTCATGGAACTTACATTCACTAAAAGATCTACAATTTACAGCTCAGATACCAAGCACTTTTTTTACTGTGCGAGTGATGACAATAACAATAGCAATGTATTTGTTTAGTTATTTATCTGAAAAATCTCATCATTATCATCAAGGTCTTATTTTTTTCAGACTTCAGAATATGTGAAGGATGGGTATAGTCGACCCTGGTCTTTTGTCTGTCTTTTCAGGCCTTCTCCCCACTAAGAATACCACTAGACAGTACTTTTATTAGCTTGAAAATAAAGTTGAATTTCCTTTCTAAGAAGTCTCTAGGAGACAGAAGTCAACTTTTAAATAAGTTAAAATCTTAACATGTTGTGTTTAACACCTTCTCTGTTTAGCATGTTTAACATCTTCTCCAGGTTCATATTTTTCAGTCAAAACTGACATCTCATGACTTCTGGATTTATTTTGGGGTTTTTTTTGCAGCCCATGAAGGACTTTAAAATCACCCCAAAATACATGAAAAAAGAACAATAGAGACAATTAAGGAAGAAGGGTGAAACAAATTGAAGCACCCATCCCTAATGTTAGAAATCCCCAAAATGTACCACGAGTAATTCGGTGAGTGAATATTCTCTTAAATTCTTAGCACCAGTCTAAAAAACAAAACAGAATAAAATCAGTAACATGTTTATCTATAAATACAAGACCTTCATTCAAGTACCAAAGTTTGTGATTAATTTAACAAGATAAGAAATAATTGATTCCCAGTTGGTGTCATTAAAAACATAAGAACATAAGAAGAGCCATGCTGAATCGGACCTCAGCCCATCTAGTCCAGCATTCTGTATCACACAGTGGCCCACCAGTTGTACACGGGGATCTTGAGCAGAAGGGAGGGCAAAACCCTGACCTGCTCCCGACCCCCCACAACCAGTACCCAGGGTGTGCCTTGAAGTTATAGTGACTTACGGTGACCCTGTCATAAGGTTTGCTTGACAAGATTTTTTTCAGAGGGACTTTGTCTTCCTCTGAGGATGAGAATATGTGATTTGCCCAAGGACACCCAAGGGTTCATGCTCTTTCTGCTGGAATCCAAAGTTCAAACCACTGCATCATGCGTGTTCTACCATGGTTTCCCAACTTTCTCCTTTTAGGGTGTCCCTTGCTACATTGACTTTTTTTGGCTAAGGACTAAGGTGCATCTACCTTGTAGAATTAATGCAGTTTAGCACCACTTTATCTGCCATGGCTCAATGCTATGGAATCATGGGAGATGTAGTTGGGTGAGGCAAACCAGCCCACTTTGACAGAGAAGGCTAAATGTTTTTTAAAAAATTCAGCCATGTTTCCACAGCAATGAACCTTATCAGTTAAAGTGGTGTCGGGTTGTATTAATTCTACATTGTAGATGCATCCAAATATGCATTATAGGAGTGTAACTGCTTTATTCCCTTTGGTTTCATTCCATGGAGTATTGGAATTTGTAGTTTATTTGAAATATTTAGAATTCTAGAAAACTTTAATTCATTAAGTGCCTCACCAAACTATAAATTCCAGAATTCCATAGAATGAAGGCATGAATGTTAAAAAGTCATCCAAAAGTGATTTATTATGTACTATATTAGACTCTTCTATATCATAGAGTACTCTGACATGGGTTTTTCTTTGCTTGATAACCTGTGCTTTTGCTCATATCCTTCTGGTTCAATATGAGGAGGAATTACTGATAGTGATAAACAACTTAATTATCATCAAACACCGCTGGTATTATATTCTCTTTAGAGAGAAATTCCTAGTGACCATCTGAGGAAGGCTAGGTTTTCACTGACACTGCATGAAAATGTCATTTTCAAGGCTTTCTCTGGATTTTTTTTGGCAAAATGCACTATAATTTATTCAAGCACAAGCTTGAATGTTGAGAAATGGGACTTATACTGTTTGCTAGGCTGGATCTATACTGTCCTTATCTGCTATGAACCGGATTATATGCATCTACCCTGCCAGATAATCTGAAATAAGAAGACAATCTGGGATCAGATCCTGGGATATAGGGCAGTGTGGTTCCAGCCCTCGTCTCATCTAAAATAAACCATTTCTTTGATTACTGAATCACCTGCCAACATTTATATTTCTCTGGATCTCTAACAACTGGCTTTAGTCCATGATGTTTTAAAGTTGTGCAGCACATCATCTTGTTTCAGGAATTACTGAGATTTAAGACCATAACACAATGAGGAATTTCAATTGTTGTAAAAAGTGACTGGAAATCCCAAGATAATGTGATCCTGATTTATTTTACCTGGTAATAGACGGTGACATCAGAGTTTGGATCTCCTTTGTGAAGGGATTTTACTTTACACAGGACATGAATATTTGGCAGTTCTATTACCCGGAACTGGATAGGACATGGATGTATTAGCGGAAGAAAACGTAGTTTTCTGAAATGAGAATAGGAAGGATAGGGAAAGAGAAAGCAAAACAGCAGCTATTTATTTAAACTGAAAAAAGGGTTTTAATATATATTCACATTCCTGCAGATGCCATTATAGGTAAATTTTAGATAACTCCTGAGATATTAGATTTGGTCACGTGACTATACCCATTGAGTAAGTATGCAATCTGCATCATTGGGGTTTACCTATTAATGCAGAAAGGAGAAGGGAGTTGCCAAGCTTCCTTGTTTTAGAGAAGGGGTGCTCATTACGTCGATCGCGATCGACCAGTCGATCTTAAAGGCAGAGCTGGTTGATCGCGTAGCCTGGAGGAGGGAGGAGTAACAGGGAGGCTGGCAGTGAGGAGGGCGGCCAGGAAGCGCTCCAGGGCTTCGCAGCCTCCCTTCCCTGCATGGCATGAGGGGCAGCAAAGCCGCTCAAGCCCAATCCCCTCGCCTGCAAGCAATGTAAGCAGGAGAGGGGAGAAATAGGAGGGAGGAGGGGGCACCACGAGAGAAGGAGCGCCAGCCAGCCACACCCCCCTCGTTCCCCAAAAGAGTAGGGAAAATGGTAGCTCCTGTTTAAAGGAGGAAGGAACCTGCGTGTGTGCGCATGCCCCCCTCCCCTCGCACGCGGTGGAAGCGGCTGGGGCTTCGGGAGGACGAGGCTGCTTCCAGCAGGGAGGTTGTGGGTAAGCCGGGCTTCCTTTGGGCTGCCTGCATTCTCCCCCGTTCCAGGGCTCTCCTCTCAGTGCCCTTGCCCCGCTTTCCCCTCCACTCCCAGGCTTTCCCTCAGCTTCCTTCCAGCCAGTTTGCCTCGCCTCCCTCGCCGAGGTTGGGCTTCTACAGCAAGGGCAAGCAGTTTCCAGGCATCCTGCTCTTGCCTTGAAAGCCTTGGCTTTTCCCAGCCACTGAGTTGTTCGAGTTCCCTTCCCACTCCTTCACAAATTCTCCTCTTCCTCCCCCGTCCTCTTTTCTCCCTCCCTTTCTCCCCTCTTTCCTTCGATCCTGCCTGCCTGGCTTGCTTTCCTTCCTTCCCCCCTCCCCCTCCCTTATTTCTTCCTTTCCTTCCTCTCCCTCTTTCTTCAAAACAGATAAAGTGGCTTTTCCCTTTCATAAACTGGATTATATGGCAGTGTCGTTTATATAATCCAGTTCAAAGCAGATAAAGTGGCTTTTCCCTTTCATAACATGGATTATATGGCAGTGTAGTTTATATAATCCAGTTCAAAGCAGATAAAGTGGGTTTCCCCTTTCATAACCTGGATTATATGGCAGTGTAGTTTATATAATCCAGTTCAAAGCAGATAAAGTGGGTTTCCCCTTTCATAACCTGGATTATATGGCAGTGTAGTTTATATAATCCAGTTCAAAGCAGATAAAGTGGGTTTCCCCTTTCATAACCTGGATTATCATTTGTGGGGAGGGGGGCTTTTGGGTTAACGTCTTTTATCTGTTTATTGATGTTTTATTGATTTTAAGCTGTAAACCGCTCTGGGCTCCAGAGAGAGCGGTCTACCAAATCGAATTTATAAATAAATAAATAAATAAATAAATTATATGGCAGTGTGGACTCAGGGCCTTTCCACACAGCCATAATACCCAGAATATCAAGGCAGAAAATCCCACAATCTCTGCTTTGAACTGGAATATATGACTGTTCCATTGGCCACATAGATCAGCATTGAATGTCCTTGCAGTTGAAAGGCCTGTGTGCTTTCATTCTGCCAGTTTATCCCTGGCTGATTCAATTCAGTGCAAGTCATCAAAGTAAACTCAGGTAATTGCAAAAAAATTAAATAATTATTTATTATGTGTGTTGTGCAATATTGGCTTATTCAGTTATGCAAGGTACATCAACATACATTGTACATACAAAGAATCCTTAATAAATTAGAAAATTGTTATACGCTTTACATTTCTGTGTAGGGTGATCTTTGTGACTTGGTTGTTTTATAAGTAGCTCTCATGCTGAAAAAGTGTGGGCACCCCTGTTTTAGAGTGTCATCATATTATCTTTGGGAAGTGTCATAAGTTGCTTCCAGGATGTTTCCTCAACTGAGCCCGACAGAACTCATAATATGATGCAAGGCTATTTCCAGCAAGGCTCTGTACAGGAAGTGTCCTGGCAGCATCCTAGAATGGTGTCCAGAGGCTTCCTGTGCCCTCATGAGATTGAATGGGGAGAAACCAGACTGCACCGCTTTCTCCCATGTGATGGGGAAAGGGGCACAGCAGGCAATGCAAGGAGCAGGGCAACAGTTTTCCCCAATGCCCCACAAATTTGCCATGGTGTCTGGTGAATCCCCCCACTGTTGCCTGTCCCTAGTAATATAATGGTTTAGTATAGTGTGCAAGAACTGCTATTATGTTTTATCCCAGCTAAGCACTGGCAAGAGAAATATGTTAATAAAATCTAGAATGCCAATTGCAGTTTTGATGTAGTAATAAACATATAAAAAGCAGGTGTGTCTTTTTTTAAGAATTGAGAAAAGGGGAAGGCACAAGGACTTTTTCTTTATGACTAAAAATCAAATCATGGTACTCACTGAGCAATATAGTTCATAAACTCCTTTGATTCCTAGAAAATATAAGATAAAAGATATTTTCCATTAGGTGAATTGTATCACTTTTTAAGTACATACGCAATGTAAGTATCACCAAGGAGTGGGGTTTTGTGCTAAAAGAATGAACAGAGATGAACCATAGCTATATTTGTGCCTTCAATGAAGATGGGCTTCATGTTTGAGCAACTCAGTTTTCTACTCACTTGAGCTGTAAAATTTCCTTGGACAAGTCCTTCTACCCACAGCTGTGATTTGAAAGCTTTCACAAATTCCAGAAAAGATTCTATGGAAATGCCATTAGTAATAGTCTGATATTTCTCTTTTAAGGACCATCTGCCATGCTCCAGTATTGTGAGTCGCAGATCTCTGCAAACCCAGGGAAACAATGCATTACAACATACACATTCATATACAAATAAAAATAGACATTTATTATTTTATTCATTAATTAAAATATGTCTATCCCACATTCTGTGTAAAGATCTCCAGGAAATGAACAATAACACCAACAGTCTAAATAATAAAATGGTCTTTACAACATTTTAAAGTCTTTAAAGAAAACAAAATTCAAAGCTATGCCCCATGTATGAATGTGTATAAACGAGTTAAGCTCCAAAAACTTTTGTTTTCACTTGGTGTCAGAGTGACAGCAATGTAAGTTACAAATGGGGCCTCCAAGGAAAGGTATTGTTTAACTGAGGTCATAGGAAAGATGGCTTTCTCTCATTTCTTGTGATTGTCTATTGTTCTGACCAATGGTACAAAGAGAAGAGCCTACTGATAGTGTCAATATCAAGCATATATGTAGGAATGATCACCCTGACTATTTCCATCAATTGAATACATTGCTTTTCAGGGTTGGTCACACATTCAGCTTCAAGTTGCCAAGTACAGTAGAGTCTTGCTTATCCAATCGGGAAGTGGCACAGCTAGCTAAGTGTCAGCTGCATAATAATAATAATAATAATAATAATAATACTTTAATATTTGTGAGTCGCCCTCCACCCGTGGTGCTCCGGGCGACTTACATCATTTAAAAACCCTAAAACAACAATATACAGCAATTTAAAACAGATACATGTCTGAGGAAAGGCTCAGACATTCAGAGGTCTCTCTGACCAGTAGGTCATGAGTTCGAGGCCTGCCCGGGTTGAGGTGGGTACTCGACCTTAAGTGTAGCCTGCTGTCGACCTTTGCAGCCTGAAAGACAGTTCATTTGTCAAGTAGGAGATAAAGGTACCACATTAAGTGGGGAGGCAAATTTTGACTGATTTATGAGGCCATAAATAATCGCTGAGGATTGAGGAAGAACAACAAGGGACGCAGGAAGGAAAATGCTGAGAGAGATGAGGAGTGCATCAGCTCCCCCTGGTGGCCAGAAGTTTGCCTCTGTTCATCTATATATGTTTATATATGTCTATATATGTCTATATATGTTGAACTTCGGGGATTGTCTGCAAGTATGTGTACTGTAATCCACTCTGAGTCCCCTTCGGGATGAGAAGAGCGGAATATAAAGTAAATAAATAAATAAATAAACATAAATGGGCCGGACGAATGTTGGATAAGAGAAAATGTTGAATAATGAGAAAGGATTAAGGAAAAACCTTTTAAACATCAAAATATGTTATGCTTTCACAAATGAAGCACCAAAATAATAATAATACACTTTATTTATATTCCGCTCTTCTCACCCCGAAGGGGACTCAGAGCGGATTACATCACACATACGGCAGACAATCCCTGCCAGTTTTACATACAATTACATACAACAAGTACAATTTAAGAAGTACAATTTAGAAGGATTTTTTTTTACAACAAATCGACAGAAAAAGCAGTTCAATACATGGTAACATCGTGTAGTAATTATTGTATTTACATATTTAACATGAAAACATCGTGATGTATTGAAACAGCAGTGGATCTGGGCAGATTGAGTTGGATAATACAAAACACTGGATGAGTGAAGTTTGGATAAGCAAGACTCTACTGTACTGAGTAATGAAATGATGAACGTTCAATTCTTATGCATGTATACAGTATATTAACTCCACACTGGTACTCCGGATTACTGCATTTGCTAAGATTTACAGGTTTTTTAAATTTTAAGAGTGATTTTACAAAATTATATGTAGATCTAGACCAACTGAAACAGATTTTGTGCACCATTATACTGTAAAAATGGTGATGTAAGCAGTCATGCTGCATTACCCCAAGCAGTCTCCAAATTATGGACAATAACTGATTCTTTCCACCATGAAATCAGCTCCCTACCAAAGTAATGTTAGGATTTTTTTTCTACATGGGAGTTTCTCTAGCAAAGTCAATTTATTCCACTGAGCTCTAACATTGTTGGAATTTTCACAAATCTTTCTAAATATACTCACTTTGACAGTGTATCTGTTTTGATGAGATAGTTAAAATATGTTTTTTTAACATGCTCAATTATCATCTGGAAAGCTGAAGGTGTGATACTGAGGTCAGCCAAGTGATCAATGACAAGCTGAAAAAGCAGCTGAAGAAAAAATGAGAAATGTTGGCAATGAGACCATTTCGGTCAAAGAAAAGACTAACAGACACATCAGCATGCGATTTTGTCTAATATATACCTAATGTAGCACTTTGCATTATGCATCGTGTACTTCCAAAAATCCTACCACAACTATGATGTCAAGATCTGAGTGGACCCAGCAGTTTCTTCTGAAAATCCTTAGGGAATTAATCACATCAGAGTCCTTAGTGTTTCTGATTCCACCCCCCCAACAAATTGCTTGCTATCTGGTACAACTATTGTACTAAATAGTAGGCACAGCCAAATGTTATTGTATTTGGTCACACTCATGTAACTTGTGCTACCTGTTCCACAGCAACAGCTCTCCTGTAAAACAGTGGTTTTTAACTAGTGGGCTGCGAAGATGAAAATCTGGTTTGCGAGTCTCCTACCTCATTATTTATTTAAATTTATTTCTGCTCCTTTTGCACCGCCTACCACTCCTTCCCTGTCACTGACTGTGGCATATGTTCTATATCAGAAACTAGAGCTGATGTGGTCTATCCAATGTAATTTTCTGAATCAGCACTCCAAGCCAAATCTGAAGTGAACCAAAAACTGATTTGGAACCCTTTTGGTCCTAATGCTCAAACTGGTCCCTGGTCAAGTGGTCCCTGATCAAAAAAAAAGGTTGGGAACCACTGCTGTAAAAACACTCTTATAGCCTCATCACACCAGAGCTTGGATGCACTTTAAATCCAATTTCTTCCTCCTGCAAAATTCTGGGGTTTGTAGTTTAGCAAGGCCCAGGATTGGCTGGCTGAACAGTTTAAAGTCCTCTCCCTAGGTTACAAGCTTCAGAATTCTGCAAAAGGTCAAATATTGGATATAACAAGTCACATGTGTTAGACCAGTTGGTAAGAAGTGAAAACCTCATTATGACATGCATAATTATTGGGATGATTAATTTTATGTTTATTAAGAAATATAGAATACTCACAGGTAACTTATGGTTGAAACCTTTCACTCGAATGGTGAGGCCATGCTCTTTAGCTAGAACTTTCTGTTCCAACTGAGCAACATCTGCTTCATATGCTGGTTCAGCAAGGTTGTGGGTGAGGATGTTTGCAAAAATATCAAAAAGGACTACACTGGAAGGGGAATAATATAACAAATACAACAAAGTGAATAGAGTTGTCTTGGCTCAGAGAGTAGATAAAATGGTCATATTAATGTTCTTGCACTTGAAAGAAATCATGCTATTGAACAGTGATCCTCCAGGTGTTTTGGACTTCAACTTCCAGAAATACCAGCCATCTTACCACTTATTGGGAAATGTGAGAGTTTTTGAATCGATATCAAAGAGATTTGGGAACCCGGACGTAAATGTGCCATTTTGAAGCCATTGCCGCCATCTTTTTCCGATCCAGGAAGTGGATCTGAAAAGAATCAGCCTTAGATTCCCACCCCTCTCGATGTGGTTTCCCCTCATTGGCTGGAGGCAAGCAGCTGGTTGCATTCTGGGATGCTTGCCTCCAGCCAATGAGGGGGAAACACCTCGGGAGGGGTGGGGTTTCAGCATGGCAGCCATTGCCCTTTAAAAAGGGCCGCACGTGCCTTGTGGGCTCATTGCGAGCCAGGGATGTGAAGGAAGAGGGACTAGGGCAGCTGCTTGGGTAGGAAAGGTGCAAGGGAAGGAGTGGGTTAGGAATAATTTCTTGCTGTTAATTCCCTTCCTGAAGCAGGGGATACAACTTTAAAGGGTTTATTTTCTCTCCTGGGGTTTGACATCTGTGCTTTGGAAAACCAGAATTCCCCTTTGTTGATAATAATTCCCTTCATGAAGTAGGGAAAACAACTTTAAAGGGCCTTTTTTTCTCCTGGGGGCTTGACTTCTGTGCTTTGGAAAACCAGAATTCCCCTTTGCTGATAACAATTTCCTTGGGAAAACACACAAAAGTTTGGAGGCCCATTTGTCTACATTGTACTTTAGGAAACTAGAAATCTAGAATCTAATATTTTCCTTGGGGAACTATACAAAAAGTTTGGAAGGATCCTTTCCTCTCCTTGGGGTTGCAAGTAGTACTTTGGAAAACTAGAAATCAACTAATCCAATCTGATCAACACAATAACACTTTGGAAGGTCCCTTTCCTCTCCTTGGGCTTACATGTGGTACTTTGGAAAACTAGAAATCAACTAATCCAATCCTTTTCTTGGGAATCAACACTATAAAGCTTTGGCAGGAACCTTTCCTCTCCTTGGAACACTGGCATCCACTGTGCAGGCAAACGGTCATTGCTCTGGGGATTTCGATCTGCATCCAAAAGTTGCTAGAGGGGTGGTCATGGAGGACTGCTGGCATACACTGGGCAGGCAAATGGACAATCCTCAGAGGGATTTGTCCCCCCTCAAGGTGTTGGTAGAGGTGGTCGGGTAGGACCACTGACATACACTGGGCAGGCAAACAGGCATTCCTTGGGGGATTTTGTACATCCCCAGTTGCTAGAGGGGGTGGTCAGGGAGGACCACAGCCTTTCACAGGGCAGGGAAATGGTCGGTCCTCAAGCAATTCTTCCCTCCTGGTGTTTGAGGGTTGGGGCGGTAGGGAGTTATGCTGGCCGAACAGTGGAAACAAGCAAATGTAATAAATTACTTTAATGTGATGAGATAAATTTCATTTTCTCATATTCGGAGAAGTGTGCCCTAAACAAATATGCAAAACAGAGAGATAGAT
Source organism: Anolis apletophallus (assembly GCA_030556195.1). Taxonomy (NCBI): domain Eukaryota; kingdom Metazoa; phylum Chordata; class Lepidosauria; order Squamata; family Anolidae; genus Anolis; species Anolis apletophallus. Next base: position 121,175,919 of record JARBWK010000007.1, read on the forward strand.
TTAAATTTTCCCAAAGAATCCTGGAGGCAGCACATTTCTTCTTGTAATATTCCTTATTAGATTACTGAAATTACTTTAAAAATTGTCAAGGACCCATGGATCTTCTAAACACATTGAAAGTTAGTAAGCTGACAGAGGAGAATCTTTTCTACCACTGTGGCAGGTTTTGTCAGTAGTGGTCTAAAAATGAGGGAACGGGGAATCGCCCAAGTTTTGTCTGTCCCGTTTGCAGGTTTTCACATATTGCACAATCGCGGATGCCATTAACAAAGCAATTCAGAAAATTCAGAAAAATTCCAAAATTTCAGAAATCATTTAGGAAACAAATTGCCAGTCTCCCCTACATTGAACCATTTTTTTCCTTGATCAAACAAGCCATATATATATATATATATATATATATAGAGAGAGAGAGAGAGAGAGAGAGAGAGAGAGTCCTGTGAGCCCCCGGTGGTGCAGTGTGTTAAACCGTTGAGCTGCTGAGCTTGTTGACCGAAAGGTCACAGGTTCAAATCCGGGGAGCGGCGTGAGCTTCCACTCTCAGCCCCAGCTTCTGCCAACCTAGCAGTTCGAAAACATGCAAATGTGAGTAGATCAATAGGTACCACTCCAGCGGGAAGGTAATGGTGCTCCATGCAGTCATGCCAGTCACATGACCTTGGAGGTGTCTATGGACAATGCCAGCTCTTTGGCTTCGAAATGGAGATGAGCACCACACCCCAGAGGTGGACACGACTGGATTTAATGTCAGGGGGAAACCTTTACCCTTACCTTTACTATATATAGTCCTGATGTAAGAGATCAGCCCTAGTCTACTGCTTAATATAGGCCACAAGATATATGCTGCAAGCATTGTATTTCCCCACAAATAAATTCATTAATCTGACTAAAACATTAAAATGATACAAAAACTTTCAAAAGAATACATACTTCAGTGCAGACTGTTGTATCAATGGAGACACCAGATAGAAACAGATAAATGCTGAAGGAAAAATTGAAGTGGAGACACAGAAGAATCAAAATTGCACGAAGTGTTTCCTCTCACAGACTGTTTTTAAGTGCTAACTAAAGTATCAGTTGTGTGGTTAACCTCATTAGATTTAGGCATTAACTAGCCACAAGAAAACGCTTAGGGTTGTTAGGGATCTACCAGACTCAATTCCAGGTGATAGAATTAACTATACTGTGAGCACTCTGGAACTTAAAAGACTACTTTGTTCAAGATCAAGATCAGAAAAAGAAGCTCTGCATGTGGTGTCTGAGCAATTTGGGTCACAGGTCTACCATATGTCACAGGACTTTATAGCTGGGATCCAAGGCTGTAGCGTGTATTGGGGGGGGGAGGGGTTCGGGGTTCAGCCACTCTAAGCTGTTATTAGAAAAAGTGAACTGAATTAACAACCAGAACATACAGTTTTGTTTTCAAAGTGTACATTGGTATGAATCTACTACAGGAATACCCCTCTGAAGTACTAACTGATTTTGTAGTCAATCAAAATACCATGAAGCCTTTCAGCAAAATTTGTTCTCTTTCATGCTTGTACATACAAGTGTTGCCTTATACTTTCTATTGGGTTTTACCTTTGGGGACACTAAATTTGTTGTCTTCCTTGTACCACAGACAGCCTTGTTGTGTGTTCAATATCTTTTGGGGATATTCAGTGGCCTTCTTGCTGAATGGCATTACAGAGAAATCTGTGGCTAACATAGGAAATAAGAAACACCAGTTACTGGACAAGAAGCCCTGTTGATTCAGGCAGTTGAATACTGAGAGTCTTTTTATGTAGACTTCCAGAGGTGATTGAATTACAGTTCTCATCATGCCTCAATTTGGGCAGTGTTGGATAGGGAATAGAAGTTGCCGTCTTACAATTGGTGGAAGGTTGGATATTTTTGTCTTATTTATTCGAGATTGAGATGATTTCAGGTATCTTTGAAGATGCGTAACCTCATGAACCTATGATCTGAATGTAGTGATTTCATTGTTGAATTAGGAATTGGGAGACCAGGGTTGGAAAACCTGGCTGTGGAAAACCACTGGATGAGCTTGGGAAACTCACACTCCCTCATTCTCAGAGGAAGACAATGGTAAATCTGTGAACATATGGTGGTTTAGCAAGGGAAAAAAATCATTCCTCCAGACATGTGTCCACTAGCATAGGCCATGAGGGGTTAATTTTTCAGTGGAGAGCCTGGACCAAGTACGATATGTCCGGCAGGGTCATGGAAACAAGAACAAAGGTCATTCCCTGGACTGATATAGCAATTGACAAAGGAGGGGACAATGGGCTATTAGGCTTGCACATTTCGGGTTACTATCCATTTCTGTTTGCCAGATACTGGAAGCCCCCCTTATCTGTTTTTCTGAGCCTCCCAAAAACGGGTGTGCTGCTGATTGGGCATTTTCATTCCACATATGAAAAAAGGTGCTCTTTTTGGCCCATTGGCATCAATGGGGAACTTAGAATGCTCCCCTTTCCCTGGGAGCCTTTCCTTTCTTCGCTTCAAAGGAGCATGGGTGTCAGCAACTGGGATAAGAAAACACCCTATGTGGAGACTTCCCACAGGCTCCCTTTCTGTACCCTTCATTAAGCCCTGAATTTAAAAAAGCATCAGAGTTAAGATACCACTCTTTCTGGATCCTTTACCTTCTGTTTGTAGAAGAGACTGGGTTTAATGCTTCTTAAAGCTGTTTCTACTCTAGAGGAGAGGCAGGCACACACACTTTCTCTCCTAGCACCAGCAGCAGAATGCCACATAGCTTTCCAAGGCATTTTAAGGAGGTTCAGGGAAGGAAGCTGGAGCTCAGTAGAGCTATCCTCTCTGGACTACCTTAGAAATCCTCTCTACTGCCTGCCTGAAATCTCCTTTCCAATAGGTTTTTGCTTCCTTAGAGCTGTTTCTCTAGAGGAGAGGCAGACTTCTCTTTTTTGTTTGCGAGGATTGCTATTATTAATCATTACTCTATTAGAAGTATTTTCTGAAAGCTAGGCAACTGAAGGAGAAAAAGAATCTAAAAGGGTGACTCTCTAAGCCCCCAAACATGTGAGCCCACCCACCATCCTCAGGTCCCCAACTCCCAGTCAGACCCACTAAATAAAAAGAATCAGGAAAATAAAAGAAAAGAAAAAAGATTTAACTGTGATGCCAAATAGGAGAGGAGGGGCCGTTTTCAGCTGCCACATGGTTCCTTTTTGGATGGAAATCTGTAACAGCTGGGTCCTTGCTGTTACAGATACCAGATCCAACTGAAGAAACCAGATTAGCTGAAGGGAACAGCTAAAAATGGATATGGGCTCAAGTCTATAGGCTATGTTATATACTCGTAAGTTGGAAGCCATATTACTTCATTGTGTTTCTGAACTCTCTCAATCTCTGATCTGTGCTATGTTGTGAGTATTGCTTGGAAATAGTTAAGTAATTAAGGAACCGGAACAAGAAATAAACATGGCCTTCAAATTTTTTGAATAAGAAACAGTTCCAGAGTGTTTAATTTAAAGAACAGCAGAAGTAGCAGAAAGATAGATAAGTGGCAAGCAGATAAGATACAGCAGATGAAAAGTTGTCTGGCTGAATTTGTGCATGCCCCAGAAAATATTTGTTTCTAAGGCTGCAAGTTAATGCAGGGGTCGGCTGAATCCTATGTTCCTTGGGGACCCCTGACAAAATCTCCTCTGAGTAAATTCTGCCAAGAAAACCCAGTGATGGGCTCAACTTTAGAGTGAAATGTGCTTTCCTTTGTAAAGAAAATTCCAATGTATGGAGAATTGGATTAATGGTTTAAAGTTCCCAATGAGAATTCCAATGTCTCCCCAACAGAAGAGATTCTGATTTATTCTGAAGGGAGCCAATTTATTGACAATCACTTCTGCTTCATACCATCTCAGTTTTATGTTATGGTTAACATAGATAACTTAAATTATGTTCTACAGTTGTCTTTAATTAAAAAGTATTACTATAATGCCATAAGAATCACTGCCATTCTACCCAAACCAGTGTACAATACAGCTTATTTTTGTTCAAATAACAACACAATACAACAAAGTATTAAGTCTAAATGCATATAATGAAATGTATAAATAAAATCACATCAATATAACAAAACCCATACACCAGACATATGCAAAATTAACACATAGCAGCAATAGAATGTAAATCAAAACTCATGATTGAAAGTTGACTGGGTAGACTTGATGGAATAGATTGGTCTTCAACTAGGTCAGTGGTTCTCAACCTGTGGGTCCCCAGGTGTTTTGGCCTACAAATCCCAGAAATCCCAGCCAGTTTACCAGCTGTTAAGATTTCTGGGAGTTGAAGACCTAAACATCTGGGGACCCACAGGTTGAGAGCCACTGAACTAGGTCTTACATTTTGATAGCAGTCAGAGCTCTTCCGACAGGTCATCCCTGTCGCACCTTACAAACAATCATTGGGCTATAATGACGCAAGCATAGAGTCTGTGTACCCCTATGGGTGATCCGGAGGTAATTCACTCACGGATTAAGACCGAGTCGTACGGGGCGCCCTGAGGAAGCGTGGGATACGCGAAACGGCCATCTTGGCATCGTCAGCTTACCTCTTGCCGTAGGCGCCTGCCCATCCAGCAGCTTGCCAGCTCTTCCAACCCCCAAGGCTCCCCGTACGACTCGGTCTTAATCCGTGAGTGAATTACCTCCGGATCACCCATAGGGGTACACAGACTCTATGCTTGCGTCATTATAGCCCAGTGATTGTTTGTAAGGGCATTGTAGTAATACTGTGTTTAGTGATATATGTAACACATTGCACCAGAAGTGATATTGTGATGATGTATAGCACTATGATTATTGAAAATACATTTTGATATTTTTTGCTACAATACGACTTGTTATTACTGCAGCATACAGCTCTGCCCCTTTAATAGTGTATGGTTTAGCGTTGTGTATTAGCAGTTTGTTAGAGTGACATAATTGTTTGTGTATTGGATGGAATAAGTGTCCCCCAGAGAACCTCAGTGCCCTAAAGGGCATATTGTACAGGCATACTGGACCCAAACCATGTAGGAATTTAAAGGTCAAAACTAACACTTTGTACTTTACCCCCAAAGCGAATTGGCAGCAAGTTGAATGACTTAAATATGGGTGAAATATTCTAATTCCTGGATAATCCTGTAAGCAATATGGCTGCCATATTTTGAGCTAATTGGAGTTTCCAAAATTGGTAAAGAGGTAATGTAAAGTACTTGAACATGGTCTTATATAACTTAACAAACATAATATACAGTCACAGAAACTTCCCTTATTATATTACTGACCTATGTATTTATTTTCTCCTGGGAGGTGGAACTCTGGATTTAATTCAAAGTCAGTGGCCCACAGTTTTCTCCAGTATTCATCAATGTCTGTGAATATACAACATATTATTTTGCCAGCACTATATGTTTAATACAGGGGAACAAATATCAGCAGCCAGTGTGACTTAATTGACATCTCACTACATTGTATCAAAGTTGGACTAAAATTCTAGTCAAATAAATTGTTTTACTTCTCAGATTGATTCTAGGATTCTTCTAAAGCCCAAGAACTGCCCTCCACGCCATGAGATACTAGTTCAATCTCTAACTAGCATAGTGAAACTGAGGAATAAGAAAGCAACTAGTAATTTATATTAAATTGGGGCTTAGGTAGCGTCTCAAATGACCATTCTTACAACTTCCCCTTCCCTATTTATGTATTTATTTATTTATGGACCAAGAGTTCCAGAAGTATATTATAATATTACTGTAAATAATTTAAATTATACCTGATACACCGTATCTTGTCCCAAACCATTTCTCTTTCAAGTCACACATCCCCTCATGGGCAGGAGATAAGATAAATATGTTTACTTTTTGAGGCAAGAGATGATTGAGGATATCAGCAATGATCTATAAGTATAAAAGAACAGAATTGCTCGCTTTCAGCCATCTGAAAAGAGTTTTGTCCTCTCATTGGCATGAACAACCTATGCTTCTTCTCAGCCCATTATAGAGAACCACAGTTGGAGGCCAGCCATTAGAGAACATTTATATGTATTGATCACTGTTTCATAATCCTGGTTGCAATGCAGAAGTGTGTAATAAAGGACTATAAAATAGTCAGGTAGTCTAGACAGCTGGAATAGTCATCTGGGCATAAATATCATCCTTAGATATCCATTTTCACATTAAAAATGCTTTCTTCATCTTTGCTTCTGTGAAAGGCACCAGTTCAGAGGTGGCTGAATATGTAAATATCATTTCTAATGTATCGATCCCTTTATTACTCTACATCAATCCCATTTCAACTTGATTTCTTAAAAACAGTTTTAAAAACATCTGTATTTTTTGCTCATTTCATCTACTGGTATTTATATTTTCCCTAATAAACACATTTCAAGTGTTTTCCCTCTTATAAAATGCTTTGTTTAACATATATACAGTACTCCCCCTATATCAACAGGACCAATATCTATGATTTCATTTATCTGCATCCAACAATATATCCTCTTTAGGTATTTTCTAGATACTCCAGCATGACTCCATGCTATTGTAACCTTGGGCCAGAAGTCCTTCATTTTAATAGGATTTACTATCCATTTAAATACAGGGCCATATTGTATTTTATTTATGTGCACTTTTTCTGTTCACAAACCTTTAAGAAATGTGAACAGTGAATATATCTGCACTCAATACGCATATTGATTAAGTAAATGCGCTTTATTTTCATATCGAAATGTGAACTAAACAACATTCTTCTCAATCCCTACACCTAACCAAGAACATGGGCATTTAGTCTATGGCTATTTCCAAAAAAGTTCAGGATACAAAATTTTGTCAATTAAAAAAAATCTAGATGTAGATTGGACTACGTTACCCAGAATAACTTCTATGCTTTGCTGAAGAATGAATAGAATGAATAAGTGTTTGTATTCATTATTTCCCCCAAACAAAAATGAGGTTCACTTACTTCAGGTTTATACTCAGTCAGTAGCTGATCTCCTATCAGTAGGTCTTCCTTCTGATATATGTGCATATTCTCAGAGATGTTTTCTACATACTCAAGTGGATCAGACTGTGGATGAGCAATGTTTGAAAAATCAAAGGGTTAGGATTTTTTTAGACATTAGGCCTAGAAACATGATTATTTTCAATTACTTTGAGGGTTAGGAACATACAAAATTACTTGATAATGCAACCCATTCATTGAAAGTTTTACTGTGGGGACAGAGATGGGACAGTATTGAAATGAATGATGAATACCTGTTCCTGGAAACAAAATCCATTGCCTTCAATCTTCTGAATATCTTCCCATATTCTATGGGAATGAAAGGAATGGTGTATCCTTATTTCATAAAGTCATAAAATCATACAGTTGGAAGAGATTGCAATGGCCATCCAACCCCTTGCCATGCAGGAACAGAGAATCAAAACACTCCCAACAGATGACCATCCAGCCTCTGCTTAAAAACCCCAAGAGAAGGAGAATTAACCATGTTCTAAAGCAGCTCATTTCAATGCCAAACAATTCTTATGTTTAAGAAGTCCTTTCTAATGTTTAGGTGGAATCTTTCTTTTCTTGCCATTTGAATCTATTGCTCCATATTATAGTCTCCAGAGTAGCAGAAAACAAACTTGCTCCCTCCTCAAGGTGACATCATAAAGGGCCATCATGAGTCCCATTGAGGAGGTAGAGCAGAGTACAATAAAATTATTATTATTATCCTTTAAAATATTTAAACATTGGCTATCATGTCTCCTCCCAGCCTTCTTTCCTCCAAACTAAATATACTGCTCCTCATAGAGATTGGCTTCCAAACCTTTGATCATTTGGTCACCCTTCTGTGGACACATTTCAGCTTGTCAATATCCTTTTTGAATGGCAATGCCCAAAATTGGACACAGTATTCCAGATTAGATCTGGCCAAAGCAGAATAGAGTAGGACTATGACTTCCCTGGATCTCATTACTATACTCCTATTAATGTAGCCTAGAATCACATTGGCTTTTCCTATCTTTATTTCAAAAGAAAACAATGAACGTATATTGCTGGACGATAGATTTAGTAGAAGAACTCCCCCGCCCTGCAAATATTCATATAAAAATATTTATGGAAAAATGGGCAAGGGATGGAAATTGTGTAGGAAAGAAATGGAAATTAGATAAAATTATTTTCTTATTTATCAGGTGCATTTTATAGTTTTTTAATCTAATGCAACAAGGCAAAATCTTTCATTCTATCCTTGTGTGAAGTAAATCAGGTTGACAGACAGTGGCTAGCCCAAGAAAAAGAGGGCTCCTTTTTGAGGTTTTTTTTTTGCTCAATGGGAAAAAACCTGAAAGACCAAAGTCCCCTTCCAACAGTTGAATCACTTGAACATGTTGTCTCTCCATTAGTTTGAAAAGTGTAGTGCCTAAATCCCATTAATTTTTCACATTGGAGGGGGGGGGGCATCAGAAAGCTGGTTCAACCCATCCTTCTCTATGGAAAAACAGGATGCCTCCCTTCTTTCACTGCCTGCTATTTATTTTGCCAGTGGCAGGGTGGTTTTTTTTGGCACTTTTGCTCAGAGCTGCCCCAGAAAAACTTTTTTGGTGTGTGAGGGGCTCTGACAAAACTGCAAAATAATAATAATAATACACTTTATTTATATTCCGCTCTTCTCACCCCGAAGGGGACTCAGTGCGGATTACATTATACATACTGCAGACAGTCCCTGCCGGATTGACATATGATTACAATACAGTTGTGCAGACAAACAGGTGCAGACACTTGTACAATTAGAAGGATCTTTCCATCTGGCTACATTCTGAAGGGTGCAGTCGCTCCATTACGTCACAAGGGGGTGCTGTTGATTCATCCTCAGATGAGAGCCTGGTCCCTCATTCCACTTCGATAGCCAATCTTCTTTATTTGTTGTTATTTGTTATAAGTCCTTAAAAATCCTTCCCCGCTGCAAGGTACCTATTTTATCTACTCACAGCTGGCTTTGTTATCGATCTGCTAGGTAAACAGTGGACAGGGCTCACAGCTGGGTGTCCAAACCAGCCCGGAAATCGAACTTGCAACCTTCAGATTGCAACACAGCTGTTGTTACCACTGTGCTATCTCTCCGGCCCAACAACAAAAACCCCTCACCGCTGCTGATTCTTAGCCCATGTGAAAAGGTAGGGCTTGTCATGAAATATAAATCCATATCATATACAATGCAACTACTGCTTTTTGCAAGTATTATTCATAGGATATTGTTTAGGAAACACTAAAAACTATTTGTTGATGAAATATTGCTTCAGTCATTTGAAAAAAACCTATTACTGAATAATAATAACAAAACAGTCTGGACTCCTAATTGTGGAATGATGAATAGTATTTGCTGGATCTTGAAACACATTATTTCTATAACTAAGAAAAAACAGATACATGGAGGGTGGATGTATGTCAGTCATTCACTGTATTTTTCCTTGCATGGTCAGTTTCAAGATAACTTCCAGATGATACTTCAAACTGATTTATTTGAGAAAATCTCTTATCTGAAGCTATAAAGATGATCTATCTGTGGTGTTTGTTATGTGATGGCTTACTCACATGTGAAATTCAAAAACCAATAAGCATGCATATGTGAATAGGCATAATTTTCTTATTTTTTGATGATTTTCCTCTGCCTTATATTTTCCATATAGTATAAAAATTATCCTTTCTCCCATCAGTTAGTTCCACCATCAGTTCCAATAAATACTGAAAATAGATTATGAGAGTCAGAGAATGAGACCATATAAGAATTAGCACAGTTTTAAAACATACCTTTTTTCTGGGCCATTTTTTTTCAACATCTTCAAGTATTGGAATATAAGATGAATAACCTGAAGACAGAGAAATGAGCCCCTGAATTCTGGAGTATACTTTATGGGAAAATGGTTGCAACATTTCTGTTCACCATGGTTTGTTTTTTAAAAAGCCACAACCAGTCTTTGCTTGGCTGAGAGGGTTTTTTGGTACCTCCTTTGCAATTTGCTGGCTGATGTCACACATGTCTTGGCAGAACTTCTGGAGTAACGCAGTCTTGCTGTACTATCACTTTGGGCAGCATTTGGAAAAGTTTCTTTTTGGACTACAGTTCTCGGAATCCTCCACTCAGTATGGCCAGTGCTAGAAGTGCTGCTGCATATATACTCCTTTAGCTCACAAAACCTTTTCCTTTGATAACTGTTTTTGCCTTGTACCTCCATTGCTTTGAAAATAGTTGAACCAGAGTTCCAGAGCAAATAATAAATAAGGCAGGAATATGAGTTTGAATGCTCACACAACTGAGATGTATTAGGACCTCATCAGATGGGCAGGGGGGAAGCGGTGGAAAGCAGGGAAAGTGGAAGGAACTATCCTATTTTGTCCCTACCACCTTTCCTCATCTTCTGGGATGGCCAGTCATCCCACATCATTTCCTTTCATTTATCCCCACTTCTTCCCCATTTTATGCTAATAGGAAAATGAAATTGTTTCTTCTTTAACAAGCTGACAAGATGGAGTCCCATGGGGAGTAGCCATGTGTCAAAAGATGGCCTCTATAAGACTTTGGGAATTCATTTTGCCAGCATCTGAAAATGGAGAGAAGATGTAGAGAAGACTCCATTTGATAAGGTCCTAAGAAAATTAAATTATTATTATTATACTTATTTATAGCCCACGTTTTCCTCAATAAGAAGAATCAAAGCTGCTAACAATAAAAGCATTGCAATACAATTTAAATATACAAATAATAAACAGTATTAAACATCATTAGTATTAAAAGCAATTCAGATTAAATCCAGAAAACATATAAAACATATAATTAAACATATAATTACAAACTGCAACTTCAAATGGAGTTTATTTTCCTTCACTTAAAATGGTATATTTATAAAATGGTTAACATTGTTTATTTCTATTTCTAAAAGAGAATATACCTCATAGAAATGTTCCAAACCTTCATCTGTTAAAGTCACCGAAATACTGAAGAGGGAATATATAGAATTTTGTTCAAATCCTGTTTCGCCGTTACCTCCGAATAATGCAAGAGCCCAAAACCTATTGTAAAATTTAAGTCAGATTGCATTAAATATATACACATGATTCTATTTTGTCCATAGATCTGCTGAAATGGTGAAGAATCAAAATTCCCTCCTAAACATAGTAATTCCAAAATTATTTAGGATTACTATCACCCTGGTATGATTGTGACAGAATTGTAACTGTGTTTTAGGCTAGACTTTGGATAACTTGGTCTAATTTGGCTTCCCTGCTTCTCAACCACAATTTTGGCTTTTTTGCCAACAGATCATGCCGGCAGAACTGCTCTGCTGGCAAATTCTTTGTCAGCAGCTCTCCGAGATCAGTTAGGAGAAAAATTGGAGTTCTGCTATCAGAAAGAAATTTCTGATTCCCTAAAGCCTGCATATTTTTTCAGTTAGGATTGCACCGTAAAACATATTATTATCTCTCAATGTAGAGAACTGAGTTGTAAGTAATAGTATTATCATCGATATTCAGAATTTGTATTTTCAAACTTAATCATGGCATGACATATTCCCCAGGAACCTTCCCACCATGCTTTTATGTCTTATGAGTAAAGCAAAAACAGCATACTTCTTTCTGAGAAGTGACAGCACACTGCCTTTTCCTTCATGTCCCATCAGCCAAGAGATGTAGTAAATAGGCTTCACTCTGGAAAATAAATGGGGATATGAACTGTTAGGTGGGTTTTAAATAAACACAAACAAAATAACTACCTTGAAAGATCTATTCTATTTCAAAATGTGTGTCTGTAAAAAAATCCCCATTCCTTTAGGATTAAGAAGATAATAAGAGTTATACTAAATCTAGTTAAATGCCTTTCAAATCAATATCCTGTTTTTATTGGATAAGTGCAATATTTCTCTCTTGCAGTCACATTGTTCTTCCCTAATATGCAACTTTCAGAGGCATGTCTAGTATTTTTTTAACCAACAATGAAGAAAAATCAGTGTCCTATTTCTCAGAATAGTTAGTAATTAATAAATTTCTTAGGAATGTATTATTTTACCATTTTCTTCTTTGCTATGTGAAACCTATTGAAAACTGTAGAATTATCTTTGCTAAAAATGTCCAGAGAAAATTCTATTTACTATGCCTAAAATACTTCCCATAAAGAGAATACATCTCCTAACTAAAAAAAACTACACGAAGAACAAAAGTCTGTGTAGAAAACAGATTTTTTTGCCAAACTTTTTTGCTCCAAAATGTAATTTTTCTATATTAATTTTTTTTCCTGAACAGGGAAAAAACACTTTTTTCAGCAGGAAATTTGTATTTTCTGTAGCCATATTGTTTTCTATTCAAAAAAGGATGCAGATTTTTCACATAAAGCAAGTCATGAATTGTGAAGTTTGCAGCTACCTAGGATTTTCCTCATCAGTTTCCTGATATTGAAGAAACTCATTTTTTCACCAGTGATATATTTTGTCACACATTATTCCTACTCATCTTCATAGAAAAAATAGGGTTATGTCTGAAAGATAACCAAGGGAAAATTAGGCTTTTAATCCCCTTCCCAGTTTTGCTTCTCCAAAAGCCAAAGGAAGTGGTTTAATCTACAAAGCACTATTGTAGTTGTCACCAAATATTGATCTGAGACTTCTGACCTTCCTGGTGCTGTGTATGCAAAGAAGCAGAAGGTTTCAGTGCAGTCCAGGGGAAATTGCCCAACCATGGACTATTTGTTTTTATGGAAGAAAAAAACCAGAAGAAATTCAAAAAGATGGACTCAATTTGGTATCACTAAATCTCAGCAAACATGAACTGTCCATGAATAAAACTCTCACCACTTGAAAGGGCGGTCCATAGAGTTTCAAATGACACTGCTAGATGCTTATTCCAGTGTAAAAAAAACAACCCTTAGCTCAGTCATTTACCAGATGGCAATCCTGCAATGCGATGTCTGAGATTATTTTTAAAATTTGTTCTGCATCAAAATGTTTACTAAAATTTGATAACTTGATCCTGCTGTTAAACTACAGGACCTTTTTGCAATCTCTACCACTGGGGCCGTGGCCTTCAAGAATAGCTCTGCTGCTTAGCCATGCCCACCGCATCCCTCTTTGCATCACCACTCGCCAGGGAAGGGAAACCGTGAGATTTTAAAACTGTTTGTTTAGACTTTTCCAAAGTTGCTTAATGGTTCTGAAAATCAAAATAACCATGGGAGATATCCAAACATTACAGAATAATTCCGAACAATGGGTAAGTGGTACAAATTTGGATTTGCCCCTCCCACTTTTCCTGCATGGTTCAAAATTGGTTCAAAGGTCCAAATTCAGTAGGTTTTTCTAAAATTTTAGGTTTTTCCAAACCAAACTTAAACAAGCCTACTGAGTATTGAAGATATGTACTGCAACACCACAACTCAAAAGCTCTGCTGTTTGGAATCTAAGGCATTGAGAAAGGAAGTCATTGTTTTTGATGATATAGTAGAATGCGATATTTCATTACTGAGTTGTATAAATGATTCTTTACCTATAATTCTTTTCTTGTGTGGGAATTGCCCAAGAGATGCTTAATGAATGTATTTCTTTCACTGGAATAACTGAAACAAAAGAAAGAAATCGGTATATCAGATACTCACAAAGTTCAAAAGCCACAACAAAATTGCAACATCAGTCTTGATGCATCATTAAAAATGTAATAAGCAAGCAAACTTGTAAGTAATACTTTGTCCACAACATTATAAAGTAGCTCATTTTTATGATTACAATGAATTACAGGCAGAGAGGGACTAAGCTGAAAGATAATTACTTGCTCAAAGAACACATTTTTGATGTTATCAGGGCACTTTCTACTGTGAAATATAAATTGCTATGAAATATCTGTTTGAGTTCCCCAAATAGTAGAAAACCGAAGTTCCACATACCTCTGTAAATCTTGTTGAATTCAGGTGTATCAAAAGGATCCTCCAGGTAATTGAACGTTGGTCTGGGTAATCCACTTCCAAATAAGAAATAAAAATATCAATAATATGTTATCAAGAAGAGAGCTAGCATTGTTTGAAATGGCATTATGTGGTCAGTGTATACTCATATAATGCAGTTTAACTTTTTATTTCTGCAATGCAAACCTGTTCATTCTGCTGCATCATAGTTAATTTAATGAGATATCTTTTGGCAGCTGAAAAGAAGCATACACAATGATGCACATACACAAACCCCTGCCTTAGTTGTGGCTGGAGAAAATTAGAAAGTGCGAGTACTAGGCAGGTGATGATGAATTAATATCCTCCCATGGGTGGAGTGGTTGTGGGGATGGCAGGGGGCATGGCCTCCGCTGGGAAGCGGCGCCGTCATTTTGTGTGGGCCGATGTCGGCCAATGGGATTCACTGGTGGCTGCGGAGGACGCTGGGAAATGTAGTTTTTTCATCGTTGTTTTGGGGGCCTTCTAGGTTTTTTTGGGGGGGGAGTTTCTTTGCTAAAAACCTTCCTTGCCTGAGGCCTATTTTTGTTGCCAAGTTTGGTGTCTCTGCCTTGGAAGGTTTCTCTGCCTATGGCAGTCTTTCGATGACGGGTCCTCCTTTATATATATAGATTATATAATGCTATAATGCTCCCCTCCCTACACTTCCTCTCTCCACAAAATGAAAGAGAATGGGATAGAAAAATATAGATCAATGATTAAGGGAACAGGATTATTCCCTTAATTGTTGCATTTTCAAACAGCAATCAGCAGTGTTTTTTATATTTAAAAAATCCAACCTACACATAAATGCTATCTTATATTAATATCTCTAGAATACACAGTTAAATTTGAGCTCATTCTTTTTCATTTACATTTTTGACAAAATATTTGGTATAGAATTTGCAACCCAAAAAGATATATCTTACTTATTTGGGATTTGCGAGAAGATTTCAGTCACCCACTTTTCCAAAACATTCAGGGTCTCTAATAAGATGTGAAAGAAATGGCAGAAAATAGAAAATCATGCATTCTGAAAAGGATGAATAAATATATACATCCTGGAAAGAGAGGAGGACATGGAGCTTGGAGGGATACAAGATTTTGCTTTTTCTGGAGTTGGATCCTTCCTTCAACACTGTGGGTCAGCTCTTGTCTGGCTATTTTTGAGGCCATAAGAATTTTTGCCCCAGTTACTTCAATAGCCAGTCTGAGTCCCTCTACAGAGGTGAAGAAGATTGGGATATAAAGGTTTTAAATAAATAAATAAATAAATAACAATGTTACAGAAAGGAGCCAAATTATTGCCTATTCTGAACTTGTTGCTCATGGGACTGATAAGAATAACTGATCAGGTGTTGCCATTTGAATAGGTTATCTATTTGTGAGTAATATGGAACACGAGGCATTGTTGGTAGCTTAAAATTGGCACAGGTTTTGGGTAAAGGGTTGATTTTTGGACTGGCTCTTCAGGCTGTATGGAGATCAGGTTTTGGAATAGCCCTTGGGATTGGTCTTGCCGTATCTCCCTTTAAAGCTTGGGGTTTAAGGAGAATTGTGACAGGGCAGGTCATCTGGGTTGTAAGGCCAGCTGCTTTTGGACTGCTAAATAACATGCTGGTAGCAGGATGAAGGTATCTCACTCCATTTTGGGGATCTCACTGATGCGGAATGAAGTACACATGGGATGCACTTAACCTCTTGTCAAGTATTGTCCTCCGCACATAGAAGAGGCAACATTATTAGCTACATTCACAGTGCCATTCATGGTACCACTATGCTGTATCTTGATTCAAGTTCATTGTAAATGCCTTGCAGTCCTGCACTATGAGAATAATCTAGACTATCTCACAACACCAACATTGTAAGTGATGAAATTGCATAAACAGTGGTAATTACTAGGGTTGGGTTTTTGTATAAAGAAATTAAATCAGTTCGTATTAGATCTGTTCAAAATGCTAATTTTGAGCATTTACGCAATTGCCCCGCCAAACCGGAAGTAGACTTTGATTTACGTTCCTTGAGGATAGGAATTTGCGTTATTATCGTAATTAATTCTTAATTATGGTACTACTCACACACTTTCTCCCTGTCTTCTGCCCCTCGATTCCTTCCCGCCTTCATTCATCTTCCTGCCCCAGCCGTTTCTTTTTCCCGCATTTTTATGAAGAAGTGGAAGTGAATGCCGCTAGCCATTCTGGGAATTGTAGTCTCCTCCCTCTCCCCCCCTCTCTCCTTCCTCCTTTCCTGCGGGCCAAGCGAGGCCAAAGGAGGAAGTCTCCCAGGCGCAAGTTGGATCCAAGCTCCAAAAGGCAGCATCAGAAAGAGCGGAGGAGGAGGGGGGGAGGAGCGCAGCCAATCCCGGGCGCCCCAGGAGCCAAGGCTGTGCCTGCCTGCCTGTCTCTCCTCTTTTCCCCATCCATCCCTCCTTCTCTCTGCACCTCGGGGTCCGGCCAAGGAAGGAAGAGCCCCATGGAAGAAGGAGGAGGAGGAGAACGGCCCCCCCGCGAGGAGGAGTGGGCTTCCCGTCGCCAGCCTCGCCTAGCTGCTTCCAAGGCAGGGGGGCCACCACGAGGCTTGGATTATTCTGCCCCCGGCTCTTCACCTTCTCGGCAACGCCTGGGCTTTCCCTGCTGCTGCCCCCGGGTCGCTCCTGCTCTTGGATGCCCCCTCCTCATCCTCATCCCCCTCCGTTCCCCGGCGACGCTTGATCCGGATGATGTAGAGCTGCTGCTTGGGTGCCTGCGCTTCGGTGAGTCTGGGGGATTGATTGATGGAGGGGGAGGGGAGAAGGGGGCTTGTGGGGACCCCCACCACCACCCCCAGCCTTTTGGCGCATGGGAGCGGAAGACCCTCTCCAGAAAGGAGGGTCTCCAAAGGGTTCAGCCTTAACATAGGTCTCTCTCCACCATAAATACCTCCACCACCTGTGTGTGTGTTTGGGGGGGGGGGGGCTTGAAGAGAGGAAGGGGGCAGGCAGGCCTTTCTCTTCCATCCCCTCCCACTCCTCAAACTCCATTTGGGTCCTTGCCAATCTTAAGAGTTTGGAGGAAAATAATAATAATAGGGAGGGACGAGGGACACCCCCCCCCCCAAATACTCCCACTTAACCCTCCTCTCCTTATCAGAGTACAGGTGTGTTGTCAAAGGTTGTCATGGCCAGGATCACTGGGTCACTGTAAGTTTTCTGGGCTGTCTGGCCGTGTTCCAGAAGCATTCTCTCCTGACCTTTCGCCTCCATCTATGGCAGGTATCTTCCGAGGTTGTGAGGTTTGTTGGAAACTAGGCAAGTGGGGTTTATCTACCTGTGGAATGATGTCCAGGGTGGGAGAAAGACCTCATAACCTCCGATACAGGTGAAATGTCAGCAGAGAATGCTTCTGGAACATGGCCCGTACAGCCCCAAAAACTTACAACAACCCAACTCTTGTCTAATCACCTCCCAACAAAGGATTCCCCCCGGCAGTAAGAAGCCAGACCTTGAAACCGCTAGGCCATTAAATGCTAATCAAGGTGGCTGTGGAACATGGCCGTACAGCCCCAAAACAACCCAATTCTTGTCTAATCACCTCCCAACAAAGGATTCCCCCAGGCAGTAAGAAGCCTGACCTTGAAACTGCTAGGCCATTAAATGCTAATCAAGGTGCTCTTTGATTGTAAGTGAACTATAAATCCCAGCAATTACAACTCCCAAATGTCAAGGTCTATTTTCCCTAAACTCCATCTGTGTTGTTCACATTTGGGCATATTGGGTATTCATGCAAACTTTGGTCCTCTCCTGATCCAACACTGTTTGAGTCCATACTGCTCTCTGGATGTAGGTGAACTCCAACTCCAACACTCAAGGTCAATGCCCACCAAACCCTTCCAGTATTGCCACAAATACACATATTAAAATGTATTTCCATAAAAGTTACATATTAAAATGTATTTCTATTATTATTATTATTTGAAACACAAGATGCATTTCTATATGCTATAAATCTTTAGCTCCAGTGAATTGCACTCCAAGGTGAAGGGAAATGTTGCCCCTTGATTTCCCTGTGCTTAAAACAGTGTCAGACCTGTTTCCCTGCTTTGGACAATTTAGAACCAATTACAAAATTTTGTAATAGTTACTAATCAATAAAGATTTTTTTGAATTTTTTTTGTAATTCATTACGTTAAGCATCAACCCCCCCCCCAATTTGGTTTTAGAACCCCGATTTTTGGGTTCTAAACCAACCCTAGTAAGTACAGTTTTATTCTCATCAGTCAAAATAACTTTACATAACATTATATATGTATATATTCATCCTTAATTACTTTTCCTTCAGAAAAGGGCAATTTTATACCTCTTGATTGAACAACAAGATTCATGTAGTGGGCTGAATAGTGACGTTTCCAGAAATCCTGTAGTCTTGCATATGTATCAATGTTTTTCTTTTTTGGCACATGTTTAAGTGTTTCTGCATTACCTGTAAATATTAGTAAGAAGAGATTTACTTTTTAACCTTATATCACAGTATGTTTTGCTTGTTTCTAAAGCAGGCAAGCAATTTCTTTAAAGCAATAACCAATCCAGTGTCTACTGAATATTAACCTGCAGCAAGACATCTTAGGTTTCATATTCCTATTATTAATGATCAAAGAGAAAATCCACTCAGGAAATTAGTCTTACTAAGATAGACTGATAATGGATGGTTTTATGGGTGTTGCGAGAATACAGGAAGTTGCTATAGGAAGCAAATTGGTTCATTCAGATTGGTTTCACCTGCATTCACTGTCGAAGACATTTATACATATGAATGTGCAAACTGTGTGTGTGATAAGCAATAGAAATTCAAAACTTGTGAGTATAGGGATGAGGAGACAAATTAACTTTAACAAGAGTCATGGTCTCTGGGGCACAAGGTGGGAGAAAAAGTATGGCCCAAAGCCAAGTGAGTAGTTCACCATGCATCTGATGAAGGATGCATTTACAATGACCCGCATATCTCAGAGCTAACCTGCAGTAGGGTACTCCAGATGACAAGACCAGCAACTGAGCTGGCCTGGCGGCTAGCAGGTTTCAACACTGTGCAGCACTGAGCTGGCCTAGCAGCGGCAAGGAGTCTGCATGACCCACCCCTTACTGCCGCTCCTAGCAGCGACCACTGCTTGTAGACATCATTCATTATGCATAGTGATGCTGTACTAGAGTGCTATGGGAAACGGGAGAAGGGACAGGAGGAATTACTCCCTTTCTTCTCCAATTACTCCGACAGTGTTCCTTCATGCAACAAACAATGTCTACCAACAATTTTGTTCCCAGTGGTTGCCACTAAGCCAAGGACACAAGAGGGATGGTACCATCCCTTGTCCACAGGCTATGCAAGCCCTGGAAAAGTGGTGTGACCATATAAACAGCTGCAGCTGGTTGACCCAACTGTTTGCACCCTGGTTTTTTTGAACTTAGATTTACTTAGAGGAATATTCAGAGTTAAGAACATTTGGGGGTTCAAAACTCCCAAATTCCAAATGCAATACTGCCAAACAACTTCAGTTCTGCAAATTTAACTATGCTTATATCCTGAGCATATGGTCTTAGTCTGAGTCTCAAAATATTATGCTTACCCCAAAAGAATTTTCTCATAGGATATCCTGGTTTTGCAAGGCTTCCAAGCAATATTTCCCTTCTGTTAGCATCAGAGGGCCTTGCTATTTGATATTCTGTTGGTTTTAAAGAACACATTAAGCAGCAGATGTTAAGAATATAATTTCTGTGATAAAATCACTGAGGAAAGCAAAGACAACATAATACTCAGCAATAAAATAAGTGCCCTATCTCATTTGGCATGTACAATAGAATGAGAGCCACTGAGAAGGAAAGGTTATAAGTTGCTGCATAAATTAGAGAGTTTCACAGTACTCTTAAGAAAGGAAATAACTTCACCAAATCAACCTGTTAATTAACAGAAGAGTCATCATCATGAAGAAATAGAGCCTGAGATTGTCTCTTTTCAAGTTTCTTGTCACCAGAGTGCCACAGGACAAATGAGATGGGAGGAAATTGGTGAGACCTTTGCTCCTGATGGGCCTTATGGATGGTATAATAAACCCTTACAAAGCTGCATTGGATCTTACATTGAGAGACAGGTGTGCTATAAGTACAACAAATAATTAAATAAATAAGCACATTGTTGTCACTTGATTACAAGTTTCTATGTTTTGGGCTCTGCTGAACACTGCCACAAGCACATACTTAGATTCCACAAATTTATGTTCTACCTAGGAGAATTTGGCTGAATATTAATCAAAATTGCCATTTAACCACAACACACATAATGTTGTATCTTAATGAAAAGAATGAATCCGTTCCCATGGACTTTTGATGCAGGCATCCTTCCTTTTACAACCACTGTCACAATGATTCTCTTGCATGATATATTAGGGTGGTTACTCCTCCAAAGTGCACAACTCCCATATCTAAAAGGGCATGCTCAACATTTCCTGTAGGTTTTGCTTTATTTGGGGTATTTACTTTGATCGTGTTGTTCAAAAGCTCAAGTTTGCCTCAGCTTCACTGAATTGAATAGATTTCCCCCCGAAAGATATTCTTAGGAGTGCAGTACTATTGTTAATTGCCTAGTTTGGTGTGCTTTGGGAGTTCATAAAATCACACTCTCAGAATTTATTGACCACAGTCCAAAGTACAATACAATGAAGGTCCCTGGTTTCAAAAGGCTTAAGCATATTTAACTCTTTGGATTATAGCCATTTTATCTAAATATTACTTTTGTAAAGTTGTTATATAAAAGATAGGTCATCCAAATTTCACAATAGGAATGCTGCAAAACAAAAACTTGATGAAAGTTTTTCCCAAGAACTTCAAGATTATCAATAAGCATTATTTAAAATAGCAAACCCATTTGTTTTACCACTATCTACAGCTTCAACTTCACGGTCAATTGCATCTTTAATCATCAGAGGATGAATGAAAAACTGTGCCCATCTAGAAGACAAACAGAATAACAACAGGCCAAGTATTTTCAACCTGCATTGGAAAAAACTGAATCAAAATGTTTTATTTATAACACTTTATGATGCCTTTTAAAGCACTGAAGATAAGTATATGCACGGAGTATGATAGTCCCAACTAGAACAGAACCATTGAAATGACTGGCATTTGTTAGTCCCAAATTCCATTTATTCCTCCCCACCCACCCCAGGGCTCTACTCTAGTTAGAACTAACAATGAACCCAATTGTATCTGACACCATTATTTTACAAATTTATTTTGAACACTGGTTTTCTCACATCTAGAGAAGTCCTATTTGCCTTAGTCATGCTGTCAAATAATGTTTTAATGATTTATAATGAGATGTAGGGGGAACTTTGCATATTCGTTTGAGTTCCCTTTTTAATCTGTAGTACTACTTCATGTTATAACTTTTTATAGATAATTGAATTGCTTTAATTTACATCACCCTCCTCAAAGCCAGCTGCAGCACCAATGGGCCCAGGAGGGTCTTGACACACTCTCTACCAGGCTGCTGCGGCTCCAGTTGATTTGTTGTTGGCTGTTTGTTCATTTTGACAATGAATGTTTGTCCTTTAGTCTGTAAACTGCCCTGAGTCCCTTAGGGGAGATAGGGCAGCATATTAACAAATTATTATTATTATTATTATATCATCAATTTATGAGAGGTTAAAGAAGGTTCTTTCCATGCTAGAAACAGCTGTTGAATTTGACATGTAGAAATTCATTAAGAAACTTATCAATTTCGCAAAAGTTTCTGTAAAGGAGATGTTAAGAAAAGATAGAGAAAAAGAAAGAAAACTGAAATGAATAACTACATCTGATGCATAAATTAAGTACTGACATGTAGGGTAAATTATGTTAATAGCTCTTACACTAGTTAGTTAATCTCCCCCCCCCTCCCCCCGGGCAACTACTTGGCTTTGTTCTGCTAAAATACCTGTCTAGGGCTTCTTTAAAATATTTCTTCTGGATATCAAAATGGAAGACTGTTCGTTCTGCATCTGTTGAAGCATTGTCCGAGCCCCCATGCTTCTTGAGGAATGTGTCAAATCCATTTTCATTTGGGTATTTTTTGCTACCCATGAATACCACTGAAAGAAAATGACAATAATTGTGTAGCTGATTAAGAGGCATGTGTCCTGATCCATAAATAAAAGTATTTTCAATTACATGCACAGAACATGTACATAGAGGCTTCTCTACTCATTGAAAGCTCTCATGGGAGAAGACTTTTGTGCACTCAACTCAGTGAAGATCTGCCCCTTTGTTATTTATTACTACTGAGCATCCTGCATCTGAGATATAGTCATAATGGCATGACTATGAACTGTCTTCAAGTCTGAGTCCACACTAAACTCACTTTAATGACATTATCACATTAATATAGGGATATATCACTGATTGTGGTGAATCCATTGGGGCCTGTTGTGGGGAACCCATCGTCCCATATTCCGCATTGCCTGGCTTCCCCCTTACCCATCCCACGGTAGGAAGTGTCCACAACCCAGCTTCCCCTTGTTGATCCTAATGCAATACTGGAAATCTCCCATGTTGTCATGTTGTGGTCGTATACTGGTTCCTCCTCTTTTTTGGCATGGAGCCCTGCCAGAAGTAGATGTACATCATGGGATGGGAATCAGTGGGCTTCGTGGCAAAAGAGAAGAGGAACCAACATACGATGGGCAATTTAGCCCATCTGGTGAGATCATAGAACTCAGTTCTGTCATGCTGGGAAGTGCTGAAAGATTACACATTCATCCAGCATAAAATTTTGTGTCTTCTTTTTTTAAATGTAATAAATATTTATTCGGGGGTTGTCTTTGGGAGGGATTTTAGGCATTTGAAGCCATTCTCCCATGTCTGAGTCATATTTATTCAGATAAAGAAAATAAAAAAGTGACATGTGAGTAAATTTTTATATTTAAAGTGACAGAAAAGGCGCCTTGCTCACTTTTGGGGAAATAATGACTAATCACTAGTGCTTTCCTTTAAAAAAAGGACATTTCATTGTATCTAATAATATTCCTTCCCTATATTCCAGTTTCTTATTTTTCCATCCACCCCCCCCCCCCCCTGCTAACTTCTATTGCACAAAACTGAGTTCAAAGTGCAAAAGGTCAGGAATGCATTTCATTTTGCCCTTCTCACTAGGCTCAGGCAAAAGCAAAAGGCTTCACTATCTCTTAGCTTGTCTGTTCTTCCTTATTAATAGTTTTGGCTGTCTTGACCACACAAATATACTTGGCCACATGGGTTCCAGTTTTCATCTGTGAGGTGCTGGAGGGTATAGCTAACCAGACTATAATATTTCCTTAGTTATACTGACATTGACACTTGTTTTGACCCTCTGGCTATCGACTTCCTTGTTACGAATAGCTGACAAGCCCCTAGAAAAATGCCTGCCATTTAAAAAGTGCCATTTGAAATTTTCCTCTCAATTCCAGGGCATGAAATGTGGTATCAATACAGGGCATTGTGGGAAATTTAAAACGTAGATGTCTCTATTTATAACTTATCAATTAGTGCTTTCCAGACTTCATTTCATACACCTTCAAAGAACCTCATCAGCACTGAAAGTTATATGAAGTATAAAGACAATTAGAGAAAATTCAGAACAATAGAACTAGAACATAATCATGTTTTGAATCTACAAACCTGCATTCCAAACAAATAAATGAGACACCATTTTCCTCCATTTTAATAAATATGAAAAAGAAAGAGAAACTGTTACATACTGTGTTCTAGAAAATGAGCTAGTCCAGGTAAATCATCCGGGTCACAGAAACTGCCAATGCAAACAGCAAGGGCAGCTGCAGACTGCAATAAAAACACAGGGAATGGGGATGGAGAAAATAAAGAAATGACCATTACATCATAGGCAAAACATCACAACATTTTCCCTAGAATTAAATAATTCTCTTTCTATCACTTTCCACCCCATTCTACCCCAAACAGAGAAAAACAGATCAAGATGTTATTATATGTGTGTATGCGCCTTCAAATCTGCTCTCAACTTATAGCAGCCACTAGCAGCCACATGAAATTCATGGGTTTTCTTAGGCAAGGACTACTCAGGGGTGGTTTTGCCAGTTCCTTTCTCTGAAATATAGCCTACAGCATGCCACACACTTTCATTCTTCATATAATCAAACTCAGACCTGGAGTAACATATTGCAAAAGAAAATGTTTTACTTCCTCTGTGGATGAGAAAGGTGGAATATAAATACTGTAAATAAAATAAAATAAAATTAGTTTAGCAAGGCTATGAGTAAATCCTATTGCTGTTGTAGAGTCGTTGCAACTGTTTCTTTGAAAAGTTTGCTCAATTAGTTGCTGATGTTCCTTTTTATGGCTCACTGCTGACTTTTTAAAAGATTCAAAACTGCCTTTGGAAGATTTTATCTTGAAGTGCAAAGCAATGAAATGAAATCAAACAAATAAAGGTTAAAAGCCAAAGTGCTCTGAGCTAATTCAGATGTTATATTGTTTGGGTACATGCTTACAAAATATAGTGTTGATGTGATAAACACAAGCTGGCAGACATGTGTATTGTACAGGTACACATTTCAGCAAACTTGCACTGAAGTCCGCATAACCCCCAGAATGTGTATGCTTGGAAGGGGGGGGGGGAGACAAAGAAGGGGAGATGAAGACCTGGTGACTAAAGAAGGGGGCAGGAGTGATTTTCTTCCTCCCCCCTTTTCCAAGCACATCATTGGTATGACCCACGAAAGGGGCAAAGAAGGGGAAATGGCGACCTGGTGCTATTTTGGTTTTCAAACAGCTTTTTAAATGGTTTTGGGAGGGGGGCTGTCTCGGGCTTCTTTGACTCCAGCAGTCCAAAAATACCGAGATAGCTTTATGGATTGGGACTGAAAGATGTGTGACATGATCCCCAGGTGCAATCCACACAGCCCCCACAATTGGAAAGACATGGTTCTTTTGAAAGTCCTGCATCTTTCCAGCTGACAAATCACCTAAGGACAAAGCAGGGTTTTTCTGCTTGGTCCCTAAACCATTTGTGTTTACCTGAGGCATCATTTGGACATCCTTCTTAAAAAAAAGCGGGAGCTACAGGGATGTCGGATGCCGTGCAGACTGAATGCGTCCGTGTTCAATTGGAGCAAAATAGCATCCATAGAAGCACAGCCTGAATAGGCAAAATAAATATAAGATTAACTAACACTCTTGATCTTTACTGTTTGCGGTCAAAAGGATGCCATATGCTAGGCTCCACCATGATTCATCGTAGAACTACAATGGCCTTGTTTACACGGACATGTCCAGCTTTACCAGCACAGACGTGTTCCGCTGATTTTTGGAGTCCATCACACTAGTAGCTACTTTATTTTGCCTATTCAGGCCGTGCTTCTATGGACACTATTTTGCTCCAATTGAACACGGGCACGTTCCATCTGTGCATGGCATTCACCATCCCTGTAGCTATGGTATTTTTGTTCCTGCTTGTGCATTGCGCCACATAGATTTCTCAATTTTAAGCACCATCTAGGGTCCATCTGCTATTCCTACATTACATCCGGGTCTCCACGCCTCCATCCGGGCTTCTCCGGGCGGCTTTGCCTGCTTCCGGGTTTTCTCCTCATCATTAGTGGCTTCTGGACTCCCTTACACCACCCGATGAACTTTTAATCTATACATAGCTTTGTCTATGTGTTTTCCTTGCTACAGGACAACTGATAGCCTCACAAGAGTAGCAGTGACACCGTACACAGTCTAAAGATATGTATATGAATGTATTAAATGTTCCTTGTGTGTATGCATTTGTATAATGTTTTTGCATGCATCCAGAGGCTAGACCAGGGCTGTCCAACTGGTGGCCCGGGGGCCATATACAGCCCCCAGCCCCTTCCCCACGGCCCCCTACCCTCCTGCAAGATATCTGCTTTTCAAGATTTTTTTTTAAAAAAATTAAAATATTTTTTTGAATATTTTTTTTGAATATTTTTTTGAATTTTTTTTTCGCGGCCGGGGGTGGGTGGGTGGGGGTGAGGGGCGGGGCTGGGCAGGGAGGAGGAGCACGCTCCCTTCTTCCTCCTCCTACTTTCCCCCTCCCCTCTCTCTCCCTCCCTCCTTCTCTCTCTCTTTCCCCCTTTCATTCTTTCCCCCTTCCACCACCTGAAAGAAAGAGGGAAGGAGAGAGAGAGTGTGCACCAAGCGAGAGGGGGCGTGGCCAGAGCAAAAAAGGGGCGGGCCCAAGTTTGGAGCACGGGGGGGTGCTCATCCATTCCCTTTCCGGCTTCCTCCTCTTCTGAGGATTTGTGCCAAGTTTGGTCCTGATCCA
Source organism: Anolis apletophallus (assembly GCA_030556195.1). NCBI lineage: Eukaryota > Metazoa > Chordata > Lepidosauria > Squamata > Anolidae > Anolis > Anolis apletophallus. The sequence goes on from JARBWK010000007.1 coordinate 121,202,174, forward strand.
TCATTATTTGAGTCCACAGTGCTCTCTGGATGGAGGAGAACTACAACTCCCAAACTCAAGGTTCAGTACTTTCTGTTGCTCTCATGAGAGTTTAGGTTTGATTCAACATGGCTGAGGAATGCTTTGATTGTATTTTCCCCTTATGGCAGAAGGAGGTAGGACTGGATGGCCCTTGGAGGTCTCCTATTCTAGGAACCCATTGTAATTAATATTATTATTATTATCATCATCATCATCATCATCATCAGAGGCTGAATAGTCATCTGTGAGGAATGCTTTGATTGTATTTTCTCCTTATGGCAGAAGGAGATTGGACTGGATGGCCCTGGATGGCCCTTGGAGGTCTCCTACTCCAGGAACCTGTTGTTGTTGTTATTGTTATTATTATTAGCAGAGGCAGAATGAATATTATGCCTTATCATTCAGGGTTATAGGCCTGTGTGGAAGGGCCCTGGCTTCTTATTTGACTTCCTTTCCACACATCTGAATAAAATCCCATGTTATTTGCTTTAAACCAGATTATATGAGTGTGGACTCCGATAATCCAGTTCAAAGCAGGTATTCTGGGTTATATGGCTGTGTGGAAGGGCCCTGAGTCCACACTGCAATATAATCCAGTTGAAAGCAGGGACTGGGACTTGAGACTGGCATTTTGGTGTTCATCTCTATCTCCAAGTCAAAGCCCCGGTGTCCTCCACAGACACCTCCAAGGCGGGGGAGAGGGCGGAGCCGGGGATGGGGCGGAGCTGGGGAGGGGGTGGAGCCAGGGGTGGGGCAGGGGTGGAGCCGGGGAGGGGGCAGAGCCGGGGGCGGAGCCGGGGGTGGAGGCAGACCCTTCGGCCCCCCAGGTCATCAGTAACCGGAATTCCGGCCACAGGTCCGGTAGAAGTTGGACAGCCCTGGGCTAGACCATCTAGCTTGCTGTACACATGATGCTCCATTCTTTGAATGGTCCCTGGTAAGGGGAATGCTTCAGGACACCTGGTTTTATCCCTATGACATAGTCTCACTATTAGTTGTACTTTTAACAAGTTAGCCTTTAAATGAAATTGCTATTGATTTAGATTAGATTAGTCCAGATAGCATACTTGCTTTTCTGTACTCCCCATCTTATTGACGTCTTCTTGTTTCACAAGTTCTTCATATATATCAGGGTCCACATGACCTTTACTCTTTCTCCCATGCTTGCCAACATTATCATTAACAACCATTTCTCCACCAAAATCTTCAACTGTTGCATCACTACCAAATTCTCCACCTCCTGATTCATCTTCAGATCCTGCATTTCCACCTTTCCTCTCATTGCCATTGCCTTGGTCTGCAACAATGTTTTCATCATCATCTGTTTCATTTCCAGAAGACATCCGATCCTCTACTTCCTCATCTGATGAAGAATTGCACTCATCAACAGTCAAGTCAGAGATCAAGAGTGCATGCAAGCCATTCTTTAATTTGATGTACCTGAAAAAGAACAGAACAGCACACACAATTTTTGTACCACTATGCTTTCTATGTACATTTCAGCTATGTACCAAATTTTAAGCAAAACCTGTCATAGCTTTGCTAAAGAATCTGAAGTATTGTAGTTTGGTGATAATCCTGTGTTAGTGTTACCAAACCCTGTAAAAAAATACTATGGTTCCCAGAACTCTACAAAGACAGAATGCTGTTTAAATCAGATAACACTGTAACACAGGAATAAAATTTGATTCAAGGATCAGTGGATTTGGTTAATGTTGTTATCCTTATCAGATCATGCACAGTTATGAGAATGATTTTATCTGTCTGCAAATTTCCAGGCTGTGATCCAGAGACTGTGTGTTCCATTAGTTCTCTCCAAACTTTTTTTAATCTACCAACTACTGTAATCTTCAAGAAGGCAAGGTGCTTAATGTTTTGTTGTTGTTATGTGGCGTTAAGTCATTTCTGATTTATGGCAACCCAAAGGAAAACTTATTATGGGATTTTCTTGGTAAGATTTGTACTGAGGGCATTTGACATCACCTTCTTCTGAGACTGAGAAAATATGTCTTAATCAAGGTCAAATTCAGTGGGTTTCGTTGTTCAAATAGGGGTTTGAACTCTAGCCATTGTCTCAAACTCTAACCACAACCCCACACTGGCTCTTTATTCTTCCAATTGTGATCGATTTAATTATATGAGAGGATACATTTGGAGTGAATCTTGATGGGATTTTTATTTTATGACATCTTCAACATGTAGACTTGTAAATGTATTTTGTTACCATTTCTTTCATCATTGGATTTCATCATCAACAACAAAATCTATGAAGTAGGAAAATATATTGATTCTCCCCATTTCATTGTTTCATGTTCTTTCTGGAAGATTTGACCTGTCAAGTATGATATCACACTGTAGTCAACAGTAAGTTTAAGCAAGTAATGAGAGTAAAAGTAACTCCTTTATTATTTATCTTTATTGATCACATGAAAAGAACTTGGAACCTCATCACAGCAGAGCATCTATCCAATTGCTGCCTCTTGCAGAATTCTGGAGCTTGTAGTTGAGGGAGGGGCATTTAAATTACCCAGCCAGAGAAGTCCTACTGAACAACAAACCCAGAATTTCTGTAAGAGGCAGCAACTAGATTAAAAGTGGATAGATGCTTTAGTGTGATGAAATCCTAAATACAATACCACAATGGACATTTGAACTATAAATGCCACAAATGAATTAAAAGTTGCCAATTTTAGAACCACATTTGAGCTTTAAAAGAAAGTGAAAATGAATATGTAGCAGCATATGGAAGGGAATTAATAAGAAGTGACATCAAATGACAGAAAGCACATTGAGAAAAATGCCCAAAATAACCCCTAATGGAAGAACCTTAATGCTACATGATATCATTAATTGAATTAAGAGGCAGCATGTTATAATAATTTGGGTGTTGGACTAGGATTCTGGAGATTTCAGTTCACAACTGGGCCATGGAAAGACACTGGATAAACTTGAATAAGTCACACACACTCAATCTCAAAATGAAGCAAATCACCTCCTTTTCAATACTTTTTGTCAAGAAAATCCTGTGATAGGATCATTATTGGTCAGAAATAACTTGAAAGCGTAAAACAACAAACAACATTATTTTTCCACCTTTTAATAATAGAATCATGGGGTATAGTCTTGGAGGAAGTAATTCTCTTTCTCTTCAGAAATTAACCACAACTAACCAGATTATGCCTAGGAGTGGGATGAGTACATCTCCATTTCTTTGCTTTGGTATTGGTGGGTTTTCTTGCCCCCACTTTGTGCATGCTCAGTATTTACCGGTATTCTTTATGGTCACTAGGAGACTTCACAATGTCTGGATCCCCCACATTTTTCTTGGTTCGGCGTTTCTGTCTCTCTTCCTCAGCCTCTGTTAGCTGGCTTGTGTTGCGACATCTTTGTCCTCTGTGCTGTTGTGGACGGATAACTGGACAATTTTCTATCCCCGTGGAATGCATCTCCCTAGACATTATAATAGCTCCCAAGTGGTTTGCAAGAGATAGCCAATTGACCCACTTCTAAGCTCTTCCTGCCTATCTTTGTCTGTGCACTAGTCTTCATCTTCCCAACCAAACTCAGCCTCTTTCCCTGATTATGCAATCCATTCCAGTTCTCATTGGCTAAATAGATTTTTAGAGATAGCATCTCTTTATGACATAGATAAAGGAGAAATCCATGATTCCATGAGAAGCAGCCAGTTAATGAAAGACAAGAAAGCCAGGACAAAGCACATAAGGGTTTATTAATTTCTCTTTGCATGTGGTTCCATAGTAATTCTGACCCGTCTTACTGTTTCAAAGGTTTGCAGGACACTAGAAAATAAAATTAAAACAATAAAACTGCTGATAGTAACAAAACAAAAAAACAGGGAATAGTGCAAGTAATAAAAAAGCCTAAAATAAGCAAAGAAAAATTACAAGCTTGATAGCTTACTATAAAACCATTAAAGTTTGAGTAAATAATATAGTCTTTATCTGATACATAAAGGGTAACAATGAAAGAAGCAGGTAGGCATGTCTAATCATTTCCAGGCTTGTTGGTCTCTGTAGAAACAGCTCATTTCTTCCTAGCCACTCAGGACGGATCCAGACAGTCCTTTATCCCAAAAGCATCTGTATTAAAAATGTGGATGTTTTAGGAGGACTTTCTGGGGTGGGTTGTCCACAAGTTCTCTCAGGACTAGCCCGAGAGAACCTGTGGAGGCCCCCCCTTCCCTCCAAGCCCCCAGACCCTTTAGAAAAGTTTTAAAAAACTTACCAGCCTAGCAGTATTCCCTCCGAGCAGCTCTCCTGGTGTGTACAAATAATGCCCAGAAGAGCGGGGGGGGAGGGGGGGTGTTCCCTCTGGTTTATAGTGAATTAATGCGAGACTGCACAGAACATCATCTGTACAACCCCCTTTTTATTGCAGGAGTTTCTGCAATAAAGGGGCTGTCTCAACAGGCTCTCACTGAAACTATAAAAGCAGATGAAGAAGAACTTCTGAAGATGGTATCACTTGGTGGACATAGAGATAGGAAGAAGGTAAGAAGAAAATAAATAGGCTCTACAAAATGAGTAAGTATCAGATAGTCACAGGAAGTCAGGAACTGCCTAATTCTGAAGAGAGACCAAATAATATAGATGCCTTGTCCATCCACCTGCAATATGTCCTGCCATAATTCCTTTGATAGAAACCCATTGAGAGTGGCCCAATCTGCACTGTCTTATAATGCTGCTTCAAACTGCATTATATAGAAGTGTATATGGGGCCAAGGACTGCTGATCTTAGAATATACAAATAAAGGAATTCTTTAAAGTGACCTGTAACTTAGGGGGGGGGGGGGGGCAGGTGGTTTGAAATTTCAAAAAGTATTAACAGTTGCGAGCATCACATAGAATCCATTTGGAATTATCTACTCTTTATTTTCAAAAATGATTTTGTTAATTGTTGAACAGAATCTGGAAAACATATCACAGTAAAGTACTACATTCAAGGTGTGCTGATAGCAATGAGTGTCCTCTGTGTTTTTATACTTAAAATTAAGCCCTTTATTTTGCATTTGTGCATTTGGCAAAAACTATACACAAAAGATTTCTATCTCCTCCTCCTCCTCCTCCTCCTCCTGTGGAAGTGTACCATGAAACATATGAACATGTCTCATGTGTTTATTACTTGCTCCAGAAATAAATTATTTTATAAAACAATCTGTTTTTTTAACATAAAAATAATATTACAGCTGCACAATGAATAACAACAGTTTCTCTGCTAACACTAGGAGGGGAGGAAAAAATAAGAGTGATCAATCAAGTTTAAAAAGAAGCATTGGCAAAGATGCATTATAGGTTTATAGCACCATTATCACCTCCATTTATGTCAAGGAATCAACAGTGATTTGGAAGAGCCAACTGAAAAAAAGGAAAGAAATTGGAGACTTGAAGTTAACAGCATAATGTATATCACTAATGTATCTTCCCATAGACAAGATAATCCAATTTAAAATCTGATTTATCTATTATGGATCACATTATTATTCTTTGCTTATGTTCTGAAAATTTAACAGAAAAGCTTGCATTATTTTTAAAGCTTTTAATGTTTTTAAGCCAAAGTTCATTTTAATGCAAACCAAAAATAATAACTATTTATAGTTTTTGGCTGGCTACCCTGCTTGTATTCATTCATTTTTAGTTCGAATAAAATGGACATGAAAACAAGACTGTGATGGTCACTAACACTGAACTGTGAAGAAGACTGCTAGCAATTAATAATATCAAGAAAAAGTACAGAACTGGCAAAGACATGAAGAGCTATAATGATTTAGTCAATCTTTCCTGCATAAGACCAAATTCTAGACAGCAAGACAGAACTCATTTTGATCTGATCTCTCTGAACTCTGTCATGTATCCCAAGAATCGTAGGATCATAGAGACTACAAGGGCCACCCAGTCCAACCCTCTGCTATGCAAAAATACATGATTAAAGCTCTCCTGGCATCTGGCCATATAGTCTGTTTAAAAACCTACAAAACAGGGGACTCCAACATTTTCTAAGGCCACATATTCTACTGTCAAACAGCTCTGGCAATCAGGATGTGTTTCCTAATATTTAGGTGGAATCTCTTTTCATATGCTTTGAATCCATTGCTCCATGTCCTAGTCTCTGGAGCAGCTAATAAACAAACAAACAAACAAACAAGCTTGCTCCACTTAAATATGACATATTTTTAAATATATAAACATGGCTATCAGATTACTTCTTAACCTTCTTTTCTCCAGGCTAAATGTACCTAGCCCTCTAAGCTGCTTCTTATAGGGCATGAGATCTCATCATAAAGGCTTATGGATTCATCCTGCATTGGGGCAAATCTACTGGCTCTGGGGTGGGGAGAAGGCTTAAACAACCCATCACTCCACATCCTGCATAATCGATCTTACTGTGCCCCTCATCCCATGGGGGGAAGTGTCACCGCTCAGCTTCCCTCAGCTGCTGGGAAGGCGACACGGGATGTTCCCATGTAGCCACAGCAGCACTGTGTGCCGCTTCCTCTCCCTCTTCAGGGTCCGACTGGAAGTGCCTGTGTGTTGAAGGGCTCTGTGCTGAAAATGGGGCTGAAGCAGCACAAGAGGCCCATATGATGAGGTGAATAGTTTCCAGATTTTTTAACATTCTGATTGCCTTTCAATATATCAATATCAATATCAATGTGGTACCCAGAATTAGACATAGTATTCTAAATGAGGTCTGACCAAAGCAGAATAGAGTAGTACCATTGCATTACTTGATCTAGACACTATACTTCTGTTGATGAAGTTTAGAATCTCATTGGCTTTTTAAATCAGCTACATCATACTGTTGACTCATATTCAGCATGTGGTGTACTAGGACTCATAGATACCTTTCATATGTACTGTGTATATCTATGTTTTTCTTTATTTTTTCAGCCAAACACTTCTATCAGTTAGGATTATTTTGAATTCTGATTCTATTATCTGGGTGTAGTGAGGTGATAATTTTAATTACAGGTTAAATGTAATTTTATATATCTGTTAAATGTTAAAGGTAACATAGGCCATAACAGGGTGATATTAAAGACCTCCCTCTGCATGGAGATTGAGTTACCATGGTGACGGTGGGCGGAGCCAGCCAGAAGGCTAGCTTGGAATGCTGAAAAGGTTTGAATTGGTTCAGTTGGTTTGGCGGTTGGTGGGATAGCCAGCTGTCGGTTAGAGCTGCAAGTGTGCAGTGCAGAGCTCTGTGTGGGGTTTAGGGAAACCCAAGTGTGGGACAAATTTAGTCCTAGTTACGGTTGAGAGTAACCCGGTAGTAAGCAGTTAAGTAGTAGAACTGCTGGTGCCCGTGTGGCTGTGTCAGGGGAAGTTATACCCCAGTGTCAGGGGAAGTTATACCCCAGTGTTATATGGTTTGAAACTTCAAGTCTGTACCTCTTTGTAGTCTGAAACCAACTAAGCATTGAACCCGTTTGTGAAAATAAACTGTTTGATGTTCCTTCATGAAACTCTCTCAGTCATATCATTTCAACATAGAAGCATCAAGATAGCCCTCACATCGGTAGCCAGAGAATTAATATGGTGGCAGCGTAATTGGAAATAGATCCTCTCACAGTGGGACGCACGCTTTAGGCTGCATCTCCACCAAGTGGTCAGGGATCAGTTTAAATCTACAAGAGGTTTCGACGCTAGCTTTTAGGTGGCGTAAGCAAATCTTTTCAAATGGTGGCAGCGGTGGGATTAAAGGATAGCCTGCCCTGCCACGTTTCAAAAAGTTGAACGGTGAATAGTTTCTTTTCACTGGGGTATTAGCGACCCCTTCTATCTTGGTGTCATCTGATAAATATGCCCTATATATGATCATCCAAGTAATTTATTAAGATGTTAAATAGCACTGGGCTCAGGACGTAACTTGTGGCACAGTACTAGTCACTTCTCTCCAGGAGGAGAAGGAGAATGCTATAGACAATGCATACTGGCAAGCATGCATTCCATTATTCTGGAAGATGAGACTGAAGACCATCGTTGCAATGGGATAATAGGGCTATGTGGATTGGTCTGACATCTGGCACCTTTTTAAAATCCCTTGTACACATGTGATTTGGTTATATGTCAAAATAATACTAACTTATTGACTTCAAGGGTCAAGCAAACTTTTACATTGACTTTCTGTGCCACTGAACTGAATGGTTTCTGCTCTTATGTGAGTGTAAAATGAAAGATCCTCATAATGCAGTCCTTGAGTCTTTGGAGGGAGGTCAAGATAAAATGCGATAAATAAATTGGTTGCCTTTTCAGGAGTTTTGGAATTAGAATCTAGGGAAGAGATGATCAAATTATAATAATCAATGATAGGAGAAATATTTACATGGATGTAATCAAAAATCCATGACTGCTAACTATTGTTGATAGTGGCTCCCTAGCAGAGCTGAATGAGTCTGAATATTTTGTAAGTGGCATATTTTTATATCTTACCAGATGACTTTCAAGTTTGTCCATTACTTTCTAAGCTATTAATTAAATCTACTGTCTGTCAAGGGCAAGGATTTGGTTCAAGTTTTGGCTAGCCTACAAGAGCCAGCTCTGTTCGCATCCTGTCAACACCAGCTCTCATATGTGAATGGTTTTGACAGGTTTGCCCCTTAGATCTGGCATTTTTCCATGGGGTGGATGGTAATTTTTCTTCATTGCTTGTGTTTAAAAGCATGAATCTATTTTAACTGTTTTTCTAATGGCTTCTAGTCATTGAGTTACTGCTTTCTTTGTGAAGCATCTTGGGGAACCACTTGAAAGGGGGCTAGAAAGGGCAAGAGAAAGGTCATACAAATCAAAGCGAATGTTTTTTTAAAAAACAACAGTACTTACAAACTGTTATTCCACACTATAGACCTGGGCTGTTATCCATAAATGAGTTACTTTTCCATATTTGGATTTAAGCCAGTTTCTTTCTGGCCTTCAGTGGGAACCCACAAACATATAGCCAGCTATTACTTTGGCAGCTATGCCCCATATCATATTATAATTTCTATGTTTGATATGTTTTTAATATTCAGTATTCTTTCTTTGGAGATTGTTCTGCAAAGGTAGCTTATCCAATAATTGCATAAAGAAATATAGTTAAGAAATTACATGAAATGTAACCAACAGTTTTACTAGAACTATAAGTAAAGATATACTTGACTTGATCTGCTTAAGAATAAAGGAAATGCTCATAGCAAACATGCTTTAAGGCAGGGCTGTCCAACTTCTACCGGACCTGTGGCTGGAATTCCGGTTACTGATGACCTGGGGGGCTGAAGGGTCTGCCTCCACCCCTGGCTCCGCCCCCTCCCCAGCTCCACCCCTGCCCCACCCCCGGCTCCACCCCCTCCCCGGCTCTGCCCCCCGGCTCCGCCCTCTCCCTCGCCTTGGAGGTGTCTGTGGAGGACACCGGGGCTTTGACTTGGAGATAGAGATGAACACCAAAATCACAGTCTCAAGTCCCAGTCCCTGCTTTGAACTGGATTATATTGCAGTGTGGACTCAGGGCCCTTCACACAGCCATATAACTCAGAATATCCAGGCAGGAAACCCCACAAAACCTGCTTTGAACTGGATTATATTGCAGTGTGGACTCAGGGCCCTTCCACACAGCCATATAACCCAGAATACCTGCTTTGAACTGGATTATCGGAGTCCACACTCATATAATCTGGTTTAAAGCAAATAACATGGGATTTTATTCAGATGTGTGGAAAAGAAGTCAAATAAGAAGCCAGTGCCCTTCCACAAGGCCTATAACCCGGAATGATAAGGCATAATATTCATTCTGCCTCTGCTAATAATAATAATAACAACAACAACAACAGGTTCCTGGAGTAGGAGACCTCCAAGGGCCATCCAGGGCCATCCAGTCCAATCTCCTTCTGCCATAAGGAGAAAATACAATCAAAGCATTCCTCACAGATGACCATTCAGCCTCTGATGATGATGATGATAATATTAATTACAATGGGTTCCTAGAATAGGAAACCTCCAAGGGCCATCCAGTCCTACCTCCTTCTGCCATAAGGGGAAAATACAATCAAAGCATTCCTCACCGATGGCCATTCAGCCTCTGATGATGATGATGATGATGATGATAATAATAATAATAATTACAATGGGTTCCTAGAATAGGAGACCTCCAAGGGCCATCCAGTCCTACCTCCTTCTGCCATAAGGGGAAAATACAATCAAAGCATTCCTCAGCCATGTTGAATCAAACCTAAACTCTCATGAGAGCAACAGAAAGTACTGAACCTTGAGTTTGGGAGTTGTAGTTCTCCTTCATCCAAAGAGCACTGTGGACTCAAATAATGATGGATCAGGACCAAACTTGGCACAAATCCTCAGAAGAGGAAGAAGCCGGAAAGGGAATGGATGAGCACCCCCCCGTGCTCCGAACTCGGCCCTGCCCCTTTTTCTCTCTGGCCACGCCCCCTCTCGCTCGGTGCACACTCTCTCCTTCTCTCTTTCTTTCAGGTGGTGGAAGGGGGAAAGAATGAAAGGGGGAAAGAGAGAGAGAAGGAGGGAGGGAGAGAGAGTGGGGAGGGGGGAAGTAGGAGGAGGAAGGGAGCCTGCTCCTCCTCCCTGCCCAGCCCCGCCCCTCACCCCCCCCCGGCCGCGAAATAAATAAATAAATATATTCAAAAAAATATTCAAAAAAATATTCAAAAAATATTTTTAATTTTTTTTAAAAAAATCTTGAAAAGTAGATATCTTGCAGGAGGGTAGGGGGCCGTGGGGAAGGGGCTGGGGGGCTGTATATGGCCCCTGGGCTGCCAGTTGGGCAGCCCTGCTTTAAGGTTACCTAAGATTTTGTTTCTGTGAAATTGTCAGGGTTTAAATTCCAGCAGAATTCCCATGTAGTGTATATGACTAGGCTGTGATGATATACAGACTGCATTCAGAAGTATCTTATTTTTGTTCAAATAAAATGAAATACAGCACCACTTAGTCTCTTATTTTGAGTGCTATGGACTGAAAATACAGAATATTCTGTCAGAATCTGAGTTCTGATGTTTTCACCTCCACCACCATAACAACAACAACAACAATGGTGTTCAAATCCTGGAAGATGTGAGAAATGGGACTAGTGCCCAGAAATGTAGAAATATGGATTATGGTGAAAACTATCAAAAGGGTTATTGCCCTAGTTGTAATGCATCACTCCATCATGTCTTAGTTCCCCCAATGCATTTCAAATTAATTTCCTTATATGTCTTGCCTTATGTAGAGTACAGCCAGCTCTCTACATTTTCTGAGATGAGGGGAAGAGGACACCCGCAAAAGTAGAAAACTGTAAATATTTTTTTAAGGAAAAACTTTTTTTACCTAAGAGAATACCTCTCTAGGAAGCTGTAGGTCCTTCAGAATGATTCACTGGATATTTTAGGAATACCAATGGAAGGTGACTTTTGAGTGCATAGAAATTGCTAGAAGGGACATTTTAGCCAAATCTGTTAACAATCAAATCTGCAAAAGTCAACCTTGAAAGTGTGAGAGACTGACTACATATGCCTACGGACAGGGAATTGTTGAATTTATGATTCATGAGCTCCCCTGGAATCCCTTTTAATTCCTCCAGGGGTAGAAAATTCTTGGAACCTCAATCTGATCATGGCTGGAGAGCTGCTCAACTCTCAAATTTGTGTTAGCAGTGTCATACAGAAAAACCAATAAGTAAAGTCTTATCCTTCAAGGATTTCTCTAAGTCCCTTTAGTCTCCTAAGGTGACAGTTTGATTATGTACTATCTGAAGAAATACTTCCTTTCCTATTAGCTGGTCAAGATAACTTATTTTCAAACCATGGACTAATTGGATCATCTTCATATTGCAAATTGGATGACCTTGGAATGGGGGGTATTAATGAACCACATCACGGTTTATTATGGATCTTCCACATTTATCATTCTTGAAGAACATTGGATTCTAATATTATGAGTCAAGGAGAAAGAATTGTCTCTCCCTCCCTCTCTCCCTCCTCCCTCCCTCCCTATTTTCTATACCATCTGACAGCATCTGTTAATATTTTTCCCTCATGTCCCACTGGCTTACCTTCCTTCAAAACTAAGTTGCCCCTTCAGAGCAATAGTTCCCATTCTTCAGTCCTCCAGGCATTTTGAATTTTAACTCCTCAAAGCCCTGGAGGACAAAAGTTTAGGAAACTGTTTCAGAGGATCTGTTTTAATAATTGTATCTTTTTGGCTAAAATCCATGTGATTGCCCCATAGATTTTATGAAATACATTTGTAATATTAGTAGTTTTGATGTTGATTCTGTTGCAAATCATCCTTAGCATTCCTACTAATAGTTCACCAGAGAGATCAAGCAATTTTAATTAAGCCATCATCAAATCTTTGCAGAAAGTGGAGGGAGTGAATAATCCAGGCAACCTGACTTGGATAATGAGCTGCCATTTGAAGCAATTTCATATAGCTGTCACGCAGCAACATTGATATGTAACATTAGCTTTAGCTGTAATATTCTGCCCACTATGAAACACTATGAGATAATTATTATGGTGTAACAAAAGTCTGTTTCTCACAGACTAAATTAGGAATTAGAAAAAGAAATTCCTTAAAGTTGGTCTCATGCACCAGAAAACTAATATAAACTATAATCTAATCATTATTTCCATGACAATCTTAGTGTTGTGACCGGGACAAGAACTGGATTTTTCTCAGCTATTTTATATAGTTCGACTGAAATTCTGTCATCTTTGTATTAATGATGGGCAACCTGCCGGCTTGGATAAGTACAACTGACCTATACATTTGTCCTGCACTCTAGCTAATCTGAACCTATGCCATTTCTCAGGAGATGGAAGGTTGAGGTTTGAAGTATTTTTATAACATTAATTTTAAATTTTTCTTTTGGGTGTCTCAGCATTTGCTAGTTCCAGCTGAGATGTATTATAGCTTTCATGGGATTAGCTTTATAGCAGTCCCAGTCTAGCTGTAAAATTGAATTATTATTTTTATTATTGGTGGTTTTATATAGTGTGTTTAAACTGCATTACAATACTTATGTCATTCATCCTGCAAGCAAGAAAAGATAAGCCAACACCACCCTTTTGTGATACAGATAAAAGCAATTCCACCTTCCAGTTCATGAAATGAAAATGACGGGCTTTGCAAAACCCAAGGTTATCCACGTAGTCTATAGCTGAGAATTGTATCTTGATCAATCAGATATTCCCCATGAGTTCCAAATAGAAGCTACCTTGTTCACTGGCAGATCTATCATTAATTTATACACACAGGGAATGAGAACCATGGGGATTTCAGATGTTGTTTAACTAAAAGTCCCATCAGCCATAGCTAGCGCAGCTAATGGTGAGGAATGCTGGAAGTTGCACTCCAACCATATTTGTAGAACAATATGATTTCCATCCCCTTGACATATAGTTTCTCAAAAAGGAAGTGGTGTTGTGTGCCTTCAAATTGGTTGGCAACCATAAAGTGAACATAACATGGGGGTTTCTGAGGTTAAGGAGATATGACATCCCAGTGAGTTTTTATGAGAGAGCAGTGATTTGAAACCTATTCTCCAGAATTATAGTTCAACACTGAAACTATTACTACTGACTCCATGAGTAGGATTATTTTTCAATTTATTGAGAACTGGACTTAGAAATAAAGTTACATTTTACTCTCATTGCAATAAGAGATACTTAAGCTAACCATAACTTACTGCTGCATTGATTTTGATAGGAATTTATTTATTTATTTATTTATTTGATTTCTACACCGCCACTCCCGGAGGCTCGGGGCAGTTTGCAGAGAAATTAGGCCTAAAACAATACATAGTACACAATAAAACATTGCAGATTAAAATTTCAGTATCACTCAAAGGCTTGCCTGACTTTGAGCTTGACTAAATATGTCTAGAACTGATCCTTTATTGTTTTATGTCTGTTGGAAATAGCAACCTTCTCAAGCCTCCTCTGTTTAATGTCTTGTCTGTATATAATATGCTGTTTCAATACTAAAGTGTATATGTGTTCTTTGGTATGCAGTTTTTCTTAGCTCTATGTTCTTGAGGTTGTGGGAGGGGCTGCAGACCATGTGACCAGTTCAGGGACTGTTTAGAACAGAGTTAAAAGATGACAGTTGAGGAATGATTGTTGAAGATGACAGTTGGAAGTAGACAATTATAAAGGAGAGTTGTAGAGAACTGTATAGTATTGAAGAGACTGATAAAGACTGAAAATTAAAAAACACAATATTACCTATACTGTAAAATTAACACTATTTTAACTGCTATTGCTCAGTGATAAGGAATCATGAGTGTTGAGGTTTTACAAGGTATTTAGCCTTCTCTACTAAAGAATGTTGGTGCCTCACCAAACTATAAATCCTAGGTATTTCATCACTGTTGGCAGCTCTTCTGCTCAAGGATTTATTGGGTTGATCACTATCTCTGTTCACTTTATTACAATTATCCCCTCCCTACCTTTCCACGAGTCCTACTATATTCTATTTTCTATCTTCCTTCTCCAAGCTGCTAGAGGTCACATTATCCATTTTACTGCCAACTCTTTAATTGTTTTTCTACCCTTCTTCCTTTTCCTCAAACTTCCTTCACAGCGTTCTTCAAGCTATAATATAATAGTCTGAATCCATTGGAGGATGGACACCTTTTTTCCTAGTCACCTAAAGTGAAACCCTTACAGAGTTCCAAAAGGACCAATGTATCTCCCCCAAACCTAAGAGGTTTTCCTCCCCATTTTAATCAGTCCTAAGGAATCCTATTAATACAGATTTCCTTCTAGTTGCTGCTTTGATACCTTCAATGTGAAAAATTATTTATCCTTCTTCATTACTTTCTACAGTACAGCATTGCAAGAAGTGTATTATTGCAACTAAGGCCCCTTCAACCCTGCCATATAATCCAGTTCAAAGCAGATAATCTGGATTTTACATGAAAGTATAGAAGGGGCCTAATTTGTGGTTTCAAGAATGAAGTACTGTTGGAAGGTGATGCTAGTTACAGGAAGAAGTTAAGTACAGGAAGAAGACCAGTAATTTGCTTAATATTGTGTCATACCATTGCTTCATCTAGATCACTTTTGTCTACAGGCATTCTCAGATTTGATTAATAGAAATCTTTAGGTCATCCTGTGGAAGTCTATGGTCAACCTCCACTAGAGCTGCAGTGTAGAACCAAGGCATTTCTACAGAGAACACTTTTCTAGGCATTTGTAACTCCTCCAGTGTGCTTCTTGGTCAACTTGGAAGTTGACATGGAGTCACACTGGATGGCCCATAGATTCCTAGAGAAGTGTAAAAAATAATAATTTTAAAAGTAACTGTTTTCCCATTTTTGTGAGGGTTTTGGGCATAGTGATGGTCAGCTTGATCTAGGGACCAATATTGCTTGTCAAGGACTGAGCACAAATGCACCACTTTTGTCATGAAGCAATATCTAATATTGGAAGCAGGTAAGGAAGGGTCACAATCATCTCCATCTAATTTGACAAGTGACATGTTTAATGCACATGAATTGATCAGGTCCACTAATATGGAGCCCTGCAGAAGTGTTGTATCTATATGTCTGTATAATCAAAAGTAGTTCTAGACGGCAGTCAAACCCCTTTTTATTCTAAAGAGTTTTAATGTGCTTATACAGACACAAAAAGGGTATACATAAACTGTCCTAATGAACCCATAGCCCAACAATTAATGGATAGATGGAAAACAATGTGATTAAAGTGTTACAATGAACACCATGAGTTAGACCCTTACCCAAAGATTTTATTGGGGGATTCTGGATTAATACACACCAGCAATGAAGTACTGACACTGGTGTGCTGATGTTCATTTTCTGCCTGTGATTATCCTTAAAAGTACCACAACCAGTGCTTAAAAGCAGAATCCCATGAACTTTTCCAGCTATGGCCTTTCCTATAATGACTGTGCTTCAGCCAGAGGTACTGGGAATTTGGCTGGTTTATATAGTTATGAATTAATGCAAGATAGACAGGAAGCCATAACTTATCTGTTCAGATGTTTCTGGGTAATGTAATGGAGCCCATGAATGGTCATTAGGGCATTATTTGAGTGTTTTAAATCTCGTATAAGTTTTTGCTATCTATTTAATGCTTCCTGTTTCTCTTTTTTACATTAAGTTTTATTAACCTGGCAAATTATAAGGGCTTCCTTTAATTTATCAGTGAAGTCTGACATCAATGTACTTGGGTTGCACTTATATTTAGTGTGAAAAAGTCATTTTTATCTGTTTAATGTCTTAATTCAAGATAGAGTGTGCCCTCTTTTCTCTGTTTCACTGACATGGAGTTCTGAAATGTGGGGCGGGACACATCTTTGGAGAAGCTTCAGTCCCAAAGTCTGTCACAATGCCACTTTTTTGGGTGGCCTGCTTCTAGAAATATGTGGGGTTAATTACTGATAATGTATGGCATGATTGATAAGAACTTTTATTGAACTATTGTGCCTTTGACCTTGGTATGTTCTAGCACTGGATGGAATAGAAAAATAGAATCCAATTCAAAAAATGGATTATTCAATTTACTAATTGAAAAAAAGACAGAAACGGAACAATGTATATTAATCCAGCCGTCCGCAGTTCTATGCCCACAGAAATGGAAGCCACCATTACTTCAATTTTGTCTTGGTGGTCCACCCTTACCGTGTTAGAATGCACCAATATTACGTCATTAAATTATTTCTTTCCCACCGATACTGCCAAGTCTCCATCACTGTCCATCATGCTTTCAACAAGCTGGATATTTTTGGCTAATGCAAATGATAGGAGTGCCAGGATTCATAAAGCATTGAACCCCTGCAGGGAACTTAGCTTCATGTAGAACTCAGCATGCAATGATTAGAAGGCAGCAAGTGATGGGGGATATGGTCATTCTCTACATTTTGCTCTAAAGATAAATGCCAAAAAGCAATTCCATCGTAGCCAAGGAAGAAATGCAATCAATGGGCCGCAATAACAACACCTCATAACGGATGGTAGCACTTATGCCATTTTGTTGTATTAGCCATCTTTGACATCAAGAATGCAGTGTGACATTAAACTGGTCTTAAAACAGTACAATGGGTTAAGCTGTAATACCTTGTAACTACAGAGAACTAGGACTAAGCAAGGTATAAACTAATACTAAAGTGAAAAACCGTGCATAAATAGCATATCAAAAATATAACATTTATAAGTTTACACAAGCATAGCAAGCATTACGATCTGTACATATAATATTACATGGAATAATACACAATACAGTGAATAATATATCAAAGTACTTAGCGTAATGAAGAACCGTGCGAGTCCGAAATAAAGGTAATCCGGTCCAAATGGTCAGTAATGTTTATCTGACTAACAGCAGAATTGAAGAGGTCAGTCTCTCTTGTAATAGTTACAAGATATTAAACTGACCTTACCAACTATTCCATTCTAAGGCAAATACATTTCAAATAATGTGTCTACATTTTAAGGGGCAAAATAGGAGTAAAATCAATATATACACAGGAGGCACAAGCAGAAATACTACAGGCATAGAAGCCCATGTAAAAGTAGGCCTCTTTGGATTAGTTGGAATGCTTCTGAAATCAAAACAACCTTTCTTTCCAAACTAACACATCCAGGCCTTACATGTGGCCTTCTTTAGTTTCTGCACATGAGAAAAACAGGCAATCTAGACCCTAACTGGATACATTTAAAGACAGATTCTTCAAAGTGACTTGTTCACTGACTGTAGAGTAATTGAGTGGCATACATTGAAAAGTAAAATAAATAAAGACATAAATAAACCAAAATGACCATTTTTATTGAATGGGGAGACAGAGATCCTCCCAAGCCAT
Source organism: Anolis apletophallus (assembly GCA_030556195.1). NCBI lineage: Eukaryota > Metazoa > Chordata > Lepidosauria > Squamata > Anolidae > Anolis > Anolis apletophallus. The sequence goes on from JARBWK010000007.1 coordinate 121,220,023, forward strand.
TATTGGCCATTTCAGCATCAAAGGAAACAAAGCCAAGTCCTTAACTGATTCCAAATCTAAATTATACCCCAGCCTTACAGTAAATCTAATGGGAATGCACCGAACTTTGTTATTTTATCACTGGTGGCAGCTTTTAAATTGAACTATCATTATTATAATAGGCCAATATTTAGCACGTTATAGTTCAAAGCTTAAAAGCATTTCTCCCCCTTTTTTCCTTTGATGATTATATTTGTTTCTGTTACAAGCAAGTCAAAAGGCGAAAAAGTTGTAGTTTTATTGGATGAATGTCTAAAGTGCACCAGTTCTTTACCATGGCAGTTCTGCTGTGTAACTTTTTTACAGTAGAATACAAACCTAAAAAGAACAATATAAAAGTTGCAGTTATATGTCCAGAATGCTTGATTTTTGAAGGAACATTACATTAGTGCTGCTATAGCTTTAGCATTATGCTTTATTTGGGGGGGGGGATTCTGATATTTCAGTTACTCTATTTCTGTCTGCTTTGCTTTTTGAGCTGTGTTTCATTGCTTTACTGAAATTAGGCAAACTGCCATAAAACTATACTCTATTGAAGATACAGGACATAATGTAATTTATGTCAGTTGGTGCAAATATATCAAAATACTAACATTGGGAATTAGTCTATCCTCAACAGAGAAAAATATATTACAAGAAAATTAATCCACTGCTAGAGTGATTGATTGATACAGGAAGCCACCTTAAAATACTATTTCAATTGGGGAAAAATGGTAAATGGGCAGGTAAATTATAAGTATGCCAGAAAAAAACCAGCACTGAATCAAAATTGCTCCTGGATAAAGAATGCTGGAAGCAGATTTTTCTGTCTCAAAAACTGAGACCTTATGACAACCATTTAACATGTTACATGGAGTAGATCTAGGAAATATTTAAAGAGGGAAATTTTGGTAATATCATTATGTATGATACATATAATGTATTAAAATCATACAAATACTATATGTACCATGACATATGATACATAAATCACAGCTACATAGCAAGTTTAATACATAACAAACATACACACACACTTTTCAGGGCAGTGTAGCTGCCTTCAATGTCATCCCCCCCCTCCCCCAAGACTAGAAAAGAAGGTCTATATCAATGATTCCCAAACTGTAGTCCTCCAGGTATTTTGGTCTCCAACTATCAAAAGTCACAGCTGCCATGGTAAGGGATTCTGGGAACTGAAGTCCAAAACACTTGCAAAACCAGAGTTTGGGGAACACTGGCCTAGACCTTGAGATTCCAGCACAGGCTCTGAGATCGGGGGAGCACCACTGGAAATTGCTCAGAACTAATTTTATCCTGACCTAACTTTATGTTCCAATTGCGTGTGCATGGGTGATACACCTCCTGCAAGTAAATCAATGAGGCACGAACACAAGGGTTTGGATAAAAATTGGCCACAACTCATTTATTGAAAACAGGAACAAGGGTTGGTGGCCATGCATGGGTCCTGGATCAGGAGATGGACAGCCCACAGTTGTATGAAGAGGCTTGCGTGCCTTGGTGCCACCAGCCCAATACCAGTCACTGGAACTCGGCACCCCAGGGGGCCAGGGCGTTCTCCCCCCTTACGACCAAAGGGCAATAAGCCACCCAGATCCAGGGGCCGTGCGACACATCAAACACAGAGTTGCAACATTGAACATAACAAAAACATCAACGTAGTGCAAAGGATGATTATACAGCAAAACAAAGTGCAAACTCAAACAAGCAACAAACATGAGTAGAGAGGGTAGGAGGAAACTCAGGATCTGGCCACACATGCCAGTAGGGAAGCCCAGGCAGTCTTAAGTAGGCTGCCTGGGTGGAAGTGAGGGTCGGCCGGCTGATGACGAAGGGCGGGGTGGAGCCAGCCCTGTCATTGGCCAGCTGGTGCTGGTGGCGGGAAACCTTCCCGGCACCCAGGGGGGCTTCAGGGAGGAAGAAGCCCCTCCCCCTAACAAGATGGTGGTGAGGACATCCCCACACCGCAACCCGCTCGGCTGTTGAGTCGGCCAAGCCATTTATGCTTGTTTTTCTGGATGAGATAAGGTTTGGATCAGGCCATTCCTTACCCTGTTCCTTGCTTACTGTAAGCAGATCACTGTGGTGAGCCAGCAAAAGAGCTGGAGCATTTTTATCTTAATGGTTGTGCTGTTTCCTTGACTCAGGTCTGATCATGAGTGGTTCTACACTTTGAGAAAAAGCCGGCTCAATCTGGTGTTCGAGACAAAGGATCAAGCCTACTTGGTGACCCAACAGGGGTTTCCTGAGCCACCTCAGTGGCAGAAAGGAGTCCTCACTGCCCAGCTGTATCAAACACAGTTCAGGGGCCCTCAGGAACCTTCCTTCTATGCTGATGCTGCCAACAGCTGCGACACATACACACATTTACAGGTGGAGGTATAGGAGCCATTCACCATCTCTGCAGCAGCTAGGAGATCTATTCTAGTCATTTGGGGTACACAGGTCAGCTTTGTTGTTGTTGGGGGGTTTTTTTTGCATCTATGTAGATTTGTCTCTAGTTTTAGGACAAAAGCTGAATGGCCATGTAGTGGTGGTGTTGATATCAATGAAGATAAAAAGTAATTTATTCTTTTTAATCTTTTCAAAATTGGGACTTGTGGATTTTTCATTTGAATTTAAGACTTGAACTTCATACACTACATTATGCTCAGTCTCAAGTCTTCTTACAGAAATCGGAAAATTGAGTAGTCATAGGTGTGCTTAAGTGGATTTTAGTCAGGTCCAATGCAGAAGAGACAATAACTGCACACAAGCAAGAGGAAAAAGATCAGAAAACTTTACTCTTGTCAGCAGAGTCAAAACATAAACTTGCAGTGTTGCATAAAAATAAACAGTGCAACAAACTTACATAGTCCTTGTAGGTAATACAGAATGTGGCTTCTTCATCTTTCTCCAAAAGAGAGAGCAGAACACAAAACTGTGAGCAAAAGCTGAAAAGCTGAATCCCCTTGAATTCTTGAAAATCTCTCTGAACTATATACTAAACACATACAGTTATATCCCACCGGTGTAGTCCAAACTTACTAGTTGACCTAGATTAGCAGCTGCACATAATAATTAACTGTATAAGGTTTTCTTTAACACACATACATACTTGATTCTGTTACAACTTACTATAACAATAAGAAAGTCTGGAACCTGTAGTCCAAAGAGGCAACTTATCCAAAATAGAGAAGCAATAAAATTAAAATCTGTTTCTTCTTTATATCACTTATATTTGTGGTGGGTGTTCTTCTATTATCAGACCAATAATTTGGCATCTGTTGAAGGCTTTCATGGCCAGAATCACTGGTTGCTAGGAGTTTTTCTGGCTATACGGCCATATTTCAGTAGCATTTTCTCTTGATGTTTCACCCAACCCATATTGGGCTCACTAGACACTGCATTAAGAACTCTGCCCACTACATAGAGAGAGAAAAGTAATCTCAAACTTAGCGCCAATGACAAACTGACCAGCTTTGATGTGTCTCTATTCACCAAGGTCCCGATAGCAGGCACCATCACACTCATCAACCAGAATTTCTCAGAAGACACCACAGCCCTGTTCCAACATTGCCTCATGACAAGCTACTTCCAGTGGGACAATGAATTCTATGAACAGAAAGATGGAGTAGCAATGAGTATCCTGCTTAGCCTGGTCATAGCAAATTTCTACATGGAACACTTTGAGAAACAAACCCTGGAAACAGCAACAAAAAAATCCCACTATATGGTTCGGATTTGTGGATGACATCTTCACCATTTGGAGCCATGGGGAAGAAGAACTCAAGTTTCTGGACCACATCAACAACATCTACCAAACATCCAATTTACCATAGAAAAAAGAAAATGAAAGATAATTATCATTTCTAGATGTCCTAATCATCCACAAACCAAATCAACAATTGGGCTACATAGTGTATAGAAAACCCATGCACACTGATAGATACATACAAAAAAAAACCCCTAAAAACTCCAAGCATCATCCAGGTCAAAAATGAAGTGAAATTAAAGCCCTGGTAGACCATGGAAACTGGATCTGTGAACCCCACCTCCTCCAAGGTGAACGGAACCTCCTATACTGGGCTCTGCAGGCCAATGGGTATTCTACGACAGACATTAAAAGAGCTGCAAGACCAAGAACAAGCTACAAGAGTAAAGACAAAGATCCACCTAGAGGAAAAGTGTTCTTACCATACATCAAAGGAATCACTGACTGTATAGGGAAGCTGGTGAAGAAACACAACCTACAAACCATCTACAATCCCATCAAGAAAATTCAATAAATGCTACATTCAGTAAAGAACAACAGGGATTCTCTCACATCTGCAGGAGTTTATCATACACCATGTGGCTGTGGACAAGTCTACATAGGCACCACCAACTACAGTGCCCAAACATGAATTAAGAAACATGAAAGAGACTGCAGACTAACTCAACCAGAGAAGTCAGCTATAGCAGAGCAATTAGCAAACCAACATGGTCACAGAATGTTATTTGAGCCCATAGAAATGCTGGACTACTCTGAAAACCACCATGTCAGACTACACAGAGAAGCCACTGAAACCCACAAACATAACAGAAAGGAGGAAACAATGAAAATGAACAAAATCTGGTTACCAGTATTTTTTAAAAACCCACCAGAATCAAGACAAGAAATAAAATACATCTCTCAGCAACAGGAGAACTCCAGGGAGCAAGCAATCAAGGGCCAGTTAACACCTCCCAAACAGAGGATGCCTCCAGGCACAACACCCAGGACTGTACAACTGAAAGGCTACTCAATGCTAAATAAGCTTGCTAATTGCAACATTCACACTTACTTTAAACAGACAGGGTTTTTTCCCACTCTGAAAAGAACCACAGATATATATTCCACAGATACACGTGCACACACACCTGACCCATTTCTAACAGACCTCTGAACAAACCTCTGAGGAAGCTTGCTACAGATGTAGGCAAATCTTCAGGAGAAAATGCTACTAGAACATGGCCATTAGCCTGAAAATAATAATAAAAAAACTTTATTTGTATCCCACCCCATCTCCCCGAGGGGAGACATGGGGCAGGATACAAAATATTAAAATGACACAACAATATCAGTCAAATGAAAATAAACAGTGGTGATTGTATGTAAACCAATTAAGACTCACAGCAACCCAATTTGGCATCTCCTTTTGTCTAGAAAATAGATAGGATTATTATAAAGGAGGAAAGGAAAAATAGGTAAAACATAATGCTTACACACCCTCAGAAGGATTGAAAAAGTTTTAGTATACATTCATTATAATATACACAAACAGATCTAAAGAAGGAGAGGAACTCATCCATCAAAGAACAGCTGCTAGAAAAGACAGAAAGCACATTCAATGCACTCTGTCTGTCAAAACACTATGATGAACAAACATAAGAAATGCATACTGTAATAGATGTAATTTATTTTACATTGTTTTTAAAAAGATGAAAGTATGGGCAACCACATAATTGGGCCTACAGTTCAAAAATAGTATATTAGTACAAAATATAATGTGCTGTCTAATGAAGCATACATTAAAAAGATTGTTCCTTAATATGACATTTTGATCTCTTCAGGGTTAAGCGATCTGGGGGAACTGAGGTAAAATAAAGGCTAGGAGATATTCCCTTGAGTGTAATCTGCTACAGTTATCATATTAGGTGTAGGTGCGGCATGAACCAAAAGTTGGTGGTATCATACTTTTCCTCTCTCATTTTAAGTTTTCCCTCTTAGCATTCCTTTTTAGGATATATATCATTCTTTCATATAGTACTTTTTGGTATCAGGCCAAAGACTGAACCCTAAATTATCAAAAGCTACTAGGAATGTAATTATTTGCTAATTGTCTTCTTAAACAGTGAATTATTTAAATAAGAAGTAATATAATTTTGGTGTTTTTTCCATTGTGAGGCTGTTTTGGAATATTATTAGCAATTTGTCACCTCTTCTGCACAAAATTCACATATATGGCTATTTTGTGCAGATAAGACAGTAGCATTATTTCCTCCCTAGAAAATGAAGTTTTGTGCCTAGAAAATGGTACAAAACTTTTGTTGTGGGTTTTCAAGTTCTTTCTGACTTACATTGACCTTAAAGAGAATCTATCATGGTATTTTTCTGCCAAGATTCTTTTCAGAGTAGTTTGTCTGAGTGGGGATTCAAACCTTGGTCTTTTGAAGTTATGGCCCAATGTTCAAACTACTATACCAAATGGACTTTGCAAAGCAACCACATGCAGATTTTAGTCATAGAATAAGAGCTAAACTGCAAAGATTCTTTTCATCAGAGTTTTCTTTTACACTCAAGAATCACATTTCTGAACAATTTTAAATATTAGGTGTTGTGTGATTTCCAGGTTGTATGGCTATGTTCTGTGGATGGTTTGGCTAGGCTGTATGGCCTTCTATGCAGATGTTTCACCTGCATCTGTTGATGGCATCTTCAGAAGATCTGATGGTAGTAAAGTAAGTAGAATATAAACCTGTGGAATGTCCAGGGAGGGAGTTTATTTACTGTATTTCTAACACGCCCTTCTCAACACCCGGGGTGCCATTAGCAAGCTAGATTTTTATGCAATTATACCCTTTACACTTGCTTAACAGACAATTGTTCTTTTCTCCCACTCTGGACATTCTGCAAGTATATATACTCCACTTACTTTACAACCATCATCTTCTAAAGATGACAGTTACAGATGCAGGTAAAACATCAGGATAAAATGCTGCTAGAACACAGCAATATAGTTTGGAACCCACACAACTGCTGTGTGCTTCTGGCTGACAATCATTTACAAAACGTTTCTGAATATTCTTTACATTTCTAGAAGCGACATATGCACAAAATATCTTTGTATATGAAATGTGCAGTGTTCGGGGCATGCTACTTTTTGACTATGAATTCCAAAACACCCTGCTAGTTGGGGAATAACGGAGATAATAATCAAAAACATAAATTTTCCAAGGTCTAAAAAAATATTATGTATTATATCTTCCTGTATGGAATGTCAAAAATTGTGTATCGAAAAAGTCTAGCTCAAAGTTCCCTATGGAAGATATTAAATTGTTAACTTTCTGGGTTGTTTATTATTATTTTAAAATGGTATTTAGAAGTTAAAATAAAAGCTTTACATTTCATGCTGGTCAATAATCATTTGAAGATATTTGAGCTATGAATGCTGGCCTATATTATATGTATCCCTTTAATCTAATTTTAAAGAAGCTTCCAAAGCACTAAGGACAACTTAGTGCCAAATATGCTTTTTAACATGACACTGTAATATTAAACTTAAGGGCAATAGGAGAAATTTGGTGTTACAAAGATCTGTAATCCTGTCTTTGTAAAGCTGTCATGAACAATTCCCTAAGTTTTATATGCTCTGGCACAGGCAAGCTAACCTGATAATGCCAGAAATCTTGCCACATGCATGGTAGAACGAGTCTTCTTGATTTCATCTGGTTACTTTGAAATAACCATCACTTTATTTATATCTCATCTTTCTACCAGACTGGAACTCAAGGTGACACAAAAATTACAATAAAACACATAAAGCATACCAAATTAAGAATAATACACTATAAAACAACAACAGAATTAAAACCACTTAACATCTTACTTTAAAACAGATTGAAAACAAGTGCAGCTCCATAAGAAGACATGTTTAGATGTACTATATCAATATACATACAAGACAAAAACTCTATGCTAGCTTTTTTGAATCTTCAAATGCACATGTGCTTCAGCCAGAGCTTATTATTACCTAGTTTCAGTGTTTGGAATCAACATTGTTTCATCTGCATATACAGTATTACCAAACACTGTGTTGCTTTCATTGCTGCTGGAATTTTTATAGTCACCTATTTTGTCAAATCTTCTGCTATTCTAGCTACAGTTTTGTGATATGGTTTGAGAGGGGAAGAGGTCCATGGGGGTGACATAATGAGTTACCATACTGGTTGACACCAGTGCTAGTGGCACGACTAAGAGATATGTCTCCCCTAAGAAACATAGTTTGATTCAAATGGCCTAAAGGTCAAAATACTGAAGGATAGAACAAAGAAGAAATCTGAGATGGAGACACAAAGATTTGTGGCACTCTTGGACATCGGTTGGCAATTAAGCACTATAAGGTTTAGCTAGGCCTTGGGGAGGAATTAGTCTGCAAAGGACTCTTGTAGCATAAGCATTCTTAGACCTACACAAGCACAGAAATCAAGACTCACTGTAAATGGACGATTATTTATCCACATTTTGCACAGTGGTTTTTTGTATATATTCTAACCCCCCCACACACACACAATTTTCCCAGTTTAAACCAATTTTCAGGCAATGTTGGAGGATAATAATAAATAATAATACAACTTTATTTATATCCCACCCTCTCTCCCCAAGGGAATTCACAACAAAACATGGCAAACATTCAATGCCAGATCCAATTAATAATAAGAAACAAAAAACAAACAACTGAGAATGTGCCACAGTTTGCTGGAAACCCTAGGGATTAAGGGCAGTTGGTCAAGTGAATTGAGTCCAACTCCCTGAATCCCTAGTCATTTTATTCAATGGTCAGGAATTCTGGGAACTGAAGTCCAAAGTACCTGGACAGCCACGGGTTGTGCAATCCTTGATTAGACTCATGTTGCCAGAACAGCTAGTCAGCAAGAATAGGAGCTTGCTGACTTGGAGGGGTACTGATATGGTGGAGTTGAGATGCAGAGTGTATTCGGTCTGTGGCAATCTAGACAATGGCCCCAGTTCTGGCATGAACATGATAGAACCAGGACAGATTTACACCAGGCTAACTGCTCACTTAGATGAGTCCACATCCTCAAATTTATCTGAAGAAGGAGACTTAGGACTTCATCACATGTGTCTTCACAAGCATTCTAGGATGCTTGCAGCATAGCTGATCCACAGAGCCCCATGCCACCCATCACATGATGCACACTAACTTCTGGCAGGGCTCCATCAATCAACTGGTGCAAGCATCCTAGGATGCTCCATTCCAGAACATGGGAGACATCTTGTGTTCTGCTGTGAACAATGGGGCCAGAGCAGAAGGAAGCTGTGTGGCAAAAACTTCCTCATATGTGATGGGATGCAGCACTGTGGGTGAGATCGGGTGCCGGGTTCCAGGTAGCCCTGCTGCCCCATGGATTCCCCACAGAGACTGGCGAATTGCCCCACATGCTCTCATCAATGTGATGAGGTCATTTGTTTAGAAAACAAATTCTCTTAATCTCTAACATGCTGCAAAATGCCTTTGCATACTGATATTTTAGATTAACGTGGCCATGGCTTTGAATAATTAGGGAGAAAATAGGTCTGTTTCTCCTTTTAAGGAGTTTCACTAGTTCATGCTAGCATAAGAGATTGTAGCATGCTTTTTCATCCCTAGGCAAATTAAAATTTTCAGTGAATTAAAATTTTCCTTCAAGCATCACTAAGCCAATTAGTTTGGGCAGCAGGAAAAGCGATATATGTTAGCAAGAGTGGAGGTCTGATTTCTCTTCCTACTCCTGTGTGTTTGATAATCAATGGAATATATATCATAGGTAGCATGATAAGAAATCACATTCCTGTATCTTTTCTTGCTTACCCACACTGCAGAGGCTCCCCTTACACAGTGATAAATGCAAACATACTGCAACAAAGGCACACATAGGCACAGACTACAGACAATGCTCATATTCCATTCACATCCCACATTACCTTCAAGCACCAGATGTACATGGAAAATTAAACTCTTTTAATATACATCCGAGCTACTCAGAATGAGGTACAGAAAACAGTGTTGAGCCAAACAAGAATAATTTTAAAAGACTAAAAGCATTTTAAATTAAACAATTTAAAATAATGTCATCCTTGACACATCTGGAAATTTAACAAAATCAATCAGACTCCAAAATAGCTAAGCAGAGGATGATCCATAACCAGGGTACAGAGAAGGCCTTCTTCCATGTCTCCACCATATGTAGACACAAGAAACATTGGTTCTCGGGAAGTAACTACAATTACTTCAACCCCCCAAAACAACATAGAAACAAATGTGCTCATACAAGTTAAGTCTTACTTACCTGAATGTTTCAAATTATTTCTGATTTTGGAAAACCTATATTTTCTTATACACCGTGAATGAGAGATAGGCAGTGCACAATCTTCAGTGCCCATTGAGTTTTTCCTTAAGGAGTTTCCTGAGATGTTAGCACCTCTTTTGCCTTTCTAGCAAAGTAGCTAGCTAGTATAAAACTTTGTTCTTCTCTCTGGGCTGGATATAGATGGCAGCCAAGCGGCTTGGCCCCATGTAAGCCTCCCTGAGTCCCTTCCGGGAGATGGAGGTGGGGTACAAAAATAAAGTAGTTGTTATTATTGTTATTGTTATTATTATTCTGACACAAAACCACAGTATGTCACAGCAAATGAGATCTATATGCTGGATTTCGTTTCACAAAATTACAAGTCGAACACATCCCAAGCGTCTAGGACTGTGTGATGTATTTTCGAATGATGCGTACAGATCCAAGTAAGGTGGCCTTTAGCAGTTGAGAGATCATGATTTTGTCAATGTTTATTGTTTCCAAATGCCAGCTGAGATCTTTTGGCATGACACCCAGTGTGCCCATGACCACTGGGACCAACTGTACTGGTTTATGCGAGTCTTTGCAGTTCGATTATATTATTATTATTGTTATTATTATTAATGGGGTCAATCCCTTCTTACCCTCACAGCTATTTTGAAGATGCCTACCCACCATGCATCCCTTGGCCAAGCAGAAGATGACCATGGAAGTGTCTGGGGTAATGGAGCAGTTGCAGTCCTTCTTAGATGATGCAACATGGCTAGACCCCTTCCAGTCCGGGTTCCATTCGGGGCATGGGACGGAGACGGTCCTGGTCTCCATCACAGACCAACTCCGCTGCCAGCTTGACCAAGGCGGGTCTGCGCTGCTCGTGTTATTGGACCTCACGGCAGCGTTTGACATGGTCGACCACAATCTTTTGATCCACCGCCTGGCCATGGCTGGGGTGAGGGGGACAGCTCTTAAATGGCTGACCTCCTTTCTCCACCAGCGGTCTCAGCGTGTGAGGAGGGGTGGAGTGGTCTCCGAGGGCTCCACATTAGTTTGTGGAGTTCCGCAGGGGGCCATTCTTTCCCCTCTATTATTTAATATCTACATGCAGCCGCTTGCACAGCTGGTGCGGAGTTATGGGCTTGAGTGTCATCAGTACGCTGATGACACCCAGCTCATTCTGAGGATGGAGGACAGGTCTGGACCCGTCCCCGATAATTTCCAGTGCTGCCTCGAAGCCGTTACTGGATGGCTGCGAGCCAGTAGGTTGAGGGTGAATCCAGCGAAGACGGAGATCTTGTGGCCGGGTCGCCCGGGAGGTGGGGATGTCCAGCTTCCGACCCTGGATGGTGCGGCGTTATGCCCATCGTCTTCCGTGAAGAGCTTGGGAGTCCACTTGGACTCCCAGCTGGCCATGGAGACTCAGGTCTCTGTGGTCAGCAAGATCGCCTTCTTTCATCTCCGACAGGCAAGGAGGCTGGCCCCCTACCTGTCCCGGTCCGACCTGGCCACGGTGATCCAAGTCATGGTCATCTCGAGGCTAGATTACTGTAACGCTCTTTATGTTGGCCTTCCTTTGTCGGTGATCCGGAAGCTCAAGCTGGTGCAGAACACTGCCGCCCGGCTCCTGTCTGGTTCTCCAGCAGGATGCCACATAACACCTATTTTGCAGGATCTGCACTGGCTGCCTATTGAGCACCGGATCACCTTCAAAGTGTTGGTTCTCACCTTTAAGGCTTTACACGGCCTGGGGCCAGTGTATCTGAGGGACCGTCTCACCCCATACTACCCTACGAGATCACTCCGTTCAGAGGACTCCAACCTGCTAGCCGTCCCTCTGCTAAAGCGGCCAAAAGAACTGCCACCCGCCGAAGGGCCTTCTCGGTCATAGCGCCGATATTGTAGAATGCCCTCCCGGCAGCTACACGAGCAATCCCAGACTTACTCCCGTTTAGGCGGGCATGTAAGACCCACCTCTTCCGGCTGGCTTTTCAGGCATAGGTCCACTGGGCCCCCCAAGCCATGCTAATATTGCCCGACCACTGTAACTTCTCCAACTGTGTTTTTAATGATGTTTTACTGTGTAGTTTTATCGTGTATTTTATATTGCATTTTAAACTGTCTTTGTATATTGTATGTTGTTTTGCCTTCTGGCTGTGAGCCGCCCCGAGCCTACTTGGGAGTGGCGGCATAAAAGCCGAGTAAATAAATAAATAAATAAATATGTTTTTATAGAGCTCTTGTGTAAACAAACTCCTACCCCCTTTTCCTTCTTTTCCTCCCCTGACAGGATTCCTTGAAGAATCAATCATTGTATGTTGGATGCACTACTAACTCCATTTCCTCAAAGGAAGAAGTGGTTGGTTGGCAGTATAACTATTGGATTTTGGAGTAAGAGGGCGGGTCAATAAGTCAGTGACTTTTTGAAAAAACCACAGGTTTTTGGATAAAAAATCATTTTATTTTTCAACGTAGTCTCCTTTGAACTCTATATACTTTGTCCAACATTTCTCTAATTTTTTTATCCCTTCCAAAAAAAAAAGATTTGTCAAGGTCATTAAAATAGGTGTTTGTTTGTGAGATGATTTCTTCGTTGGAGTCAACTCTCTTTCGACCGAGCCATTTCTTCACGTTTGGAAACAAGAAATAGTCACTCACGGCTAAATCCGGAGAATAGGGTGGATGAGGGAGCAATTTGTATCCCAATACATGGATTGTTGCCATGGCAACTGCACATGTGTGCACCCTTGCATTGTTCTGGTGGAAAAGAACTTTTTTCTTGGCCAAATGCGGTCGTTTCTCCTCCCCCCAAATCCTCATTATATTGACCCAATAGGTTGGCATAATATTTGCCATTGATTGTTTTACCCTTCTGCAGGTAGTAAATGTGGATTATACCGCGTGCATCCCAAAAAACGATCGCCATGACTTTATTGGCTGACAAACCCACCTTGGCCTTCTTTGGCGCCAATTCATCCCAAGAAACCCACTGTTTTGACTGCTGTTAGGTCTCTGTCTGTGCTGTGGTGGATCCACATTTCGTCCACGGTTATGAAATGGTGCAAAAACGCATCCATACTGTGGTTGAACAATGGCAAACACTCCTGCGAAATTGTCACACTATTGTGTTTGTAGTCGATTGTGAGCAAACGCAGCACCCATCTTGCGGGAAGCTTTCTCATACCCAAGTGATCATTTAAAATTGAAACCACTGAGCCATGTGAGATGCCTATGGCTTCCACAATCTCTCGCACTTTCAATCTCCGATTGGTCAACACCATATCATGAATTTTTCAATTGTTTCAGGTGTAGAAACAATTGAACTGGGCGTCCAGAACGTTCGGCATCTTCCATGCTTGTGTGGCCACAATGAAATTCAGTAAACCACTTTTTTACCATTGAAATTACTATGGTGCAGAGTCCCCATAGTATTTATCAAGCTTAGCCTTGGTTTGAGTGATGGTTTTTCCACTAAAAATAATGCTTAATGAGCACACAAAATTCACTTTTTCCATTTTCTCCTCAAATCACGAGGTAGTCTGCTATCAATGGCTGTCAAACACAAACTAAATGATGCAGCTTGTTCAAATTTTGACAGGAGTCAACTAACAGATGCCTGTTGACGGGAGCAGTGTTGCCCTTTCAGTGAAGAGGCAGGAAATTCAAAAAGTCACAGACTTATTGACCCACCCTCGTATTACTGATTTTGAATGTTTGGAAAAGGGAGACTAAACCCATATTTCTTTTTACTGTATACCACTTTGAATTCTGTCCAATAAACAAAAGTTAGTTATTTATTAAAGTCATAATGAGCAATGAGGGCAAACTGCACCACCAAAATAAATGTCCATTCATTGCTGCTGATGTACAATAATTTCCCCAAAAAATGCCAGCCAGAGTGGTCAATGAGAATGAGCAAGAAAAAGCTGGCTCACAGCTTTATTGACAAATTTGATCTTTTTTTAGAGATTGATTTGAACATACAAAGTAAACATTTCAAACATATTTACATTTAAAAGCTACAGCTGTCAGTAAACATGGATATGCCCTCAGGAAAGGAATTAATCATATCTGTTAGCAAAAGATAAACTAGCTACAAAAGATGAGAAATTTTAATAGAACCTGCCAATAGCTCTTCAGTTGTATGATATCCTTGAAATCCCCCAGCCTTACCCTTTGCAATTAACCATTGTTCTGTTTGGGTGGATGTTTGTTTTACCAAGGAGAGCCAAGTAAATGAACAACATCTGAGAGGCATGGCTTCATTTACAGAACCAGCCAAGCATTCACAGAATTAGCCTTGGGCAATTCATTAGAAGAAAATTTGGTAATTTCTCAGCAGGCAAATGGGAAATTTAGCTAACTATTTCATATCAGAAATATATGGGTGAGGCGGAAAACACTGTTCTAACCAAATAGAGAATATAATCATGTGTGAATGGAAGAGAGAGCTTAGCTTTTCTATTGGCCATTATAACATCTTTGTACATTTTAAGAAGCTTGGTTTGAATCAAGTTTCTTCTCATTAATAGTTGCTGATAGTTTTAGACTATGATAGTCATTGACTATGTTTTAGTGCGCCAGAGAAACATTCGTGATGTCCGTCATACTCGAGTGATGCCCAGTGCAGAATGTCAAACAGACCATCGCCTTGTAAGATGTAAACTAAATCTACACCTTAAGCTCAAACCTAAGAGGGGTGGCATCTTAAAGAGGAGACTCCAAGTCAACAGTCTTCAACAGGCTGTTGTGAGAGACAACTTCCAGGTAAATCTGCAAGCAAAACTTGAAGTCCACCCTACAGATTCTTCTCCTACAGCGCTCTGGCAACACATCAAAAACAGTATCCTGCAGTCTGCTGAAGAATCCCTAGGATTCTCCCTTAAGAAAAACCAAGACTGGTTTGATGAAAACAACCAAGAGATCCAGGAGCTGTTGGCAAAGAAGAGAACCACTCACCAGGCATTCCTCGCCCAGCCATCTTGCCATGTAAGAAAAGCAGCCTTTCGTCTCGCATGTAGTAAACTCCAACAAAAACTCAGAGACATCCAGAACAAGTGGTGGATTGATTTATCAGAAAAGACACAACGCTGTGCAGATCTCGGTGATCACAGAGGTTTTTATGAAGCTCTCAAAGCAGTGTTTGGACCTACTTATCAGGTCCAAAGCCCTTATACAGTACAGATGGTCAAACACTAATTACTGATAAAACCTCCATCCTGAACCGATGGGCTGAACATTTTCAGGGTCTCTTTAATGCCAGCCGAGTAGTCCAAGGTTCAGCTATCCAACACATGATACAACAACCAATGAAAATGAACTGGACACAGCTCCCACTCTGGAAGAGACCATTGAGGCCATACAGCAGTTGAAAAATGGCAAGGCAGCCGGATCGATGGAATCCCACCTGAAGCTTGGAAACAGGGAGGTCATGTACTGCATGCTAAATTCCACGAGCTCCTTGTGAGTTGCTGGGAAAAAGGTGAACTGCCATCAGATCTCCGAGATGCAGTTATCATCACCCTGTATAAGAAAAAGGGAACAAAATCCGATTGCTCAAACTATCGAGGTATAACACTGCTCTCCATTGCTGGAAAAATCCTTGCAAGGATACTCCTGAACAGATTAGTTCCGGCTATTGCAGAAGAACTTCTCCCTGAAAGCCAATGCGGCTTCAGAGCAAATAGGAGCACCACAGATATGGTTTTTGCCCTTAGACAACTGCAAGAGAAATGTAGAGAGCAGAACAAAGGACTCTATGTAACATTTGTCGACCTCACCAAAGCCTTCGACACTGTGAGCAGGAAAGGTCTGTGGCAGATCCTGGAACGTCTAGGATGTCCCCCCAAGTTCCTCAAAATGATTGTCCTGTTACATGAGGGCCAGCACGGTCAAGTCAGATATGGCGATGCTCTCTCGGAGCCCTTTCTCATAACTAATGGAGTGAAACAAGGTTGTGTTCTTGCACCAACCCTATTTACAATCTTCTTCAGCATGATGCTCCAAAGGGCTATGGCAGACCTACAAGAAGAAGACGGCATATATATACGCTATCGTACTGATGGTAGCTTGTTCAACTTAAGCCGTCTGAGGGCTCGCACTAAGACTCTAAACTATCTAGTCCGTGAGCTACTTTTTGCTGACGATGCTGCCCTTGTCGCCCATTCAGAAGCAGCCCTGCAGCGCCTCACATCCTGCTTTGCAACAGCTGCAGAGCTGTTTGGGCTGGAAGTCAGCCTGAAGAAAACAGAAGTCCTCTACCAGCCCGCACCACAGGAAAAACACCACCATCCTCACGTCAGCATAGGCACATCTGTGCTTAAGTCCGTTCAGCAGTTCACCTACCTGGGAAGCATCATCTCTTCAGACGCCAAGATTGACAAAGAGATAGATCACAGATTATCAAAGGCATATAGTGCATTCGGAAGGCTTCACAAAAGAGTCTGGAGCAACAAGCACCTGAGACAAAGCACCAAAATCAGTGTGTACAGAGCTATCATACTGTCCATTCTCCTCTATGGGTCTGAAACATGGGTCACCTATCGCCAACACCTACGACTCCTCGAGCGCTTTCATCAGCGCTGTCTTCGCACAATCCTAAATATACACTGGACCGACTATGTGACGAATGTTGCTGTCCTTGAGCAAGCAGGGATCACCAGCATCGAGGCCATGCTATTGAGAACACAGCTGCGCTGGGCAGGGCACGTCTCTAGGATGGAGGACCACCGCCTCCCAAAGATACTACTCTACGGTGAACTCGCCACGGGTCAGCGCAAGAGAGGCGCCCCCAACAAGAGATATAAGGACTCCCTGAAACAACATCTCAGGCTTGGCCAGATTGATCACCAACAATGGTCCACCCTGGCCTCACATCGGGAGGCATGGAGAAGCACTATCCACAATGCTGCGGCCTCTTTCGAGAAGACACGCCGAATGGGTCTCGAAGAGAAACGACAACGCAGAAAGAACCGCAACTTGGAAAAAACATCACCCAAGGAGACTTTCTGTTGCGCTTTCTGCAACCGAACTTGCCTATCTCAGATTGGCCTTTTTAGTCATCAACGCGCTTGTAAAAAGCGTGGGATGAGTCCTTCCTGAATCTTCGTTCGCGAAGTAATGCCGAGAGAGAGAGAGACATTTTAAGAAGCTTGGTTTGAATCAAGTTTCTTCTCATTAATAGTTGCTGATAGTAAAGAATGAAATGAACACTACAAGGCTATTTTCGGATAAACATGTAGCTGGTCCTACCATTGGGCAGACTGAAGCAGGTGTGAAGGAGTTGGAAATGGCAAGTAAGTGCTGAAGTATACATCATCTGACCTGTCCAGAACTTCTGAGATAGATTGCTGGCCTGAGGTGTTAAAGAGGACACTGTCCTGTCACTGGTATTAAAACAGATTTCATCTCTTCATATGCACACTTCCAGAGTGTCCCAATTTCAAAGAATGTTTTGCCACTTTTTCAGCTGTTTACCGGAGAAAGGAAACACCAAATTATTTCTGAATATATCCTACCTAGAAAGCCCCATGATAGGTTGCCTTAAGGTTGCCCTAAGGAAGAAAGGATTTGAAGGCACACAACAACAAATATGTTTAAAAAAATTCAGAACCTTGTCTAGGCCCATGCCATGTGACTGTTTTCAGATGTAATTTTATGTGTTTTTAACCACGTGTTTTATATGCTGTTTTATATGCTGTTTTTATATGTTGTAAAAGCCTCGGGAAGGGCAGTTTATCACATCGAAATAAATAAATAAATAATAATAATAATGTCACACTCTTCTTCATTTTCAGTTTTCTGTTGTCAGAATATATCTTCTCAGAGCACCTATGCCATTAACATCCACCAGCATACCTGGGAATCCTGAGTATTTTTTTATAATGAGGTATTCTTTTTGTGTAGTTAACAATACAGGAGACACCAGGTGTTCAATACACACAATATGGAAAGTGGAAAGTGGTCTGACAGGGTTTACTTAGTAATATATATTTAATGTATAATACTGGCCATTCTTTTTCAATTAGTTATCAATACAATGATTACATGTCATCATTGCACCTGCAAGATAATTCAGCCTCTTTATATTTCACTTTCCCATTCCCCATTCTGTAAAGGCTCTGCTTTGAAAGGAAGCAGACTTTCTGAGCAGTAGCAATGTTTCTGGGGGTCCTTCCACACAGCCTTATGTCCCAGAATATCAAGGCAGAAAATCCCACATTATCTGTGCGTGGACTCAGACAACCCAGTTCAAAGCAGATATTATAGGACTTTTTAGCCTTGATATTCTGAGATATAAGGCTGTGGGGAAGGACTCTGGGTTATCTGAGTCCACACTCAGATAATGTGGTATTTTCTGCCTTGATATTCTGGAATATAAGGCTGTGTGGAAGGGCCCTGGAATTTATCTGTAATCAGGAAATCCTTGTTCCACCTGTGTGATGTCATAGCCATAGATGTTACGACTGGAATGATGAATGCCCATAAATGGAGAAAGGACTAACTGAATCAATTCTAATTGGAGCTTTCTCCTTCAATAGTCTAGCAGAAAATAAATAACTTTCAAGGTTTCTCTTTTGATCTGAGGCTCCTTCCACACAACTGTATAAAATCCCACATTATCTACATTGAACTGGGTTATATGGCAGTATGGACTCAGATAACCCAGTTCAAAGCAGATCTTGTGGATTATCTGCCTTGATATTCTGAGTTATTGTATATGGCTGTGGGAAGGGCCCTCCATTTTCTT
Source organism: Anolis apletophallus (assembly GCA_030556195.1). Lineage (NCBI taxonomy): Eukaryota > Metazoa > Chordata > Lepidosauria > Squamata > Anolidae > Anolis > Anolis apletophallus. Next base: position 121,238,873 of record JARBWK010000007.1, read on the forward strand.
GTTCTACCTCTCTGTCATTCCTTCATAAACATTTAATTCTGTTAGACTTGGTTGGTGAAAAAACCTGATCCAACCCAGCTATATCTCCCTCTGTGTTATAATCACTATTAATAAAACAGGAAAAAATGCTACATTTTATAGAACAAAATGAAAGGCCGACTTTCCCATTTTATTACTTTTGCATCATTGTTTCCGAGGTGGAGGCTGCAATCCTATATCCACTTACTCAGTGTGATGACTTACATGCCTTTAATATTTTCTCTATGGGCCTTGTAGAATGCCTCCTACCATTATCCCTTTTCTTTTTCTTTTCTAATTCCACTGTAGCTGCCAGATCCATAATTGGCTTGACTTCTGACAAATCTGCCATGTCCTTCTAGAGTATGAGATAAATCATATTTGTCACCATCAAACTAATGATAATCTATTTGGCCTTCTAACAAATGCATGTTACAGTTGAATAATTTCCTGGCATGAAAAGAGCTGGCAATGGTGTTTCAGAAAGAATACTGTATTGATCTAAACGATTGCTTCCTCCTTCACCCTTATTTTTAATGTGATTCCTGCACACCTTTGAATTAGCATCCCTAGAGCAAGTACTTAAGTGCACAGACCCCATACACAAAAAAAGTTAAGAGTATTTTAAATGACTGTCACATTGACTGATATTTATCATCATGGAACATTTTCTCAACACATTTTATAGTTAATTTTTGCAGAACTTGGAAGGAACAAAAGATGACAGGACAAACTTCTTAATAAGTGTATTCAGTATTATATAGTCTTATAAAACCACATATTGCTTGCTTTCCAGTAGAGAGCTCAAAGTAGAAAGCTGACAACAAGGATGTGTAGAACTAGCCATTCAAATATGAAAGCTAAAAGCAGAGACAGCTTTATTTGATAATACTGACTTGTGCTATTTTCTATTGTGCTGGTCAAATTCTATCTGAATATTACCCCATTAATATTTTCAAGACAAACATTTTTCCCCGATGTATGTTTGTACACTCCAACAAAACCTCAGGCCTTTGGACAAAACGGAACTGTACTTTTTGCAGATAGTGATTCATCACATTCATCAAAATGTTTTAGGTATCTGGTTTATATTCTTTTCTGGGATTATAAATTATTATGACTGCAGTAGAAGCTTTTAAGAAGTTTGTGTGAAAATGTGTATTTTAAGCCTCCCTTACATTATTTGTCTAATCAAATTAATATTAAATTGTTTAGTTAAAAAAAAACACCCTTCTATTTTGAAGCGTCTTCATTTTACCAGATGTACTGAAACTCAATGCATAATGAGATTCTGAATACGAACTTGATTATGTTTTCAGTTGTATAACTATGCAATTTATCAATCATGGTAGTACATTATCCAAGGAAATTTCCAAAAAGTTAATCCCCATTGCATTCCTGTTAGACAATGTGTTAAGATGCAACAAGTTGTTGTACTTCATTGTTTTTGTGTCTGTTATTCAGACAAAAACCATTGTGTTCTTAAGCCACAGAACTCCTGTCCCATTGCAAACTATTTGGGAAGTTATGTTGTGTTTCAAAAACAATTTATGATTCAAATGGGTTCTGCTCTTAATTTATGAGAAAACAATCATTAAGTAAATCTTAATTTTCAGAATTGTCTATTGTAGCTCTTTAGATCTTTGAACTCTTTTACACTTTGGACTCAATCTACAATAAGTTTAGGAAAAGGGAGAAATTGGAAAAAGGAGAGAGAAACCAGCACATTTTAAAAGCAGCTGAAAAAGTGGGATGATAAGAGAATATTTGGGATAGCCTTTGCTAAAGTGGGGTAGTTGGAAAATGTGAGATATTGTTATTGCCTTGACTTAAATGTAAACATTGATTTAAATGCATTCCTTGTGTTCCAGTTTTAAGTTGAAGCTTTTAAAAAGAAATCAGAATATTATCCGTGCATGACAATAGAAAGGACACTGGTTTTGTTCTTGGACATCAATAACTAAGTAAGTTGACTAAAAACTATATTGTCTAAAGATAGCATTTCCTGAACTCCAGAACACCATCACCAATATCTAGCAAGTGAGGTACAGCATAACAGTATCAATAATGTCATTGAAAACAATCCATATTGACTTAAACTTGCCCTAAACCTAGGGGCAACAGGTGCCAGAAGAAGCAGACTATAATGTTGAGAACCAATGTTGCTCAATGAAGCAGCATGGTTTACTGACTTGCATGTTGAATTAAGGCATGGGAGACCACAGTTCAGCTCCCCAGTCAGCCATGGAAACCTATGGGTCACCTTGGGAAGTCATACTCTTTCTGCCTCCAAGAAAGCAAGGACATAACTACTCTAAACATATTCTGCAATGGAAACCCCATAATAGATTCACCTTAGAGTCATTATAAATCAGAAATGATATGAAGTTGCACAGCCAGAAGAGGAACAAGAACAACAAGCCATTCTAGACCATACACAGGAACTTGAGAGAATTCACTAAGTTGAAGGGAGACGCAGTAATACGTTCTCAGCTGTCCCTTGCTTATAAGAACTTTGGTGTGGTTCTTTGGTGTGGAACCTTGGTGTGCAATACCGCATAGTCATCCTTTCTCATATTAGGGAATACTTGCAAACTTGTAGTAGTTAGTGCCTATGTCAAAACATTAAATCTGGCCAGGATGAAGGATTTCCTGAATTTGGGAATATCTAGTTTGAGTAAGTACTTCACTGAAATAAGCATTTTCATGCTACCTCCCAATTGGGTACCTGCCAATTTCTCCCAGATGTTTTGCAGCTTCACATCCCAGATAATGATGGATCTGGCTTTGTCATCCCCAAAGGTTATTAAAGCCTGAGGTGAAATTTAGAGGACTGGCTGTATTTATTATATAACCCGTACATTAAACTTGAAATTGTTCACCTTCTCCTGCCTGCCCAGGTTCCCAAACTGTATTCAGATATTCATCCTGTATCCGACTGTCCAACCGAAGAGATCCGCAATATAAAATCCCCCCTAATGTGCACCCTCTCATCTCACATGTATTTCCTAGATTTTATCTTTTATGAGTCTGACCAGCACATAAGCTCTTGTTCAGAGCTATTACTTTTCTTTTTTAAATGAAATTCCTTTTAGCTGAAATCTGAGCAATTGTCTGTTCTGTAGGACTGCCATAAGAGAAGGAAGTGAGCACCATGTTAAATTGTTTTTCTGAGTCTGATCCATATATTCAGTCCCTCATTTGAATGGAATTTAAGAAATTACTAAAACACAGCTGGAAATGAAATAAAGGATACATAAGCAATCATCACCACTTATTCAGAGTACAAGCCATGTTTTTATATGAACTTGAATCCATGCTCCAGGGTAATATCAATTCCTCATAACATCAGATTGCACCATAAGCATCTCTTTTAGCAATACTCTGGAAAAATTAAAACCTCAGGAATAATATTTTGCATACTCAAATTTTTGTTCACGCAATGTTCTTCATTATCTACATGAATTCCTTGAGATATAGACCATCACCCTGATAGTTGATATCACTCATGGTAGCCAAGGGGTGCCATAGAAAATGCCCACCCATCACAGTGGAGTCCACGAGGTGTAGTCAAATCAAGACTTTCCATACATAATTGGATCATAGAATTTATCTGGGGTCCTAAAAACATGCTGAAAACCTAGTGGTGTGGAATGCAACAATTTGGTAACATTTTCCAGCAAACCCCAGCAGTGGAAGTGACAGTTCATGAAGTGAAAAGAAGGTACTACATACAGTCAATTGGAACTGAGATATGGGTGGATTACATAGAAAACAGAAAGAGAACACAGAGTGTTGTAGTTAAGTCTAATAACAACCCAGTAATGTAGCCCTATCCTTACAATTGAATTGCACCGGTCTGCCCACCCATGCCCAGGAATTGTTTACTATTGCAGGTTCATTGGTTGTTGGTTTGATGGTTGCTTTTATATACAGTGTTGTTGTTTTATTCTGTTTTATGTTGTATTATATATCTGAGTGTGTATTTTTAACCATCTTTGTTTCAGGCTCGTCCCTATGTAAGCCACCCTGACTTGCTTTCAGAAGATGGAGGTGGGCTATAAAAATAAAATAATTATTATTATTGTTATTATTATTATCATCTAAGGAGATATCCAGCCCCTTTTTGGATAACGATAAGTCTCTAGGTGATAATTTCAATACACATGAAGCTTCATTAAGATTATTAATTTGAAAGACTTGTGAATTATTTTAAGGAACTCTATATTTTAAAAGGAGGCTTGCAATAATGAAATATTTGAGTAGACTAGGAAA